>JAYDZK010000169.1:91016290-91037985 GCA_034509185.1 Euphonia xanthogaster
TGGGGTTTTTTTTTTTGGTTTTTTGGGTTTTTTTTTTTTTTTTTTTTTTTAATACAGTAATCCTACAAAGCATTTATAGCCTGGAAATTGAAAATGAAGTGTTTATTTGTAAAATTCCTGCATAAGAGAAAGTCACTGCTAAACTCCTTTTATTTCTGCATCATACAGCATAAGCTGCAGCTATTAATGATTTTAATAAAGAGTTTTTGCTTTTATTTATGTCATTTGAATGCTGGGAATATACAAGGATACTGATGTGATTTAGATGTCAAACAGAAAATGTTTAGGACAGTTTTAACTTGGCACCATGACAATGTAATATGAGAACTTTATGATGACTTTTAGGTTTTTGAGTGCTGAATTCAGAAAATAATTTAAAAATTCAACACTGCGTATGTGTATTCTGCACCAATGTCTGCATTAAGAATTAATCTATGCTATCTTTTAAAAATCTATCCTATACCTGAATTTCTGGTATTTTCAAAAGTCTGATTAAGTCTGTCATTAGCTTGGTGTGCTTGCTTCTATGAAGCTGTTTTTCTAGGCTACTTGGTTCCTTGAATTTTTAAAATTCTCTGGAAACCAAAAAATAGTGTTTTCAAATACGGTTGTGCAAATTAACTCCTGTCTATTAACTTAGGTTTCCAATTACATGTATTTTAATTTTTTAAAAATAAAATATTATCACTTATGTTACCTACTTGGAAGAGAAGAATACAGCAAATATGCAAATGCAACCTGCACATTTGGTAGATATTGTTAATGTAGCATATTTGCTTTTGCAAGTTATTTCAGGAATTAAGAAATCACAACAAGAAAGATATAAGTTCTGTGGGTCTCTGTGTCTTGCTAACTCTTGCATTTTTTTGCTTATATTGCTTGAATCATAGTAATGTTGGTATGTTGGTGTTTAGCAAGCTTAAAGAAAGATCAACTGGCTCATCCCTCTGATTGAAGTATGTTTCAAATGTTCAAATTGAATGTTTAAAGTGTCCTTGGATAGTGTTCTTTGCAATTCTAATTTTTCTAATCTAAATATATGCTAGAAATGAAAAGGAAATAGAAGTTCTAGTAATTTATCAGCCAAATTAAATAGAGGAAACAGCTAAACCCCATTGTGTAAATAGTCAAAATTCATTAAATCCTTCTGGAAACTGGCATCCCTTGTGCTAAGTGTGGGAAATACTTTTAGAGTATAGGAAATGCCTGAGAATTCCAATGTTAGCCTGATGCAAATTGCTGAAGCCACCCACAGCGCAGCTGACCCACAGAAATGCAGAAGTGGAAGTGACAGATCATGATGTTTTCTTAATGTTTTGATTAACAGTTCTAGTACCAACTTTCATTGGACTTTTTTTAGATAAATGGTTGTTGTAAAAGACTTGGGAACAAACTTTGTTATTCATTTTATTTTTTGCAGGATGTGTTTAAAAACCTGTGAAAACCTTTGATTTTATGTTTTTTCAATTTGCTGTTATAAAATGCTGACCTCACAGATTGGGAGTTTGCTGTGAGGCTGTAGTAATACTCTTTTATTCCTTTAGATAATCATTTCAGTAAAAAAATAAAGGGCCAAGAGGAACCAACTGCAATCGCATAAAAAACAGGAGCTATCCATTATCCTCTAGCAAATAGCAAGAAAGGAAGCTGTGAACGAGGTTTTGATCCCTCAAAATGTGTAAATTAAGATTTATCTGATTGCTAATAATCACTACAGTACTGTGAGAATTTCTTTAATGCAAACACTTAATAAGAAGAAATCTTAAGATGTAAATCAATTTTAGAATTTCTGCTTAATATAAGTACCACCTTTTGCAGACTTCATGCTTAAGTGAAGACTGTCTATACAAAACAGCTAAGAGGACTCTCTATCTCCTTTACCCAGTTATAAAGGAGAAAATTTTAATAGAATTTAAGCTTTTTTACCCACTGAGCTGAAAAAGAGTGGCAAAGTAAAAAAGTGAAAAAGACTGATTATTGAGATAAAAGGGACTGTGTTAGCTCAGAGGTATAAATCACAGGATTTGAAAGCTTATGTACAGTGTAAACTGCAGATGAGTTGAAAATTCTATTTCTGATACTGCTGGGGCTCTTAGGATGAACTTGAGTTTTCAAATGCTTTGTAGATAATTAAAGCTTGCAATTTATTTAGAGGAATTATTATTTAATGTAAGTATTTGGACATGAGTTATGAAATATTGCTTTTATTTCAGCTGGTTTCAGTTTATCTGCTCTGAGTGAACAGAACTGAGGACAATTTTTTTCTTTTAAACCTTTTGGACTAGGTGAATCTCATTCATAAGACATGTTCTCCCTTATTTGTCATTTTGACAAACCACATGCCTCTTAAAATGGAACTATGGGCAGTGCTGGCAACTTTGTCTTGATAACTTGGAAAATATAAGAAAATAAGGAGAAATTCAAGTCATTATGGACACTGTTAAAAATTTTAATGTTTACAATTGAACTGTGATAAAGACCTGACAAAAACCACCATCATCTTGCCATATTTGGTTGAAATAAAATGTACGAACACTAAAATTTGTGCTTTGATTTCAAGAGGCATTGATACCTAGAAGACAAAAAAATTTTATAATGTGCTATCACAGCAACATGAACAATTAATGTGATGATGCAATGGAAAGTACTTTAATGAGAATACAGTCATGTGAGATTTTGATTGTGCCAGAAAAGAGTCTTGAAAAAGTAGTTTTCACACCTGTAGAATCACATAACCAGAGTGTGCCCAAAACCATTACCATTCCTGTCACAGATCATGACTGAGGAATTTGTTGTCATTTTGATATAGTAAATGTAAACTAATAATGAAATTTTATTGTTAGCTTACAATGGCAATAAAATAACTCAAAAATATAATTTCCCTCTTTCAATTTTCTTCAGATGAAATTCAGTGAAATTGATAGCATTTGCCTATACAGACATGCAGTAAACTTGAGAAGTAACCAGTTGCTAGTGGTTTAATTATTCAGGTGTAGAAATTTCTGCTTAAAACCAGTAAGGAATAAGGTTTTTCAAACATGTCTGTATTTTATTTTCTGGTATTCATTATCTTTTCATCAGCAGATTATGAGTAGTGAAAGGACCATTTTAAAATAATTTAATGCCATACCTTTGGGAATGAAACTTAAAAAGACAGAGACAAGTTATATTGCATAGTTATTTCTTCAATACACATACAATTTGTCATGTTCATAAAATACTGTGGCATTTAGAGCTCAATATCTTTTGAGTTCTTCTCTGTCACTGCCAGTAGGTATTTCTGCTAGACTTGGTGGGTGCCTCACTTCTTTCTAAGAAGCCTTTATAAATTCTTTCATATCTCCTTATTACAGACTGAGGGGGCAGGGGAGGAGTATCTGAGCTCACATTTTGAGGCAGCAATGCAGATTTGATAATCAGTTTCCCTTTTCAGTATATATCTTTTCAATATATGCTGTGTATCACACACTGTCGAACCATGAAGTATGCTTACAATGAAAATAGTAAAGGTGCAATCTACATTTGGCTGCAATTTATCTCCTTAGTTATATGAGCCAGGGATGACTCATTTATGGTGCAAAATTTAGCCTTTAAACAAAAGACAGATTTTGATGTTGTGTTAAATGAGGGGCATTTGGTTTTAGCACACTGGAATTTCTACTCATTCATGTCAGAAAACTGAAGAAATTTAGAACCTGTTTAGAGTATGTTTAATAATTTCTAATCTCTGTGTATTAACTCATTTGCATCTTATTTCCATGCAAAATTCTGCTATTAGAGTTCATCTTCACTCTTTTCATATAGCATATCCTGTAGTTTTAAAGCAGAAACACTCATTGAAGGAAATTGTATAGTTCATGTTGCTGCATATTGTTAACAACTTTGTTGTTAAAAATGTGGGGGAAAAATGATGTCAAATTATTGCAATTTTCCCCTATGTATTTTCTTTCCCAGAAGGCTCAAGCCTATCATTCATATGTTAAAATTAGCATAGGGCCTAGGAAATTTGGCAGGGAAATTGTTAGAACAGTATTTCACAACCACCTGCACTTTCCTGTTGTGAATTTTATTCCAATTGCTAAAAATATACTTACCATTAACAGTGATTTTAGAGCTATCAGTGTATCATCAGTGCAAGCTGGAACTCTGGGAGAGGACAGCTAAAGAGAATGATCAGTGATAATGATCTCCTTGTTGAGAGTTTTGTTTTCATCTATGCAAAATACATCCTGCAAACATGGAGCTGCACTGCCTTGGAGTATTCTTTAGAAATGATCTGTCTAAAGAAATAAGAAAGAAGATCTGGGTAAAATCTGAAAGGGAGCACAGATGCTACTAAAGCTCATACATTTACCAAAAAGCTGGTTATTCCGGCTGGTTAGCTGGAATGTCAGGTAGGAAAATCAGGCCACAAAATAGTTTTCCTCTAAAAAAAAAATTCTATATTAATTTGAAGTTTATATTATATTTCTATGTTAGAAATTTGACTTTGCAAAGTATTCTTCAGATTAGAAATTTGACTTAAAATAGGGCCTGGAAGAATTCAAGCTATGTTTAGTAATAAAGGCCAGTAAACAACTTTCAGTGATGAAACGTTTTTCTTGTCTGATTTTTTTCTGTTGGGTGCACTGCCATGTATCAATTAGCATCACATTCTTAGTCACACTATGATTTTAGGTCCTGTTTTAGCAAAAAAAGCAAGGGAGTACCTGGCCAATAAGTGGTTTGCTTGTAAATATTTGCAAACATTTGGAAGTGGGTGAACCAAAAGGAAATACTTTGGTTGTAATTCTTAAATTAGGCTTTTTTTTTTCTTAGAAAGCCCTAATACATCCTCATTTCTAGTTCCATACAGCAGGGGCAGTTCCATACAGCCGTGTGGGCTCAGCCTTTGTTGTTTATATCAGTGCTATTTTTTGCCTGAGCTGCTGTGCAGCAAGGAATGACAAATTAATGCTCTAATAAATAGGAATGTGCCTGTTTTGTTTTAGGTGGAGTTTTCCTGAGAAGGCATTGCAGGCTTAACATCTCCTTATGTAGCTTTAGCCTACCTTTGCAATACAAATTGGACAGGTTGCTTGGACAAAATCTCACTTGGGGATTTGGCTATGCCCTGGGTTAAATTAACAATTTTAGGCTGAAAATATCTCTGAAAATAGGTCATAAGCTTTCAACATGTGAATGGGAGTTCGAGTAGGGGCAGTACCTTGTTGCTGTGGTTAATGCTGCAGGAAAGACACACCTTTCTGAAATGCTTGAAACATCTCTGTGCATTTAATAGGTTACTTGGGTGCTGCATAATCCTGTGGTTAGGGCTTCAGTTGCTGATTTTTTTAGATGATTCTGCCTTAGCAAGGAGCAGAGTCTCTGCTTTAAAAACACATAGGGATTGATTAGCAGCTGAAAAATCCTGGTGCTGGGTTATGGGACATTTGAGCATTTGTAGCATTGATTTCTATTCATCTTCAAGATAATGTCATGTGAACTAGACTAGAAATACCAATGCCTCTAAGATTCCCTTTTTCCAGTCATTTCTCAAAATACTTTCAAAACAAGTTAGTTTTGTGGATTTTTGTTTCCTGTCTACAAAAACCACTGTGTTCATCTAATGGTAAAAAAAGGTTTTGAGAGAACAGGAGCTTTTAATCCACTCTTTACTAAAAAGTAAGCCAAAGGGATTTATACTATGCCAGAGTTGACTTATGGAACTTTTTTAGAACAGAGTCAATTCAAATTCAGTTCAAATATATACAAACTTACACATTAATAGAAATCCAGATGAATGATTTGCAATGCCTAGTCTTCCATGGACATTTTTCCTCCCCTTTCTTTACATGGAGTAAAGCCTATGCCCCAAGGGTGTCACAGAATCTTGCAGAAGGGTCTCAGTCCATGTAATAGGCATGGAGCTGTTTCAGTGTTATACATATTTCTTCAGAAAACTTTTTTATGTAGTTGTCAACGTAAATAAATTAGGGAAAAATTGACCCAGAGTGAAATCTGACCTGAAGGTATGTAATTTTCTTGAAGAACCAAATATCTTTGAATTTGGACAGAATTGTCCAATATTGAGAATTCTGGCGTTTGATGCACGTCTCTAAAACAGTGATCAAACTGCTGTGCTAAACAAAATCAAGGGTGGGATGGATAATTCCTTGTTTGATCAAATGTTTTCTTTTTTAGGTATTCCACAAAAACACAGTTGTTAAAATTTGTGTGAAATTTCTATTTGTAGTACAGGATTAATGCATTCTTTTCTGCCAATTTACCTGTCTGGTGAAATACCACTCTATTGTATGAGTTATGTTCTGGCAGCCAGTGATTATTTAAAGTAAATTCAAGAGCACAAAATGAGAAAACAATTTTCTTCAATAGCACATCATGAACTAACATTTATGAACATTTACTAACCTAACAGTTATAAATGTAATTATGTTTGAATACAAGTATTCCACATCAAAGTTAAATCAAGTTACCTGCACACTGTTTAATATTTTTTTCTTACTTTATTTACAGTTTCTGATGCTTTTTGTGATCATTAAATTAAATGTCTCTAGTTAAATTAGCTCCAGTATGCAACTGCAGCAAGAAAATAGATTCAGTTTATCAAGGCTTTATCAGCTTCAGGATTAAAAGTGATTACAAAAGAGAAAGAGAAGCAATCATATAAAATGGTGGTAGTGCAAATATTCTTGCAAGCATTAACTTTCTGTGCTATGTTCTTTTGAAATTAGAAGTGTTGACTAGGTCTGGGACCTGTCAGCCCATGCTTTTTCCTGTAACACTACCAAGAGACTTAAGTAGATTTAGTAAATGCAGAATGAGCTTGATTGTCTATTTAAATTCTAGAAATATTTTTCAACATTAGTCTTGATCAAGGTAGTAGGAAACATTTCCATACATCAGAGAGGACTGTGTTAAAAGGTGCTTGTCTAAAACATACCTTGTTTATAGTGGAAGATTTAGCAACTCTTAGTGAAGTTTCTTGGAAGAGTTTTGTCTGAATACTCACATGGGTTAGTACAGATAAAAGTTAATATTCTGTGTTCTCATCTTTAGATGTGGGCTTTTCTGAATTTTCCTCTTACTTGTTTACAAAATATCAAATGAGTTTGGTATCACATTGATGCAGCCTGTAGAAATACTTGAAATCTCAAAATACAGTTTTGCTAGAAAATGGTTCCTCACTCATTCTGATTTCTGATTTTGGAGAATAAGATGCATCTGAATGTTATGACATGGTAAGAGACAACCCTGCCCTCACACAGGACTATATTTTCAAATCATATTCATTTTTGCTCTAGTGTGCCTATATTAATATGCGTAATTTGTCTCTTTCTCAAAAATATAATATAATATGCAACTTGCTAGTGCAGTATTGCAATAAACTTTGATCCCAGCTGTTTTTTAGAAGTTATACACTTTAAATATTTAATTTAGATTTAGATGCAGAGAATACATTAAACATAATCCCCCTTTTCCACATCCTGCACTAGGTAAACTAGCAGTGCTTTATTAGAGGAAGAAGTAGTTCAGGTCTAGCTGATTTCTCTATAGTAGTTATGAGTCAGATTGGAGGAAATAATTTATAACCATTTGTGCAGATGATAAGGGTAATTCAACCTCACGTTATTGGTGTATGCAATAACTTTGTTCTTTGACTATTTAGGACTTTTTTGGTATCTGCAACATTATCATAGTAGAGTGTAGGTCCTTCCTTAAGTGACTACAACAGTGTATCCAATAGTTATCCCATAGGAGTTCCATGTGTTACTCACTGTAGACAGGGTAATTCATGCATTGAATAGAGACTTTATCTTGTTCCTTACTTCTTGTGTTTACTAATGACAAGCTGCAGCCTCTTCTATCACCTTTGAAAAAAATTATTGGATACTAGGGCAATGTTTAGTCCCGTAATTGTTTTCGTAAACCTGCTGCTTCTCTCAAGCTTAAGAGAGGTCTCTGCCACCATAATATCTCCTTCTCTGTGATCCCAACACTCTAAATTGCTCCTGGGTATAACTTCATCACTTACTTCAATTTCACTATTTATCTGTGTGCAAAAATTCAAACATCCCAAATGATCAGTCAGTCCCATATTAGTATCCTCTAGACTCACGTCTCAGACACTGCAGTTTTCTGTACCTTCATGCAGCATGAAGAAACCAGAGATTCCTTTGCTTTTGAAAAACTGCTTTGTATTTTACAGAATCTTTCTTTCTGAAGATACATTTTTATCAAAATTATGATATGTATCTTAATTCTAGGACATCTTATTTTTGAGTTCCTCCTGCTTCCTATTTGTTTTCATTCTAACATCTTAAAAACAAGACATTTTTAGCTACTTATTAACATTCTACAGGCAGTAGTATATTTTCCTCTTGACAGACCCTTATGTATATTTTATGCCATAATCTAAATCACATACTGGTCCAATCTTCTGCTGCATCCCTTTTAGTTCACATTTTCCTGACCTCAGCAATCTTGGCCTTTCCATGAAATGAGACAAGAATAAGCAAGATTTAGAGCAGGGATGTAAATAAAGTAGTAGGTATTACATTATATTAGGTATTATATATTATAAGATAGGTAGGTATTATATATTGTAAGATATTATAAATGCCATAAAAAGAAACACTGTCTCTTCTTGGGTGTACTTTGAAAAGTGTAGACAAAGTGTTATCTCCTCTTATGGTGACTGTTCTAATACTTAGTTTGACAACACCTAGGATTTTCAGTGTTTCATTAAAATTAAATACTTTGTCTTCTTTATTTAGTCCCAAGGTTGTTGTGCTTTATTGAATTCTTTATCTGTTATCTTTTGGAGAATTTGTTTTAAAGTGGGCTTAGAATACTGCACAGGTGTTCATGATGATCTTAGATATTAATACTTTAAATGAGTGCTGTAAAATCAAAAATTGCAGTGGTACTTCAGAGGTAAAAAAATAGTGGATTATTGTCTCTTAACTACGACAGCAATAATTGTAAGTCAAAGGTGTGTAAAAAGGTTACAGTACTGCAGACAAGCCACTAATTCTAAATGGAATAAGTATTTTCCCTACGATCAGGAAAAATCAGTGAACTTTATTCTTTGCTGGTTTATTACTAGCTTTGATACAGAAACTGTAGTCATATTTATTCTAAGATCTTCCTATTGAAAATTGTAGTTATCCATAACTGCTTTGTAGTAACAAGAGCTATACAAATCAAGTACAAAATCTTACAAAGCTAAATATAATGGCAAGGAAAAGTAAATATTAAAACAGGGTTAAAAATATTTTTATTAAAATCTAATGAGTTTAAAATTTTAGCCTTAATGATGAAACATATTACAGAGAAAAAATTAGTTATATTTTCATTAGGAGTGTGTAATATTTAAATTTTGGTTATCGAGTTGTTTCTATGTTTTTCACTGAAAGAATCTGTTTCAAATGTATTTAGAACCAATATATCAAAACGAATAACAACATTTCTAGAAGAAGCAAACTTATTAAAACCTCAAGTTTGTGTTTTAAAGTGACACACAAAATTGTGGTACAGAAGATGCCCCTGTGGGTGACAAATGGATGACTGTTGTTTAGAAAACTGTTCCTGTTCTCTTTCATGTCTGTCTCTCCTGTGGAGAATGTAACAAACATCAGGCAACTTGGGTTTTACTCTTTTCAATGCAAGTCCGATAGCTCCCACTGGTATAATAGTTTAATGGTCCCAGAGCATTCCTGAAGCAGCAATTGATTTTAGTCTGAGAGCCACTGAATTCTCATATTCTTCCTCTACCTCTGGCTTATTCTTCCTGGTTGTCTCTTCTCCTTCTAGCTGTTAACTTCAAAAGGAGAGACACAGAGATGGAAAGTGCTCCTGGCTGTGGGATTTGACACTTGCTAGAGATGTGGGAGTCTTGAGCTATTTGATGCTGAAAAGGGCCAATAAATCAAATTTTCTCCAAACGAGGGATCTAGACTGTGAAGTTTTAAGTGGGCAGGACCACATCCACGAGGATAACAGCAATACCACATTAACTGATGCTCCCAACACATCTGTCTCTTTAGACTTCTCCATGGGGCATTCACAGGTACTTTCTGTCTAATTTAAGGTCACGGGAGAGCTCTCTGCAGAACATAGATACCACAGCTCTTTATAAAAAGCCATGCTAGGGGATGTTCTTGCTAGCCACCCAAGTAATTTGGTCCTGAAAAGCAGACCAGAGAGATTTCTGTCCAAGTTCATCATCGAAGTATTTCAAATGACATGGACTTTATCATACATTTTTTAAAAACACGAGCCAAAAGTATTTGGACACCAAAATCATTTAATGTTTCTCTGTGCTAAAAAAGACACTGTTTAATGGATATGAAAAAAAATAATACTAAATCCCCTCTACTCTTTTACAGAACTACTACTATCTATCTTGTTTTTTGATATAGCAGGGGTATTGCAAAATGAATTGAAAATGTGAACAAGGGAGTGTAACACAACAAAAATAAAAACAAGAGACACCTGAAATGTGATCAAAGTGGATTTGAAAATATATGTTCTTTTTCCAATAAAGCAGTTACTATTATCAAAAAGAATATTAATATCAAACCTGCTTTTTCTCCAGTAGTTTATAAATGTTTTAATGATTACATCAAGAAGGTTTCAAATTTTTGTGGTTCTTTATGCACTCAAATTCCTTACTTTCGAATCATTGAAGATTTTCTTAATTCTTGCAGAGGATCTTACAGTAATGCTTCAATCCTCACTAGGTAACCTTCTTAGCACAGCCATGAAGTAGATCAAACTATAGATCTTGCCATTTCAGTGATTTCAAATCTTACTATGAAACAAAACCAAAACCAAAAAACAAACCCCCAACCCAAGCAACAACAACAAAAAAAGTAGCAGTACTTTAGGGGGAGAGGAGACTTTTTTTTCATCTGTGTTTGGTAAACATGAGGCTATTTGACTCTTTTGTTCACTAAAATAATAATTTTTAAAAATGCTTTAAAGGAGCAGCAAAGGAGGAACTGGGGATAACTTTCCTTTTAATTTGAGTGGAAGAGCTTAGGCTTTAAAAGATCAGGTGGACTTAGTTGCTCAGCAATATGCATGTTGAATGAAGAGTGAGGAAACAGCAAACAGCATATTTCATGTACTGCGCTGGCTTTGGCTGAAGTAGAGTTAATTTTCTCCACAGTGACTGGTATGGGGCTGTGATTTGGATTTCAGCAATAACAAAAACATCTCCATATTATCAACAGGGCAGGACACACACAGAGCCAAGGCCTTTCCTGCTTTTTGTGCTGTCACACTTGTGAGGAAGTTGGAGGTATGTGGAAGGTTTGGAAGAGACACAGCTGAGACAGATGACTCAAACTGACCCAAGGGATATTCCAGACCATGAGGCATCATGGTCATATATAAAGTGGAGAGAAGGAGGTAGAAGGAGGGTATCTGGTGTGTTGGCATTTTTCTTCCCAAGTACTAATGATGGGGCCCTGCTCTCCTGGAGACGTGTGAACACCTGTCTGCCCTTGGGAAGAAGTGAATCAATTCCTTGGTTTGCTGTGCTTGTGTGTGCAGCTTCTGCTTTCCCTGTTAAACTGACTTTATCTCAACTCATGAGTTCCCTTCTGATTGTCTCCCTGACTGCACTGGTGGGAGTGAGCGAGCAGCTGCATGAGGCTTGTTTACTGGCAGGGGTTAAAACACAACACATATGTTTATTTCTTTGACTTTGAAATTGTCAAATTAAGATCAAATTTAATCAGAAATTGTTGTAAGGGAAGAAAAGACACTGAACACAGGTGGGCTAAGGAAAGAGAGAAGATCTTTGGAGAACAAGAGAATTTCCTGTGGATTTCATGACAGAACAAAGACTTCCTCTTCTCTATGGGTAGATATTTACCCTTTTCTTTATTATATGTCAATCCAGTGTTTAGTTACACCTTTCCTTTTTATTCTTCTTTCCCATCCCTTCATCTCCATGAAATTTCACTATGGTCCACTTTAATCAGTTTGGATTGGATTGTCGCAGTTTAGCTGGGAAGCAATTTCTAATGCCCAGCACAGTTGTAACTTATGGTTTTCATCGCATGAGGTTTCGTCATAGCCTCTCCTCTCAGTTCAGACCGGTTGGTAGCCCGTTAACCTTTCTGGGAATATGTGTCTAGTTTCAAGTATTCTTGATTGATAAATGGATTTATATTAAGACTGAAAAACAAGATGAAATTCAAATTAAAAAAAAAAATTAATTAAAGCAATGAGCTAGTACATATGATGTTCAGTGTGTGGCAGCCACTGGGCTTTTCTCAGCTCTGACAATGTTTTTCTCTTTCAGGTATAATAATGTTGATAGCTTTTACCTATTTCAGCAAAATAGCCTGATTAGATGACAAACACAAAATGTGAATTGTTATCAAATTTTCTCTTCTTTTACTAATCATTACAACTAGAATGTTTTTTATGTATGGAAATTCTAAAGTTCATAGAAAAAAAAACAACCCTCAATTCATAAATTATTTCATTTTTAATTAGAGGACTCACTGGCAGTCTTAAGTCTGTAAAATCTATGAAGTAAATTGAAAATGTGCTTGTGGAAAACATATTCATAAAGAAGAAAGAATTTTTGTTTTTGAAAAAAAAGGGATCTATTTCTATTTTACAATGGTGTATCTATAGCAAGAGACTTCCATGTGTTGATTTTTAGCTGCTATCCCCGGGCTAGCTGATTGTGGTATATGGCTAACTTGGATGGCTATGTTACCCAAAGTGATTGTGGAAATACATGCTTAGAGATAGAGAAAAGCTCTGGCAACTGGTTCTGGGTGGCTCTGCTTGAACTGAAGTGTGGGACTAGGGGATTTCCAGATAACACTTTCCACCTCAACCATCTTGTTACTCCATGAATGGCAGCCAGGACAAGGTGATGAAAACTACATTTCTGGTCAGGTTCTGTTTATGTAGAGGTTGTCTGTGTTCTCACAGTCCACTGAAGAGTAGCATTAAGCCTAGACAATGACTGTATATGATCTAAAATTCTCACATCAATGCTTCCGAGAAAATAATGCACAGAAAAATATTTTAGCTACTAGAAAGTTATGTGTCAGGTTTAAAGTAGTAGAATAAGTTCTTTATATGGTCATTAGGAAATTGATTCTGTGTATTTTACAATATGACAAATGGTTGTCTGCATTTATTTAGAGGGAGGCTATTGACTAAATTTGATTGGATTCCTGTGTATTACATGGTTAAAGGTATTGAATCTTCTCTCATGTGTGTAACAGCCTATTTCAATTAATATCTGCTTGCTAACATAATTATCTTCACCTAAAAAAATTTACACGTATAGAATCCCAATAGTTTTGTTGAGGTTTGCTTCTTCAGTAATTTCAGCATTGTGATAAAAAAGTTGATTTTTAATATGCCTCCACCATCGCTCTTCATATTCCTAAATGGGAAGATCTGTTGTAATTAATTTTCTTATATGGTATGATGGTAATTTTAAGAAAAAAGCCCACTTATATGACTAACTATTTATATACATTTAAAATATGTCTTAAATGAGAATTTTATCCTATAATAGTGTCATGTCATATCATAATGATAAGGTGGCACTGTTTTAAGGTACAGTTAAGAGATGGGTTTTAACGATATCTAGCTATTGCAAACTTGAAGTGACAGAGATTCAGTACATGAGGCAGAGGAAGTGCCACATTGCATAACAGCAGGTAAACTGTCTTTGGGTAATTCAACAACTTTTTGATTGTGGAATATAATTCATATTTAATTCAGTGTTTAATTACTGAACTGTGCATTTGCAACATTTATTTCAGTTGTGTTTCTGAAGAGTAGTTTTATCATCTTGATGAGCTGAACTGTTACCTAAACAGGGACCAGGGCCACACATAATTTTTTTGTGAAAGCTTCATCAGTCCAGTTCAATTCTGAATTGTACCAAGACAGAAGTGCATAAGACAAGGAGAATAATTACAAAATGCGCACTAAAATAGGCATCCACATTCTTGCCAGTTCCTTCTTAACTCTCTTGACTATATTGTTTCCATTGGAAAGCCACTACATTGGATTACAGATGACACCTTGATGAGTTTAGATGTCTTGATACTAGCTGAGGCTCTTCCTCCTTATCCAGCCTGGTTTGCTTTCATGACAAAGTAACCCTCATAGCTGATCAAGGGAAACCAGTTGGTGTGATCTTTTTGGATTTCAGCAAAGCTTTTGATACTGTCTCTCAGAGGATCCTTCTAGACAAAATGTCCAGCACTCAGCTGGATAAACATTGTGTGATGGGTGGCTCATGGTTTGGGCACAAATGATGATGGTGACTTGGGTGACATCAGACCAGTGACTTGTCACTAGTGGGGTCCTGAAGGGTTTCATCCCCAGCCCCGTTCTCTCCTGCATCATCATAAATTACTTGGACACAGGACTGGAAGGGATACTGGGCAAGTTTGCACATGACACCAGACTGGAAGGAGCTATTGACTCACTTGAAGGCAGGGAGGCCCTGCAGAGAGATGGCAAAAAATTAGAGGATTGGACAACCACCAGCCATATGAAGTTCAACAAGGAAAAATGCTGGTTTCTGCACTTAGGAGGGGCAACCCTGGATGTATGGTCAGCCTGGGAAATGAGATGCTGGAAAACAGTGCCACAGAAAGTGGCATCCTGGTCGATGACAAGCTGAATATGAGCCAGCGGTGCCCTGGCAGCCAGGAGGGCCAACCCTGTCCTGGGGGGCATCAAGGACAGCATTGCCAGTCAGGCAAGGGAGGGGATTGTCCTGCTCTGCTCTGCCCTGGGGCAGCCTCGCCTCGAGTCCTATGGGCCAATTTTGGGTGCCACAATGTAAGAAACATATTAAGCTGTTAGAGAGAATCCAAAAGAGACCTACAATGATGATGAAGGGCTTTGAGAGGAAGCCTTATGAGGCATGGCTAAGGTCACTTGGTCTGTTCAGCCTGAAGGAGACTGAGGGGAGACCTCACTGCAGTTACAGCTTCCTCCTGAGGGGAAAAGAAGGGGCAGACACTGTTCTCTTCCCTGTGGTGATCAGTGACAGAATCCAAGGGAATGGCCTAAAGTTGTGCCAGGAGAGGTTTTAGGTTGAGTATTAGTAAAAGTTTTTCACACAGAGAGTGGTTGAGCACTGGAATGGGCTCCCCCAGGAAACGGTCACAGCACCAGCCTGATAGAATTCAAGAAGTGCTTTGGCAGTGCTCTTGGGCACATGGTGTTACTGTTGGGGATGGTGCTGTGCAGAATCAGGAGTTTCGCTTGATGATCCTTGTAGGTCCCTTCCAACTGCTTATTCTGTGATTCTTCATCCTATAAACCTGTAATTCTTTCTCCAGGGGAAAAGACATAAACTATTCTAGATCTCGAAATCTAAACTATCATGTCTAAATATGTATAGGTTCATTAAAATTTTAATTCTATTATGTAACATTTTTACATGTATGAGAAATGCATATATACAAATGCAAACTTTAGAAAATGCAGTAGTATGGTTCTCTAAAGATTGAGCAAAATTCTTCCATTCTGCTGTACTGCTTAGGCTTTTTGCACTGAGAGGATGTGGACAGGATCATTCCCAGGTGAACTAATTCTGTGCCTTCTTAGGAGATTTTTTTTTTTTTTCAATTGGGCTCAAGGTTGGGGGGTTGAATTCCCTCAAGGTGTTAGAGCCTCGGTCCTCAGATTTTGTGGTAGCCCTGGTGATCTTTGAGAAATGGCTAAAGGACAAGTACAAGTGAAAATATAAGGAAGAAGGTTGATGTGTCTTTAAACGAAGCATAGCATTCTCTACATGTCTACAGAAAAGGTTTTCTTTGCTCCATACATTTCCTAATATCACTCCACCACAAATGATAGAGAGATGGATGTCCTCTCCTCATATGCTGTACATTGTGTCTGAATATATATATTTATATATATAGTATGTGTTTATTGGGAAAGGAACATCCCAATTTTAATACAATATTTTTATAAAGTTTTTTTCAAATTGTTTTCACTAGGGCCCTACTGGAAAAGGAAAATTTTGTTACAAAATTGCTTTACCAATATATGCCTGCAAAACATTCTCCTTTACCATCAGAACACAATTATTCCCATCTGCCTCTAAGTATTACAATGCCCCGAAACTGATGCTACCCTACACTTCACCATCAGTCTTCTAAAACTATTGACTGGTTCTACTGAAAATTGACATGGAGAACTAAACTGGCTGCAGTGGAGGCTTAATTCAGACTTGGAAAGTGGCAAATAAGAAATTACAAAACAGAAGCAGTGTGTTGCAGCATTTACTGCCTTTTAATAGTGCAGTGTATTTACTCTTCTGCTCATGATTTAAATAGGTGTATCTTTGATGCATATCTATTAATCCTATATTGTAAGGGTATTTCTATATATTAGACTATGCCCTGAAGCTGCCATTTCCCCTCCCTTTCACTGGTTCTTTTGGTCACATCCTTCAAACTCCTAAAAAGGAAGCTCATGAGAACATTCCCTGGCATTAATCACAGCAGCATAAAGTGTGGAGCTATTGATTGCTTATAACTGCATCTTTTGAACATTCAGTGCTGTTGTGTTCACAACGTGATGAATGAAGTTGTAGACGGCTTTGTCTGTAGTGGTCATAAACTCCAGTTAATGGCTGAATTAATTTATAGTGAATGAATAATATTCTTTTTGGGCCGTTCCAGGGAAGAAACTACTTGTCGCATTTTTTCTGTTCTGAAAACAGCAGTCATAATTCAAGTAAGTACATGTGTCAGCTTTCCAAAGTGTGGAAAAGTGCTTTGCATAAAAAAAAGGGCTCACTTTTAAAGCCATTATCTGAAGAGTTTCAGGAAACAAGCTGACATCCAAATAGCCATTTAATCTTTTGAAGTGAAATAATTTTTTCACATGCATGCTTTTAAAAATTAAAAGGACATGGCATTCTTTTTTGTGTTAGAGGTGGATACTTTTAGAAATCTCTCTAATTTTTTTTTTCATTTTTTCTTAATATATTAGTGAAGTTTCTTGCTTTTTGCCCAAACAAGCAAGCGAAAATCAATCTCAGAAAGGTCTGAAAGAGACTGGTGAAATCTCACATGGAGAGTTAACTGACTTGAAAATGAATGAATAATTTACTGGGATCCTAAATTTTGGGGCAAACCAAATTAAAATCAGGCTTTCTCAGTTTCCCTAATGATCTTGGCATTCTTTTCCATTCTTAATGATTCTGTGATTCTTTAGATGTTCTGTCTCTCTTAGTTCTCTTTATCCTCTTTATCCTTCCTGAGCTCAAAGGGAAGCACTTAATTGTGATCTTTCCAGCTTTAATAACTATGGTTTGTTTTTTTCCTGTTACTTTAATGCCCAGTAATTGTTTTTGCTGTACCTACCCCAAATAAACAAAGAAATCCCCCTAGTGAGACTCTGATCTCAGCCTCCAACAACCCTGCTGTCCACTGCAGTTTGGAATAACACTTTATCTTACATGAGTCTCTGCTGGCTGTTTTTGCTTCATTCAGAGAAGGTTAAATGGGTCATGGTGTGGATTGGAAGGGGAAGCATGCACCACAGGATCCTTCCCATAGCAGCCCGAATGGATGGCAGCATATACAGCAAGGTCTAGCAAAATGTACTTACAGATGTAATACTTGCAACTATTTCGATGGAGAGATCAAGGTTTTAAGCACATGCCATTCCACACTGACTAGTAGAAGAATTCTAGAGCAAAAATGCTCCATATTTTCTTTCTTGCTGAATTTCATTATCACTAATCAGTGACTATACTGCTTTTACAACTGCCTTGTGCTCTGGTTCCCAGTATGAGAGCACTGACAACACAAATAGCTGTATCTGGTAAAATTATCCATATTCCAGAGCATATTATTGGCTGTTGCATCATTCTGCTGCTCCTTTATTTAAATGACTGAGAGACTGGATTTTTTCCTGTCTTAAGATACTTTATAGTTATAAGGGGGAAATATGTTAGAAAATATTTTTCCTGTCTGATTTTCATCACAGGGCTTTAAATATCCCAGTATCCCACTATTTTTCTGGCACAGGAGTTGACAATGCATGCATTTTTACAGAATAAATCAGCTGGAATCTGGTGGCTATTCTGGCTAGCATGCTTTTTGTTTGTTTGCTTTTTATCACTTGAAATTCTGACGTGAAAACCCAGTTTTTGAGAACAGGAAGGATTATGTTAATTTGTTTTTGCCATTGACTTCATTACATATGGTAAGACATTGAAGGAAATACAACTTCTGAAACAACTGTGTAAAGTTGAATTAATTTATGTTCAACTATAAAGCCTACATCATGGCTGAATTATTACTTTTAAAAAGCCTTATGGGTACATAGAAATGTGCCATGTAGGAAAATTTGAGCTTAGTTGAACTAGTAATTGTGTTTAACCTCAGCCAGAGCCACACAGCTGCTTGCTCACTACTCCCCTGGGATGGGGGAGAAAATCAGAGGAGTAAAAGTGATGAAACTCGTGGGTTGAGATAAAGACACTTTAATAGGTAAAGCAAAAGCTGTGTGTGCAAGTAGAGCAAAATAAGGAATTCATTCACTGCTTCCCACAGGCAGGCAGGTGCTCAGCTGTCTCCAGGAGAGCAGGGCTCCAGCACACCAGCGGCGAGTTGGTATGACAAACATCACCTCTTCTCCTTCCCGTCAGCTTTATATCCTGAGCCTGACACCCCTGCAATATCCCTTGTATCAGCTGGGATTGGCTGTCCCAGCTGTGTCTCCACCTGACTGTGCACCCTCATCCTCTTTGCTGTTGGGGTGGGGTGAGGAGCAGAAAAAGACCTTGGCTCTGTGCAAGCACTGCTCAGCAACAACAAAAACATCCCTGTATTATCAGCACCGTTTTCAGCATAAATCCACAATACAGCCTCTGTGAAGAAAATTATTTCTCTCCCAGCCAAAACCAGCCCATTACTGAATGGATTAGAGATGAAAATTTGTTCCTGTTGCACCTCTAAAAACCATTTAAACAATGACAGGCTGACTCACCAACACTGCTATAGATTCTGAAAGAACTGTAAAATGATTATTCAGTGGCACAGTAAAAAAATATATTGAAAGAGTGAAATCTGAGCAACTATTAATGAGTACATGCATTTATAATTAATATGTCAAAATAAAAACTTCTTATTAAAAGTGAGCTGTGAGAGTTGCAAGTAGCAATTAATAAACATACTCTAGTCTAATTCATGAAAATGGGGAGGTTGTGATAGTAAAGAATGCTATAAAATGTTGTGGATTTTTTTTAATTGCACACTACTTCATTGTCTATTGCATCTTTTGAAGGAAAGGTAGTAGCAAATCCTACTTTTTAAAAGAAATCATTATTTGAAGATGTTCACAGTTCTTCACTATCTTACTCTTATCTAGGAAACTACTGGGACACAAAAAGCAAGAAAATGTAAAAATCTGTGTGTGTTCAGCAATGAATGAGCACAGTTCTGCTGGTCAACAGATATTGGTTATCTGGTCAACAGCATGACACTGGGGTGTGCAGTTTTGAGTAAAGGTGATTTCCAACTTGAAAGTGCATATTTCTCAGCTAGCCAAGATTACCCTCCCATGTGTAATTCATAATGTCATTCATGCCAACACGGTTTTATAACCATTGCTTTCTGTGACTGCCCTGTCAGACGTGACATTTTCAACAGAATCTTCCAGTCACAGGAGATAATTGTTTTTCATGGGCATCTTGGTTGTCAATGGATTTGTATACCAGTAGCACAAACATTACTGAAATTGAAATATCAAAAACTATTACATTACCATAATAGAAATACAGAAACCAGTATCATAAGCATTAGGGAAAGAGAAATACAAGCCAGTAATATCACTTAAACAAGCCATTTGAAATCTGACTTTAGTATACCAGAGATTATTCTGACCAAAGTTATGAGAGACTTTTTGAAAGATTAATAATTATTCTTAATTGACTTCTTGAAATATTTTTTGATTTCAGCTAAGAATAATTTCTATCTTGCAGCTTGGATAAAAAATTTTATGCTAAGTTGATATGATGTCTTGCTCTAATGAATCTCAGTTGAGTCAAATTTCTGTTACTTACCATGTATTTCAGCGAATACAAAAGCAATGAGAAAATTACTCCTGATAACCTTGGTTACCTTTGAAAATTTGATATTATAAGCAATTATAAAGAGGTGAAAAAAGAAAAGAAAACAAATCAGGTCCTTTTTTATTGCTGGCAGTGGTTTTCAGCATGAAGCCTACTTTGAGTGTTCTGTATATTTAAATGCATATTTTAGTTTATCATTATGAAGTGTGAGATTATTGATATTTAGTTTCAAATGCCTAAAAAAGCTCACATTTCTGTTTGTAAACCTTTTTATTAGTTCCAGCAACAACACTGTGATCTTCAAAATGGTGAAATCTTTGAGAATATTTGAGTTTGCATTATTATTTTCACCATCTGACAAAGATCTTGCATATTTCTGTGAATTTTACGTAAGTATGTAAAAATCTATATATGCATGCATTGAAATTCAGACCACTCATACTGTACCAAAATTGAGATCTAGGTAGGCATCTCAAATTGAAAGAGAAATTCAGGATCCTATCCTCAGACACTGCCTACTCTGGTAACACTTTTAGCTATTCAGCTCCTGCATTTGGACTAAAGATCTAAACTTGCATGTGCTCAGAAACGGGCACCACCTCCCACCTTAAGTCCAATATAGAAACTGTGTAGGAAGGGACACAGTCTCCACCTAAATCTCCAATCTCTTAGGCATACTCAGACTATATTTAATACATTGGTAACGGTAAGTTCAGAAAAAAAATGAAACAAGTGCCCATTCTCATTCATGCCATTTTGCAGAACTGCTTTATAATTACAGCAGATTCCTGTTTAAATACTTGTTTTACAGTAAATTCTGAGGTTTAAGATCTCTCAGACTGACTTAAAACAGATCTGAGACTACAGAGCAAGCACTGATCAGAAAAAAAAACAAGGTGGTGACCCACATGTTGATAAAAAAGATGTTCTTTTGTTGACATTAGTAGCGAGATTCTGACTAAGGAGTGTAGAGAATTTGGGGCAACAGACTAGCTGCTGCTATCAATTTGTACTGTCCCTTCTCTAGGACTCCCTCAACTATTAATCTATCACCTCTTGAATTATTGCAGTTCAAGGTGTAAAACATAAAATCAATTGCATGTTTCTGTTTGCTTTGGGTGGTAAGCTGGGTGGTAATCTGAGATGGTTTTGGAGCTGCTGGTCGCCTCAGATGTTATACACTTGAGGGTGGACAGACTTTTGAGAGCAGGAAGCCTTTGCTGCAAATACATTAAGGCTGGAAGACATCCGTAACCATTTGATCAAGTTTTCAAGTAACAGAGGATGGTTCTCAGGAATTTTCTGTTTCACAAGCTGTGAGGCGGGCATAGTTCCAAAGAATGAACAAAGGCAAACAAAGAGACAAAGCTTGGATTGTGGGGTATATTTTGGTGAGCTGGAATACTTTCCCTGTAACAAAGTGTTTCTGAAAGGAAAGTTATCATACAATGAGTTTCAAATTCACCACCCTGATTAAGAAGCTTCTAATAAACAGAAGTGGACTTTTTTTCTCTTTATTAAATCATCTAAAAATGCTTTAAAATATTTTTAGTAATGGACAACACAACAATATGTAATATACATGATG
>JAYDZK010000169.1:91043897-91063903 GCA_034509185.1 Euphonia xanthogaster
ATTTGGTGAGAAAAGGGGGCCCTCCCCAGGCTGCAGTTTGTTAGTGCCCTTGTGCTGTTGACACAAGGTTACTGTAGTTCCCTCTTTGGATGCTGCTCAGATCCTCCAGCACTCAAAGCGAGGTTTGCATCCGAAGAACTGAGCTTCTATTCACGTATCTGGAACAGCAGTATTGTTATTATGCTCCCTTCATGGTTTTTCCTGTGCCAAGCCAGCAGAAAGCTACAGAACTGAATCAGAATTGCATTTGGCTTCCTCAGTAATCACGACAGAGTAGGCCCTGTCCCTGAGGTTGCACTTGAAGTATTGCTTGTTTGTGTTCATGAAAAGGAGTGGAGAAAGATAGTCATCCGTAGAAGAGAAAGTGCATTGTATTCTCTACAAGCTTCAGCCATTGGGAAGTCATTTTAAGTTATCTGTGATATCTGTATACTGTTTTCAAAGATGTTTACACAATTTTTGGACAAATACTTGAAAGTGTTAGAATTACTGTAAAATTCTTTGAACTAAATAGATAAAGCATCTAAAAATGGGTAATGTGTAGCAGATGTAGCACTGCATGTAAACAGTGTTCTTATGAATAGTTATATAAGATTACAGCTGAAAAAATTGCCAGTTTATGAAGTTATGTTAAAATCTGTGAAAAATATGACCATATTTATGTCACAGGGTTCTTTCTGGTTGAAAATTTGTTATAAGTTTTTGGAGGATGATCTTATATAATGTTTCCCAGAGTTTTCTATGGTTTTGATAATCTTTCTGAGAACAATTCACTGTGTAATTCTTCTTCCAGGGGAAAATATTGACATTTATTTTTCTGTATTTTGCAACTGTTTGAAAAGAAATGTGGAGGAAATCTTCCACAAAATAAGCTTCTGATGTGTAATGGTAGAAGACTTTTGGAAAGGTCTTTTCTTTTTCTCTTCTGCTGAATAAATGCAGCAAACTATTGTCTGCCATTTTGATATACTACCTGCTTTTAATTTTCTAATATATAATGTTATTTCTTAAAGGTTCAAGGCAGCCACTCACAAGGTGGCACAGGGAAAAAGCTCAATAGTGGCCAGTAGCCTTCCCTAACTTAATTTAGTTTCATGAATGAAAAATATTGCACCCAGATGAAACATTAGGTTAAATTGTTCAGAGCTAGGATTTTATTGCTTGGTCTAAAATTTGATGAAGCTTTCACCTAAAAGTGGTGGGCTTCACACAAGTAACCACTAACTGCCTTTTTGCTCAGGTAGCTGTTCATATGATCTAACTCAAGCAACAAAGAATTTAAGACAACTAAGTCTAATCTTGTCATCATGAGTTCATGAAAAGGAATTATTTTCATACCAAAGTAGGTGTCTCACATAGGCAAGATTAATCTCTGTAGGGATCTATTTCCTTAGAAATGACCTACAGAGACATTAGATTTGAAGGTTTAAATTACATCAAACTAACTATTTCCAAATGACCAAATGTTTCTTTACTATGTGGAAATAGTAGGAAAGCTATATTTGTTTTTTTTTCATTATCTATTAACTAGATTTTCATTATCTATTAATTTTCTAATAAAATTGTTGCAATCTTCTCTTCTTTTGTCACTAGTGTTTGTGTTTTAGGGACATCATAGCAGCTTCTGCCTTAATGCACCAGAGGGCCCTAGGGAAGATGACAGGTGCTACTGAGCTATAAAATTGGTGGTAGATCATGTCCCTGGACAAAAATCTCAATCAGAGGACAAAGCACGGTATGAGAGCAATGCAGAATGAAGGAATTAAGACGTGTAATGGATAAGAAACCATTTCATTCTCTGGAATAAAATGTATTTCTGCCAGAAGTTTGCAAATGACCTGTCAAACCTGATTTATGATGGCAACTGATTGTACAGGACTATGAAATCTTTTTCACTACTTGGAAGGCTTCTTTAAATCATTTTGCATATTTTATTTGCTAGCAGAAGATCTTTTCAATTTTTTTTTTTTTATTTTTAGCTTTATATAGAGAGAGTTAAAACCTGTTACCTGTAAAATAAGGATAAATTATGTGTGAATTAGGGAGGTGAAATATAATGCTTCCCTTGTTTTGAGATTTTATTTGCATTACATGTTTGAGATTGATTTAGATGTCAAATTATATATCATTTTAATAAAATTTTAGTACAGTATGTCACCTTTGCAGTCTGCAAAGGCCTTAATTTTATCTGCAAAATCTGGTGCCACAGTTGCAGAATTTCAGCTTCAGAGTTCTTTAAAAATAACTGTAAAAATTACAAAAATACTCAAAGCAGTATTAGTGTACAGGGCAAAGTCACAGTATCAAACTTCATTTTCTTAGGCAGGGAAGATGGAGTAGTGAATATTCCTAGGAGCTTGAGGACCATTCTTTATATTTATAGATAAATTCAGTCACAAATTTCTGTTTTTTCTCAAAATGTTGCAATACTTCTAGTTGTAGGGTAACTATTGCTGGTACAGAAGGAATTGTTCATTACTGAGATTTTGTTGACCTCTTAAAAAAATACTTGCCAAACCAGTATTTTTTAAAGTGAGATTTTTCCATTGTAAAAGCTATCTTGACTCTTATTAATATTTATGCAAATGTCCGTTAAACCTATTCTTTAGCATAGTTCTTGTTTCTTAGTCCAGTGCCAGTTCAGGCTTACAGGTTTGCCATTTGACAGATTTTCTCCAGAACCCTTTTTCTTTAAGGGCAATGGCCTGACATTTGCCATACATGACTGTTCAGCTATTTCATTCTTAAATCTCATAGAACTCAAGGGGTTACCATTAAATCCTGGGTATAGCATTTAATCCTGCTGATGTTCTGCTGCTAATTTTGTCGGCTTGTACTGTAATCTCTTCTACAGTCACTTTAGTTTTAGATGGATTCTCTGATGAGAACCCCTGTGCAAAAAATGGTATTGAGGTGGGAATCTCCACAGTTTTTTCAAAGTGAACATTGATGCCAAGAAGTCATTTAGCTCCTGTGCAATTGCATGTCCTTTCTAAGTGTTCCTCTTATACCCTGCTCATTAAGAGGACCTGCAGGCTCTCTGCTAGGCTTTCTGATCTTGATTTGTTTGAAAAAAAAGACTTATTATTACCTCTGAGACTTATTATTACCTCTGAAACTCTTTTACTAGCTTTTTCTGAAACTTTTTTTTTCAGTCTGCCTTATCTGCCAGAGTTATTTTCTTCATTTAAACTCAGCTTCAGCTTTTTTGAAATGCGTTCCTGTACCTAATAGCTTTCTTTACCCTGCTAGTTAGCTGGGCTTTTCAGTCCTTTTGTGCCTTTTCAATCTATTCTAAAGAGATGGTGTGCATTTGCACTATGTTTCCAATGCAGTTTCTTTATGAAAAGTCCATGCTGTCAGGAAAGATTTAATTTTCCAAGTTTCCACTTTTTTATGAGTTTTCCCTTTTCTAAGCTTTGGAATTCCTAGACTTGTTCTGCATTAATACAGTGTACTTAAGTACATTGAGTACTTTCCTTAATACATTTTACCCTTAGTACTTATTAATTACATTCATATAGACACTTAGCATTTTAGCAAAGCAGCATATTCAAACTCTGAAGCACAGAACCATAGAATGGTTTGGGTTGAAGAGAAGCTTAAATATCAAAAATTTCCAAGCCCCCTGGCCATGGGCAGGGAAAACTTCTACTACACCAGATTGCTCAAAACCCCATCCAGCCTGGCCTTGAACACTTAGAGGAATGGGGCATCCACAACTTAATTTTCAAGAACTCTCTCTCTGGCATCCCTTCCTTCCAGCATGCCAGCTGCACTTCACAATTTGATGTCATCAGCAAACTTGCTGAGGATGCACTGGATCCCACTGTCGATGTCACTGAAAGAAATGTTCAACAGCTCCAGTCCCAGTACTGACCCCTGAAGAACACCACTCATCACTCCTTTCCACGTGGGCATTGGGTCATGGATCACAGCTCTTTGAGTGCAACCATCCAGCCAGTTCCTTATCTACCAAGCTGTCTGTCCATGAAATCCTTGTCTCTCCACTTTAGAGACAAAGGTGTTGAGTGGTACAGTGTCAAATTTTTTAACAAGTCCAGGTAGATCTGACTTCAGCTGATCTTCCGTAATACACTAACACTGTAAAACCACCACAGAAGGCCTCCAATCTTTTTCAGGCACAATCTGCCCTTACTGAAGCCATGCTGGCTCTCACCCATCACCTCCTGCATAAACTCCTTTGAGAAATAGCAATAGAGTTAATTATGCAGCTTTGCCATGTTTGTCTCATCTGGCACAGAGGATTCCATAACTGCAGCCTTTCTTTCATGTGTCAGGTAGAATAACATACTGTTGTGTCTCTTTTTGTTTAATTTCTGCACATTATAACCTTCTGTCACTGATGATTACTGCCTTATTGATTGATGGATTGATTAATGGTCAATTTCAGATTTTTCCAGCAGACCAGAGGAAATGAGGAAACAGTCTTGACACAGTGACTGTTATCCTCCTGTCTTTTTCTCTCTGAGATTGATTACATCTCTACTGCAAAAATCACAGTTTCTAAGTCCTCTGATCCCCCTCTTCCACTTCTGATTATAGTTTTCAATTTAGTTTCAGCTTAACAGCCTGTCAGCCAAATTCACTGGCATGTTCTTGAAGCTTAAAGCATTTTCAGCTTTTGGCTCAGGTTATCTACTGAAATGGTCAGCAAACAACTGAACTGCAAATGCATGTACTAAAAGATATGCGATTGAAAACTTGAGCACTCTTTCAGACACCTGAATACTGGTGTTCATTAATATTACAACAAATTACACCACAGTGGTAAAAAAGCAGCCAGTAAATTGCCTTGAAAAAAATAGTGTTTCCGATAATCTGTTTTTCATAGCATTTTAGAAAATGAGGGGTAAAGGTCTCTTGTATATTAACTATAGCACCATGTGACTGGTATTCTTTATCAGTTGCTGAGCAACGGTCATACTCTGAATTTTTAAACTCATTAGCAAGCTGAACAGGCTGGCATTTGGCAGATGTTATTTGATTTTGTTTGGAGGCAAGTCAATGGGGGAGACAGAAGAGACATTGAGCTCATTGTGTTATCTTGCTTCTCCTATTAAATTCTCATGATATTTTAAACACATCTAAGGAGACTGAATAGCGCATCTTAATTTTCAGATTATTCACAGAATTTTTATGTGATTTATGTAGTAATATAAATGAAACTCATGAGACAAATTTTTTTAGCTTCAAACACATTTTAACCTGTACCTAATATTTTGCTGAAGTGTTTCAGTCATTAGTAATGGCTGAAGTAGCTTTATTTAAATCCTCCAATCATGCAAGAATTTCTTAAACAGTTTTGCCAGCATAGCTCGTCCTTGACCAGGAATATTTTATTTTGTGTTCCAATTGAAGCCTTTTTAATTGAAGAACTGTCAATTGTTATAAATTGTTTGCTGCTGTGTGTGTGATGTGGTGTGACTGTGCATCCACAAAGAACTCGCTCTGCTTGGATTTTAAGATAGTGATGGCCAAAGCTTACAAGTCTTGGCAACATGCCTGAGTAAGCTTAAAACACTAAAACTTTGAACTGATGAGTTATATACCAGCAGGGTACCTCTACAGAGCATAAGTATAAGGGAAGTCGGATACTGTCAGATTTGTAACGTTAATTCAGGAGCACAGATCTCCCACTCAAATATCAGATGTTAGTGTATTGTTTTGTTGACTCATTAATGGAAGTTTTAGCATGGCTGTTTTTTCTGACTGAAGCTTATTAATGAACTAGTGGAAAGAGAGTAATAGTATTCCTTAGTTTCTAAGGGCTGCCTTGAGTATCTTCTTTGTCTAAGAAATCTTTACCCAAACCACTTACTTCCATGTGATTCAAAGGATCATTATGAATTACTGAATTATTATCGTTGGTTTTCACCTCAGTAGCAGACATGGGGGCCAGCTCAGGTTTTTCACATGTGGCATTATAGATATATTAACTTTAAGAAATTACTCATACTGGAATATGGAGTATGTGTTTTTAACTTCTCCAACATTGTTTAAATTAAAAATGTCTGATAATCTTGCAAGTACTTGCTGAGCAATTCTGGAAAGTGATTTTGCCTGACTTCTGGATATTTTGAACTTTTTTCAACCTTATTTACCTGGTCACAGATAGAGTCTACATATTTATCTCAACAACAGATACTAATAATACTGTAGAAAATAAGTCTATTAAATCTACACGGGTGGCTTCTAAGACAAAAAGCCCTAAATATCTGGGTATATTAGCATGCTTCAGTCAATAACATAAGTCAACAAAAAAAGGAATGTCAGAGTAATGACCATAAATTGCAACTAGCAAGAAAAAGGGAAAAAAAGTATGTAGAGAGACTTGGATTGAGTGAAATCACCTGTTTTGTTAGAAATGCTTAGGGAACGTAGACCAGACTCACAAGTGAAATTGCAGTTCATAAGACACAGAAATACTGTGGTTGCTAAGTTAACTTCTTGCTGAAGGATATTATGGACACCAAAAATTTACATAAGCTCAAAGAAAGACAGAGTTAATGGAAGAGAAATCTATTAAGGTGTTTGGCAGAGTGAGCTTCTAAAGTACAAGTCATTGGGGTTAAGAAAGTGTTACATACTGAGAAAGTGTTACTAACTGCTTTCTCTGGTTTTGTGCCTTTCCTAGGTAACTGGTATTGGTCACACATCCTTTCAGTCTTAGAGTTTACAATCATCTCCTATGCAGCTATTTATCATTAATTTTACATACATAAATCTAATAATACGACAGAGTTGGTTGGGATTTCTTTTAGTTGGTTGGTTGGTTTGGTTGGTTAGTTGGTTGGTTGGAGTGGGGGGTTTTCATTTGATTTTGGGGTTTTTTTGGTGGTTTGATGTGGGAGGTTGTTTGTTTGGTTGTTTTTTTGTTTTCCTTTGTTTTTCTTTTGTTTTCTTTTTAAATCCATGTCTCTCTTCTGTAAATTCATTCTGCTTTGAGCCAGATTAGAGAGTAAAAACATCAAATGCTGCATGGTGCATCATGTAGGAGGTGTGTATCTACACAAGTATTCTTCCCACTACCTCCTTCCTGCCCTGTGGAGTCATTGGTAACCATGTATTACTGTTGTACTGAAACCTTTTTATTACTGCAGAGTGGCTTATAGTTTACAAGGAAGGAATTCTAAAATCTTCCTGCTTGGTGAAATTTTGGAGCCTCCTTATGCAGTTTCAAAGTTTAGATATCAAAAAGTTTTTTGTTCCAGGTAAAATCAGCACAATTTTTACCAAGACTTTTAATGGTCTCTCTAACACAAAGAAGGTCTTTGACTCTTGAAGATGCTCTGTAAGCTAGGGCAGATACTGCCAAGTAATTCTAATGTTTGGAATCTACTTCTAGCAGAAACACATTATAAATTCACCCCATGAACAGAACTAGAATTGTTGCTGTGTGTTTGAAAGCAGGAAAAATAGTAAAGACTGTCTGCCTACTTTTCTTTGCTGTTATCACTCACATATTACATCAGTATAGAAAAAACCTGGGTTTTGGTACAGTGTACCAAACATCAATATTAAACATCAGTTCACAGAGTGGTTGAGGTTAAAAGGGATCTCTTGAGGTCATCCAGTCCAACCTCTTACTATAATAAAAAGTGTTTCTTGATGTTCAGATGGCAACATTTGTGCTTCAGTTTTTCCCCATTACATTTTATCTCATTAATGGGCACCCCTGAATAGAGGCTGTCTCTGACCTCTTTGCACACTCACATCAGATATTTATATACTGATAACATCCCCCTGAGCTTTCTTTTCTACAGAGAGAACAGTCGCAGCATTCTTGACATTTTCTAATAATGAGATGCCCTGGTCTGCTCATCATCTTAGTGGCTTTCTCCAATGTGTCCATGTCACTCTTGTAAGGGACAGCACAGAGTTGGACCCAGGGCTCCAGGTGTGGTCTTCCCACTGCTGAATAAAAGGGAAGAATGGGTAAGTCTGGAAGGCACTGTTGGAGGTCATGTAGTCTAACCTCCCTGCTCAATTAGGGACCCCTTAAGCATGTTACTCAGGACTGTGTCTAGATGGCTTTTGAGTATCTCCAGTGAAGGAAATTCCACAACCTCTCTGGGAAATCGGTTCCAGTGTATGATCACTCACACAGTGAAGAACTTCTTCTACATGTTTCAGTGGAACTTTCTGTGCATCAGTTTATGCTAGTTGACCATTGCCCCTTGACCTATTGGTTGGTACCACCAAGATGAGCCTGGCTTCATCCTCTTGGCACCCTCCCTTCAGATACTGATAGACATTGATGAGTGCCCCTCTCAGGTGACTCTTCTCAGGCTAACAGGCCTAGCTCCCTCAGTTTTTCCTTGTGCTCCAGTCACAAGGACCCACTCCAGGACCTTCATATCTCTCTTGTACTGTGGAGCCCAGAATTGGACATAGCACTCCAGATGTGGCCTCACCAGGACATATTAGAGGGTCAGGATGAGCTCCCTTGATCTACTGGCAATGCTCTTCTGAATGCACCCCATGACAACACTGGCCTTGATCACAAGGGTACACTGAGGGTTCATGAGTAGCATCTCATCCACCAGGACCCCTTACTAGCAGATCAGCTCCCAGACAGTACTGATGCTGTGGTTATTCTCCAGCAGGTACAGGCCTTGACGCTTCTTCCTGTTGAGCTTCATGAGTTAGTCAAAATCTCTTTGGATGGCAGTGTTGACCCTCTGTCAAATCAGCCCCTCGTCCAAGATTGCAGTTTTGTTAGGAGCAGCCTCTGCCTGATTATCCAGGTCCTTGCAGATGTTAAACAGGACTGGACCCAGTATCAACCCCATGAGTACACCATGGCTTCCAACTAGAGTTTGTGTGACATATCATCACATCCTGAGCCTGGAGATCATGACAATTTCCACTCCACCTTGCTGTCTGTTTATTCAGCCTGTACTTCATAGTTATGATTAAGTATGCACAAGAAAGAATTTCCTGAATGGTGTTGGTTTGGAGACATTGATTCCTGGGACAGCATTAGATAGAATTTTTTTGAGCTAACATGACAAGCAGTATCCCAAGAAATCAATTGTCTTATTTGTTTTCAGTCTTGCTGTCTGAATTCTGAAATCTAAGGTTGGCTGAATATTCTTGGGAGCACCATAACTTAGCTGTCTTTCAAAAAGGAATTGTGACTGTAAGTGTGCGTTGGTGGTTACGATCCTGATATGAGTGAGAGACCCTACTTGGTTCATCAAGGGACAACAGAAGCAGCAATCCTTTCCTGTGCCTTAGGACACAAATTTTCTTGGTTGGGTTGTGGAAAAGAAGAGGTGTGCATAGTTTCCTGAGTCTGGTTTGGTGGGCAAGAAAATGAGCCTTGTGCTCTTGGCTAAGTCATGCAACACATTGCTAGCACTACCCAGATTATGAGAGATGAAAATTTAGGCTTCAGGGCTAGAACCCTCCATTCAGTACTTAGCTGGATGAGTGGAATAAGTCGGGTAGCAGATTTTATGATTTCTATTTTATGGCATCCGCCCTATCTTAAGTAAATCCCTTCCTGTTCATACATGTTTGAAAAAGGAACATTTTGGGCTCTGTGCATAATATTCAAATATGCACAAGCATGCTATCAGCATGCTACTGACTATTACTTACTGAATGTTTAGATAATTAAACATAGCTGTAATTGCTATTGAACAATTTAGGTGTCTAGAGAGTCCTAAGGCAAAAGAAAATAAAAAGAAATATCATAAAAAGTCTGTATTTCCTTTGAAAGATGCTTTTATAAATTGGTTTTTTTTTTTTTTTTCTTTTTGGGGAAAAAAAATCTTTAAAGAATAAATCTACAATTTGAATGAAAAATTCACAGGAACTTGTTGTCACTTCCACAGTTTGTGGAGCCAATTAAAAAAAAAAAATCACTTTTTTCACAGGAGACCAAGTAGCAAAAATTAGTTGGGTTGTCTCACCTCTTCTTGATTTTTTTCCTCAGCCTATAAAAAACACTGCAAATCTGATATGATTGGCAGTCTCTGCACAAGAGAGGCCAAGAAATAGAATAACAAGATGGTTTGCAGGTCAAGAGAAAAGGGTGAATTAGTGGAGTTGGAGTAAGAAACTTGCACAGCCTGGATCCACTGTTTAACTCGGTCAGTGCTGTTAGTCTTGTACTTTGATGAACTCCAAATTCACTGAGGAAAGGCAGAAAAGAAGTAATAGTAGGGCTGAATGAATCCAGGAGTGGAAATGTGTTAAAGAACCTTTCACCTACCCTGTTATTTCACAATGAAGCAGAATAAAGCCAACCCTTTCAATAGAAGTTAAAGGGACTTTCTGAAATGAATTTAGCTGAGGTCAGAAATTCTTGTAATTCTTATTATCTCTTCGGTGATGTCTGAAGCATATACTCTTGGTCCCACTTTATGATGACAGGTGCAAAATTACAACTCTCCAACCCTTTCAGTAAACTTAGGAAAAAGTATAAAAAAATAAATGTAAATAGATAATGGAATAAATCAAATAATGAATCTCAGTCTCCTGGCTGAGTTTAGTTCAATACGCCATTGTCACTTTGATACTAAGGTAATTTAATATAAAGTTTGATACTTTCCAGTGCATTCCATCCAATCTTTCCTTAAAATATTATTCCTCCATTAACCATATTTACTTCCCAGAGAAGTCCAAATAACTACATGTCAGATCAAAGTCTATATTTGTTTTCTCAGGGCAGCTTTATTAAGCAGCTGAAGAAGATGTGTTCAAAATAATTCCAAACAGGAATTTTCTTTGTGATGGAAGGAGAAAGAAATACCATTTCCTCTTCCTGTGTTCTGAGCCCATTTTTCTCACTTACTGCTACTTTTCAGTATGAACTGTTTACTTTCTTTTGTGGCATCTTTGGCTCAAAACACCTACAGTCCAGTTTTGAGACCGTTCTCATAAAATTTTTCTTATTCTTCTGTGTGGGTTATTTGTGTTAGCAGCACGGTGGATAGTAAAGACATAAATTAAGATGCAGTGCTAATTTAATAGCATTTGGAAAGGTCTTGCTTTCCAAATAATGTCCCTAAGTATTTCAATATATGTTGATTAACAACATAAATAGGGATTATATTGCACTAAGTTAATGAAAGAATGTTTCCACTGGGTCTGTTTTGCAAGAAGCTAATACTGGAGTATTTTAAGATTATTTCTAATCCTTAACAATTTTAATGATTATTTTAGTTGAAGCTAGAGCTCCACTCTCAATGAAATAGTTGTTCTGCTTGACCTTATATAACTTTAAATCTTGCGGGTTTTTCCATCAGTTAATTTACATTAGTGAACTTCAAGATTTCAAAAAATATATGGTCCTAATGCAGTGCAAATGAAGCAATGCATGAGCTAGAGAAATAGCAACCTAACTAACCCAAAAAGCCTAGAATGACAGTGATCTTCAAAAACAACCCTGTACAATAGGAAGAGCAATTGGAAGGTCTGTATAATATGTAACAGGTAATACAGAAGAGAAGTAGCATAATTTAAAAGTAATTAATTTCTGTCTTAATTTCATAATATAAGCAGTTGTATTTGGAAAGCATTGCAGTAATTTTTATTACATGGTTTTTGTTGAGAAAATAGATTTTTGGTGGTACTGTAGGTCATCTTTTCTGTCTCTCTGCAGAATAAATATGTAACTTTTGAAGACCTAAGTAACTAAATTGAAATTTATAACATCAGATACAGAACATTTTAGTCTGCCATGGGGGGTATTTCCTTAAGTTCTTATGGGTGTATTTCTTTAAAGGACTTATTGCAATTCAATTCAATAAAAAATTGTTGTTCTGGTAATTGAACTAAGAAAATATAATATACAACAGAAAAAATTGGTAAAAAATTCTAAACATGAGGCACTTGAAGAATTTCAGTGAATACAAAGAGGTATGAGATAGCCAAGCATCATTCAAATAATCATAGCAATAAACTTTACTTTTCCCTATTTTGGGTGGGTATAAAAATGTCTTTTGTTGAGTTCCTTCCTGAAAATAGAGAGATCACACAAGGTGCAATGAGGAAGCTGAGAATCATGGTAATTGGGAAGGAAGTCCATGGTTTAGCGAACAGGTAAATGCTGATCACATGACCAGCAGCACACAGATAACAGCCTTGTTTCCACCTTCCTGTTCTGCATGCTGGAGCGTTCTGAGAACTACTTACTGCTACGGTTCCGTGGGTACCGTGGGCTTCCCTCACCTCAATGCTCAAGCTACTTATTATTTCTTTATTTACATTTCAATTAACTGTAATCAGCAAGCAGTAACTAGGGTGCTTGTTTGATCACTGAACACTTGATTATGTCCTGCTATGTTTTCATGCTGGATTTTGAATTTTGTACCAATTATCCAAAAAGTTTATTGCCTGACTCTCCTTTTAGTGTGAGGACTGAAGCAGTTATGACTGAACCAAAGAAAGGAAGAACAATTTCTGTTGGCTTTGGAAATTCCTAGAGTTTTTTCTAGTTCTTAGGAATTATGCCATCTGCTATAAATACTTCAAATAAATTGTAACAATGTTAGATACTGTTAATATGAAATACTTAAGTCACCTTGATGGTGCTTTTCTTCTGAGTCATCATAGACTGACACATACTGTAAAGCTTACAATGCCTTATATTCATATTTATTTCTGTGCCCTTTTTAATATCTAAAACTTCTTCTGTTCTTAGAAGAGGACTTATACTCTGGAGATTAATTTAGCATAATTTAAGTACTAGAATCACACAGACTATAAGGTCCTTTGGATTTCACTGTAATCTTTCATTCATAGTGACATAGCTTGATTCTGAGTGCTTTCACAATGACATAAATCAAGATAACACCACCAAGAGGCTTGGACTTGGTAACTTTTTTCATAGTTTTTGTGACACATACATGACTACCATAGGACCGGGCTTTTACTAAAACAATACGTTTTATGTGAATTTCCTAGCTAGATAGTGACAGAGGGTTAGAATTTTATCTCCAAAATTGTGCACCTGTATCTGAATTGAATACCTATACTAAACTGCAGTTTTGGGTTTTTTCTATCAAAATCCTTAAAGCAATTTCTTTAACAAGAGAGGTACAAACCTGTATGAACAAATACAGAGTTGAGAGCAGGATCTGACCTAGTCATTTCAAGCAAAATGCACTTGAGAGCTCTTAAAACATTATCAGGTGTTTATTTTCTGTTCTAAAAATACCAAGTATATAGAAACCTCATGATAAATGCAACAATCATTTTGCAAAGTATATGGGTAATTCTTCAAAAGTAACATAATTACAGCTCCCAAGAGGTTTCAAAAAAACTTCACAGTAGTAATGATTATTCAGTCAGAGTAAACTAAAGATATGACAGTGCAGTGGCAGTAGTAAGATGTTTTTTGCAACACGCAGAGGCAGCAGCCCTCATCCCGTGACTCTTCTTGCTCATTCTAGCTCAAATCCTTTCATCTTCAGCACAGACAGACTGTGGTCCAGTGAGACTGTGGTCTATTGCTCACTCACAAAGGTCATAGGGCTCTTAGGTCCTTGGTATACACCATATCTGTATGGCATTTGGATAAGTACTTTTTTCCAAGGATTTACATTGAGATAAAGAATGAGTTTGTCCAATTCATCCAGATGTGTCACTGCAGGCCCCCAGCTGGGTAATAATTAGCATTGACTCCATGATTCTCAGAAGGCTGATCAATCACCTTATTCTACTATACTTATTTAGAAACCCATTGCCCTTACAGACAGTCATGATACAGGTGAGTCCAACTGGTCCTTCAATCTAAACACCATCACCATTAGCCAATTAAGAAACCACCCTTTGGTAAATGAATCTCCATAACACATTCCACATGTTCACAACAACAGGTGCAACAAGTGAAGATAAGAATTGTTTATCATTCTTTTCTCCAATCTTTTCACAGCCTTCCCCAGGACAATGCCTGGGAAAGTTGTGCCTTCCTCTCTGTGGCCAGAGAGCTGCTGCCACACAGATGCAGTAATCCGACCTTAAGACTGCATGTCCTGATTCTGACCAAGACAGAGTTAATTTTTGCAGTAGCCATGAGGAGGCACAGCCTGGGGCCAAGTGGACCAGGGTAGGATGTTATTCTCTAGCACCCCACATCAGTTGCTAGGAGTGGGGATAAAGGACTCTGGCTTCTGGGAAGAAAGGCATGGTTTTCCAGTGGGGCAAAGAGTGGTGCTGGGGGGAACCTGGCCACCACTGTTCATTGTTGTCTGGGGTCCATGGTGCGCACTTTTGCGTGTGAATCACCTTTTATTTGTGTACTTTTGTCAAAATATTATTGCTGTTACTGTTTGTTTTCTTATTATTGCCATTTCCAGTAAATTGTTCCTATTTCAACCCATGATCTTTGTCTTCTGTGCCTCCCACTCAGGGGGGGAGGGGAGCACTTCATGGTCTTTTTAGTGAGAGGATTGGGGAATACCATTCCTAAACCACGACACTACAGATGACTCCTGAGATCTGGTCAACTTGAGTGTGCTGTGCATCTCTAGGCACTAGGGATGGAGTGTATGTATCATTGCAAGGGGCCCCCAGCCGGGTAATATGGTACATAGACTCCGTGATTCACAAAAGGGCTGATCAATATAATTTTATTAAGAAACCCATTGCTCTTTTATATCCTAGTTTGCTACACGTGGACCTCATTGGTCCTTAAAACACTATCACCACTGGCTAATTTAGAAACCACCCTTTGGTAAACAAATCTCCATAACACATTCCACATGTTCACAACAGCAGGTGTAGCAAGTGAATTGTTACTCATTCTTTTCTGTGATCTTCTCACAGACTTTTCTCAGAATGATGCCTGGGAAATTTCTGTTTCTCTCTGTGGCCGGAGAGCTGCTGCTACATGTATGTTTTCTGTCTTTGATTCTATGGGCACCCCTCTAATTAGCAGAGCACTGGGAAATTTGGACCACTTTACTAGGAACAGGCAAGCCAGATCTCCAGAAATAACTGCTGGTGACCTGGCCTTCAACCTGTGGAGGAGAATTATATAGGAGTTACTAGTTTATCTGGCCAGCTTGGGAGCAATAAAGGATTTTCTAGTCCTTTTCATTCAAGAAACCTAGGAATATAAGTCCATGGAAAGAAAGCAGGACTACTTACTTTCCTGTATGACAGTCAAGTGTGATGTACAGAAAACTTATAGGATGATTTTATAGAGGCTGGTGAGGGTGTTTTTTGAGATGTTTAGCAGTATGGGATAGCTATTATGCTGTGGAGCATTCAAGCTGAAGTGTTACATAGACATGACCTGTCCACTCAAAAGTCTAAAGGCTACCTGTCTACAATCCCAACCATAACATTTTCGAGTGGCAACTGGGGTAGTCCAAGTTGTAGGGGTATATTCTAGTAAAGCTGCAAGAGATAGTGTGGGAAACATCTAGTTATTTTGGTTTTAAGCAGCCAAATTGCAGACTTCATCCAGTCTTTCAAGGAGATGAAATTAATTTCTGTGAAAGAATCAGTACATGGCCTGTATACCATATGGGTCCTGCTTATCATCTCTGTGTCCAAGTAGTTCACTGTGTCACTGTATATATCACTTGATGGAATCAGTATGACATCTCATTCCCAAACACTTCCTAGTGTAGAAAAACTACTGCATGAAACTTTAATGGGCATATTTTTCCCTTTTCATGGTTACTTTTAAATACAAAATGATAACGTATCTTTTCAAAGCTGAATAATGAGGAATAACAATCTTTTGAGTTCTTTGTGAAGATTTTTTTTCCTACTAATTAGTAATCCTGTTTCTAGCCAGCCATATAAAGGGCAAGTGTGTGAAAAATGGTAGCATATGGATGAAGAACAGACAATATTCTACTCACAAATTTGTAATTCTTGCAATAAGGTTGCCGTTTTTTTTGTATCCTGCAGAATGTGAAAACACATGTGAGTTCCTCAAAAATAGTATTATTAGAATTAGGACAATTTTCTGAACCAGTCATATGTTTCCAGTAGGCAATAATGCTTCCATAATTTGAGTTTAAAAGATCTGAAATATTTAAATTAAAAAGAAAAGAGAAAAAAGAGAAAAACAAAAAGATAAGTGGATGACATTTGGGTATTCTTCCAGTTACTGAAGAATCCAAAACATATTTTAAGGATGCTTCTATACTTTAAAAAGTATTGTAAACTTATGAAATTAATTTAACAATATATCTAATGGCAGTTGATGACAAAGCACATAATTTCAAGAGGCCTTGCGAATAGTTCTGTAGAATGCAGACTTCAGAAAGACCTCTGTTAACCCCTGTTAAATGATCTGTAAAGATAAAGTATATCAATCTTAAATATATTGAAAATCTCATACCTCTTTTCAATTAGTTCAATTTTAGTTTGGACCAGAAGTGCACTTCTGAGGTGATTCTTCCTATTGTCCACAAGTACAGAGCTTTCCTTTGCTTTTTGAAGTGGTCACACAGCATGAAAATTATTTTCACATGCTAACGAGATGCTGTTCAACTGTTCCTAAGTATTTCTTCCACCAAACTAGTATAGGCTTAGTCTTGAGTAAATCTCTGCAAAAGCTTATAGTGGTAATGAAATATTTTTCTCAGCTCTGTGAAGAATTCTCTTTCCAGGACACCAGAAGGAGTGTACCACATCATCATTCTCCTCCCCTTGCTCCCTCATTGCATACACAGACATTCCGTAAGCAAGGAATGACTTAGCTGATGTAATGTAGTTATAAAATAACTCTTGTGGCTTTCTGCTTTTTTTCTTTCATATGCTTGTCCTATTTGCAATGTCTTTTTATAAGGAATGCAAAGTAAACCAACACATTGATAGTGTGTGCTATCAATCATAGTGCTTAAGCTGCTGAATCTGTTGATAAATCAATTTTAAGGCAACATATTTAATTATTTCTGAAACTTTATTAAACACACATTTCTAGAGGGTCTCCCTTTAAATCTCTGTTGGCTTGCTTTTCAAATATTGTATTCTATTTAAATGATTACTGGATTAAAGCATGATATTTAAACTGTAATTTGATTGTAACAAGAGCATGAAGAGGCAAATCTAGGGTGGGCTGTTTGTCTTCCATTCAAACCAGATTTTATTCTAATTTCTGTGAAGTTACAGTCTTTTAAATATAACCAGAATTAATCCTTTAGTTAAAAATTAGTTTCATCACTATATTTCTAAAAAATCTGATCTTAAATAAGTTATTGATTTTTTTCTCTATTTTTCTTTAGCAAACTCTTCATTATACATGATAACTTTCTTCTATTTTTGATGATATTGACGAAGTTACTGCATTCCCATTGTGATCATAGAATGAAATGTAATTTCTAAGTAAAAGCTAAACAAATCTAAGTGAGCACCATATTTTTAATTGAATATCCTTCTATTTGCCATTGACTGTAAGTGTTCATGCATTAGACATTTATGTATTTGTATGAATACCTCCAAGCATGTATTAAGGATAGACAAAGTCAAAATAAGATGATCAGGAAGTAGTACTAGAAGTGTGTGAGTTGTGTAATAGGGACAGGTTGTCATCTTACCTCCTTAAGCATTGTGCTTCAAATTATGGTGCCTTTAGAATGAACTCGAGAAGTGATGTGCAATTTTGCCTTCATGAAGAAATGAAAACCCAAACATGTGATGAAGCTAAAAGAGCCATGTGATGTGGTTCACAGCTAGAATCATAAGTTGCTTTTAAAGATTGGTGAGATGCATCCCTTCCCAATTGTATTGCAGAATGACTGGTTCTGCACAGAGACTTGTTAACTGGTGGTGGTTATGTGTATTAGATTAAAGAAATTTTAGGAAAGGAAAAAGAGTAACTATTGTTCTGCCTTCTTTATTGCCTTTGTCTGTAACTCCATCTGCCAAACACCACCTGACCTTTATTTTGTTACAACTATTTAATTCAACGGGTATATCTTCCTTTTATTTTGTTAGAATTATATGTGATTCTTCAAAAGCATTTTCTCAAAATACTTAAGACTGTTTTTGATATACTGATGTTTATTAAAAGTATGAATAATATTTCATGCAGAATATGGGCTGTGATACAAGTGAGTGAACATACAGTATGTGATAGAAGCCAAGCTAGAAAGGATAATGAGATGCTGAGACAAAATCTGATTACTCAGTCTCTCAGAGATTCACACTTGTAACATATAAGGCAGATAAACATTCCTATATATGCATATGTTTAGATTCTGGATCATCTTGGGATACCTAAGACTATGAAAACCAAAGTTCATATTTCTTGATGCCCTTAAGGTTTCTTTTTCTGTCTGAAAAATGAATTGCTTATTGCTTTATTATTTGGCTAAACATGATTCTTAAATGGATTTTCTCTTTTGTTAGTTATCAGTTTAATAAGTAGCATTGGACATACTTTCTTTTAGAAATCAAGTTCAGAGAAATTCTCCTAGTTTGTGTCCATGACAGTACATATTTCATGACATTTCATAATTCATACTGAGATAAAAGTATTATTGACTTTCTTTTTTTTGTTGTTTTTATGGCCATTTGCTAAGAGGCATCTCCTTGAGCAATTCTAAAGGCCCTATGGGATGCTTAATAGTCTGTGACACATATCATGAAGTACAAATGACTGCATATATCAAGGCACTGCAACTAGTGCTTATTTTAATGTGAAATCTATGTGAAACTGAGCCAAGTATGCTGTATGATATAATTGGCTCAGTGCAATCTATTCTTGTAAAAGCATTCTTTCTATAATTAAAGTAAGAGCTGAATCCCACTGGGTGATTATTTCCTCTGTGATTAGAATATATTTTAAGTCCTATTATAGATACAGTCCTGCAGATCCTTTGACTGGGTTTTGAGTTGAATGATACCCAGCGTTTTCCTTAAAGCCTGCACTTTTTGAATCAGATATGTAGGGTAGGATCTTACTAGTCATTTTTTAAAGCAGGAAAATGTCATTCCTCACATGTGCTAGAAAAAAATTGCTTAATTGCTGAAAAATAATGTTTAAAACCCAGTTAGTGAAATAAATAACAATTCTCAATTCATTCTCTCAGTTTGGAGATATTTTTACAGTTTGGACCTTGAATATTAAATAATCTTTGTGATACTGAGCCCCATATTTGACTAGTAAGCTGTAAATCTCCAGAAAGCCTAAATAGTAGACAAAATCTCAGCTATCTTCAGAAAACAAAGCCCACTGCAAAGTATATTGATGTTCAGCTAACTCTATAATCCATTGATCTGTCATCATTTGCAAACAGAATGCATCTTGAAATTAATTTCTAAAGCATATGGTTTTTATGACACTGTAAAACTAATAGATTTTTATGTAGATTTTAATTTTACTCAAGGGCAACACTTATCCTCCTTTAAAAACATAAAAATGATGTCAAGTACTCTTAAATGAAATGGTATAGAACTGAGAAGGTAAATCTGCAGTATTTCTCAATTCTACTCTTAAATAAATAAATTATTTAACAAATTATGTAAGATATAGCACTAGACAGTTATTAAGAATCTGACAAGTCCCTTCCATCACATCACATTTGATAGTGAGTGTTCTACTTTTAAGTAAACTGAAACTACATGTAAATTCATTTCATTAAAAAGATACTTCGTCTCAAGTTCCTTTTCTCTCAACAGCTATTTTATGAGTGGATTGAACCACAGATTTTAAACGTGATTTTCTGTCAGAAATATTCAAATATTCATCAGAATACTTGTCATCACCTAAAATGCCATGTAACACTTGTTACAGATCTCCATAAATGAAGTAGATTTCCATAGCTCAGAAAAGCTCATCTAATTTTGCTTTTTAGTAACTATTTGGACATACTATATTAAACAGTGTATTTAGTAATTATTATGTAATTATCCAGTATCTACAATAGGTACTTTCCTGACCGGTACACCTGTTTTATAAATAAATATTATTTTTTTGGGAAAAGTTTAAACAAGTCCAATTCATTCAACTATCATTCTACTTTTAAAATATGCAGTAGTTACCATATTGATGATAGCGGGCA
>JAYDZK010000169.1:91063920-91086204 GCA_034509185.1 Euphonia xanthogaster
TAGATACAAATTTTCTCTTTAATAATTTAATGCATTTTTTATGTAGGCAAATATAAGATATAAAATCAAAGACATTTCTAATTAGATGCTTACTTTTGTTTATCTGGTCTTCGGGAAACGGTAGCAAAGATCATATGATTCCCCTCACAACTACCCATCAACAGCCTGCACCTGGATGGAGATGTACAGATAAAACTGCTTCCCTTGGCTTGCCCACTGCCCTCTGCCTTTTTTACAGTCAAGCATATATACTGTCAGATCCTCCTTTATGCTGGCAGAAAGAGTAATACCCAACCTTCAATGTGAAACCACTTTTGTGTTGCTGGTACTGACAGAATTGCAGTGTTAGTGTTGTAAGGAAAAGGGAAGGGGGAGGATAGTGTCACAGTACAGTAGTTCTTATTACTAGGGACATGTAAGAAGGATGTCAAGTACTCTATGTATTGTTTATTCCATAAATACCATAATTATTTTATCATTGCACAGTGACATCATTTTCAATATTTTAACAGAGAACACTGGGCACAGTTGAACAGCTGCTGAATCATTGTAACATGTAAGCCTGTGTTTATGCTTTGCCTGATTCACTAGAATAATGTAAAGCTTTATTTAAACCGAAGTAGTAAGACTACATGTATTAAAATCCCTAGCTCACAAAAATTTTGCATTGTTCTTACCTTTTTTAGACCACTGGGATTTCAAGAAAAATTAGCAACATGGCTCCTCTGGCAAAGTCCTGCCACTGTCAATTAAAAATTTTGGTTGCTAATATTTATACATAACGTAAAAATACAAATTGATAGCTCTGCAATCATTTGAATTGAAAAAGGAATAGTATTTGAAAAACTAAAACTTTCCATTATCAAACATTTTTCTAAAATGGAATTCTAATGCTAGCAGCAGTGTGTTCAAAATATTATATGAAATCGGTAATGTTTATAAAGGTTTTTAGTATTTGTGTTTTCTATTCATCCAAAGAAGTAGGTTGTCTAGGTGTGAACAGCAGCCACAGGTAAAGCACTTTAAAAATTTCATAAGAGGGTGTAGAAGGCTAGTCAATATTTCAGAATATTGTGTTTAGTGTCTGCTAACAGACTTTTAGTAGATTGCTGGGTAAGCATCAAATAAATTAGGTAATTTTTGTAGTTCCAAGATGACAGAATGCATATTTAATGCATGAATAAAATTTCCAATTACCTTCTAAATCTTGTCTTCCTATTCTTATAATATTAAACATTATTGAACTCCCTTTAGTGGGACTTATTTGCATGACTAGAATATGTTTGTGTGGATGAAGTCTGCAGAAGGATCTTCTTCATGTGCTGTGTATACAAGTAAACTATTACTCATTAGTAAAATACGTAGTACCTTGTTGCTTAAATGCTTATCTACTAGTTTAATCAGAAAAAATAGGCACATATATTTCCTGTCTATTTTGTACAGTTGGTAAATTAATATAACTTATATACCGTATTCACAAAATATAGGGAATAGCTTTTGAAAAAGACTAGGAAATAGGCTTTTTGAATGGTACAGTGTAAAATTGTGGATGGCTAAAAAAAACAGTTGTCAATTCACACAAATGCACATATTAGGAAATGCTTTGTAAATTCACATATGTAAAGAAGCTAAATGAATCTATGAAACTTTGTCCTTCCCAAGAATCAATAACAATGTAAGCAGCAATGCAGAAAGCATGGTGCTGTCCTTATTTAGGGCTTGGCTTCTGGTACTTTAGCCTTGTCATACTGCTGGAATGATATCCAGATATTAATCTTCTGGACAGTGGTATTGAAAATTTCTTAGTATTGAATTGAGCTAATCTTACTTTATTGATCGTAGTTATCTGTCTTGAGATTCAAGAGAATGCAAGGGAAACATATGTGTCTCATTTAAAATACTTGCATAAAATATCTCATGTATTGAGATACATTTAATACATTTAAATATTGTATTCATTGGATTTAACTGCGCTGAATATATATGAATACGATTATTGTTATTGATTTATGGTGAATATCAACTAGACCCAAGCAGTACTATATCATATTATTTTAATGATTCATGAGGACTCATTTGTCTTTTGCACAAACATAGCCAAATTATTCTGGTTTTGACTGAGAGTTTCAATTAGATAGTTAGCATTTTGTGTAAGTGATACTGCAGTTTTCTGTGAAACAAACAATTTGCTTGAATTGCTAGACAACTTTTGCCTTGTCATGAATGCTTTTACTGTATCATGCAGGATGTAGTATATAATAGTTCATAGTTCTTTGGAAAAGTCAATATCAATGACATTCACTTTTGTTTTACTATAGCAAATGAAAGCATAAAACACCTATCTATAATGAATTAAGAAGTAGAGGAAATCCTTTAATGTTTGGCGTTTTCTGCCCTGTGCTCTTTTGCCAAAGTAACACTTAATTGCCATGCTAAATTGTATGATATATTAGCATACAATAGTGCTGGATATTATAATTCTAAACCAGTTAGGCTGCAGCAAAATCTTCTTAAAGAAGGTAAGCTGAAGAAGACAGTAGGTTGTAGACAAGTTTTGGGTGTAGGTTGGCAGTTTCTTGTGAAGGCTGTGCTGGCTGTCCTAGTCCAGGGATTCAGAGAGCAGCAGCGTTACCCAGCTGTCTCATTGCTTTGCAGCTGTCTGGATGGATCTGCTCACTCCACTGAGAAGTACTGAGGCGTGTCTCAAGTCATAAAAGGCACAACCATTGCCTGTCAAAGGGACCCTGTGTTTGCTGCTGTCATTTCCCATTTTGCTGACAGATCAGGTCTCGCACTCAAAGCTCCCACTGAGTAGTGTCCAGGTCCTGTCCTCATGAACATGTGGGGACCAACAGGCATCAAGGAGGAACAGCTCAGGGTCTGTGCAAAATCTACTTGCAGCTATAAAATCCCATCCCCTTTTCTCAAGCCTTGCAAGCTGTGTTTAGCAAATTTTCATCTCCTGAGAATGCTGGACTTTAGAAAAAAAATTAAGTGCTGAAAACCATTGTGGATTTGTTCACTAAGTAGAAGTTTTACAGAAATCACATTATTACTCCTCTCAGTGCTCTGGCTGATTTCTAAGTGAATCTTAAGATTATTGTTTTGAATGTAAAAATCTGGGGTGGAGTTGCTCTTGATTACAAGAGATCCATCTCTTTTGCATGATTTCATGACAGATTCTTTCATGCCTTTTACTTTGAAAGTTAACAAAGGTCACCAGTCAACTTTTTAGAATGTGAGGTATTAATAACAATGTTAAATGCTGCGTTAAAGCGTGACAGTGTGGATCATCAAAACTTTCGATAATTTAATAGCCTTTTTTGTTTAAGTAAGGATAACTTATAAAGAGGAAACAATGCATCCCAGAACTTCTCTTTCTCATAATTCCTCACGGTTCTTATTACCTCTGAATTGCATAATATTATAATATTAATATTAGCCCACCATGGTGGAGGAAGGGTAGGAACCACATGATCTTTGAGATCCCTTCCAACCCAAACCGTTCTAGAATTGTAGGATTCTAGGATTGAAGACAGTTTCTGAAGCTTTTGTCTTGTTTTGAGACCAGCTGGTACATGTGGCTTCTTCCATAAGATGAATGCATCTCCAAAGCAGGGTGACAACATTGAAACTAACTTCTGTGAATTGGCTTGTATTAACGTAATTCCTTGGCTTGTATAAGTCTTGACCTTTGGGGATGCAGTTTGGAGACAGTTGTTTGGCTTTTGTCAGAACCATCCTGGGACTGTGTGAACAAGAGTGATCAAGTGCTGATATTTAGGCATATTAGGTCTTGTTAAATTTAATAATAACGCTGTAATCTTTTATTTTTTCAGAGTCACTTCTGGTTTCTCTTGTCTGGGTTTTTTGCTAGAAATTCTGATGTAGTATAAGAAATTCTGTAACTGTACCTTTGATCCACAGTTGGTTTGAGTGATTTCTGGCATCTGAGTATAGCTGGTAGGTGTGCCTGTATGGGAGTATGCTTAGAATATATATGTGAAACTGGATCCTTGTAATTGATATATGCTGCAACTTGTGTTACAGAAACTGCTTCAGAATTGTTTATGTTGAATAGCTTCAATATTTTCTGCTTGTCAGGTTTGTCAATCACAATATAAGGCATCTAATGAGATTTCATATTAAGAAATCAAACTTTTTCATGCAAATACATCCTGGATACTACTAAGCTGATATAATGTTAAATATATGACACTCAAAAATTGAGAATAGAAATGGATTTAGAGAAAAATTTTAAATTTACATTTGTTATATTGGAAGCTCAACTGCTAGTTATCCTTTTGAAGAGACTAAGATTAGTAATAATTCTTTTCTTTCAGGTATTTTTTTAGGTAAATTCTAGGAAAACAAATTCTAAGATGAATGAAAAATATTTCATTGAGCTCAAAGTAACCATTCTTCTTTACTGCATCACAAAAAATATGAAAAAAGCAAATTACTAGTACAAATACTGGAAATAAAAGGGGTTTAAATTTGTAGATCAGTTTCAAGTGGAAATGTGTTATGTCTTGCCTACTTATGCATATAAGCAAAATCATGCATGCTCGGAAAGCCAGGTTTCTATATGCTAATTTAGTCTCCTTTGCCTTCCCTCCCAAAATTGCTTTTTCAAGGAGTAGTAGTTGCTAAAGGATAATAAATATCATTAATATATTACAACATAATCTTAAAATTTAAAAGTAATTAAAATCTATTTCAGTAAAAAATTAAACTACTTCTTTATTTTGAAGATGTTCACTGGACATTGCCTGGATTTTAAAATAAACACATTAGATATCTCTACAAGTTTTAAAATATAGACTTATTATTTAAATAATGCATGAAGCCTCAAAAAATCCAGATAACTTTACCTGCAAACTACTTGTGTCCCAGATAAATTCCATCTTCATTGCAGAGATTATGGATTATTGCAAATAGACTTGATGAAAAATGGAGTCTAATTCAAAACATCCAGTCAAACATTACCTACGTCAATAGTATGCAGGAAAGTTTCCCAGTAAAGCTGAAGTTACCTTGAAATAGTTTTTCTCTAGTATGTATTGAAATTGTCTTTGAATTTGAATTGTCTTATGACAAAAGTTCTTTTCAGAGAATATTTGCCTCCTCAGTGATTTTATTTAATTTTCATTAATGTTAGTAGATTATTTGTAGGCAGTTTTGTGAAAATAAATTATTCTACACTTGTGCAATGAGCTGTTGCTTCATGGATCTGGAGACTTTTTCTCTCTGTTTCCATAATCAGAGTTCTTACATGACAAACTAAACGACTATGGCACATTTTTGCATCTTTATTCTAGGAGAGTTCTCTTCAGTATTTTCCTTTGACAAATCTGAGCACTATAAAGAAGATAATTTTTTTCTGTCTTTCTCTGTTATATCTCTAGGAACCTGTGATGTAGAGATATTTCCAATGCCTCACCATCATTCTTTTTCTGCTTTATCATCTATTTCTCATTTCAAGGATTTTCTAAAGTATTGTGAGAGAAGCAAATTATTAGTAAATTCAATTTGCAGACAACAATTTTTTGTAAAAGCGACCTAAGGGCATCCTGTATGAAATTACACTTTTAGTAGTTTGGAAACTGTGAAGTGTAGAATTTCAATAGAGTACATCTCATTTGTTTCCTGTGGTCGAGGCAGACAAGCCTGAATCATTGGTCACAAGAAGGTCGATGAAACAACATTCATTACCTGGAGTAGTGATGCAGGGCCATCTGTCAACTTCACCTTTTAATAAAATTTGCCAAAAGGAGATACACTGGGGAAAAAATAAAAACAAATATAAGTAGCCTGTTTGACAGTTAGCATGACCCTCACAGTAACTATGCCTTCATCTTCACTGGGATGTCAGTCACGAGTTTGCTGTGAGGCTTTTTGCCTGCATTGTACAAAAGCTTGTGGTTTAATGTTTTATTGGAAATGGCTTCACTTGAGTCTAACCAGATCCCAAAATGACAAACAACACTCCAAAAAGAAGTCTGAAGGAGCAAACCTTTTTTTTTCCTGAGAAAAACTAATGTATTTGAGATATATGAAATTCTGTTCTGTCTTCTGTGGGACCTGACCTTCAAGAAAACTGTTTATGAAGGGAAAATAATTAATTAAAGAATAATTTGAAAGTTATTAATCTCCAAGCTATAGCTGGGGATATAGGATACTGTATGCAAGAGTACTTTGCCCTATACCCTGTTGATATTCTTTATTTTTTTGTTGAAGAATATAAACTTAATCTGTTCAAAAGAAGAAAGGAAGTTCAGTGATTAGGGAACATCACTGAATGAGTGCAGTCTTGAATTTGAAACTTTCCTGGCTAAAGCTTTCATGTATGACTCACCTATGTAGGTTTGATAAAGAAAAACAACTTTTTGTTTGCTTAGACATATCCCTCTAGATTTCAGTTTTTCTGCTTCATTGGCATATAATGATACCAACAGCAGTAACTATTCAATCAAGCCTGTTTTACTGTTCTGTGAAGAAAGAAGCATGTGAAGATATTGTCTGAATCAAATCTAGTATATCAGCAGTATTCTTTCATTGTTTTGTTTGGTATTGTGGATGATTATACTAGTAGTATAATATATTCAGTTTAGACCGTAAATAAGAAAGAGCAATATGTATTTCTTAGTTTATTATCTATTATTGATTAACTATGAAATCATGAACAAATTATTTTTTGTCTGCCTCAGTTTTATGCAACAAAGATAAATGGTCTTTAGTTAATTACAGATGTGTTCTTTAAGAATTAGTGTTTTAAATACTTTGCAAATGTAAAATGTTGCTTCAGAGATAAATTGGTTGCAGCAGAAGCATTCTCATTTGTGTAAAGTATTAAAGCTGTATTCAGAAAGAAAATGAATCATGTTTAAAAAACACTGTTTCTCACAATCTCATTTGTTAAAGATACGTGTCTGTCCCACTCAGTGCATGACAAATCTGAAACTGATATACAGTCTTGTTAAAATAATCATCATATTTACTCATATATATATTATAGGAAATCTGAAATATCTCATCTGGTTGTCCTACTGTTTTCTGAATTTTTGAAAAAAATCAAAAACCATTTGAAGGTAATTATTATTCTTACACAAACTTTTAAATCTGTCTTTTATCTTTTTATAAAGGATATTAATAATCTCAGTTATCTCATATAATACCTCTATACAAGTTGGCAGCATTTCTTGTACCTTTGCAGGGACAATGTTAGATATGCTAAAATAATTAGGATGTGAGTGCCAACTTCTAGTGTTTTTTTGTGCTGCTGAAATTCCTCCAAATCCCTCCTGGCAAATTTGAAAACCAGTATTTTTTTCTCCCCACAATCCTTCCATTACTCTCAGAGAGAAAAAACTAACCAGTCTCCTTAGAACATTGTGTTGCAATTGAAGGGAAATCACGCTTACAGAAATTTTTTCCTTCATTGTGAACTGACAAAAACCCATTGCAATCCATTCTCCACCTCCAAAATGTTTTCAAGTGTAACCCTTCCTTGGTTTCATATCATATTCTAGGGAAATCCACAGAACAAAAATGTGAGACACCATAGTTTTTTCCATGAATTTGTGAATCAGCTTCCTGATAGCCTCAACTTCTGCACAAACTACAATAAATTAGAGCATATGTAATTTTAAAGCTCAAAACAAAAGATTGACTTATTCAGTATAGTGTCCTTAAAGACTATAAAATACTGACTTCCAAATTGTATTTGAAATTATTTGAAATATTGCTTTATTGATTGTGTGAATGCATCTTTTCCATACTTGAATGAGTCTCTGCATAGACTGCCAGAACAATATTTTTTTTACATCTCTTACATCAGTGCTGTATAATAGCAAATGCTGTGTGTGCTACAGTTGTTTAAAGGTGTTTGACAAAGCTGAAGGAAAAGAGAGGGCACAGCATAAAATAGGGACAAAACTACCTTTCATTTTTTTTTTTCTTGCCAGATACATTACTTTCCAAACTGGGCAGCTATTTCACCAGAGCTCTGCAAGCCTGCTTGTTAGGGGTCGGTATTCTGAGAGAGACCTTCTGACCACTGAAAGGGAGGAAGGGATTACTGTAACTTTAGACTGAATATCCTTCAAGAACAGCACAGAGAGCAGTTAGTAGACTAGAGCCAACAAGCTAGCTTGGATATGAGATCTTGGGAGCTACTTGTATTGAGATACATCTTCCATTTATGTCTCTTCATATCATCATTATAAGAAATAAGGAAATCATATCAGTAGTTCTGTTAAGAGCACACAATCTCAGCATTGTACACAACCCTTCTCAGCCAGCAGTACTTGCCTTAGTTATATCAGTAGGAGAAAATGTGACTCCAGGGGTTTTTGTCTGCATTTCTCTTGTGTTTGTTGCATAGCACTTATAATATCAGTTTCTCTGAAATCTTTCTGTTAACTGAGCAAATTTTTTCAACCAAAAAACCCCAAAGCAAAGCAAAAAAAAAAAAACAAAACAACATTTACAAAACAAAGGAAACTAATAAAACACCAAGCCAAAACAAGTGAAACTCTACACCAAGCAACCCACAAAAATACCCCCAACAGCTGAACTTGACTCTTGCAGGAATTTGTACAGTATCTAAAAGAGTGATCATCAGAATTAGACCATTTTGTATTACAACCCCCAAAAATAAAGCTTCTAGTCCTACAAGATTGCTTCTAAAGTCATAGCATAAAGTACTTCATGTTATGCTGATTTAAATTATCTTTATGAGCTTATGTGTGATATCACTGTTATATAAAATTCAGAAGCAAGTCAAGAACATCTTTCAATTTTTGTGAGAGTATGTTTGTAGATTGTGTGATACTGAGGCAGTTGGTTAATAATCTCATCAGTGATAACTTCTTATTTTTTTACTAAGTGGTTTATAAACCAATTTTTAAAACACAACTCTTTTAATTTACAAAAATATATTTTCCAAATTCCATAAGTAAAGGATGTTTGAGATACATCTGTTCTTTAAGAAACAAAATGTATTCTGCCACTACTTTATTTGCAAGAAGGTTGCTCTTTTCTTCTTCACATACCAACAACTTCCAATTGAGGTAGAGAAATACTACAAGTTCTGAGAGAAAGGTAAATTAGGGTATTATGCTGTATCAGTCACTCAGAATATAAGGTAATCATTCTCCATTAAATGCAAAAGTTCAGGGTGCTCAGATTTTATGAGCACCCTAAACTTTACAAATTTAATTTTGAAATCCAGTACTTTTTCAGAATTAAAAGAAGAATGGAGTTTAATAATTAAAAAAAAAAAAATTACACCATCCTTTGTCCTTAAAAGTTTGCTTGAAAAGATATTTCAAGATATTTTCTGATGATATCTAGAGAGGAATGGTAGGATTCAGGACTTTTGGATTCCTTTCCATATTTTGGAAGAAAATACATTCCTACAGACACACAATTATAGGAAAAAAAAATCCACATATTTTGGAATGTATTCAGGACATCTAGAAGTATTGCATGGTGCCTTTTTTGTTCACCTCAGGGGAGGATATTTTTGAGCTAGTACATACTCCATTCCAACAACTGTTCAAGATGCCAAAGACAGAATTGCTTTGGTATTTGAACAGGAACTTTGGAGCAATTAATGAATCAGTCTTTGGAAGATCTTTTAAATGTTGGTTCAACAGAACATTGCTGAAAGAAATGGTCACTTGTGGGCTGGGAAAGGAGGATGCAGCTTTTGGTCTGCCCATTTCTCCAGCTGTGTGCATTTTGCTGAGATACCTTAGTGGTGAGGTGACAGGTGACCTTCCCTGTATAGATCTATCAAAAGCTCAGTTACACAAAGAATGGAGTATGGCTACGGAGGTATTAGACATCATTCTTTGTCAGATAGTTGGTATCTGACCTAAAGTAAATCTCTTAGAAGTTATGAGATGATATGGAATGGGGGAAATGAGAGGGAGTTGTACAGCACACAGAAATCACCAGATGGCTTACCTAATAAATAAAAAAACCCCAAAACTCAGAACTCGTCTTTTTGCATGCACCTGATTTAATAACATCTTAATGGATTGTTCCATTTATCCAGGCATTGATAGTTCAATTTTAATCATTTTGTGAGTGTGTTAGAACTCTGTGATTTAGAGGCTGTGTCTATAACTGAGAACACCACACTAGTGAATGCTAGACATTTGTGTCAGGATAAGATATGAACTATTGAAGGAATAAAACAATGTGTTTAATGGATAACACTCCTGCAGTAATTTGGTCTTGGCCTCTTTCTTTTTCCTGGGCTGTGCCAAAGCTGGTTATTGCAGCCCTAGGGCAATTGCACCATGTTATCTGTGGCTTCAGTGCTACAGATGGGAGACATTCCCATAACTGATAAATAAAATATAAACCTGCTAGAGTACAAGGAAGGTTTATCTTTTCTGTTGCTAAGGTCCATGATGAGTCTTCTGTCCCTGAAGAATTCTTTATTTCTCTATGCCCAGGCAGAGAAATGTATGTACTGAATCCTCCCAATCTTGCCATATTTGATTTACCTTCTTTTCATGGCCAAAAGACATTGGTAGCATCCTTTGATATAAGCAAGCCCTCTCAGTCTGATTGACTGCTGTATGTTTACAAAATCTGTAAATTGTAATACCTAAACATTTTTACAATGGCAGTTTCTGGTTTTTAGAGAGCCATTGAAGCTTTACTTTGCTTTGCTCTTTTCTATTCTAAAGTGTTGTTTAAAAAGCTTGAATTAACAGTGGATTTTAGAACAGGATAATAATCTAGATATTTCATAGCCTATAAACTATGGTAATACTATTACATACTTAAAACCTCCTTTGTTCATTGGAATGAGACCTGCCAGATAAAAATGCTGATATTGCTCAATCAGAATAACTCAGCTTTTTTTTTTTCTGGTAAATGAGTGTTGGGGAGCTGACAAGAGAAAAAAATGCATCAGAAAGAGGAATTCACAGGAGAAGCAGTAGAGAATATACACTTCTCTAAGGAGCAGGTCCAACCATTGTGAGCTGATGTTACCAGAACAAGTTATAAGGACTTCTTCAGTAACCATTTTAACTCCAACACAGACACTTTCATTTTTGGAACTTCATAATGATTTCTGAGCAAAAATGCCACGCTCAAAATTTGGTGCAGTGCAGCTTTAAATATTAGGAACATATTTGTAATTGGACAAAATTTCTTGTGGTGTGTCTGTGTTTGAAGGACTATATGAGAATATAGTAAATATGGTGTATCTGAGACAAGAACCTCACTTGAATTAGATGAATTTGGATCACGAGGAGTTAATCTAATCTCTAAAAAAATAACTGAGAAAGAAACTCTGGGGTGGGGTATGCTCCAGCCCACACTTTAAGTCACATAATGTTTTTATCCTCACATAATTAATTTACTAACTGCTAACTTCATCTCTCATGTGTTGCTAATCTCTTTTTTAATTTCCTCAGTACATGTTCTGCACATTTAAAATTCATTTGCATACAGAGCTCTGTTAAAAAAAAAACACAAACTCATTGTTAAAATGGCCCCTTATTTTCGAGTGTATTTCAAACATGGTTACCACACAGCTTGACTGTATAACTTTAAGGCAACATATAACTACATATAACTTCAGAAATTTGAAAAAGACAAGGCAATTTTTAAAAATGTCAAGGTTATGGAAACTGGATGGGGAAAGTTAGATTGTAAGCAGTTTTGATGGTATTTAAGTATCTTCTGAAAAAGTTATTTTTTATAGTGTAGAAGGCATTTCAAAGTTAACTTAGGCCTTAATATAATGGTAAATTCTACCTGCAGTGTCTCTTGGTAATTATGTTTAGTGAAAACCTGATTATTTGTTATCATAGTGAGCAGAACCTTTCCTTTTCAAAAGACTGAATTGTTCCTCCATGTAATAAAGAACAGCACAGCATAGATGGGGGAGGAAAACCTGCTCTTACTGGCCAGGATGGGAAGTAGAATAATTGAAAGAAGATAGTTGTGAAATGGAAAATGAAGGATATCTGGGTGTTTGTAGTGCAATGTAACTGCCTGCACACAGTAGTATTGTTATGATTCAATTATTAAGAGATTTCTTTCCCCAAATTAAGGTACAAATGAGACCATATCCTGAAGGCAATAATATGGGTTTTTATTTAACAGTAAATGTGAATGAGAGAAGGAGACAAAAAATGAGAGAGCAGGAGATAGTAACTAATCCATGAATCCTGTGGCATCCTGCTGCATCTTTCTTCATCCTGGTTATCTTGGTGGTGGGCATCCCAGAATAGTTCTCCGGCAGTATCACCCTTATACAACCTGAGTTCTGGGTGTCCATGGATCGTAGATGCCACTGCCATAACTTGGGCTGCTGTGTGTGTATGCAGTTGGTCTTAAAAGTGTGTGACTGTTAACTGTGAAGGGCTGCAAGCTCATTCCAAGTCAATTAAAGTTTCCTTTGAGCAAGGGGAGACCTTTCTGACCTCATCAGGCTTTTTACCTGCTTTTGTAAGAAACTTAGATGGTCCAGTATTAAACTCTAGGTATACAGTTCTGAAGTGTGAAATTCAGAAACAGCTGTTTGAACCTAATTATGTATATGGTGAATGAGGTTCAGTTTATTATAGAAATGAAAGTCAGAGAATATAGCACATGAATGAGGTATAATAATACCAATCAGTAGAAAACACTAAAAAGAATAGGTAGCTAAAATTCTGAGCGAGATACACGTATGGATCTATAGAGAGAGATTTATGTATGTAGGCATGGCTGTGTTTACATCCCCACAGTGATTCCTACACATCTTTGAGTACATTGTGCCATCTTTCCTTTCCCTTCCGGACATGTTGCTGCTGTGTGCCATGTTGAATTCAAGCTTGTCTGTACACGTTAGGTGTACTGTGAGAAGTCTCTCTGGGCATTTAACTTTCAGGACACTGAATTTATGAAACACAACTGGGACTAGGAGGCAGATGAGTACATGAAAATTTCTGGTCACCCAGGAGACAGACACCTTAGTCATGTATCGTATGGAGAAAGCACATACAGCCACACTTGCCAAATGTTTACTTAGGATATGTTTTTTTTTTCCTTACAAAACCACTACTAAATCATGGTGGATTAGACCTTTGAAAGTCTTTCGATATTTTTAATATTTAGTGATCATTTCAGTCTAGTAGTGCTAGATTCCAAAGAAAGCTGGATGAGAAAAAGATACTGTATGACCTAAAGTAGGAGAGAAAAGGTTAAAGATAACTCATGATAAACTGATAAACCTGTTAGTATCTTGACAGCTACCTTTATTATTCCATGCCCAGAACATTGCTCCAATTTTGATGAAAGGCAAATCTGAGTCCTGAAAAACTGCAAAAGCTAGCACTTACTTTTGAAAACATGTCAGTTAGAGTGATGATTTCTGCTAGTTTTAAAGTATATTAAACTTTGATATATGTTGTCAAAGAAATGGAAATGCTATACTCTTATTTCTGAATTAGGTGTCTGAATACTTTTGAGCATCTTTACGAATCTCTGTGCTTCATTTTATGATGTCTAGAATGGCAGTAATATTGCTTGTTTACCTCCAAGGCGCCCATGCTTGTGCACACATACAGATGTGTTTGCTTTTAAAATTGCAATCTATGATAATAACTGTAATAAGTAAGAAATAGAATACAAGTAATTGAAAATATTTGACATTTTGTGCATTTTTAGAGGAATAAATGTAAATGTCATAATATATGGTTTTATGGATGAAATTTTTTTCTTTGAGAAATGAGACATAATTACCTGTTTAAAACTCAAGTTCCATCTTGTAGTTAATGATGTAATATGTAAAAATACAAGAATATACTACATTAATATAAAAAAGTAAAACATAATTTCTTTTTTAGTTTGTTTTCTTTGTAATTACATTTACTGCAATATTTTAAACCACCCTGTTCATCTTTTGTGCTCATTAGGTCTGTTACTTAAAAGAAAACAAACTTTGCCCAAAAGGGGAAGAAAAAGTCATAAAACACTGACCACTGCACACTTCTGTGAGATAAAACAGTAAAATTTTCCAGTGAGTGCTCTGACTATATAATAGGCTTGATGTTATGGTAAGTGTATGTTGAAAATGGTTTTTTTCAGTATGAGTGAATATACTTGAGAGCTCTACTAACGGTTTAAGAGCAATTATTCTAACTTACCATGTACTGCTCCCAAAGGAATTCAAAGCTAACCTGAAATACCTGATTTATTACTGTTCACGAATTACTTTGAATAGTTTGAATATTACATCCTTGAATAGTGTGAATATTACCTTTAATTACTCTGAGACAAGTTTGAGGTCAAAATAAGATTTAGAATCTCAAGAATTAAAAGCAATAGCAACAACAAACCCCCAAGGCCAAACAAGCAACCAAAAATCTCCCCATAAAACCCCACACAACAAGACAAAAAAGCCCAACAACAAAACCCCAAACATATTTGAAGATATATTTTCTTCTCTGGGAAATTACCTGTTCCCTGTCTTTGGACATATGCATGGTAATAATGAATAAATCAGAATAGACTATTCATTGTGACCTCTGTTACTTGTTTTGCTACCATATGTTTTCTCAATTTCATTATTACAGTCCATCTCCTTAAAAATAACTAAACAGTTTAGCATTCTAAACATCATTTTACAAGAGTTCCAACCTCATTTTCATATAAAAAATCAACCATCCTAATCCTAATGCTGTTTAACAGTACGAATTTCATGTGGTGTGCTTTGGTGTTGGTTAGGGGATGCATAGTAGGATGGGTATATTACTTTTCCAAACAGTACAGTACTTTTTGAGGACTCCGTTATGTTTTTTTTTTTGCTCTTATGTGCAACTGTGGCCTTTTCTCCGTGGTACTGATTTTTCTCTCTGACAATTTATGATTTTTAAAAATCCCTTCAAATTTTGCCATTAAAGTAATGAGTGCACAAAACTGAATTTTATTTTTAGATGAGTTTACTTAAAGGATTTAAAAAATAGTAGTTTGAAAAAAAATATTGCCCTTCAAACTCTTTCCACTTTCTGAATTGTTAGTTATGTATGCGAAGAAAGAAATGTCAACAACAGATTCTGCAGTTTTCTAGTCTTTCACATAGTTGATACTTCTCGACCTTGTGATCTTTATAAATGCTGAATCCTTGTAAGTCAATGTTTAAACAAGGTATACCCTTGCTTCTGACCAGCACTGCTAAAGAAGCTTGGTAACTACAGTAGCATTCTGTATTACTTTGCTTTCCTGCAGATCAGTAATTCTTTTATATAGAAGATCATATGATGGGAGTTTAAAATCCCAGAAGACTGTATGAGAAGGATGATAAAACCCTTGCATTGAATATTTTAAGAGAGCTTCAAATTTCAGATCTTCAGCAGGCCTCCTGTCACTATGGAGCCCTGCTGGCCAGAGCATTAATTTCCATCTTCGTTGCAGGTTTATGACACTGACCAGATACATCTGCTCTCCTACAAAAATCTGTATTTATATTCCTTAAAGAAAAGAAATCAAACATGCAGTAGGGGTGGTTTTGGGGATGCTTCTGTATAGTGGTTCACAAAGAACCTCTCTTTCTCTTAGAAATGTGTGAAATCATACACAGGGCAATTTCTTCATTAGCAGTGCTGATCAGTAAGATGAATGAAACATCCTCTACATTTTCATGCTGAAATAGAAAGGCAGTTGCTACTAATGAAGTTTATTTATAATAAAAGAGAGATAAATTAAAATGAAATTTACTTCTATTTTATTGATAACTATAATTTAGTCCAATCAGACATACATAAAGCACCATAGAAACAATCAATGACTACAATAAATATATATTTACTTCCTATGTTTTCAAGACAGTTGTTACTTCACACCTATCATATGGTCAAAGCCACACTTATTATTTTTCCAACACACTGTCCTTTGAAGAAGTTGTTAAAAAAAAATAAGATCTAAATTTTTCACATTAAACAAAATTTTCTTGAAGAACTAGGAAGGCTAATTAGAAAGGAAGGACTGAAAAAAATCCACTGAAATGTAGAACCCTCACAGAGCTCTTGTCTGGTAAGCAGGATGAGTCTTGGACTCCTGTGGCATATGAGTAATGAGAGGAAGACAATTCCACCATCACTTCATTTTAGAGAGTAATCAAAGACCCAGTGAGACATCATAATTTGGCACTGGTACTAAAACAAACTTGAGGAAGGATTTGTCATTTGGCATCTACTGTGGCATTGGTTGCACTTCATCAGCATCATCTTGAAAGGTCATCTAGGACAGGTTGCAATGGTATACATCATCACCCTCTTTTTTCCTTGCCTGGGAACTGAGAGTATAATTCTACAACAATAAACATCAGGTAAACTAACCTAACCTTTTCTACCTTATATCAGAGTTCAATATTTTCTGCCCAGGCTCCTTTAGAAATTCCACCCACAGAGGCTTTATTGTTCAATAGCAAAGTTACTCATTCAAAATTACTTGACAATTTTGTATTAATCAGGGTGGTGTAGTAACTCACTTAAATCCTACTGTAAATAAAAACCTGCTAGAGACAGGTTTCAGAAATATGTTCCAAGTTTCAATGTTCCAATAGAAATCATATAACATCACATTTTCCTTCAAAAGAAGACCAGGTGTTAAACGTAGTCCAAGCCTCAGTTTTTGCTGAATTAATCCCCTTGTTACGCATTATCCCATACTCTTTTTTTCCTTCATGAAATAGTCATGCAGATTGATCCACAGTTGAATGCTTGAGCACAACGTCATCTCCAGTGCTTCAACACGGTTTTGTCTCTATTTTAAAAGGAATTTGTGCAGCTACAGAGCCCATTATGAGGGGGACTTACCATGGGGTTTATTGCTTATTTAGTGAATTTACAACCTCCCATAACTGGGATTCTCTCCTGAATATAGTACAAGTTCACTCTTTTGTAGCTATTAGTCTAGTAGCCTATTCCTCCAATCTACTGTCTTACTTTCAGTTTGTAAAGTTCTTTGTCCATTGAAGCACACCATTTGTACTTTGTTCTCAGTGGGATCTACTATAAAATTGTATTTCTCAAGACAAGTAGCATACCATTGATTTAGACCTGCAATTCAGCTTGTTGGTGCTACTCCCTCTACCCTGGCTATTTCTATACTTTCTATGTTTTATACTATATAACGCATTTCCTCTGAGTTGTTTAAGACTATCTTGCTTCTATTTCATCTTAGTAAAACTGTTTCCAGGTTCTTAACAAAATCTGTTTATTGAATTTGATCAGCAACTGCAGTCTGAAAAAATGACACACTGATCTCCACAAAATTCTAATTGTGTATTTTGGGAATTAATCCTTACTGGTTACAAAGCTATTCATCAACTGCAAGGTAACTCTTTGGCAATCTTAGTTGAAATGGGATGGCTCTTAGAGGGGTATTCAAAGAAGAGTAATACGTTGCTGACTTTAATTGCTACACTGACGAATATTCAGATTTGGGTAAGAGCTTTATTTCAATGGTATTTTGTGCTGTTTCTTGATTTTCACAAATAATTTTTAATCATGTGTGGATCTTTTTCTCATTGTTGGATGTGTCATTATCAAAAGCATTTTTGGTGTTTTTATTTATGTGGATTTCAGCTTTTTAATGTAAATACACATGTAAGTAAAATAACTGCTCTCTTCAATAATACATAAGATGATACTTGGACCCCAAAGTCTGTAAAAATTATACATAATTGATGCTGTCAGCATCAATCCAGCTTTTAAATAGTAACTACCCAAGGAATGACATTACATTTATGAAGATTTGGGAATGATGGGTGTATACTACTGCTAATGCATGCTGCCATCATGATATCTATTGAAAAGTTATGATTCATTGCACATCTCTTCAAATGCTGTGCTGGTCTAAACTAACGCAGACAATGTTTCTCTGCAGAAAGAAAATAACTTATAAAATTAAATTATACTTGTCAATTTTAGAGCTGCTATTACAATTTAGATTTGTATATATATGACTACGTAACATAAAGTATCTCAGTTTCCAAAGACAATTAAAACAAAACAGATAGCTTATCACAGCTTCAGTCTCAGAGTCCTTTAGCAATCACAAATAAATACAGGCATACTCATAAATCTGTAATTCCCAGATCTGGTTGTGTTCTCCGAGATGCTGTTCCTCATTACCATGTCATCTTCAGCTTATGTGCATTGTAATGACATAACCGTGAAATGCAAACACAGTAAGTGGAGTTAGGTAAATTCAGTTTGTGCAATTCACCTATTCCTGAATTCATATCTTAACTTCATAGTTTACACAGTCACATCTTCCCATTTTAACTATTTTTGTTTTACTGATCTGTAACAAATGGTTCCCACTTAGACTTGAAAAGATATTGGGGATAACTTGAGACATGCATTTTCTCTGGAGAAAAATTTCATTTTCTCTGACCAGTTCTGCTTTTCTTGGCTTTGCCTGGTCATCTGCTTTGAAAAGGACAGCTTTGCCTCTCTTCAGTCTGTCTCCTGCTCTGAGAGTTCTTCCACAGTCTTCATGTCCATACTTCCACAGGTTTAATTACCAGACTCTTGTTTTCTTTTAGGCTTTGGAAATGTTCCACTCTCTATTCCTTCTTTCTCCATTTTACTTTTTCAAGCTACTCTCCTAGTGAAGGTACTTGTCACAGGCATTGCTCGGTTGTTAAATACAGTAATGCAGAATTTATTTCTGTTGTGTGTATTCACATATTAACTATCAATTGTTTACATTTTCTAACTGACAAACAAACAATAAGAAAAAAAACCAAACAACAAACCCTTTCCAAAAATATATTACATGAAACTGAGAATTTTTAAATTTTATTTTCTACTTTCACTTGCTTTATGACTTATTGGGTGTTTGAAAGTAATACCCACATAATTTATTTTAGTTTGAAGGTGTTTGTTTATTTATGTTGAATATTTTTTGGTGAGTACCAAAGAAAGAAAAAAATCGAGTAGTGTGAAACAAAGTAATTCAGCCTATGGTTCTGTTCAAATTAGTAATAAACTTCACAGGGAATACTAGTATTTTTCTACATCAGCCCATTCTGGTTTAATATGTACTGTCTTGTTATAACTGATTAGAAATAAAGGTAGCGAAAATGATTTTCAGTATAATTGGTTCCCCTCCCATTGAAAGAGTAGAGGAATATGCCTACAAAGGCAGCAGCTGAACTTAGTCTAATAGATTTCTCTGCTAGATAATAAAATGAGATACATAGGGGTCTTTCCCCAGTGGCATTGGTATTGTGCTATATGAACCTTGAGAAATGTTTTCTATTTCAATCATCAAATCACCTATTTCATTCCTTAGGAAGTGGACATAAAATGACTTCTCTGAATAATAGAATGAAATAAAGACTTCATCAAACCAAAATGTTAATGCTTGATAAAATCAAGCCATCAGGAATAAATCTAGAAGGAGCAGAAGAATGCTGAAAGATGTTATTACCAATTATATATCCTTTGCATACACTGGCATTAATTTCTAAATATCATATGTATCATATTGTGATCACTAATAGTTAAGAATGCTGAAATATGTTATTACCAATTATATATCCTTTGAATACACTGGCATTAATTTCTAAAAAACATACGTATCATATTGTGATCACTAATAGTTAACAATGCTGTGCAACCACTTGTAAAAAATAGTGAAGTTAAATCCTTTTTCAGTATGATTGAGACAGTTGGTTTCCTATAGAATAGAAGCTTATTTTTTCAGGACAGTGAGGATTATTGCCCAAGTGTTTATCATATTAGCATTGGGCTGACAGTTGTTAGCAGATCATCATGTTTTAATTTTTTAACTACAGTTTATCCTGAGAAAATAGCAGCTAATGGCTATCCAGAAGAGACATCCTATTCTGAATATTTGGCCAGCAGCAATGATCCAGATACAGCAAAGATGCAACTCAGATGTGTGTATGGTCAGCCAATTATGACAAAACAGCTTTCCCCTTTGTGAAAGGGTGGCATTTTTGTCAAAAGTTTTGCCTTATGTTCTATATTAAGGTTCATCTCTCAATGTACTAGGAAAGTGCTTAAGCATTATCATGGGTGCATCCTCAATTTTTTTTTCTAATAAATGCCTATAGTAGAATCACTGCTAGCTTGCCAGAGCACCTACAGGGACATAACCCATTTTTGAAAACTACTCCAAACATAATTGTTAATAATAATAGTGTCATTCTCTGCAACATTCTGGATGTTCTACATGGAGACTCATGATAGCTTTCATGGCTTTGTAACACACCCCATTTTCTGCTGCTATTTTCTTGACATTGGAAGTGAGCTGAGTGTTTAGATCCTTTATCTTTGATAATGCAGAGAGGGATGCACTATAGAGTATGGGTCAATTAACCTTTTTCTCACAGCAGAGAGTAACCTCAACTGCTTGTTTCCTGGAGGGAATTGGAAAATTCTGGAGGCTGACTTTTCCTAACTCATCTCCTCTGGATGCCATGGGACAGGGAGAAAGAAATGACAAGCATTTCTCACAGCGGCTTGTGAGAAATTTTAGGGAGCTGGAAAGATGTGATAACCATTGACTAGAAACAATTTGCAGGTGCTGTTTTTCTGCTTTATTTTTCTGTTCTTCTCAAGGACAGAAAGATGTTTCTGTTAGTTAGACAATAGAATAGAATCTATTGTACCACTCTGTAAAAACCATGCGGTTCTTTTGAATAAAGCCTTCTTCGCCTTTGCTACGACCCTGCCTCTCGCCTGTTCCTGCCCCAACCCCGAAGCAGGAGTGACGATCTCCAAATGTAAAAGTAACAGAGAAAAGAAGCATATATTTGTAGAATAAATTTGATATAATCAAAGAAATTATTCAAATAGATGCTGTGTTGTATGAAGTTCATGTTTGTTTGGGTTTTTAATACCTAGAAATTATCTAATGCGATTATTTTCATAATGTAATTCCTCAACTAATTGAAAGAGACTTACTAAGAACAATAATGAGATCTCAATTTTTTAAAAATTACTATAGCATATATAAGCTAATTAAAGTGTTTTCTATGGGTCTTTAAACTAAACTAGTTTTAATTGCCAGATTATTGTTTTTAAGTGGAAGTGGTTTTTTTTTTATTATTCTCAAAAACAAAAGTGTAGAATAAATAGTTCAAGCAGAAAGTGATTAACAGTTAAGCAAATTCTACTCTGGGTCTATATGTCACCTGGAGTCAGAAGTATTTAAATAAAATTTCTCAAAAAAAAAAGGTTGATTTTTTTTATTGAGCATTTTATTTATAGAGCGTATTGACCAAATAGAAAATAATAAAAATAATAGATGAAGCCTTGGTGCAGTACATGCACCAAACATTAAACCTGGTGAAATAGACATCTGAGCACCTATTCTTTCATGTGGAAAAGAAGCAAACCATCCCTGGAAGGAATCATTATAAAAATTTAGACCTCCTAGCTTTGCTGCTTGGAAATACATAATTAACTTTCACTCTTCTTCTGGTATGAGTAAAACTTAATTTAATATTCTGCTTCAAAGTGTAGAATACTTTCATGCGAGTATTTTACAAGCGGCATTTTCTGAAATCCAAGTGTATCACCATCTTATCAAGATTATTTTGAAACAGAATATTTACATCCTTCTGCTTGTAGACTTCCAGTGTTTACATCAGCCCCATAATACTTACATAAAATCCCCACTGCTCAGAAACTACTTTTACTGCTCATTCTTGCTTACTGCTCCTTCTTGTGAGCAGTGTAGTACAGAATGATTCCTGAGCTTACTCTAACTTCTGCATCAAGCAGCTCTGCTACTGCAAACAGCCTGGCTTAATTAGCTCTGTTGTGCTTTATTGCTATTTTGATTTTTGTTTGTGTGAGACAGCTTGTCTCCACATCATGTTTTCGAAATTTTATGATGATGCGTGATGGAGTTCACAGTTTATTGGTTTAGCAAAAAGTACAGAAGCTAAAAATGACTGTCCATCTAGTCCTTCGAGTACTCACTGGGGAATGGGAAGTTACATACCAGCATTAAATATCTAATTGATGAGATACAAAAACATACTAATATTCACTAGATTGTGATTTTACCCACATCTATGCAACCACCTTAACCATAAAACTTATTTATCATTTTTCCTCTTCTTGTTTTGGTATGATTTTTGTATGTGTGTGGGGTTGTCTGTTTGGGTTTTGTTTTGGGTTTTTTTTTTTTTTGTTTTGTTTTGTTTTTTTTTTTTTTTCGCTTTGTTTTTTTTTTATTTTTAAACTTTTTTGTTTTATTTGTTTTTTTTTTATA
>JAYDZK010000169.1:91086304-91101883 GCA_034509185.1 Euphonia xanthogaster
CCGATCTTTTTGTATGATTTTTGTATTTGTGTGGGGTTTTCTGTTTGGGTTTTGTTTTGGGTGGTTTTTTTTTTTTTTTTTGTTTTGGTTTTTTTTTTTTTTTTTTTTTTGTTCGCTTTCTTTTTTTTTATTTTTCACCTTTTTTGAGTTATTGCTTTTGTGGTTATAGAGCTTCAATAGACAAGTGACAAGTTGTCCAGGCTCCAGTGTACTCCAAAGCCTTGTAGCTAGGACTGTCTCATGAGAAGTATGGATGTCTGTGCAATTAAGAGCCAGCTGAGCTACTATAGTCCACATTTTTATTGCTATTTAAACCATGGAATCAAATTAAATGAGCCATGATCTGCAGGGTCCTTTATAATCTATAAAACTGCATAATTCTCATGAAGTTTTGAGTTAAGAATTAGATGAAAGGCTTCATAGTGGTTTGCAAGATATCTGATGACTCACCAATTTATGCAATCATAAATATTTAGAGCTAAATAACACATATTTTGGTATAAAGGTTTGGGACCTAAGAGAATGTCTCCAGTCTTCTCCATTTGCCAGACACACCCAGATGTTAATGGAAACATCACAGGTGGCTGCAGCCTGTTGCTTTACATTACTTTCTAGGCCACTGGAAACTCAGGTCTATTGAACTATTCTCATTCACTCAGGAGCAAAATTCCTAATACTCATGTTCCAGGTTCTAGTTTTTTAGCCCAGAAAACATGCACCCTTTTTATTGGCCTGGAAATTCCCCACTTGGAATTAACTTCAGGTAAGCTTAGATATGTGCAGTACAGCTGTCTATATGACTCTAGAATCTCTTTTTATTCAGTAAATGTTAAAAAAAAGGTACAATTCATTCAACCCAATTAAGATGTTTGCCTCAGTTTAAGAGGAATCATATTATGAAGGCACTTATTTTTTTTTCCACTGCTTTTAAGGAAAGTTAGATTAATTTACATTGTGCAGAACAGCCTTTGATTGGCTGTACACCATCCTCTGTTTCCATCAAGTAGTAAAAGCATCCAGAGGGAAATATTTACTTTGTGTATGGAACTAGGAGCTATGTAAGACAAGGCATGGAGATGCTAATCAGTGAGGTCAAATAAAAATATGTTGAATACATATTGTGTAATCATCATATGGAAATCTGAAATATTGCAGACAGCTGAAAGGTGCAGTGAGGTATAAATACTCTATATATACTCAAGGCTAAGCAGACAGAATTGTGCTATTCAAGTAAGAAAATGGAAACTTACATGGTGACATGGAGGTTAAATCTTAATATTAAAAAATAACCCATTACTTCTGATAGTGTAACTCAGGCATGAAGTCCATATAATTACATTACAACATTACATGCTAGGGCATTATTCATTATTAGAACAGGGCACCAAAATAAGAGTTGACACAAAATTATCCAAGTAACCATACCCATGTCCTGTATTGGATGGATCATGTTGATATGGGCACTATTCTGACACCAAACAAAAGGAGATATAGTGGTCTGTAATCAGTCGGAGTCCATTTAATTCAGTCCATTTATTTCATCTTTCTTCCTTTGTAAGAGTTTTTTTTAAAAATTACCTATTTCATTACAGATTTCAATTTCTTCTCATTTATCTAATTTAACAAAAGAGGTTAATAGAGGTACTTATTAATAACTCTTTTCTTTTGTCCCTCTGCAATGTTTTAGAAAAATATGTTTTCTGCAAAATTGTACTCAGGAGTGGAGACATCAATAATTATGAATTGATTTACATAGAAATAGGCTAATTATTATGTTGACTGATTTGAAATATTAATTGTTTAAAATTTTAAGCTCTGGTTTGTATTTTAAGGGGATTTTTATTGCTTTATAGAGTGTCCCAGAGTATCATTTCTAATTGGCTTTGGAGTTCCTAAAATTTGGACACAGATGTTGCTTATTATTTTAACAAGGAATAAAAGCTCTTTCTGTAGCACATGTTGCTTTTCAATTGATTTTAAAAAGTTTAGGGAGCATTCCTTTGGTGCCATCTCTCTTCAGATAAAAGGAGAGAGAGAATTTTGTAAATCATATCTTATTTTGTTCTTTTATAGAATTATGTATACTATTTTTTTTTCTTCAGCTTTCAGTATTTCCAATTAATGTAATGAACCTCTAATTTTTTTCATTTTTTTTTTCAAATCACATGTTAATATTTGGAAAAAGCTGTAGTAGTTGATCACATCTCTGAAACATTCCTCCATACAAAATACAGCAAAATAAATGTGTCCATCACATATTTACATTGGCTATTTCTTCTGAAAACAACAGTAAAACCTTGGGAGACTATTATCTTGTTTCCTTGAGATTTTCATTACCATGTGATAAAAATTCCAGACGTTGGTGTTTGTAGTGTAAAAGTCATCTATTCAAAAGATGTGTAACGTGTGTGTGATGTAACTTGACTCGGACAGAAGGATCCAGCTGGCATGGGGAGTTGGCTGCCACAGAAGGCTTCACTCCATTGCTTCAGATGCGGGTGATGCAGAGGGAGGGATGGGAGGCAAAAACTGAAAGACAAAAAACTCAAGTAAAATGTGCTTTATGCTACATATCTGGGGTCAAGACTGAGATATGCATTTAAAGTTTTCTTTTTTATTTCAGGTAGGGTTCAGTTATATTATCATGGTCTGCTACTAATGTTACCTTTACATGCTGTCCCACTACTGTATAAAAATTTTGCAAACACTGTAAATAATTGCATATAAAATCCATATAACAAGATTAAGTTTCAACATTATCTCAAGAAATTTCAAAATCACAAATAAAAATTAACCTAAGTTTCTTCCTTTTGCAGATTTTCATTTTAGGGGTACTGTTAGAAAATTATTTTGCTCATCTGACTTTTACTATAGCGTACTTAGTGTGATGGCTCTACATTTTAACTAGCGTGTATCTTTTAAACCATATTATCTGGTTAAAAAGACCCCTCCTCTTCTGGCAGCCACATTGTGTTTTTTTTAAATAATGAATGGTTAGTCTTAAATGCTTTGAGACATTTATAATTACACCTTAAAGTAATTAAATGATTCAGTGTCTGTAAGACAGATGGCTGTACCACAGAAACCAGCCTCACAATTGGCACTAATTAGCACCTTTGTTGGAATCTCAGCAGTGGCCAAAATATTAAATGGGTATCAAAACTAAATTACTCAGCCAGAGAGAGTTTTTCCAAGTTGATATATTGATAAGAGATTGTGAATCCCTTAATTGCATGTATGCTTGTTCATAATTATGCTCTGAAAGCAAATAGGTGACTTCAGACTCCTGTAAAGACAAATATTATATTTCCTATTAAACTAAAATTAAAGTGTTCTATGTTTTTGAGAACTGAGAGAATGCATTCTCTCAGATTTTAAGTTGTGCAGCTGACCTGCATACATAGCAAAAACAATGAAATGAAGGTCCACAGTGAGATGAAGAGCAATGGCTGCAGACTGAAAATTAAATTCTTTCTGGAAAGACCTTGACAAAACAGACTATGATAACTCCCTAGTAATACATAAATTATATGAATATATAAAATCTGAAGGAATTTAGTACATTAGTTCAAAAATACACTTTTAATTAAAATATATGAATGCTTTTCATTTCCTTTAACTACGAAATAAAATATAAAATGCCTACTCAATCACCACAACGTTTTAAAAAAGCGACAATCAGTACCTTTTACAGCCTAGCTTATGTGTAATTACAGGGGAGAGGAAGGGGAGTAAGTAGGGAAAGACAGGTTCAGTGGACTTTAATTCTGCAATTATGGTGTTGCAGTGCACAGCAAAATAAAAACTTCTAAAAAATGGCTTGGTTACTTTATTCTCCTACAGGCATTTCTTTTCCATTCTTGAATTAGTTGGGGTAGCTGTATTAAATTATTTGGACACTGTGTCTCTTCACTTTGGACATTGATCTCTCTTGTCACTTTTACTTGATGCCTGACAAAACTCTGAACTTCTACTGTATGCAAATAGATGAATTTGGGGTTTTTTTTCCCCTTAGTATTTTTGATTAAAAATCCATTCTAACCAATACTTTTCTCTAGTGATATGCACTTATAAGCACATTTTTACAATAAAAAGGGTTCACAATAACTGTGTTACTTATGGAAGGTGCTCCATTGGCATCTCTGGAGTGACAGTACTTTAGCTTGGCTAGCAGAAAATCCATAATGGTAAAATTTCCATACTTCTTTTCAGCCCTTTTATGAATGGGAGAATATTTCAGTTTCATTTCTGGTAAATGAGATGACAGTTTTTAATTGTGCAGATACTTATAGACTTGTTTGTATGGGGATGTTAGTTCCAGGTAGTGTGTCAGTGTTTGTCTTACTGGCTGTCTTTGAGTATGCTGTTAGTACAGCAGTAAATGTGGAACAGTTTAGTTAATTTTTAAAAACTTGAAAGTCTTCTAAGCAAAAACCCCCTATTCATTTGTAATGATTCAGCTGAGTTGGGCATATATTTCTCTCCCAAGAGGTGAACACTCCCCCCCTCCAACAAAATGGCAACTTTTTATACCCTTTTGCGGCTAGGGGTGGTCCCTGTCCCCTTTCCCATTGAATGGTACTCAGGATATTACACTCTCTCCCAGCTCTTCTGTCCTGTCTCCTCTCATCCTTCTTCCTTTTTGGTCTTGTTTTCAACCCTGTGCCTCTCCCAGTTCTCAACAATGCCCAACAAATTAGACAAAACACATCCAAAACATAGATAACAACAAATAGTAAACAGAACCAACAACTTTAATTCTTTTACTCAATAATCTTTTTGGGCTGAAGGAAAATGTTATTTCTTCTCTCACAAGAAAAAAAAAAAACACTTTTCCCAGAGCCTTTTAAGAACACTAACGTAATACCTACACGACCTAGTTTAGTTGCTGAACTGATGAAGTTCTGAAATCTAAAGGCTTGGCCAATCCTATATCTTTGAGAGAGGTAGGAAGCAGCCCAGAGTCCTTGTCTTTGCCTGCTGACTACTGCACTAGCTCTCAGTGAGACTTTGAAGATGCCTGCTTCTCTTGCTTTATTAATTTGGGTTTCAGGTGTGCTAATAATCTCATATTAATGGAGGGAGTTGGCACACAGTTGCTAGCAAATTGCAATTCATGTAAGAACCCAAACTTTGCCCAAACCTGCCAATGAAGACTATCTTTAGGAAGCAGACTCTTGTCATTACTTCCACACTAACAGTGAACAGCACCAGAAGCAGCTTGCAGTCCATAGTCAGTATATTTTAAAACCATCACTAATGTCATGTTTTGTTTTGAGTTGTTTTTTATCAATCAAGGTTTAATGTACACAGAACCCTGAGACTTCATTCATGGAACTCTATAGACTGAAAGGGGGACTAAAAGTCACAACAAAATTATGACAATACTACCCTGATGACTGCTAAATACACAGAACCTACCTGGGACTTAGGAAGTCCCTGAGCCTCTGTTGGAAGCTAAGAGGGTATGACTTAGTGGCTTATTACTCATCATGGAATGCTTGCTCTGTTTCTACACTTCTCCCAAAATATCTGTTATTAGCCACTCTAGCCAGAATAGTGAAGCAGTGGGTAGTTGATGTGATCCAGCAGTTTGTCTTAGTTAGCTAAGATGGCTGTGAGAAGAGGGTGGGGAGAGTTGGCTGGTTTTAACCAATTGGCATGAAAAATGTTGCCCATATATTTGTACCAATAAAAGTGCAGTAAGAGTAAAATCATCTTCATGCTTAACCAGACTTTATTTTGGTGGTTTTGCTACTGGTTTACTCCCACACTTAGATGAGGGGAGGTCTCTGCTTTAGGTGTATCAGTGTAGTGGGTATATCACAAGTTGCTCCACAAACCCTTACAATACAAGAAAAAAAACAGTATGTAAGATGATTTATTTACTAGAACACTCATAAAAGCTCAGGTATTGAGATTCCATGCTATTATTATTAATGATGTTAAGAAACCTAAAGTTTTGGGTAGATATCTTTTAAAATTACTGTTTGAAATTAAATACAGAGGATAAAAATAGATTGCAAAATAACATGCTATATACAGTATCTAATCTTTTAACTAAAATAAAAATATTGGAAAAGCAGTACTGTGGAAAGGGCTCCAGGGGTCCTGGTTGACAGAAAGTTGAACATGAGTGATCAGTGCCCTGGCAGCCAGGAGGGCCAACCCTGTCCTGGGGATCATCAGGGACAGCATGGCCAGCCAGGCAAGGGAGGGGATTGTCCCACTCTGCTCTGCCCTGGGGTGGCCTCACCTTGAATACTGTGTGCAGTTTGGGGTACTACAATGTAAGAAAGATGTTAAACTATTAGGGAGGGAGAGTCCAAAGGAGGACAATAAAGACGGTGAAGGGCCTTGAGGAGAAGCCATATGCGAAGGAGCTGAGGTCACTTGGTCTGTTCAGCCTGGAGGAGACTGAGGGGAGACCTCATTGCAGTCACAACTTCTTGTGAGGGGAAGAGGAGGGGAAGACCCTGACCTCTGTGGTGAACAGTGACAGGACCTGAGGGAATGGCCTAAATCCATGTCAGGGAAGGTGCAGGTGGATATCAGGAAAAGGTTTTTCAACCAGAGGGTGGTTGGGCACTGGAACAGGTTCCCTCAGGAAGTGGTTACAGTAAAAAGCCTGACAGATATCAAGAAGCCTGACAGATCTCAAGAAGCATTTGGGCAACACTCTTGGGCACATGGTGTGACTCTTGGGGCTGTCCTGTGCAGGACTGAGAATTGGAGATGATGATTCTTTTGGGTTCCTTCCAACTCAGCATATACTGTGAAAATGAAATGATATATAGAATACAAATACACAAATAAAGTGAGAGATACTTTCCTTGGTGTGCAGGGATTGTCTTAACCCCACAGACAAAAGTGGGGGTGCTAGATTAGGGACTGCCTATTATTTCCTGGGAGATTCTTCAGTATTGCGAATGAGAGATCCCTAATCTTATGCAATTAGTTCTTTCCATCCACTTCTAGGGCAAATTCAAGGGCATGATTTCAGCTGTAGTCTGGGAATATATTGCTCTTATTAAATAAAGCAACATGAGAACCTTATGTTGTGATCCTTTGCCCTGTGTTTCATGGCTTATTACAGCATTGGAAGTGGTAAGATTGATCAGTGACTGAATGATGATCTGAACATGCTATTAAAAAGAGATCCTGTAGCTTAGAGCTTTGTTGTCTGCTCTGGAACTCAATCTCACTGCCTCCAACTGCGACTTGCTCATTTGTGAAGTGCCTCAGGAATCTGTGTGAGGCTCAGCCAGTAGGTGCTTCCCAGCATGGTGTGATTTAGCAGATGAAAGGTGTGCAGAATATAGTTTTGCTTTAACAGTTTCTGCAGTGATCATTCTCCTGTGGTGTTCAATTATGTGTTTCACAGTAGCAAGTATCTCCAGATTCTGTTTATTCTCCTTCTTTGGAGACTGTCTATGCACAGATTTTTTTCCCTGAACTAGAGAAAGATAGTATTCAATGTTGATCAATATAAATCTATACATTCTTATACAAAACCTGAGTTTATTTCATGGCTCTGGAGGTGTATAGGTATGAGAAGAATTCTGAGCATTTTTACCTTGCTTGCTTCTGTATGCTCTCAAAGCTGTACATTTTAGCACTATGCTGGAAAGCATAAAAGACAAGTTTTTCCTGATTATATGTTGACAAAAATGTTACCTGCAAGATGAGTGATCAGCCGAACTGCCTTTAAACTAGGAACAATCAAGCTTTCATCAAAGTTTCAGTAAAACGTTTGTTTCTACAATATAAAGACATGAACAGAAGGTTTTTAGAGGAATGGGTTCCATTCACTTTAAAATAGAGATAAACAATGTTTCTGGAAGCATTTATTTTGACTTGTTACTTGTAGAAAAAAAAGTATTTTAAAAGAGCACCTTGGTATCTCAAGACATGATATGGCATAATGTGTAACTAAAAAGAAAGATATCAGAGGAAGTTGTGAGCAGCAAAAGTGTTACACTGACTACTCTGGGTTAGTCCTAACTGGCAGCTGTGTCCCACCCAGAACCTCACTTGATCCTCCCTACAACAGGGGGTAATGACCCTGAATGGGGGAGATGACCAGGAAGATAAAAACAGTTTAATAGGTTAAGCAAAAGCTTCAAGCAAGAACAGAGTGGTACAAGAAATTCATTCACTTGCTCCCATTGGCAGGCAGGTGTTTAGGAAAAGCACGGCTCCATCACATGCAACCATTACTTGGGAAAACAAATGCCTAACTTAGAATAACCTAATTTCTTCCCCATCCCTGCTCCCCTTTTCCTCCCCTTATGTACTGAGCATGACATTGTATGGTGTGGGGTATCCCTTGGGTCAGTTGGGGTCACCTGTCCTGGAATGTGTCTCTTCCCAACTTCCTGTGTGCCCCCAGCCTCCTTCCTGGTGGGCTGGGGTGAGAAACAGAAAACAGAAACAGTGCTTACTCCTTGTCCCTGGGTAAGCACTGCTCAGGAATAGCTCAAACATCCATGTGTTATCAACACTGCTGTCAGCACAAATCCAAAGCATAGCACCATGTGAGCTGAAAAAAATAGTTAAATCTAATCCAGCCAAAACCAGTACACTGACATTTGTATTTCAACCTCGAGAGTCAAACAAAAGCTTCTGATGTTGATAAATATATTTTTTCGAATGCCAAGCAAATAATGCATTGTAAATTTATAGTGGTGAATAAGAAGATGACTCATAAAATGGGAACTCTTTAGATGTTTCTGCCCTAGGCAAACCAAAATTAGTTCAGTTTTGCAGCACTAGGCTGCATTAGTCATTAAATAATTTTGCATCAAGATTTTATTACATGGGGCAACTTCCTGTATGTTAAAGTTGGTCAGTGATCAAGGGCCACAGACCTAGGCAATAGTCTTTTTCTTTATATACTAACGTCAGTTATTTAAATATCAATGAAAAAATGAAATAGAATGAAATATAACACAGGAGAACACATTTTAATATATATGTAGGTGTAGATATGCATTGCTTTTGGCAATTTGAATTGCAGTTTTCAGAGTAGATGTTGATAATTGGATGGTTAGAATACAGAATACATATTTCTGTTAAGTGTGATATAAAATGTGTAGCATGCTGGTCAGACCATCTCAAATAGTCTTGCATTAATAAAGCTTAGCACTTTAACAGAAAGCAAGCAACTTAAAGAGCAAGAATACAAAATGTTATGTATTTTTGGCAATGTTGCTTCTTATTTCTGCTGTGGGATTAACAGAAATCTGACATACTTTCTTTTCCAAGTCTAACTTTCTTGTCCAGCTTGTATAAAGAAAATGCATCTCCAGAATTACACATTCAGAGAGTATTTTTTGGAAAAGCATCTTGTAGTTAGCTTGAAACAGTTCTCTGGAGTATTGCATCATATTTAAGAAACGTTTACTCCTTACAAGATAACATTAGCCTCAGGTAGGTAGGTAAGTGCAAAAGCATGATGCAGCTGTTGTATGAGCCAAGTGACTTGTCAGAGGAATGCAGTGCTTTTCTTTTCCTCAGGCTGCCCGGTTGTATGAGATAAATGAAACACCGGCCTCCCCCATAAAATCTGAGCTCTCAAGAAGAGGTGCAGTTAATACATTTTCACTATACTAACGTGAGAGGTGATGTGAATATTTAGTTCTAAAAAAGTGAATAGAGGTTTCTCCAGTTCCATAGTGGTATATGCTGTTGCTTTTAGTAATGCTTATGCATTCAATATGTCAACTATAAGTATTGACAGTATGATCCTAAATGAAACTACTGCAATCATCAATGGAGCACTTGCAATCATCTATGATAGAAAAGTTACCTGCGTTGATCCATATTTCTCTGTTAAGAATATACACATTTGAAAAAGTTTTGATATACACTTGTCATAAAACTCTCATCCCAAGCATTGCTATGGCTCTCGCACATGACTACCAAGCTGTGAAGCCTTTCATTACCTCTCCTGAACACACTTACCAAAGGTTGACATGCTGTACTGCAATTCATACTGCAATGTCAGTAAGAATGGTTGTACCTTTTAAAGTAATTATTGTATTTTAATGACTTCTTTCTCTACTGTTTCCACTTAGTACTTGATAGATTTACAAAACTATTTTAAAAATTGGAGAAGAAACCCTTAATAAATGCTCCCATTTTATTTATATGTATATGTATGTATGAAATTTGTTAAGAATGCAATATTTGAAGCAGGTTGTCTAATTAGTTTATAAAAAATAATTTTTCAGTGTGGCTTAGTACAGGAAATGCTTATGAATTCACTTGGGTCATTACGTTGTACTTCATCACCTAATCCTAATAATAAGAGTTCAAATTAGGAAATGCATTATTATTTCAAGCAAGGCATGGAGTATTGCTATTCTGACGGGACAGTCAATTTAGCATTAGTAATAGAACTTAAGTTCTGCAGCTTGTTATGCCTTTCTGCCTGAACCCAGTGATTGGTGTATTTAATGGAATCTTTCACTGTGGCATGGTTGACCATCGGGAATATTTTTAGCCTCAGCCATCCAATTAGGTATAGGGGATCTGGGATCAAAATCCGCCCTCATATGGATTTAACTACAGCACTATGAGAAAAATCATCTGAATAAAATATTCTTTTTACCATATAGAGATGGCTGTCTAGTAACTGGAAAAGATTGCTAAATTTAACTTTTCTTTTGTAGCAGCTTTCTTTGGAAATGTAGCAAAGAACAGGAATCTATGAGTGTGAGGCTGCTGGAACTGCATGTATATACAGAGCAATATGTACCTGCAGAAAATGGTTCTCCTGCTCAGACTTCTGCTGTTTGCCTGAACAAGACTGTCATAACCCCAGCAGAGCAGAGCTGCCAAGGTGTCCTATTGAACTGAGCAGATAGAGTGAGCAGGCTCCTGGGAACTCAAAACCATTGTTCAGTGTCAGAGACTGAGGATAGACTCTGAGCTGTTAGTAAATGGACTGCTTTTATAAGGATAGCTAATTTATAAAACACTTGTGTTAATTTGCTGCTTATCTTGAGTTATTATGATTTTATGCACCATTATCATTTTTTACATTTGTTTAAATATCTAGTATCTGCTAACACATGGTGTTTCAGTCCTTAGGGGAATGCTTGCAAGTGAAGCTGTTTTGTTCTCTGCTCTCTAAATCCTTTGATATATCCACCGAGAAAAGTTTAATGTTCTGATTTACAAATGAATGATGGGGCACGGTCACTTCTGGTTCTGCTAGGTTGTGGGAAAGTATGGTGTTGCTTGGGGTGCCCCTGGAGAATTATGTGAATGGGAATTTATCCTAAACAATTATCCTTGTCTATGTACAATGTCTGTATGTTCTCTTATATAATGGCTCTATGGAATGGAGGAACTAAGGTGTGGAGTATGATGACTGTAACATAAGGTTTGCTTTGGACTAGAGGTCACTTGTGCTGGAGGCTTTAAATCTGGTTCACATGAAGGATCATTAATGCCATACTCTCCCAGCTGCTGGCAGCACTGAAAATCATTTATACAACTACGCTTGCAGCAAAATTCATACACAGTTTGATAAGAGGGGAAAGCGAGACTGAAAGAAATGTAAAGAGTGAAAATGGAAAACATATGATAGGAAGAAACAACCATAGGGCTGGAAGAAAGGGAGGGGAAATTGAAAAACATTCAGCCTTGAAGGCTGGTGAAGGAGTATGAGAGAGTATAGGAATTGGAACAAAACTAGAAGAGCAGAATGAGAAATTCAGATATTGAATGTGAGACTAAAGACACTATTAGAATTTTGGGTATAGGAAGGAACATAATGTAATTTTATATGGTCAAATAAAAACAGGATAAGTTGTTTTTTTGATTCTGCATGGAATATTACTGTGATTTTATCTATAAAAATGTATGTTTTTAATGCATCTTTATTTTTTTTCAGTCCATGAGTATTGCTCATTGATGTCCTTTCACTTACAATTTCTTAAAAAGTTATCTGTTACCAGACAACTTAATTTGAGTAATCTCTGTCAACAGCAGAATTGTAGACTCAGGTGAAACATTTACATTTTCAACAGAAATTATTTATATTTTTTATTGTGCAATACTTTAGTAAGGACAATGAATATACATCCTGCTTTAATGAGCTAAATTTTGTTGTCATTCTTCTCCATATTCTCTCCCTTAATCTTATGTGTATTCTTCTTGTAAAAAAATCAAATGCCGTTAAAAATGAATTAATTTAATTGCATTTAATAACACAAGTCATACTGAACAAGGGAGCCATGCTCTCAAAAAAAAAAAAGGGAAAAAATGAAGAGTGTATCAGGAAAAAATGTTTTGTTACCATTCATACTCCTTTCCATGAAGTTATCTAGAAAAATGTTCTCTCACATCCTAGGATAAAATAGCTTATTTTAGAAAGCAGAAAAAAACCCCTAAATAACAGTGTGCCAGGGAGCTGCTCTACTAAATTACCAGTGAGGGTCATACAATAGTCAGTAAACATGAAGGACATGGTTTTAGACCAATCTGTGTTTGAAAAGTGTGATTGAGAGTAAAGGTACATCTTTAATGATTGTTCTGGAACTCAGTAATCACTGTTGAAATGTTTCTCTTCCTTTAGATAAATAATAGAAGTAGAATGAAATTCCTGAGCTTGTTTTCCTATATACTGAAGAGAAGTAGAAGAAAATAGTGGCAAAATAGTGTATAAGCTCCAAATTCAGTGAAACTTGTTTCACATGCAAAGTTATATGACTAAAAAGAGGAAGGGCTGCTCTGCTTCTGCTCAGTTTCTTTTCCAGTCTGAAGAAGCCCAAGGCAAGACGACAAGACATTGCAGCACCTGTGCAAGGTTGTGTCGTCAACGCAAGGATGTTGTCAGCGCCACTGTGGCAGTTCTCCCCCAGGAGCCATCTTGCCAGGAGTAGTGAAGTGAAGTGGTGTAGGCAGGATACCAAGGCACAGTGTCAGCATGGCTGTGCACACTTCTGAGTGAGGGTATGGTGAATGATCTTGTTGCCTTGAGATCAAATGAATGGAAGCCAAGTGTTTCCTTGTCTTTGTTGGAGCTCTTTATGTCATGATATCTGCAACAGGCTTTTCTAAAAGTGAAGATATTGACAATATTTTGTGGAGGGGGGAAGTGTAAAAATTCCCTGGAATTACCCTGCTGCTTCACAACAGATAAATTGAAAAGATTAAGTACAAACTTTTTTATTTAACACAATACACATATTAAGTTATTAAACCATGATGTTTTATGTAAACTTTATTTCTAAACTCAAGTGTCTCAACAGAGCAGTATGATGATTTCAACAGAGCAGTATCTCTGTTTAATTACTATTTAATTGCAATCATTACTGGCTGGGAGGTATTTTAAAATAATTTCTGAGTGAATCATTTGCATTTTGAAGACCGTTTCATCAACGAGTAAACTAAATTCATAAATCCAAACTGAATCCATCAGAATCTTTTACTGCATACAGCTGAATCTACTAATTAATAAAGTGGCAGCATGTTAGGAAAAGGTGACTGAAATTACTGGGTAATTTGGGTTTCTGTCACTAAAGACTGAGCTACAGGTCAACTCCTGAACTACTCCAACTCCAAGCTAGGCCTTACTAGTTTCATATTTAAATTTTCTGTATGGTACAGCATCAAATTCACTTGCAGCGAATGAACATTGAACTACCTTCTAGTATATTCTTAAAGATTTTTAGTAGGACATAAGTTCAGTTCTTTGTGATGTTAAAAAAATAAAAAAGCTGCAGTACCTTAATGCACTACTGTGTGTGAATTATTCAACAGCAAGAGAAATTCTCTTAAAAACCTATGATTTGGCAAGAAATATATAAGTCGGAAAAAATGACTAGGATATGAGCTTAATGTCAACAGTGGATGCTGCAATGCATGAATTTTATGTACTGTATTATCTGTTTCCTGCCTGATGTCTCTCATTCCCATTAACTTGATCAGAAAATGCAGTCCTGAGTTTCTCAATCTGATATTTTGGGATTTTTAAGAGTACATGCAGAAGTTTCAGTTGCAGCAGGTTTCTTTCAAAATTCAGGTGGAAAAGGTGTTGATGATTCTCCACTTTCATTTAATTAATCTGACTTCAGTTGAACTGTCTAAAAATTCAATATTTAGTATAGCTACCTCTCTGCATTCTTTGTATGGCTGAACATAGTAGGAAGGAAATCATCAGCTCAAATTTGGTATATTTAAAACAGTAATAAATCATAAAGCAATACCATAAGAGGTAATGAAGGCTTTTCCCCTTAACTGCTGGTAATTTTAAACAAGCAATATTTGATACCGCAAGTGTACTTTAAAATGATAAATATGGAATTATTTTTGTGGAGTCTCTGACATATTATGAAATTGCGAGTTGATGTCTTCCCTTTCTTAATATAATTAAAAATATTCAGTGATTGTAATAAAATTCTGACAAATGGCAATTAGATGAAATTGCTGTGTGATTCCCTGAACTAATTTAGCAAGCTCTTCTTTAACAGAACTTATTCAGGCATGAACTGCATGTAAACACAGCAACTGCTGTACTGCTTGTAAGGATAAAAAGTTGGTAATTGCCAGTGGCCTTATCTTTGTAGCATGAATCAATGGTCTTTATATAAAGATCTGACTGATACAAAAAAAAAAATGGATATGAATGAATCTCATATTTTTCCTGCACAGTGATATGTGTTCAACATAAGAAGCAGAACCTGCCAACAGCTCATTTAAGAAGTCAGTGTTGAGTACCATGGAAATTGTTTGAATTCTGTCGCACAGAGGATAGAATAAAGTGTTTTCCATATCCCATGGAGTGCACACATCATTAGTTCCTGAATATCAAAAGAGAGAACACAAAAGCCACTGCTATGCTATCATTTGGTTCAGGCTTCTTAGTGGTTGCATATAGCATAGCTTATGGATATACAACTGAGTTGAGAAACTTTATCGGGGCTTGAGCTCCCGAGTCTCCTGCAGGGTTAGACCTGTGTGTTAAACATCATCTGCATAAAAAGTTTTCAGGGTCAAAATGAGTTATCTACCTAGATTCCATGTACTACTCTGCTATACGTGGAGTTTTATGTCTGTTGCTTTTCTGCGGATTACTAAATACTATTTTAAAATTGATGTTGGCAGCTAAATTTCCATATCCCATTTACCTTTCTGGGGATCACAGAAATAATAATAATAAAAGAATTTAGGGCTTGTGACAGCTATAAATGGCTGTAGAACCACATATAGACATACATAGTATACTTGCAGTTTTGATTTTAGTGGCAGAAGTCCAAATGTTGCTTAATTTCTTTCATATTTTACCTTTCCAGATTAAATTTGTGTTAGTTTTACTAAAAAACATTGATATAACACACCCAAGGCATTTTGCAGTAGATTTACAAAATCTACTTGGTTTCTAATATATATCACTAGTCCGAGTTAATTTTCCAGAAAGAAAGCAATATGACAGGAAATAATTTGCAGGACTGAACAAACATTGATTTCTTGATGAAAATAATCCTAATATACTATTATTGTTCATGGACTCAATTGTTTCCCTTTTTTTTTGTTTGTTTTTTGTTTTGTGTGTTTGTGTGTGTA
>JAYDZK010000169.1:91104082-91114556 GCA_034509185.1 Euphonia xanthogaster
AGTGTTATCTAATTTGGAGAAATAGGCTGATAGATTTGTATGGTGTTTTTTTTTTGTATAATTAGGTTTAGTCACAGATACCAAGAGATATCTACATCACTAATAGGAATGTACAACATGAAAGTACAACCATATCTGTTCAAACATAGCAGGCATAAGGTTTTTACCTATCATGTTGTGGTTTCTCATGGCACTAAATGGTATAGATGTGCATGATCCCTAATTTGGAATCCAGGAACTAGTGCGAGATCCTCTTTCCACCAGTGAGTTTGACAGTTTACAGTGCTGGTTTAGGGAAAAAATCACAACCACAGAATATTTTAGGTAGGAAGGGATCTCTGAAGAATGTATGCCTCACTCTTCACTCAGGGTAGGAGTGGCTTTGAGAAGATTTTGCTTTATAACTTTCTTATGTACTGAGGTGAAGCTGACTGGACACTATTTCACTCCATACGTCTTGCCCTTCTTGAAGCAGTCAGCAATTTGTGCTCATTAGCAATCATGCAGAACCTTCCTCTGCTTCTGTGATGTGTCAAAGCTAATAGAGGTGGCCTTGAAGTGGCAGGGAACAGCTCCCTCAGCAGACTGGGGTGCATCCTATCAGATCCTATGCCCTCCATAGCTCTGTCTTCTTCTGCTGAGGGTGCTGCTTCACTACCACAGACCTCTCTTAGCCCTGGGGAACTGGAAGGACAGAGGGCAGATCTTTCCAGTAAAAACTAAGGCAAAAAGACTTTTGAGTATGTTGGTCTTTCATCATTAGATGAAAGACACCTCTGTGTCACAGAATGATTAGATCCCTTGTCCTACTGAATGCTGGCACACACTCTTTAGTCTGGCTTTTGCTGCCTGAGTAATGTTAATGTAAAAAATCTCTCTTCACCCAATTCACCTCCTTCCCTTTTTTCAAATTCCAGCTGTGCTATGATTTTCTTAACTCCATTTCTGCCTGCAGCACAACATTTCTAAATCTACACATGAGTTTTACGTCCTCATCCATCTTCTGGGTACTTAATTTTGTCTTTTAAACTCAGAGAGAAGGTCATGGTTTATCTCTGCTGGCCTTCTGCTATGCTTGCTTTGCTTTCTGCATGTCTGAATGCATAGAGGAAGGTTCCCCTGGAAATTAAGTACTATTACTGGGCCTCTACTTTCCAAGGTTGTTGGCAGTGGGATCCTGCTAAGTAGATCCCTAGACAACTGAACATCAGTTCCCATGAAATACAGTGGTTTAATTCCTTTATTTATAGTTTTCTGCTTTTCTTGCTTATTTTTTTCAAAAGTTTAGATGTCATAGTTTCATAGTCATTTCAGCCCAGACTGCCCTTGGTCTTCACATCCTTGACCATTTCTTCTGTCCTGTGATCAACAGAGCACCTCCGTAGTCAGTTTGTCAATCACCTGCATCGAGAAAAGGTCATAAGCACACTGCAGAAGCCTTCTGAATTGATCACAACCAAGCTTATTTCCTTCTCACTGAGTATTGTATTGGTTGAAGTTCCCCATAAGTACCAGTCATGAACATGAGGTTTCTTTCTGCTGTCCAAAGAAGGCTTTATCTGATTCTTCTTGATCATATGGTTTATAGCAGGCACCTACAGCAATGTCCCACCTGTTGAGTCTAATCCAAGGCAATTTTCATCTTATTTCAGCTAGCTCTCAAAACAACACAACTGTTCTTCCTAATCTTTTCAATTATATTGTTAAATATAATTATTTTATGCCATGTGGATGTATAATTACATTAAGAAGACAGTAAGAAGTTTGGGGGGAAAAAAAGAAGAAAAAAGGCAAAAACAATTTGAGATCACTCATTTATGTGCAATAATCCTCAAATTTATTAAACCTAATTCCATATTTGTTTTAATCAGGAAAAAATATAAATTACATAGTATTTTTTATATGAACACAGTAGATTATTCTTTTTATTAGTAACCTTCAGTTTTCCAGGTTTTTCTGGATCAGACTGTAAGAGCATAAATGTGATTAAACAATATCAAATCTGCTAGACACATTTTAATATGAGTGTAAACAAATAAGGCTGTGATGTCAGTAAGGGAATCAGTGAGGTGTTCTAGTAACATTTATGATTTATTAAGCATCCCCCAGTCACATGTACAGTTTTAAGCAGAGACAAAAGCAGACTATAAAGCAATAGAAGATAGAGCAGGTATAGACAAACATAATCCAGTGTTTTTGTAGTGAAATTCATTGAGCAGAAACATTAATTTCAGTGTAAATCACATGCTTTATAAATTCTTGTGAATTCTTCTATTTGTCTTTTTTATTAGCATTCAGTACTGAAGGGCTCATCCATCCACCGAAGTTTACAGATGCTCTTGAGTTCTCTATTCCAACAGGCACTTAAAACTTTAGGTGGAATGAATGCTCATTAAGAGCTGGGTACAATTTTTTCATAATCTTGATTTTTTAAAAATCCACATAAAACCTGTACTTTCCTAATAGCAGAATCTGAAAATATTGTTTCTTTTATCACTTTATGAATATTAGAGATTTTTCCCCTCTAGTTTTTGTGTATTCATGGTGCTTTAATGAGCAATGCTTTTCATTGACTAAATAATTATTCCATGAAGTATGTGTAAAAAAAAGATATCCAGGATCACAAGAGAACTATGTAATTTTCAATTTTGGATACCTAGGAAACTTAAGAAAAATAATACATTTTTAAATTATTATTTACTCTTATTAATGTATCAGGACACATGAGAACCCCTGAGATGTAAAATAAGCCATTTTACTTGTAGAGACACTGAAAAAGGTATGGAAATTATTCACATTTCCTTTTGCAGTACATTACTCTTTTATTTTTTTTTTTCATCACATGTATTAGTCAGATATAGAAATTAGTCAAATAGTCAAAAAAAAAAAAAACAAAAAACCACTGAACTGGTAAACCAGTCTGTCTGAAACCAAATATCCAGCAAAAAAAATAATACCATTCCAACTAAAAGGTGAATTGGACACCCTCATTCGGCCAGAGTGCCACTGCCCAAATTCTTATCTCTGAATAATACAAAAAGTGAAAACGGTGCAATCATGAAGAGCTGTGTCTGCTTTTCCAAGTTAAATGCAGAGCAGACTGAAATACAGATCTTATTTAGGGAGGCAAAAGGCCATACTAGGCAGTTTAGGAACCCAGTTAGACATTAAGTCTAATAGAAATCAGAGCACAATAATAAAACAAACAAAAAAACCCCCACTTCACCTTGCCTCACTTGTGGGGTTTAATAATACCTTTATTCTTGCTTTCTTACAGACTGATTAAATTGTTTTCTATTGATAATAGAGGCCCTATTTTAATTTTGGTAGAGGGAATTTCTTTTTCTGGATTGAAACAGTTAATTCAGCATTATTTTGTTACTGTGAACAGCAGTATGAGCAGCATATATGTGGTGTTTATTGTATTACATTTTGTAATTTCTCAGTGAAACTTGAAACATAGGTAAAAGCAATTCAGAGATGCAACCTAGCAAAACTAATGTGTTCTGAGGAAAAGCCAGGGAATACTTTGTAAGTATTTTAGGAATCTCTGAAGTGCTATATATGTAAGAACAACTGATGAAAATCAAAATGAGAAGATTTTACTATTACACTGCTGTGTAATATAAGAATAATATTTCAATGCTGAGGGAAAAGTCATGAGGACCACAAGTTAAAATATTTCTTTTCAGGGGAAATAGAGGGAAATAAAGAACAAAAAGACAATTATTCTAAAGACAAAGCAGGCCAAACCAACTTAAGCTAACATTTATCTATATGTTTCTTTCAAACACAGAATTTGTAAATAAAATCTGCTTTGATTCTGTTACTTATACAAGAAGAAAGAAAACTTCTAAAACTTTGGATTAACAGCATGAATAGAAAAAATTTCAAGCATAACAATTTCCAAAGAACAATCCCATGGAACACAGAAGTTTTTTTTTCCAAGGAAAGGTGTTTCGATTTCTAAACTATTGCAATTTCAAATTCAGTCTCTCATGTGCTTAAGATACTAATTAAAAAAAGCTTAATCTTCTGCCACTTGTGAAAGTAATGCCTGGACTTCAGATATATTCAAGATGACAAGTTGGTCCTAGCTGCCAGAGCAATAACCACTTAAATATCTGGAATTGATCAAAAAATGAAGTAGCATTAGCAATGTGTTTTCAGTAGGAAATGTAGAGGATAACAGTATGTCTCTAACTGTCACCACTTACTCAATCTTTGGGGAATCATCCTTGATGCTTGATTCAAATCTCTGTAGCCTGCTTGAAAAACAAAAAAAAGAAATTAAAACTTTTGCGTGAAGGAATAGTTAGCTTTGGGTTCTATTCCAGTTTAGACCTGGGATGTCAACTGGCTTCTTAAACAACCTCAAACATTTTTAACGCAAATGACTAATAACTAAAATGAGGAGGTAGTAAGGTAAAAACTAAAATACAGTTTAAATTTTGTATATGTACACTAATGTATACTCATCATTTAATATAAATTGTGCCATAGAAATGGAAGAAATGTTTGGTTTGAATAAGATTGTATATGGGACAGAAAAGTTTTTTTTTTTTAATTCTAAATGTAGCATTTTTTTCAAACTAGGATACTGATTAGCTTAGTGGTCCAGGACAATGTGTAAAAAGCACCTTAGTGCTAGTAGTGTCTCATGAGGATGACTACATGGCACAGTGTCTTTTGCGTGGTCTGCAACTGTAGTCACAAATGTCTTAATCAGAGGCTACTCTTGCACCCTTGCAAAAACCCAACTAAGAAGGGTGAAGAATAAAATAGTTTTCCAAAAATATTTTGTGCAGGTGATGTGGCTTGAAAATATAACCTGCAGGTTGCAGTTAGGGCTAATATCCCAGAATTACTTGATGTAATATATAGGCTCAAAAGTAAATATTCTTACTTCTGGAAAGCCCATTGACAAGGGTTAAGTGACAGATATGCTTTTCAAAAATCCCAGACTATTTTAATTTTTATATGAATGACTTAGTAAAGGGAAACTATAACTCCTTTCCCAGAGGGTACTTGAAAGACTTGATGGAGAAGATAAAATTACTTCTGTGTCAGTAATTTTTGCTTCTGGTGCCTGGCTACTTCTTTTGGTTTTTTGTTGTGGGGATGTTTTATTGGGGGGTGGAGTGGCTTTTGTTTGGGTTTGTCTGGTTTTTAATTTTGTTGTTGTTGTAGTTTGTTTTTTGGTTTTGGTATTGTGGGTTTTGTAGTTGTTTTTGTGTTTAATCCTAAACTTTTAGAAAATCATTTATAATAACAGAATTCATTCCCACAGGTTTTTTTTTGTTTTTTTTTTTTTACCTTTCACATTTCAAAAACTATTTTCTCTGCTTTCCTCTATCACCATATGTGCATAAGCCATACCATCATTTTAACATTCTTCCTTAAGTTTATCAGCATCATTTTTTTCCTTATATTCAAAGGATGAATCAGCCATACTAAGACTGCTCTCAAAAGGAGGTTAGTGCATGGCAACAGAGAATTTCAGAGAGTAGTTTTAAAAGAAACTACAGTGGAGTATGAGTGAGTTCAAAGTTAAGACAAGGCACACTGAATCAAACAAACAAATGAACAAATTATGAGATGGGAATGTATTTTCAAGGTTTTGTAGATTTGGTTTTTTACCAAAACCATTAAAGAAAGAATTTCTTTTCTTGATGGAAACCATGTAATTGAAGTAGATGTGTAAAAACAAAGTGTCAACCTTTCCTCAAACAAAAATGTAGAAGCAAGCTGAACAGTTGTAGCTTTTCAGTCTCCTTCATTATTTCTCCCAATTTCCTGACAGAAAATTCTGTGGTTCACAGCAGGTAAGTCTGTTTCTGCTTGGCACAACTGAGATGTGTTGCCAGTCTAACTACTCTCATTACCCCGAAACATGAATAAGGAACCCATCTCCAAGCCTACTGGAAAATTCAGTATCACACAAATTTAGAATAAAATTATCAAGTTGCGACAATAGCTCTGTAATATTGGGAAGGTAAAATCAAAGCATTAGATGTGAAGATTACTGTGGAGAATGAATATTAAATGAGTGTGCCAATGCATCATTTTATTAAGCCAACAAAAGTAGTGCAAGAGACTTGCAATAAATCATGGAGAAAGGCAGTAGTAGCCAGTGTAAGTGTAATGCCTGCAGATGATCAATTTTCCAGGGGCTGCCTTATTAGCAGTCAGGTGCTGAAGCTGTGACTTCCAGATGGTTGTTGGAAAAGCTGAAACTAGTTCACTAATCCCCATCATCGCATTCCTCTGCTCTCCTTTTTATTGGTGTTTTCATTAAAGATGCAGGTACATAACCTGGCAATGTATTCCAGATTCATGTGAGGGAATCAGGTGCTCAGTGTTTGATACCTCATTAGTGATGTTTGGAGTCAAGAGGTTTAGAGGCAAGGAAACAATTCATTGTATTTTGCTTTTCAGTTACCATTTTATTGGAATATTAAAAAAGGATGCAATTCACTAATACTAGTCCAAAGAAAATGTTCTCTATTTAAGTCAGGGGTAGCCTTCCTACTTTCACATTCCAGATAGTGGCAACATTTTTATAATTTTGTTTTGATCGAGGACTTTCCACCAGCCAACCTTTGTGTTATGGCCACACCAATGACTGAGCTCTGGTTTCTGGGGGATGACCAGTATTGCCTCATTGGCAGTATGTTAAATGACTGAAAGGGGTTCAGAAGAAAAATTCAATACTGGCATTGGAAATAGAAAATGCAGATAAGACACCTTTTGGATTACCTGTTTGTAACTATAAGCTCATCTTTTGAGTATACATTTGGGCTTGAATTCAGTGATTACTTTTTTCTGGTTTGTATGTGATTTTAGTGCATATGAATATGTATATTGCATTTTAATGTGCCTATATTAAAGTTGCAAATATCATGTAAATTTATATCCAGCTTACTTCTCTGTGGTGACCGTTTCTAAGTCCTGTTTTAGCTGCATGTTTTGTTTATGCCACCTGTTCCCCACAGATATCTCTGGTTACCTTCTTAGTTCAAGGGAGAATTGTTTATGACTGCTCTACACCAGCATTGCATATCTAATGCTTTCTACAAAACACACCTGTTCACATAGCTCTGTCACACTGAGGAATAAATTTGTCATCAAGGATGTGCCCTCTCTTGCCTCTCACTGATCTGTACAGGAAGGGAAATAGGATCCCAGGTGCTTTCCAGCTTGGTTTAAGGCAATAGTGTTTGGTCAGCAAGAAGATGCCTATTACTGTGAGGTTTTGTTGCACAGCTAGGGAGAATACATGTTTTCATACCTGAGTAAGACTGAACAATTGTAATACTGCTTATATACCACCTTTGAGAGGAAAACAATTACTAAATTACAAAACAATTACTAAAATAAATGCATTATCATCACATACATTTTCTATATCTAATTATGCAAAGAAACACTCTAAAAATCAAATCATTTTTATACCTTTTTCTGGTTGTATGCCTCATTTTATAGTTATAACTATAGCCAGTAACATGCACAAAATCATTGCAGAAGACAATAGATTTAGAAACAATTTAAATTGCATAGCTTTAGAAATAAAATGCTGATGCTCTTTCCCTCTCAGCAGAACCAAAACCTCACTGTGCATTAATGCATGATGAAATTCAGACTGTTACAAGAAGTGTATTATCAAAAGATAGGCTTCATGACTCCCTGAAACTCACTTTAATGTCATGTCAAAGTTAAAAAGCTGACTGGAGAAAGCTTTTAAGATGAGTTAAGCTTTTTTCAGAGAACAACTGTGGACCTCTGACCTCTGGTACCACAATGCCAAGGTGTTTTCTAGGTGGGGTTTTCTATAAGGAAGCACTAGTGCATGCATGGTGTGGTATAGCATAGTCTGCCTTTTCTAGGGACTGAGATTCAAGTAATGTTTAATGGGCAAGTAGAGTGGTTTGCTTCTCAGGATTCTTGTTTTGCATCTATTCTCAGGACTCAGATTTTGCATGATTCACAACTGAAGTGACCAGAAGTGACTGCTGATCTAAGATGTTTTGGGGTTCTTTTGTAGTAAGAGTTCAGAGTGCATTGGATAACCTAACACAATCCTACAACCAGAAATTAAAAACTAATTCTAGTCTATTGTAAAAAATAACTCTGTATGAAGACTTCTATTAGTTATTACCATCAGTGAGCAGTGCAATGGGTTGCCATGAGTGTCATTCAGGTGAAAATGATTTATGATTTGTACCATGCTCTTCATTTATTAAAACAATCATAATGTATTGCAGGTCATTGCTCCTGTTTTGATTTATTTTCTTTTAGGTAGACACCCAGCCAAAATAAAACCTTTCTCATTTTATACTTACTTTTTGAAATGTTCTGGTATGAGGTGAAGGTGTTTAAGAAGGGATTTACAAGGAACAGTTTTAAAAGAAACAGAAATGCCTACTTAGAATGGTCTAAAAATGGGCAAAAAAACTCTCTATAAAACTGTATTCTATCCGTCACGATGGTGCTTGGGTCCTCATCAGCATTTATTTTTGATGTCACCATATATTTTCATTGTTGTGTTCCAGGACCCGATTTTATAAGGCCTCTACCATGACTTGAGCCTCTGTCTCTACCTATCTGTTCCAAAGACCTTAAACCAGCATCCCCACCAGCTGTAGAAGACTACAAAAGTGCCCTGTGAATCCAGAGCCAGGGAAGAAACCTAAATCCTGAAAATACTTGTCCTAAGACCCAACACAAATAAATTAGCTTCTGATACAGGAGAGAGAGGTGTTTGGTAATACTCAGTTCAGAAATATTTGGACTTCTCATTAATTCTAAAGGAAAAGTTGGAAGGAACTCCTTTCTGAAAAGGAAAGCTGATACAGAATGTTTTGTCTTTTGAGAGAATCTACTACCGTGGCTGTTGACAGCTATCCTTGACACTTCTGTGTCAACACTCCTGAATTGGCCCCAGTGCCATAGGAAATAGACTTAATGTCCTGAGGAAATTATGTAACAATCAATGAGACTACTCATTGCACAGATCACATTTATTAACTGGGTTATTTTAGCTATGGTAAAGCTGTGAATACCTTTGAAGGATAAAACAACCTGCACCAGTTTGCCAAGGGAGAAAAACTTAGTGATGAAGAGCAGAAAGAAAAGGAAAACATTATGTAAGTGAAGTAATATGCACAGACATAGAATTGGAAAGAGCCAATAGTGTGATAAACTGAAAAGCCAGGATAATACCTGGCAATGGACAGAGATCCTACAAAAGGATGAGCAGTTAAGGGCACAGATATTAACTGGATTGGATGATCAGTTGTAGACCTATTTTGTTGGGCTGTGTGATAAGGATAAGATTAATGGTAATAACTTGACATTTGTGATACATTGGTCCTTGATCAGGAGGCATTTCCAAAAGGGATCTAGAATTTGTTGATTCTGGGGTTTGGTACCATATTTTAATTAATTCCCATGCTTCAGGGCCTTTGCTCCCCACCTGCTGACACCAGAATATTTCATTTCTGTGACTTAATCTTTTTCCTGGGCTTTTTCATTTGGCTGCTTGGTTTGGTTTGATGTTGTTTTCCTCTTATTTTTCTCTGCTTGAAGCCCTGGAGACTATTGACAGGTGAAAATGGGATGTGTGGTGCTTCTAGTGTTGTTGCAAAACCTGTCAAGTCCTCGGCTATCTTCTGTGCACAAGAAAGGAGAGCTAACAGTGGATGGGATGAGCAGAAACTTGCAATACTGAAAATATTTACCTTTTCCTGCAACATGTAATCTTTTCTTTCCATTATGAAGAAATACTGGCTAAAGACATTCTTTAGGAATTTAGCCCTCAACTGCACATACCTGAACTTTTCTTCTTTCACCCTATGGCCTACTACTTTTTCTGTCACCACTGATGTTTCGTGAGACTTCAGCTTGATCCCAGGAAGTGCTCTGTGCACTGTTCCAGGTTAAAGGCCATTGCACTGATACGTACAATTGCAGACACCTAAAACCTTTTGGGAAGCCCCTCCTGATTCTTTTTTCTGCTCAGATACATTTTGACCTAGGGTTTTTTTTGGGTCATAGATGCTGTGACTGGGCTAATGGGGGATTCTGGACCTTTTATAGTTCTGTGGGAAGACAAAGAGAATCTGAACTGTTCCTTGAGGGGTTTTTAAATTCTTGTTTCAAACAGTCTGCAGTGCAATACTCAGGGATTGAATTAATCACCACCAAGAAGTTTGAGTTCTTAGGGATGAGACGAAATTTAATCATTATTGCAAATAATTTCTGTGGTATGTCTGAGATATGGCAATTTAATGTTATTGAGTGGTTCACATACGAATTAAATTCCAGCATAAAGTTGCTGGCTTAAGCCTGAAATCTTTTATTTATTTGCTAGGTCACGGCTACTATATGTGCTACTATTGTGCAAGAAGATTTCTCTGAACTACATTTTCTGCCTAATGGGTTCTAAATTATACATAAACTCTGCAATTTTCAG
>JAYDZK010000169.1:91114656-91128502 GCA_034509185.1 Euphonia xanthogaster
ACTCTGCAATTTTCAGATGTGATGCAAATTCTTCTGTCACAATGTCTTGTAATATGGAGGCTGCTTCCATTAAAGTGACAGTTCTTTACAGATGGACTACAATAGCTTCAGTTTCAAAAACATCCACTTGTAGTGCTATCATATACCAGCTAAGATTTTTTTTAAATATTTCTGCTTGTCTTTATGTTGACTAATAGTGATACACACTGTTAGAAAAGAGTGGACTCTTCTATTAAAAAACAGAATTCGATTCTGGGGTTTATATAAAAAAAATGAAACACAAAATATATTAATATCTTACCATTCAGTTTCATGAATTTATGCATTATCTGCTTTTTGTTGTTATTTTGTAACCCAGTAATTTGCTTACATAACTGCACCAGCATGTGGTACCATGAGCAGGTATCTTCCTTTCCTACATTGGCACAAATGTAAAACTACTGCTGGCAGCCAGTGACATTATCCCCCATCAAAGGATAAGGAAGATGGGCATTTCATCTCAGATTCAAGTTAAGTCTTGAAAAATCAAACAACAACAACAAAACCCCTGTCCTATTAAAGTTTAGAGAGACTATCTCTAAAAATTAGGCCTTTCTTTTTTTCTTTCTTTCTTTTTTTTTTCCCCAGAGGTAATTATGACAGGCTCAGTAATCTGCTCTGTTGGCAGATCAGTGAATAGGTTTGGCTGTGACAAGTGAAAGCTAGGGGACTGGTTCTTTATTAGTACACGTATACATGGAAAAAGGATTTTGATTTGGCCTCACAATTGTATATCTGTAACCCTGTCATGACAAGCAGCACCCACATACTGTGTTATGGTGGCATCCATAGGCAACATCAAATTATTGTGTTTTTTCTTTCCCTACTGTACACTCTGTAAGTAAATTGGGACTTGGCCAGCAAACAGTTTTCCCAGGGACTTCTTAGATGCTCTTTTATCTGTACTATACTCTTCCCAAATACAAAGCTAAATGGAATTGTCATGAAGCTGATGCCAATCCAATTCAAGAAATAATTCATTATAGTTACAGCAAAAAGTATGATCTGGAGGGTGCCTTGCTCTCTTTGTGTAGGATAGAACTGGCTATGGATGTCTGCTGTGGCAATCAGCTGTGCAAAGACTTAGGGAGGCAGCAATCTATTCTCTTTTTGCACATCATCCAAAAAAGGACTCCTAAAGGGCTAAGAAGAGAAAATGTAGTTAAAAGTCCCTCTTTTCCCCTCAGCTGTAGACTGTGTTTTGGAAACTGGTGCCAATTTCAGCATAGTTTTTTTTCTGTGATGATTCAGAGCACTGTTTACTCTCTTTTACCTATCTCTGTGCAAGTTGAATTCACAAGAATCTGGTGAATTTTTAAAAGCATCTTGGCACTGAAACTCCTGTGGCTATGTATTCTTTGGTGGATATTGGTCTTTAAATCATATTTTATCAAGCAAGCAAGTATGATTTTAAATAGCATTCTATTATGCTATTATTTTAATGAAATCTGAACTATATGCAGCAGTTCAAAGCTGCAGGGAAGTGATGAAAAAGGAGTACATAGTGTAAACTTCTACAACACATATTATTATGTCACTTTTCTGATAATATGGTTCATTTCACTATACAGCCTTATCAGATTTTTGTCGGTTTTATTTTTTTTTTTTTAATTTTTATTTTTATCTTCATTTGATGCTGATTTGATGCTGACACTTCACTTTTATGTGCTTATCCATCTATTCTTGTTTTTATTTACAGCAATTCTCCACTAGTTTTATTCTTAGGCATTTGCATCTGTTATTAATAGCAGATGGGATAGAGAGGAACATAATTGCGTGATTCAGCAGCAGTCATGTCTGTTAAATCAGTAGCATCTGACACAGCATGCATTTACTGCATGATTGCACTGTCATGTTTGACACAAATGATGGATCACTGCTTCAGATAAGTTTTCAGTTCTCGTTCATTGTATACAATACTAAATTGTACTTTTCTTACATCCACTCATCAAAAATTTCTGACCATAATTAACATTCAGCCAGTGACATTGTGGTTCTAAATCAGTCAAAATATAGATTATTTTATAGTTCATTCCTCCAAGGCTCGCTGTAGTATCCATTTTAGTTTGTACTGTCAATCTCACATGAATCTACTGTTGTAAACTCTCACTTAAAAAATTTTTAAACCTGAAGAAGGCATTGTTGCTGACTGATATATGTCTATGGTATTTTTCCTTACAGTAGATATGCTCATTTCATGATCAACGATTACTTAAAATAGCTTTACTTGCATAAATATGTGTTTTCTGCTCCCCCTAATTTTGCAGATGCACCAGATTGTATTTATCTGAGGTGTTTGAATTTCAGGAATGTTCATCACTCTATTTTTATATTTGTTTTTATAATTGAATTATAAAATATTATCTTTCAAAGCAGAGTTTGATTTCTTCCTTTTCAAGTGTACTTAAATTTAGCAAAAAGAAATCTCATTAACTTTAAAGGCTATGTCTATACCACAAAATAAATCAGGCAGGAGTATATCTTAGGGCCCCAAGGACAAGTGGTGAGACATGGGTCCCATGATGTATAGCTAAACAGCGATCTCCCCCAGCAGGGAAGAATTGCACACAAGCAGCTGCTGGGGAAATTCTTTCACCATCCACTCAGCTGTGTCCAGGAAGGTGCATCTGTACTAACAGGTTAAAAGGTGGTGCTGCCAGGGCAGTGGAGCTTGGTCACTTAAGATGTTAAGTAACTGCATTGGTCCCTTGCATAGTTTGTCATAGCACTCTCCTGGACAGTGCTAAAGCACAGTCTGGAAAATCCCCCACACTGGGACCTGCTCCTCTCCTGGAGCCAAGAGAAATGTGTAGCCTTGTTTTGTATGGATTGCAGAGAGCAGACTCCAGGCCCAGGTTGCCTCAGTTCCTGGGGCAATACCAGGGCCCAGACCCTAGCAAAGAGCATGTAAACAGCTTAGCAATACAGGCGTGTCTGTTAGTGACTGAGCCAGTGCAATACACAAAAACTACAGAAGCAATTAACAGAGATTTCTGCTGTGTATGATTGTAAAGGAAATGCAATGGAAAATCAATGTGCTATTTAAGATGCTGCAAAGATTATTAATTTAGTTATTTTAGATATAAACCCAAGAAACTCAGACAGTCTCTTAAGACCTGCTTGAAGCTTTAATTATTTCATTGCTGTACATTTGAACTCTTAAGATTAATATTTATAGTGGGGAAATGTGCAATGGAACAGTTGGTTAGAGCATGATGCTAATAACACCAGGGTTGTGAGTTCAGTCCCCTTATGAGCCGTGAGTATATGGAGTTTTACTGAATCCTTTTGAATTCCTTCCAATCCCAAATATGCTTTGAACCTGTGAATAATATCAGATATGCTGGACAGAATCTGGAAACAGGAACACCTCAGTTTTAAGAGCAGTGACTGAAAGAAGGTACTTAGCTTCTTAACTCTAAAGTTCTGTTTATTTACAAGGAAATTAAAACATAAAAACCAGACCTGTGGGGTGAAGCAAATAGAAAGGAAGGAGGTGAAATCAACTTCTGTGTTCCACTCAGTTTTCACTTGTCCTGCAGATAATATCTGCTTGTTACCTCCCAGTCTTTTTCTGCTCCCTAGAACCTGCTTCCAGTTGAGCCTGGTATTTTCCTGTGAACACTCCAGAAATTTCCTCATGTTGAATAGCCACAGAGTTCTGAAACCATGAGCAAAGAAATGAAACATGCTGTCTGTCACAAATCATTTACCAGGGGATGATGACTTAACTTTGCAGAGGAGCACACACATTGTTAAACAAAACAAAACAAAATAAAACAAGCAAAACAAAAACAAACCAAAAAAAAAAAAAAAAAGGAAAAAAAGCTGCCCCCCCAAAAAAAATCATAATTCTAAAGGAAAAGAAACAACAACATCTCAGATTTGATGATAGATGTGCATGAGCAGAAATAGCTCAGCTATAAGCCACTGCTTTCTCTCCCCCTCAGTCCCTGTTTCTCCTCAGACACAGATGTCCACAAGTTAAAAAGCATTTTAAATCTGCATAAAGAAGGATGTGATAAATAAGAAGGAAGTCTAACTTAAAGTTCCATTTCATGCAGGGGGACTTGGATCAGGTGATACGGACAAGCCTGAGCCCTTTCCCTCCTTTAGTTTATTGAAGGTGAGCTGGTGATCTTGTAAGGGACCAGGGAAGAAGTAGTGATGGTGTTGGGCTGATTTTGTTGAGGCTTTTAGGCTCTGATAGCAAAAAAATATTAATGTGACAGTGCAGTTATTGTGCCATAATTGATGGTGACATATGCAATAGGTACTGGCAGAGGCCTTTTGAAAACTGTTTTTTATTTCAATAGTACTTATTTTTCTTACTGCAACCTGTGCAGTTTTTAAGTGTATGATTTATAGAAGTCTTCATCAGAGCTGAAGATCTTTATGCAGTTGATGGAAGCAATAGTCAGATATTTCAATAACTAGCTTCAGGCTAGTGATTCCTGGAAATTCTTTTTTATGAAGGGACATTTTGCACTGCACTTCTTTCCTACTCTTGGCTCAAGTGTTTTATATAATTTTTCCCTGAGTGAATATATTGTTAATTTAACCATAGCAGGTACATTAATGTCATTGCATCTTATGGGAGGACATGACATAGCCCAAGGGTGAGGATAAGTTAGAATTGATGGAACTCCTTTCAACTTAGTGTAAAATAAAGGAATTCTGCATTTATACAATTTTTTAGAGTTACTTCAAGCCACAGAAGTTACTAGAACATAGCAAATTATTATTAGCAAAATTTGCTTTGTATTTTTCCCTATCTTTGGCTATGATTAAGCATAGTAATCACTTCAAAAAGTAAAATAATTTATGTGCTAGTTATATTTTTTTTTTAATTCAAAGTATATGCAGCAGGATAAAGTATGCATAGTAGGATGACTATCCAGAGACTGTGTTTGTAGAAAAAATAGTTACTGGCTGAAGATGGGCATCTGGGGCCTATCTCAGTGCCTGTGAATTTAATGGTGCAGAGACCTTGGTACTGAGTCTTGATTGTACAGTTAGAGTTATACAATGGTTCCGTAGGTGATTTCTTTCTCCAGCCAAATAATTCCTTGCACAGTTCAAAAGGGCACTTCAGAGGCAATTTGGAGGTTATCATATTCCTTTGTATTGTGCTACTTAGCTTAAAGGCCATAAAAAAAATCAAGCTCTGGCATGATTACTTTGCTTGTATATGCAGCCCTTGTAGTATTGGAACACACTTAGCTAATTATTAATATTCTCCCATGCTTTCTGATTATAATAAAACTTATCAGAAAATGAAAAATTAAAATAATGTCTTAACTATATGAAAGACCTAATAAATCTGAAAGACAGGTCTTCGGTGAGCAGCCATTAGAAGTGTAACGTATAATGTCTAAGAAATGGATGTTGCTTTCTGTAACAACTTATGGGTTAAAGCATTTTCAGTGCTTCACAGAAGAAGCTCTTCCATTCTAGGTCTTACACTTATAAAAATAGGTACCAAAAACTTGTGTCCACTATGTCAGGGCATGTGGAAGATAAGTATCTGTTTCACTGAGCTTATATGACCAAGGATTGTTTTGATACTGAAAAGAAAGTGGTAAAGAGGAGCACAGAGCCTTCACCCAAGGAGATGTGGGAAGGAGTGCCAAAGTCAAAAAGTCTTGAGCGACTAATTGAAGTGCCATCAAAAAATATTCAGAAAGAGCTTTGGAGAGGGCCACCTGGATTTTGTGACTGATAAGAAGCAGTAAACTAGGAATGTGAGGATTTGGAATACTCACAGGAGGCTCGAGCCACTATGTAATGTTTACAAGGAATGTTTAGAGAAAGGGAATTGGGGAGATACAAAGCTGAGACAGGTGAAGGAGGGTATGAAAGAGCTGATCTTATGTAAACTGGGGCTGGACAGTGCACTTGTGTGACTGAGCCCTCTGTCAGATTACCAAAGGCTGTCCTGCCTTATTTAAAGTCTCTCATAATTCTATCTCTCTGCATGATCTCATTCTCCATCCCATGTATGTGATTACCAGCTACTGGGTGAACTCTTCTGAGTGCAGTGGGTTTCAGCTATCAAGGTCAGACTGGGGTGTAGGTGCCCTGTACTACAGTGTGAGCAAATGGGAACCTGGGGTCTTCCAGCTGCTGTGGGGGAGCTGTGTGTGTCCTGAAAACCAGCTGCTAGAGGCCCTAGGTAAGCAAGTGGCTCAGCACTGATGGCTTGAGTGAGGTCACCATCTGGTGAGTTGGGGACCTGTGGGGTGGGAGAATGTCATCTGTACACCCACATGAATGACTTCCTGTCTCTGCTGGCCCAAGAGGAGGAGGAGATATGGCTGTCTGTATTTTTGTCAGTCCTGGCAGCATTAGGCTGGGCTGTGAGTGCCTTCCTTCTATGTGGCAGGCCCTGGTTGTGTTTTTTTTTGCTTAGGCCTGGGGAATATGCATTTGGCTTTGCTGCTGGTTGAACCTGCAAATGGGAAAACAGCAGCTACATCCTTTGGTCCACTCAAGAGGAACAGCCAGGTCATGGAGCTGTTGGAAACAGCAGCAGCTAATATCATCCTTTAAAGCCATATATTTCATATACTGTAAAAGAGGAAGGGGGAATAAAAAAGTTCAGTCATTTTGGTTAAAACAGCTCTTTGAAAATGGGAAGGCTAGAAAGTATCTTTTTCTGTTCACTACTTTGATGAAAGCCATAGAGTGCAATCTGTAACCAGGAAATAGATTTTGGAGCAAAGACCTTGATTGTTTGTAAAAATAATGAAATTAAGTTACACTGAATTCTAAAAGGTCTGTCATGTTGAGAATAGCATTCAGAAATAGTGTAAGGTTTTGCAGGGTAAGGTTTTATTTGTATTTTTTTTGTTTTAAAGGTCCAAACACAATTACTTTGGAGTTATTTTGTAATATAATGAGTTAAATATTGAAAATGTAATCATTAAGATAATCTGTATGCTGGCCAAGATCGTGTTGCTGCTTCCTGAAGAGCTGACACTTTGAGAATTTGAACTTCTGGGTGTCAGTCATCTGTTCTGCAAAGAATGCCACTGCGTGACTGACGGTTCTCATATCGGCGCGGGATTGACCGTTCAGCTCTTTAAACATGTTGTGACAGAAACAATCTGAGCCAGCTTCAGCAGGGTTAGCACATTAAATTACTCATGTCAAGACTCAACACTGCCTACTGAAGAAAATATAATGCTCTTGTGTGACCCTCATACTGAGGGAGAAAATAAAGGAATATGTCTTTGCTCTTGCTCTTCTCATGGTGATAAGCAATTACAAAATTGTGAATATAGAAACAAGAGAAGGATCTTTTTACCCCAGAAGCATAAACTGCAGTATTAAAATACACTGGTGCTTCACAAAGTGAGGGAAACACTTAAATTTTATCAATATTAAGTGCTATTGTTGTAAAACTTTTTAAAGAGGAGCTGTGGGCTAATTTAGACCTCTCGCTATTAAACAGACATTCTGACTCTGTGATTAGATTTGTAGAGAGCCAATCCCCGGGCAGTAAAGAACAGCCTACAGCAGTAAACTGAAGGTTAAATTGCTTTCAAGAGAGACTCAGGGGAGACTCATACACCTGTGAGACAAGGACTGAGAATACAGATGTAAAATTAATGAAACTTGTGAATTTCCTCAAGTGTTATTGATATCTTACCTTAATCAGTTTCCTTAGGGGGCTGGAAAAAAAAAAAGAGGGAATGGACAGACCCTAATTCCAAACAAATCAGAGAAAAAATCCGAAAGAGAGGAAATGCAAAAGAGTTTGACAAATTTGCAATCCAAAGCAAGCCATGTGGTTTTGGCACTCTCGGGGGTACAATAGCCAAAGAAATTGCCCTGAGATGAAAGTACAGCAGTCATCTGTCGAGATTTTGTGAAGCTTCTGAAGACAGTTGCCTGATATGGACTTCCTTTTGATTAGAGCTAGATCCTCTGGAGGAGTCATGAGTACAAACTAGGGTTTGGGTTGTGTTGTAGAAGAATTTTTGGCTCCTAAACTCCAGACAGAGTATGAGGAGAAGTGAACACCTCCATATGAAAATTAAGCCATATGCTGTTGGAATGCAGAGCTAAAATAGCCCCCTGAGAAAGAGCAGCATATATTTAACACTTTTAAAGAGGATTGAGATAAATGTGTTCAGCTGGAATGTGGAATCTTCTCCTGAATGATGAAAAAATTTCTTTCTAAAATGTGATCACAACTTGCTCTTTTATTTCAAATGGAAGTGACTTCATCTGTGTTGTTCTACTATCCTAAAGAATATAATATTTAGTGCAATTCACTCCTTGATACCTGTGTCTGAACATGTTTGGACTGTTCTTCTCAATTAGCTGTTAGCCATCTCTGCTGTGTCTGAAGCTGAGTTGGTCCTGCCTTAAAATTTAACTAAAAACCAACCAAAAAATGTAGAGGAGACAGCAACAGTAAGTAAGCTTTAGAGACATGCTTCTGGTGCTCTCTCTTTTCTTGCTGTACTACTTCTGTAATCTCTTCTGCCACGTGACAGTGATTTGGCAGGAAGAGCTGCAATTATCTTTATCCCAATAAAAGCTAAATTACTAAGGCAGTAAAACTGAATTCACTCCAGCTCAAGAGGGGCATGAAATTAGGGGACTTGGCTGCCTGGAAGAGTCTTTTTTTGGATAAGTGAAATTTTGTAGTTCTGGAATTTCATTTTCAAGTCTTTCATTAAAAAAAAAATAAATAAAGTAAAATACACATTGTCTTGGTAGCCCAGTTGTACTACGACATTGTTAGAGCATTTTTGCCAGCCCATCCAAAGGCATAAGTATAGAAACAGCTGGTTTCTTCATTAGGTGGGGCAAGTGAAGAAGAAGGATTACAGGCTGCTTATATAGGGCAATTACATAACTATATGGAAGTATCACTTTAATAGCTTCAGTACAACTTCAAAATCAATCACAGTGGTAACTACTGAATTTTATCTCTAGGAAAAAAGTTTTTTCATGGGGCGGTTTTTTGCTTTTTTTTTTCCCCTGGTGGTTGGCAGTACTGTCTTAATGCTGTTCCAAAGCAGCCTGGAAACTACAGTGCTCAATCCAAGCAATATTCTTTCTTGTGACAGAGTAGAGTAGTGATAACACCTGTGTAAAGGTTTGTGCCAAGAACTATTGCAGGAGAACCTCCAATCTATCTCTATAGGTACATTTCTCTTTTCAGCCAGGTTTAGTGCAAACAATAGAAATAAGAGTCTGAACTTATCCTTTTCTGCTTGAGAATGTTCTAAGCTGCAGGTGTTGTTGAAGAGAAGAAAAGGGAGTTGTAACTGCAAGCTGGTGCTTCTAAGAAAAGGATGCTTTCATTTCAAGCACAAGTGACATTGTACAAATAGCAGGGTTATACTGTGAACTCCATTGGTAAGGAAAATAACTTTTTATTTTGATTTTATGACTCGATATTAAGTTTTACGTTGCTTGCGTGTTCATAAAATTTACATTTGAACCTCCTCTAGTACCAGAATTTTCAATATTTCCCTGTATAAATATACTGCAATGTAAAGGAAATTGTCATATAGCAGATTTTATATAAATAAAACCAGGTAGTTAAAATGAAGTATTTAACGAAGCCAAGGCAATTGTCATTCATTCTTTGTGCATTTCCGGCTGCTGTTGTTAGGGGAATAATGTGAATATATGGGCATAAAAGACTTTTCTCAAATATTGTAAGATTTCAACTCTGAGAGGCTCTTACTATATAAAAATTATTTAATTGTGCCTATGACTGTTGTTGCAACTAGCCCTCTAGTAACCCCAGCAGCATGTAATTTATCTAGACACCTTGTAAAATCTGATTGCCTTTCCCAAAATCATATGTAATTACACATAGACTTCTCTTTTTGATCATAGCCTGTTCCTTCCATTAAATTACTCAGGCCTAGCCTCTGTTTTGTTATTTTTTCCTTTTGAGAGAGATCTTTGAGTATTTGTCTGTGTGTTCCTGGGTTTACTGCAATTAAGTTAGGGATGTTTGATTCTCTGAGGAATCAAAAGCAGGGTAATGCCATGTGCTGATCAGAAATGGCATGACAAGAAATCTGCTTTGTTGTTTTGTGTCACGGGGAAATTTATTGACAAAAAACACCTGTATCTCTGCTTGGGCCAGCTCCATTTTTCTGGTTGACAGAATGAGTCAGACCTCACTTCATACACGACACCTTGCTATGGTTTGGCCCCAGCAAGCAACTGAGCCCACACAGCCACTCACTTGTTTGCTCACCCCAGTGAGATGGGAAGAGAGTAGTAGTGAGAAAATTCACAGGTTACGATAATGACAGTTTAAGTGAAGCAAAGGTGCATACACAAGCAGAGCAAAATAAAGAATTCATTCACCACTTCCCATGTTCAGGCCATCTCCAGGAAAGCAGGGCTCATATGTGCAATGCTGACTTGGGAAGACTCTGAATATGCCCTGCCTCTTTCTTTCTCTCCCCTCTTTACATGATGAACATGATGCCATATGGTGTGGAATACACCGGGGGTCAGCCGGGACCAGCTGTCCTGGCTGTGTCCCCTCCCAGCTTCTTGTACAGCCTGCTTGCAGTAGTGTGAGGAGAAGAAGAGGCTTTGACTCTGTGCAAGCACTGCTCAGCAATAGCTAAAATGTCCCTGAGATATCAGGACTACTTTATCCACAAATCCAAAACATACCAGCTACTATGAAAAAAATATCTCTATGCAAGTCAAAACCTCAAGCACACCGTCTAAAGCTCCTATTCATTTCAATGGTACCATGTTTGCAGTAAAAAATGCTGCATAAACTATTATTTTTCCTAATCGTGTCTAATTAAGTTATTTTGAAATTATCAAAAGTATTATTTTGAAGTGAATGTATATGTGTGAGGATGCTCCTTAGAGACTTTGTTTTTTTCTACAATAGGTTCTTATTTTACTTTAAAACTTACAGTACATCAGCTTTTAAAATGGGAGATGCGTATAGCTTTTTAACTCTAATTATAATTTGCTGAACAGTTAGATCAAATCCTGACTGGATAATGTGGCTTGTGCTCTATCTGTATCATGTTGCCCTTGTTAACCTTCTTTTTATTTTGCTAATTTTTACCTCTGCATGCCTCAGGAGTTCCTTAATCATCTCTTTTAGATTGCAAGAACTACAATGAAACTTTTTGTTTTTCATAGCTTAATTGGATGCTCTGTTAGTATGCAAGAGGAACTTCTCTGTAGATGGTAGAGATGTCAGGTAATGATATTGCAGAGTGGAATACCCTGAATTTAATCCTTCTCCCCATTAAAAGTTGTGGGATATTTGTCTTTGTGGTATGATACAGAAACATCAAAATATTTAAGAAATTACAGTAAAAATACTTGGAGGGAACAAGCAACATTTAACACAAAATGATAAGTGTAGGGCAAGGGGTGCCCATTGGGACTTATTTCCTGCTCCCAACCATCTCTTGTAAAGTTTTGATTTTGTGTAGGTATTTACTTTCATCCTATCTAATCTTGATACCACTTAGTAAAGGAAAACAGCTTTCTAATAGAGTACAGAAATTATATTATAACATATAAAATAATTTTAATAGTGTATTTATTTATAATATCGAGTACTTAAAGAAAAGTATAGTACAAGCTTACTCAGATATCCAATTAAATTTTGTAGCAATTACTCTTTTTAGCATAGGAGTATTTGTTTTTTTCTATTCTATCAATTTGACTTGAATTTATGAATTCTAAAAAATTATTCTCAAGAACATTTAGCTTTAAAAAAAAAAATTAGTCATAGTAGTAATGGCATTAAAATGTTCTCTAAATAGTAAAGACACCAAGAAGTTGTATCAGCAACAGCCTGAAGAAATGTCCGCCCTGAGGTGGGCAAATGACCTCCTTTACAAATCCTCAGAGACATGGGAAATAAGGAATTTATTTATTTTCTGATGAATATCCTTTGAGTATTTTGTTGTATTTAGGATTGAGAAGCATGGGAACCTTGTACTTATTCTCTACATTTTAGAAGGAGTACAAAGTGATTTGCTGGTGAATTTTATTTATCCAGACTTTTTGCCAAGAAAAGGCATAAATAGGCATAAATTATATCCACAGTCTTCAGTCAATATCCATTTCTAAAATGATGCTATTCTTCTGTGTCAGAATCCCTACCTGACTTCTTTTTTACTTTGAACACCTTCAGCATCTTTCCTTGAAAATAACAATGAGCTTACACTTCACTTACACTTATTGGTACTGGCTTCCATGAGAATTGTGTTATGCATCCATAGAAGGCTGCTTTAAATCCTTTGTTAGCAGTAATACACCGCAAGCTGTGTTGCATTTCTTTCTGCATTCCAGGAAAGCCAGCTCCTTTTTAAAGCATTGAAAGATTTTGGACTAGACACTCAGCAGCTGTAGTCTGTATTCCCCATGAACTGCAGGGATCATTGCTCAGAATGGCAATTACAGGTGTTTAACTTTCAAGTGTTCTACAAAAACCCCAGATTCTTGAAAAAAATTCTCAAGTGAAAAGAGATGTCTATTTACGTGAGTATGAATTTGGAAGCATGAGAATTACCTGATTATTTTCTTCCAATCTGCCTCTACCTTTGATGCTTCCATCTTTCTGAGCTAAATCCTATCTTTAAGTAAATGAGTGTATTTGATTCACAGGATGTGAATTCCCTATGGAGGAAAAAATGCTGAAGCTTCCTCTCAGTCTTCTTGGGTTTTTTGGGTGTTGTTTTTGTTTGATTGTTTGTTTTTGGTTTGTTTTTCTTTTCTCTTCATTTTTGAAGAAGTCAACACCTGAGAATGGGAAGGAGGAAATAAAATTACACCAAAAATTGAAAGGGAAAAATGTTTTTTTATTGCTGAATTGAGCTTGGGGAAAAAAATTTATCAATCCCCTCCCATCCACTGCAGATGAAGCTGATGAAAAGATTTGATTTGAAGGTACGTGTACCTTCACAGAGGAGAAAAACAGAAAAATTATAACACTAGCAGAACCTCAGCAAGGAAGAGCAGCTGTGGAATATAAGTAAAATTGCAAGTACAAAACTAGATGCACATTTTTACTAAAAGTATGGGAGTAAAATGGCACTGCTTTATGCCTCTTACAAGATGTGTCTCCATTTCTGCGAGTTTTGTTTTACTATACAAGTCACTGGGTACAAATAGAGTAACTACATAACACTTGATATTTTATTACAGGAGATTTAAAGGGCACCTAAGATATTCGATCAAAAACATCCACAAGTCTCCTAACTTCCTATTGTAATCCTACTTTTTTTTTTTTAAGTGTTTAAAAATCCTGTAAGTGGTACATAAATTTAACCTATATTTTCCTGATAGAAACTCCTGACAAGATCTAGAAGTTTTCAAAAGAGCTAAAAATTTTCAGAACTAAGTATGATAACTGAGAAAAAGTGCGGATTTGGGTCTTTTCTGCTTTTTTCTTGTGGTTCCTTGTGTATCCAGTGTGTCACTCTCATTGCCTCCCCTTGTGAATCTGGGCTGCAGTTTGCAAATATCATAAAGGAACATTAGAATTTCTTCTAAGCTCATCTGAAAATTTCCTCAGTGACTGTGTAAATGCCTGACTAATTATATGGACAGATGATGGTAGTTTATAGACACAAGACTACATTGAAATGATGATGTTCACAATTGGCTACAACTCACTGGAATTCTAGGACTTAGTTTTCAGGTATATTACACTGTCCTAATGTTGGCAGTGGTACATATAATCTTTCACTGAACCCCCTTTTCTTTCTTTCTTTCTTTCTTTCTTTCTTTCTTTCTTTCTTTCTTTCTTTCTTTCTTTCTTTCTTTCTTTCTT
>JAYDZK010000169.1:91128602-91145735 GCA_034509185.1 Euphonia xanthogaster
CTTCCTTCCTTCCGCCACTTCCTTCCTTCCGCCACTTCCTTCCGCCACTTCCTTCCGCCACTTCCTTCCTTCCCTCCTTTCTTCCTTCCTTCCTTCCTTCCTTTCTTTCTTTTATTTCTTTTATTTCTTTCCTTTCTTTCTTTCCTTATTTCCTTTCTTCCTTCCGCCACATCCTTCCGCCACTTCCACCACTTTCTTTCTGCCACTTCCTTCCTTCCCTTTCCTTTCTTTCTTCCTTTCTTTCATGTTGGGCTCAAGCAGATTGCAGAGATGTCAGGTCATCTCTTGATGTTGTGATATGCTTTACTGGTGTTGAGTTTCTTCTCTCTTGTTGATCATTTGAACATGATATTACTATTTTCAACCCAAACCTACTTTCCATACAGGGCACATAACAATGCTTTCTTAGCACAGTGCAATGAACAGGATTAAGTGGAAGTCATCCTCTTTGTACTGAGAAATTCAGACAACTAGTAGCCAAAATAAAAAAGAAAAAGACAAAGGTAGAGGAAAGAGAGGAAAAATCTATTGAACCTTATAAGCAGTGTAGCACTCCTTGGAAGCATGAAAGTGAGAGGTAAGTGGGATTGAATGATTGGCTACCACTCATTGCTCCTTCTGCATCCCTAGCTCTGTAAGCAAGGGCTTCGCTAACAGCACAGTGTTTTGCCTGGACCAATGTCCTGTTTTAAGCCAAGGATAAGGTTAAGTTTTTACAGTAACTGTGTAGGGGACAGAGCCTGGAGCCACGTGGGCATGGCTAAGAACCTAATTTTATTCAAAATCATTGCATGTCATTTCCAGGGGTGGGAGAAGAGGACGCTCTCACTTTTGCAAATGGTGTTCCTTCTGATGGAATAAGGATGGCAGATGGGGGAGTGGTTGGGGTAGGGTGCCAGCAGCTGTGAATCTGGTCAGGTTGGGCTGGGTGAGTATCTTGTGTGTGAATCACACTTTTCTGTACACTTTTGTTTATTGGTATTGTTGCAGTTGCTGTTTGTTTTCTTATCTCATTGCTGTTTCCAGTACATTGTTCTCATCTCAACCTGTCATCTTTACCACGTGTGCCTCCAGTTCTCCTCTTCATACACATTTTGCAGTCTCAGTCAGGGATGGGGAGGAGAAGGGCACTAAACTGGGGAGTAGCATTTTTGAACCACAAAAAACAGGCAGACAAATGGGGGGGTGGGGAAAGCTAATACTATGAAAGTTGTAACTCCCAGTTCTCAGACTTTATAAACATGTGGCTGTGGGTGAGACCTCTTATGCCTTAGACCCTTATTCTATCTTAATTCTAATGAAATTAATTAATGAATAATAAAAATGTTTCAGGGTTTTAAAATTTCAGCACAAATTTTTTAAATGGACTTAGAAAAAACCTACAGATTTGTGCTAAAGTTAAATAGTTATCTTTATGGAGACTATAGTGGGTCTTTTGAGTTTTTTTGCTTCACTTCTATTTTTGTCCATATGACTTCTTGTTTACTTAAATTAAAAGGTATGAGGTCTTGGAAGAAATTAGGTATCAAAGTAACATTCTGCAATTAAAACCTGTAGATAGTGTTCAGTCGGACAGGAAATTGTCCATGTTTTCCATCCATGTAATATTGTCTCTGCCTTGTAGACCACAAAAGCTCATATGTCTTAGTCAGCCAATAGTAGGGGGAATCAGCCTGGTATGAAGGGCAAGGAATGACAAAGTATCTTTTACACAGCGCTGCCCTGCTTGGATCTCTAAAACTGATAGGTAAATGAGCTTTCCTCCTGTGAATACTTAAGCCATCAAATGCATTTTAAACTTTACAGTATATGTTAAAACTGTAAGGTTACTTTATGTAGTGCTAGAAAAAATCCTGAGTTTCCCATGTTCCTTAATACCGCATAAAACACAGGAGGAGGTGAGATAACAATTCTACATTTTATAAAGAGTAAACAGGATCTATCAAGTTCCTGTTTTGAGAAAAGTCAGCTCAGGGAGTTCCTATACAGCTTATATTCAAAAGGAAGGTGTGCAAAAAAAAAAAAAAATTATCACTGTAGTGTGCATATATGCTCAGCTTATGATGAGACCTGCCAGCAATGAAACTGTGCATTGGTTATTTTGATTTAAAAGAAAAAGAAGTCCTGATTTACCTGTAAAAGCCATCCAAATTTTACTGAGCTCTCCCTTACAGCTGCTCAAGTGACTCTTACTTTCTTTATTCTTAATTCAGTGTTGTATTTAAAAGGAGCAGTCCTTCTTTTTGACAGCTGAGATTTGATTTTTACAGAATTAGTCTTATCCCCTGAAATAAAACAAGTTGATTTCATTTGCTGCCACAGATAAGTCAAATTATCTGTTTGGCTACATCTTCTACAACTGTTTGTCAAACTGACAGACAAAAATTCAAAGAAATCTCAAAACCATGGCACAATCAGATGGAAAAAAATAGCCAATTGTTCTTGATGTTAAGACAATATTGAATTAAAGTATTGCCTACATGCTAATAATTTTATTATTTAACATCAATGTGCTTTTTCACTGTTTCTATAGTTTGATAAACAGCCATTACCAAACTTCATGCCATTCTCATTGATTTGTGGTTTCTGACTGACACAAGGTGTGTGTGCTTTTCTGAAGTGGTCTAGTAACTTCTTACATATTTCCTATTATAATTTTGGGGTGGTTTTTTTTAATTGTCATCATTGTGTTACAAATAATTTTTATTTTCTCAATCATTTTTCTTATAATGATTTGATTATTTTTTGAGTGTCATGTTCCCAAAAGAAATGTGTGTGTGTGTGTGTGCACTTATGGGGAAGTAAATGCCCCTTTGACCATTGTCTACCAGAAATGTCGTAGTGGCATCACTGCTGTACCTGTAAATGGTCAATGGGAATAAACCAGGGAAAACTTTTGTGCAGCCATTAAACCAAGTGATCAAACTATGTCAGAATTGAGAGTATTCATAACTTTTGGATATTAAGCCCTTTTGCAGGTCAGGATCTTGATGAGCAAGATTTATGCCTGCTGTTTATATATGCCTTGCACCCTTTATTCTAAAATGGCATTTTTCTCACTTTGGTATGTTGAAAAATGCTAAATACTTTCTGTTATAGTCTGATAGAGTACATGGGAAATTCTGGAAGCCACAAACTATCCCTGGAAGTGTAGATTTTTTAGGTTCTTTGGGGTTTTCCTTCTCCACATGCAGACCCACATGCTCACCCAGGTGTGTGTGAGTTTCATACACCAGTACTTTAAGCTCTGTAAACCAAAGCTTTTCTTTGGATTTGTGTTACATAACTTGTATCTTCTGAGTTTTTCAGGTGTGAAAGGTATAGATTGAATTGCTGACATTATTATGGTATTATTACATGAAAACCTCTGCCCTGGCTGTAAGAAGCAACCTACCTTGTCTTGAAATAGAGCAAGTGTTCTCAAGTTCTAGAAAAGAAATAAAGAGCAGCAAGGACAATCTGTGCTGCATGGCTGGTTGGGTCAGGGGTCTCATCCGCAAAAGCCTGGAGGAACAGGACAGCAGAAGGAGGGTTGTGTCCCAAGACAGGCCCAGAACTGGTATGAGTGGACAGAGCTGTGGGGCTGGGAACAGACCCAGATCAAGGCTGGGACATCAGCAATGCTGGTGGGAGCTCTCTAGAAAAGCCCTGAGCCCCAGCAGTCAGACCTTCTGATGAGGATCTCTTGGGGTGTCTAGCCTGACAGCTGAAACCTGTCACTAGCTGGGCAGCAGGCTGGTGGGAAGCATTGCAGACTTGTGGCCATGACTAAACTTAGATGCTCTGAAGAGATTTAAATATTACTCTTTGTAAATGCCCAAACTCCATTACTACAGAGCCTTTAAATCTCAGTAGTATCAAATCACCTTTATCTGGGGATGTGTTGGATCAGTTGGAAGGAGATACTTTGCACAACTCTACCCTGAAGTACTTTGACTTCAGGGCAGCCTTTATGACCAGCTTCACTGTACATTTGTATTTCATTTACATATGAGAATGTCAGAAGTACTTTGCCCAAAAGGAGTCTGTAACTTTGATAAGGAGACCTTTTATAACAAAGACCATAAGTGATAGTGGTGTTTTGATAAACCAAAATACTGATGGAAGAATAATGTCCCCTTGATTCCTAACAATCATGCTTTCAACAACTGTATTTTTTTACAATTTGCATTTGCTCGATTTAGATATCTAGTCTGTATATTATTTGAATTTCTGAATGTGAATTCTTTGACTAAACACTTATAATCATAGATGAGCATGAATACAAGTATGGCACTGCATTGAGACTTACATGCTTCAAATAAAGGACAAACTCATAAGATTTCTAAATCTCACTCACAGCTTCTAGAAAAAAAAAATAGTAATTTTGAGATATAAAACTCAAAATGCTTTATTTTCAAATAAGATGTGCTTGCATGCTTAATTTTGCCTATAATTGCACATCTGAAATTGAAATTCTGTAATTTTCCTTCAGATTTTGATACATCACATAAGACCAAAAAAAAGTCTGTGCTGTTACTTCCTCTAGTCAGACACAATTGTTTAAATGAATATGTTCCACAAGAATAGGGTTTCCGAAATACATTTAGTAAACTCTTTTTTTAGCTCTTAGTGGAAGTATTTTGAGGAGCAATTCAATGTGTAGTAGTTCTTACAGCTTTATTAGCATACATGTATTGCTTCACCATTCAGCATCTAAAATAAGTTAAAACAAACTCTAAACCTGATTTTCCAACTGTCAAAAACCATGAAGATTTTTAATACATAAAAATGTCACATATTGGTAATACTGAAGGGGCACTTAATAATTTGAAGTATTTTGTTGGTTTCATAAAGACTTCTTATATTGTTGGGACGTATTTCACAGCCAGCCTTGAAAGCACATTAAAAATTTAGGTGAATGATGAAGGCACAGCGTGTCTGTCTCTTGAGACGTTACCTATCACCTTGACAAGCTCTTGGTAAATTGAAAACTGGTTTAGCAAAAAAGAGCTGCTGTGATTACTGAATGAACATAAAGCTTTCACTTCTCTGTCATTTAACAGCTGGCAGATTACAGAGCTGCTTTTTGGGGAGAAAAATTAATAGGTTAGTATTAGCAGAGAGATACATAAAATCACCTTCTCTCCCAGGCTTTATGTGAAACAAATTGATGTGCCAGGCTACATCTTAGAGGCGCAGTGCAACAAGAACTGGTACCTTTCAGACTACAGAAAACCATCAAATGCCCTAGGTAGCTATTCAACAGGCTAACATCTCCAGGTGGCAGAGTGATGAAAGCCTTGGTGGGGGGGAGGGGGCAGGGGCAAAAAGTGTATTTGATCTATTTAAGTCTTTTGCATTTGCGTAGATATGATCCTTGCTATCAGTACAGTGCAGATTTTATCCTTGCTTCTTTCTTTCATATCCTATGGTGATTTTAGCTGATTTTTAATTTTCTCTTTTTTGGATATTTAAGCAGGCGGGTATAGGTTGAAAACAAACCCCAAAAGCTCCTCAGTTACGTGTGAAAAGATTGTCCCTTTCCATCAGAGATGGCAGCAGAGATAATTTTATGATTTCTGCCCTGCATAGTCATTGCAAAGGGAAAGATGGACTTGGTGCTTCTTTCTGTTCACTGTGGGATGCATCATAGAATTATTAATAAACTAAGCAGGCACAAAGTGCTAACAGATAGCCAAGGGGTCCGACAGTGACCACACAGCCATCCGGAAGTTTAGTTCCATCTACCACAGTAGCTGCTGGTACTCTTTCTCTTCCTTGTTTGGGATGAGTGAGCAGTTGGTACGGGCACAGTGTCCTTGTCTACAGCAGAATATACGCCCTGTCAGGACATGGGCAGAGGCACTGACAGCCATCTATATTGTTGGATGGATTACAGCACAAGTCTTTTTGGGCCAAATAGCACTTTTCTGAACAACTCTTGGGAATGATTCAGAAGTTGGTACAGGCTGGTGACTGTTCTGAACAAGCAATCTGGACACAGCCATCCTGTTTTGCAGGCTCAGAAAGTTTAATAATAATGTGCCAGCTGGCCTAAGTTCCATTCAGTTTTAGTGTACAGTGTAGTCATCATGTCTCCTTAGCTTGATATAGTGACTCACTTGTATGTGAAGTCTCTGGAAGTGCAACACGATCTCCACTGAAACACAGTCTTCTGGGGGTTTGAATACAAGAGACATTTTTTTTTAAGATTTAGAGAACAGCCTTACCCCCTTGCATACTTGTAGTACAGAAAAAAAACATGAAATTAATGAGTTCTGGGACAATTTCAGTATTAAACTCTCTTTACTTGCTTCCAGTAAATAATCTTTCAGACAAATAATAGCAGACAATCTTCTTTAGCTGCACATTGAACAAGTATTGCATAAACTTCCTTTGATATGGCAAGATTCTCACAGATGGTTTCATTGTTTAAATAGCCACAAAACTAATTTTGCTGCCAAGATTGTGACAAAACTGAGGTGTATGAAAATATCTTTTGGTGTTCTATATGCTGTTTTGCACTTATGGTTAAAATATACAAAGTCAACCAAAGTGGACAGAATGTCATAGTACATAAAAATGTTGCAAAGAATTAGTGAGTTTCTTCTGTTTTGTTTTGGAGATTTTTTTTACCACTTTGATGGTGTTGGAGTCCCACAAGAGTGGCAGAGTTGGAGAATGCATGGAAATTTTTTAGTTGCGTCTGTCTGTAAGTGCTAGATACAGTTGGAATCTCATAAGAAGAGGTAGATGAGAATCTATGTCATCCCCAGATCCAGATGGTCCTGAGAGTTTTTCCTCTATGAAATAAGTTTTGATTAGACCACTACTGAACAAATGAACTACAAATTAGACCAGTATAAACTTTAGTCAGGTGCAGAACATTATTTTTGTGGACTCCAAATCGCCAGTTGTGCAAAATGAGAGTAAGGTTTAAAAAAAAAAAAAAAGGGAAGTTGTGATTTGTAATTAGAGGTTAGGAAATCTTTGCTCATTAAGAATCACTATATTCTAACACAAATCAAATTCAAGCCTTAGTTGCCAGGTGCTTTAGAAATTTCAAGGGAAATTTTACACCAAATATATCAGAGGAAATGTGAAGAGAAATCTGGCCACTCACTGCCACTCTTCAGTTCCTTGCAAAGTTATTACTTAGTAAAGCAATGTTATAGGTTTCACTATGAGCAGTCTAATTCTCCTGGGAACAAACACAGGTCATCATAAGACTGAACCTGTAACATTTGTGGTTTAATATTTTTATTTCCTTTTTCTGATTATGTATTAATTAAAGGGATATAATGCAACTTTGCCACTCATTGTCCTTTAATATTGAATGCAAACAAAAAGAAGCACTTTTAACACCACAGTACTTAATTAAGAGTTTTAGTGGATTTAAGTAACTTTACTCTATTCCTTCTTCCTTGTCCCATCAGTGCAGGGAGATTTTTAGCAGAGTGCTCACACATAATGGATATAGGCACATCAGCCTGGCATGAGTCAAGCTTGAGGAGCTTTTAAGATTTCTTGTGTCAAAACTGATTACAAAATAATCCCCAAAGCCAAAAAACACTTTAGAATGGATTTGCATAATGGACCACAGATCATTTCTAGAAATAACATATATGGTCACCTAAGAAATACAGGCTAAAAAATGTACTTACATGACAAAGATTTCAGAAATTCTATAGATGCTACTTCATTTTACTGAGAAAAAAAATTAGGGAAAAAAAAAAACAAAACAAAGCAAAATCGTAATCAATTTAAAGTTTTGTTTATTCAGTCCCTAAAATGTTATATTTTTTTTTCTAATTAATTAGGATACCAAGAACAACATAATGTGAAATTGCATGTGTAGGATTTTGAGCTACTTTCTGTTCCTGTTTCTCTTTTTCCTCCCATTTGTTCATTACCCTTTTTACCAGGTGTTTGTTCTATCTACCATGCAAGGAATCTACTTCATAGAAAGCAGGTGTCATTAAGAAACTGGATTGTGGCTTCATAATGTAGTTCATTTTGCCCTCTGAACTTGTTTTCTTCTTGATGCTCTGAATTTTTATTCCCACACGGCAACAAGCATCTCAGTGGTGTTACCCACTGCAGCTTAGTCATCCTGACAAACATGCAATTGCGTGTGTGTTGGAGGGAATTTTCTTTTTCTTTTCAAAGCCAGATCAATTCTTTTCACTTATTTATAAATTGGGTAAGCCACTGTAAGAAAAAAGAGACTAGCTCAAAACACTGAAAATAAGCAACAGAAAATCATGTTGCTGTGTTAAAACAGAGGTTTGGTGACAGAATTTTCTGTTTTAAGGAGTGCTCTCTGTCTCACCTTGGCTGGTTAAACAGAAAACATGTGTTGCATGTTGTGAGACACACACAACACCAATTAATTTGGGAATCTTTTTTTTCCCTCTGAAGTCATCTAAATAATGAAAGTTTATAAACTTTCACCTTTCTAGACTTACATTAAAATTGGTATATTCATCAAAAGTATATTAACTTTTCACAGGCTATAGCTGCAGAGTGCAAAATACTCACTGTTCCTTTTAGGTCCACTAAGTGCTGCACATTGAAATGTATTTTACTTGAGGACTTCCCAGGTAACAAACCATTTATAATTCTTCTATAGCTGAAGCTTTTCAGATGGCAAATTCTTCTCCTGCCCTTATACTGCTATTTTTCCATTCAGCCAGAGCGGTGAGCATGTTACATGTCACCCTTGTTGAAGTATGAGCCTGCAAATGCTAACCAGACAAAAGTCTTCCTAACTCCCATAGCTTTCAGGTGCCATATCTGAGAAAAAATGGGAACAAAGTTGAAAAAGACATTGCTGAATTTCTGTTATCACAAGAATCTCTAACAACGGCAACATAATGAGGTATTGAACTAGGAGAGGAAAAAAGTCAATCATCATTCCTTCAGGAAAGTGGAAGGATTCAGACTACAGGGGCTTGAGAACTGCAATGCTGTCAGTCATGCAGAATCCTGGTTTAAACCTGTGTGCAAGACAATTCTTAGCATTGACTAGGGACAAGGACAGGACTGAGCCTTTTTTTCCTGACACTGTATCAGTAAAAAATGTGAAGAAAAATTAGTGAGTATGACATTTGCTGTGCTACATTTTCAGGACTTAACTACAGGTCCCAATTCCTTTCATTTTCGATTATGGGCACAGACTAGAGGCTTGTATGGCATACTGAATTCCTGTTAAAAATTTACCTCATGATTGTCTATTAACAAGATAAAATTTCAAGTCTCTGGGGGCAATAGAGTGCCACTTATGAAAGTGTTAAGCACAAGAGAAGGGTTCTGAAAACTTGGGAGAGTCCACAGTCCAGCTTTGCTAAAAGCCTCCACAGTGGCAGAAGTGAGGAAGTGCCTCCACCAGAGAAGGGAGCTTTTGTAAAGTGGGGCTTTTTTGTAATCTGAATAACAGCCAATCAAGGTGAAAGAAAAAAAGAAGGACAAAAGGAAAAAAAGAGAGAAAGATAAAAAACCTAGGTTTTGAAAGGTATTGCCTTGCTTTTGTTAGTAATAAGGGTCTGCAGACATGACCTCAAGCTGGCATTAGCTGAAGATAGGCCTCTATTAGATCATCAGTAGAGTATGTATTACTGAAGCTGATATTGTCCAAATTTAATCTGCCATTGCTTCTTTTCTTGTCTCTCAGTCCTTTGAGGTTTTCCCTGACCTCTAAGTAGTTAGACTTGAGAACAGATATGTGGTACATAGGAGTCGTGCAGTTTGTATTTATCAAATAATACAGGAGATGAGATACTTTGCATTAAGCTTTAACTGTTCAGATGTAAAGTTTTTTTTTTCTTCTTGAATGTATTTTGCTGAAACAAAGAATATTGATTATATTTAACAAGCATAATTTGGAGTGTATCTACTAGATTTGTATACAATGTTATGGCAACTTTTGAAGAAGAGTAAGCTCATGTCTTATTCTCTTAAAATTACTTTCCTTATATGGCAGGTCTTAATAATTCAAAATTCAAATTTATTTAGTAGCAATAATAATTTCAGAGATTCTTGGGAGCAATAGAGAGAATATCTGCTTGTGAAATCTCTTTGCAAATCTCTTCCCAGTTTTTATTTGCAATTCATCTGTACAGTTGCATTATGTATCTTGTCTTGCTCTCAGTAAGTGTGATATTTTTATTTTGTCTTTATACCATAATTGTCAACCTAGGTTGAGCAGATTCACGTGTAAAGGGATTCCAGGAAAAAAAAATTGGAAAAAATACTCTTCAGATTGCTAGATGTGTAAAATTTATGTATACTTGCATTAAGATATATGTATTTTTTAAAACTCCACTGCATTTTAATAGTAACAAGAATGTAAAAAATCTTTATTGTCCAATGCACTTTTTTCTTCAGGTTAGTAGACCAAGATAATCTTGGTGCTTTCCTGTCTTCCGTCTTTAAATGTGTGCCTTCCTATATGAAATCAGAAGTCAGTTAACTTCCTTATTCTCTGTCAAATTCAATTTTAAGCATCTCAGTTTTCAGATCCAAACACCTGAGTCTTGGCAGGCTGACAGGATAGGACATCTGCAAGTGGGCCTTAGACCTTTTTTCTCCAGTTATGTCAGCCAAATGAGGAAGCTTCTTTATTTATAGATAAGACTCTTTAATATAAAGGGAGTAACTGTTATTTAAAATTATTTTACAAATTTAGGTGAGCTTCAAACTAGTTACACTACCCCCATTCTCCTCTCTCCATGGAAATTATCCAATAGTTTATTTTTACAGTAAGAATGCATCTCCTTTTCAACCTCCTTGTAATTGTGATTTGTTCTCCTTTTTTTCCTAGCCTTGTCATCAACTGGTACAATATTTCTTATGACCTGGTGTTTGCCTTCCAGTGTCTTCATAGTTACTGCATTTTAATCTTAATTTTTTAGATTCTGGAAAAACCTTCCAGTATCCTCTTAAAAGCTCTCCAGCTCTTGATCACTTAAGGAGTCCTGCTCTGCATTTGCTTTATGTTCAATTACCCTAATTTGAACATGGGCAATCAGATTTGTATGCGGGTCTTCACATAAGGCCAAAACAGTTTCTTGTACTTACCCATTTGCTTGATAAGTACCTCTTTTAACATACAGAGATATTGTTTTTACCCTCATGTCCCCAGGGCTTTCAAGGACAGGATGGACTATTTCTTTATGAATGTAGGTCTTTTGACTAATGGAATCCTCAAAGTGGTCAAGTTAAAAATAGATATTTTATTGGATTCATTTGTTATCATACCTGAGGTGATGAACTAGAGGTTGTCTTCCAATTACATTTTTGTTGTTGACAGCTTGAAAGCTTAATGATGTGTAAGGATAGCTGAGACCTTCTTTGCTAGAAGGTCTTTCTCAGAATGCAAAGAGCAGACACTGTGCATACTTCTGATGATTGTACTGAAAAACTGGAAGACAGACCATAGAATGCACTGAACATTTTAGAGGAGATGGAAGGGCATTATTTTGATATTTTTAAGAAAATTACTAATTACTTTTGATTTCTGATTGCTGGCAAAGTTTCTGTTTATAAATTTTGCACAGCCTCAAATACTTTTATAGCCTTGGTCTGGACTGTCATGCTCCACTTGTTCTCCTCTTTCAAGAGAGATCTAAAAACTCATAATATTGCTTGCTGATCTCAGTTCACCTAGGAAAGTGTGCAGTACATCTGCAGCAAAATAAGTATGAGGAAATAGGAAGTTTTAGCTCTAACTTCAGACTGCCTTTGCACTTGAGAGTTTTCTGGCATTGTTTGTATGATATCGACTTTTATGTTCTTATAACCAACAGCAAGACATTTATTACACAATAAAAGTGAACACACTAAAAATAAAATCCATCAATCTTTGGTTATTACCTGCAAAAGAAAATTAAAATATCAATCTTAATGCGAAAGATGTATTAAAGTTTTAAAGGTGCTGTATACTCCTAAATGATTTTCATAGCTTTCAATCCAGTACAATTTTGCACATCCTTAAAGATGCACAGACCGAGTTGGGTAAATGCTTGTAAAGCAAGAAAGCCATACTTTTCAAAAGTGATACAACTTAAGCACTTTATCTAACAAGTATTGCAATGGTTCATGTGTGCACAAATACAGAAATTAGCCTGTAACAGGAAAGAAATTTCTTCTGATCTTGGGACTGTATACAAATAAGATAGCAAAAATAAACATAACAGTTTTATTTCTGTCAGCGAATTAGTCTGGGTGGGTTTTTGTTTTGTTTGGATTATTTTGAGAAAAATATTGCAATTAGGCCCAACAAAGACAGTCTGAACAAAAATATTGCTAGCAGATAACTGGAGGACCATGTTGGATGCTGCAATAGATAGGTATCTGTGCCATGTAGACCCTTGAACATTGCACTTGACAGGTCCACTTGACACAGTCCAGGAGCAGGAATGTGGAGGAGTGAGTGCAGTGTCTGAAAACAAACTGCGCGCTTCTTCTCTCCCCCTTCACTCTCAGGACAAGTCTTGCAGGCGCAAAACTTATTCTTCAGCAGAAACAGAACAAGACGATTGGGGATAAAAGCATCATACAGTCAACCTAGGACACTAATAAAAGCCCTTTCCATAATTTTTTTTGTTCTAAAGTAAGTGAAAGTTGCAAGAGATCAAATTAATTTCTTGCAAATCTGAAGTAAGGAGCAGTAGCAGTAGTCAGGCCAGGTCCTCTAGCATGGAGATGGGAATCAGACCCTTACCTTTGCAGATGTCCAAAGGCATCTTTGCAGTCTCAGCCCTGGAGGAAGGCCAAAATTAGTGTGGAAAAATTTTGTTTCACATTTGCAGAAGCTAAGACTTGATTCACAGTTCACACCTCTTCTCATCACTGACACAACCAAACACATGCTTACAGTATTGAATGTGCTGTACCTTAGTGTGATTTTCTTTGAGTTAGCTGTTTTTTGCATCATTTGCCAAAAGACAGCATTTTTCATCACTATTGAAACAAAGGTTCAGCACTATTTTACCAGCAACCTGTCTGCAAGGAACAGGTAGCATGGGTAACTGGAATTTTTGACTAGTCAGTAAATTTTAAGTCAGTACTCAAAAATAATTTCATAATTAATTGACATCATAAAGAACCATCTTCATTTATCTTTTTGTGTCATGTACACTGCTTTCCTGCTGACAAAATACGTGAGAAGAGCAGAAGTACATACAGAATCATGTAATCGTGCCTCTCTAAGTCTTTTATGGAGCAGCATGGAAATACCAACACATCCATGAGTCTCAGCTCTGGTGAGCAGGGGATGAACAATAACCCAATCCTTATATGTGGCAGAGGAAGGGAGGTTCCTATTGCTGGTTCCCTATCAGAAGGAGGAATATTATAATTCCTGCTTGTGTCAGCTCATACCAGTCCCAACCGTGCAAACCTTTTCATGAAAGCATGATGCCAGCCTAGACCTTGCCCCTTACAGCATCTCCACAGACTCTGTCCTAGAGCATTCACCTTATTGCCAAAGGAAGCTCAATTAAGCTGCAAACAGAGGAAAGAGGAATCCAGAAGTGAAAAAAAAAATGAGCACCTGAATTGAGACGTTCAGCTGTGAAACAAGCAGAAATACAAAACAGAGTCACAGAAAAATATCCATACACATACATATATATTTTATAAGCCCTGGGTGTCATATTTTAAACCATGAGACAATCAAAAATAAAACTGGTTTGTGAATCTCACTGGCATATGTTTGAGCTGATCTATATCCCTTGTTCTGGCTTCCCCATTTTTGGAAAAGGCTCTTATTCTAACTGCCATGGAATATTTAGCATGTACTCTGATATTTTGAAAGACCCGGTCTTTGAAAAAGAGACATAACTGTTAGAAAATTATTTAATTACATTTCATGCACTTTTCTGGAAACTGTTATGAAAAGCATAAACAAATGTGGAGAACTTAAAGTACAAGTTATATAGGGTACATAACTTGTATCTCTTCTGTTTTTGCAAATGTTGTGGTTTGACATTGGCCAAATGCCAGGCACATATGAAAGTGGTTTGTTTACCCTTTCCTGCTACAGCTGGGCAGAGGAGAGGGAAAAAATTTTACAAAGGGCGCATGAGTTGAGAAAAGGATTGGGAGGGAAAAAACACTCTAAGGGCAAAACGGGTTCAAATTTAATAACATAAAATAAATTTTTTACTAACAGAGCTAGAGGAGGGTAATGAGAAGTAAAATAAGCCAGTAAAACACCTTTTTTCCTCCCAGCTTCTCCCTCCTTCCCACTGACAGTGCAGGGAGACAGTGGGTGGGGATTATGTTCAGTTTGTCACTCGAGATCTGTTCGCTTAGAGAGAGGAGTCTTTTCTCTGCTATGCCATCGGGTCCCTCCTACAGGCAAACAATCTTCCCAGGATTGTTGTGGCATGGGTCACTTGTCCACAGCTTATAATCTTTTAAGGATAGGCTGCTCTAGTTTGGAAGTAACGGCTCTCTTTCTATCTCTGGAAGCAGAGGTCCCTTTCTCTCTATTCAGGTCTTCCATCAGATCACAGCTGTCATTGGTATCAACCCACTTGGTCATGAGCTCTTTTCCCATGGGCTGCAAGTGGATCTTTACATTCCCTCATAGACTTCATGCATTACAAGGGGACAGTTTTTGTCACCATAGTCCTCACCATGGCTTGCAGAGGAATCTTGGCTCCAACACTAGGAGCACCTCCTCCCCCTTTCTTTTCCACAGACCATGGTGCTTCCATGTTGTTTTCACTCACACATCCCCACTTCCTCCTCTTCTCTGACTAAAAGAAAAATTGTTACTTGTAGATATTATTGTCAACAAGTTCTACTGATTCAAAAATGATTTCAAGACCCTGCGGTGTTGAGAATTAATCTTGTCCAGGTTCTGTGTCGGGGAGTCACTCATCGTGCTTTTGCTGCTGGCCAGGTGGCCCCACTACCATGGCGCAGGGAGTGGCTGCCACCCTGCTGTTGGTGCTGTTTAACCCTCTCTTCCTGCAGGGCACCACCGCAAGCAGGGAAGGGGCAACCCCCACCGCCCCTGCCCTTTCATCTGCAGCACACTTAGCTCGGGGCAGCCAGGCATGGCAGCAGCCAAAACCCAGGCTGCAGCAGCTCCCCACCCCTGGGGAGAAGCTGTGCCTGCACCGTTTTGATTTTCTTCTTAAAAGTGTCATCACAGAGCCATTACCAACAGCAGCATCTCACAGAAGGGGTAGCTTCTCCCTGTGGCCCTCTCCTGCTGCCAAAAAATCAGGCCATGCTAAATCAACACAGCAAGCCTATCTCGAGAATGTGGCACAGAAAATATGTCTTCCCTCTCACGCTTTTGTGAGCTTTCAACATACTCTGCAATTAGGAAAGATCGCTTTATGATCCAAAAGCTGCTGACAAGAATGGAAACTGATCTATTATTGGACATAGGTTTATGAACAAAAGCTATCACTAGATGCGAAACTTAAATCCTTCTGCAATAAATGGCTGCTTTTTAAAGAAACTTGATGCAATGAGAGCATATGTCTTTTGTATTATTTAATGACCTCTGCCAAAAAGTTAGGCATGGGAAAATATTCCTCTTGGGAGACATGAGATGTGATTGATGAAAAGTAACATGGAAAAGACTGTAATTATCAGGGATGAATTTGACAGACATGGGAGGAGATAGAAAGACCTCATCACTGACATTTTATTTCATCAGAGAAGTCTACACAGTCTGATTTCTTTCTTCAAGCCAAGATAAGGATGTCTTGGTAGCTCAGTTCTTGTTTTGGTCTCAAGATTGTTGTACAACAAATTAGACTCTTCACTCCTAATAAATTTCACCTGTTTTGCTCCTAGGGTGAACAGTCCCATTTTTCATTTACTATCATGCACTAATAAAAGTTGAATGATATTTGTAATACCATATTTTCTTTCAGTCAAGGCATAGAAGCAATGATTTAATTTAAATCTTCCAGTTTTCCACTTCAGAAAACAGTTTCCATCTGTGTTTCAATTGAAAAAGTAATCTTATTATTTTCATACAGAGCATATTTTATTATGAAGTTTTTATCTCTGAAATCTGCAACGTTTTATTACTCTACTAGGGACAGGTGTTGATGATATATTTCTTTTTTTCCATGCAGCAATCTGTAATAGGGGATGTTTTTCCTGTGTCAGGAATTACCATTGATAAAATGCACAAAATTCACAAGAACTGGCACTGAAATTTTTGAATGGAAAATGTCAGCCTATGTACTCTGCTTTTAACTGGTTTGTTTTTATTTAAATCCTGTGAATTTCGTTTACTTTGTAGTGACTGCGTGGCCAGATCCTGTCCAGATTAAATCTGTTTTTTAGAAATGGAATCATGCTAGGATACAGTAAGAGCTCTTGAAACTCAGACCAAGCTTCACACCTTACCAACCACAAGTCACTATGTCCAGGCAGACACGCAGGGAAACCAAACAATTGATTGCTGACTATGCTGATAGATTGCGTTCATTACTTCCCTGTGGTTAAGGGAAGTTTATTTTTTCTTTAATAACCACAGCAATTAATTTGGAATTCAAAATACCATTGGAATACAAAATCATAACCAAGAGAAAAATTGAAGCATATTGTTTCTGTCAACTGAGATGGTTTTTCTTCCATATTATGCTTGACAGTAGTTTATATCTTTTTCCAGACTGCTGCCAAAAATCTTTTAAGACCTTTCCACTTTTCATTGTTGGAAGAGATCATAAGTGTTGGATAGAAAAAAGTAATCTTCCTCTATGCGTTATAGTATTTAATTTAGGAAAATTCAAGTTCTGACTCTATTTTTGCAATGATTACTGTCTTGATGAAGCAATCTACCATGTTCCACAATATGAACATCCCATATCATTATTCAGGATGAATCAATTTGGGGAAAGTTTTTTTATTCATTTTTAGCTATTTGACCTCAAACTGATAGTGCTAAAGGTAGCATAAGGGAGCTAATTTGTTTAAATACAAGTTGAAGAGATAGGGAAAATTAAGACTTGTTTCTTTTGCAGAACAGAAAGAGAGGCCAATGAATTGTTCCAGTTAATAAAAGTCTATTTAACACCTAAATACAGGTAAAATAATGCTAACAGAAAAAGTGGACAACGGTCCCTAGAAAGAGGAGGTTCTTTTTTACTTTGCAGAAAATTACTGTTT
>JAYDZK010000169.1:91145835-91200436 GCA_034509185.1 Euphonia xanthogaster
CAGAAACAGAACAAGACGATTGGGGATAAAAGCATCATACAGTCAACCTAGGACATAGTGTAAATATGGCTAAATTATTAGGTATTCCATGAACTTGAACTTTGTATATTTTTGGTTTTAGGTTTCCTCTCCCTAGAGCAAACCTAGTGAAATCCATTAATTTTTTGATGAAATATTTTTTAGGAAGGATGTGAATTTGATGTTAGGTAACTTGCAGACTAAAGCTTTCACAAGTTAGTTGTGTCTCTGTGGGTGTGTGTATGTGCACATGTGCAAAGACAAACAATTTGGTGCTACCCTTCTAACAGTACATTCTGATCATGACTATTTGTAACTCTGGAATTGAGAAAAATTTCCTCATTTCCTTTTGGAGTGAATAAAGGTGAAAATTCTGTGTTTGATTGACCATTAGGAGCTCCATGTTAGTTCTTCCAGACAAACTTGGAAAAGATGCTTAGTTTTCTGAGTAGAGACTGCAGTTTCAATGCCATTCTTGCAAGAAAATTTAGCTTTTTTATCTCCTGTTTTTGAGCTTATTGTGTTCAGTTTTTATGAGTATAGTAATTACCTTCCTCAAAAGCTGCATTCTTCTTCTGTAGCTGCAAGTACAGCTGAATGTATGTCTTCAATTTATGCATGAAATGGTAAAATGCAACTTCTACTGTAGCCATGTGGGCAGGGTATCGTGGGCTGTGCCTCATACTTACTGAATATCTTGACATATGCCCTGAAATTTCTGAAACCCTGATTTTCTCCACAGAGCTTCTGAAGTCCCTCCCAGTGCTGTAATTCCAAAGCAGCCATTGGTATCAAAGGACTTTCTCATTTCCTCCTAACTTATGCTTTTTCCTTTGTGCATGGTTTTGCCTGTGGCCACCAATTTAAGGTAATGTTAGAAAATACCCAGAGGACTATAGTAGAGGTACTATGGAACAGCAAAAATTCAGCAAGTTTTTATTTGGCAAAACTTTAATGCAACATGGAAAACTTTTCCAGCTGTTTCAGTAACAACAGGAAAAATAACAAATATAATATATCCTTGGAAAGTCATGTAAAGATATTGAAATAAATGGATGAAAAACATATAATTACTTCCTTTTCTTTCTTCTTTCCTCTTCCCATTTTTCCTAATTGGTATTGAGCTGCTTTCTGAATTGCTGCTGTCAAGTTCCAACTACTGCGTGTGGCCTATATAAACTGAGCAAATGGTTCACAGAAGGGTGAAACTGACATAATTTTAACTGACATGAGCAGTTTGGGCTTTTTGCTGCTAAGGCCTCTAGGCAATCTTTGCAATCTAGTTGATGATTGTGACATCTGAGAGAAAAAAAAAATCTGTTGTTTCTCCTGATAATTATTGTCAGATTGGGCCTCTGAATACTAACTTCAGCAAAGGTTGGGAAGTTAATTTTCCCAGTTTTATAACTGGTTTCAAATCCACATGTCTTATTTATGTAACAGTTAATAGGAGTTGGGCTGGCAGAGACCTCAAATCCTTCAGGATTTATTAGAAATTATCTATTTTTAACTCAACTTCTTAAACCAAAATAGAAAAAAGATCTTACCAAATCAGAACATTACATTGCCAGAATCATGAGGCAGTGGCAGTGAGACTGCTTGAAGTGGACACATGAAAAACTTCAGGCATTTCTTATTGCATATTTAAAGACTCTTGCATTCTAGTGTGGAGACCATAGTAAGAAAACTTGGGTGAAATAGTACTTCAAAAGTTTATTCATTCCAGTGACACCTACTATTTATATTTTGGTTTGGGTTTTTTTTTCATTATCAACAACTGTTGTTTAATTTTAGGTTGTTTCTCTGTTATGATAAATCAGAAAGAGGTAGATGATGAAGTCCGTAAAAAAAAGGAAAGAAACTCTTTAAAAGTGAAAGCAGAGGATTACTATGTTTAAGGTGCTGTTAATATTCTTTCAAGTGGCATGTGTTGCAAATAAATATAGATTTTAGCCTTAGAAAGTCTTGAAAAGGCTATATAAATAAATAATCTGATACACACCACTTAAGAATGAGTAATTTGTTAAATATGAATTTATTTAATAACCTTTAATTGAAAATTCATATATCACCAAGCTATCATTTTTCTACTATTTTTTACAATCCTGCTTTCTTGTAGCCTTTTGTTTCTGTCTCATAATAAATATTAGCATTACATTTTGGCATATAGATTGTAATGGTTTGAATGCTTTTCTGCAAAAAAATAAAATATAGCTTACAGTTAGTTTTAATAGGAATCTAAACCTTTGGCATTTTAGATCATTAATTATTTGCATTATGGGTTTTGATTATACGCATTTGTTAAAAATTTCTTCTGTCCAGGAAGACAGAGGTAGTGTATTAGGAAAGCCTATCTCTTAGCTCAATTTCATTAATAAATCTTTATTAATAAGCAGTGCTACAGATTGATCTGTGCTAGGAAGTGAAGTCTATGCAGGTTTTTATGTCTGTCAGAATGGTGAAGATAGACATTCTACTTGAGGAGGAAACTGGAGAAAGATGTCCTTGGTTATCCCACTCTGCATATTTTTGCTAAGACTAAATACCAAGACTACATAGATTATTCTCCACACACTGTAATTACTTTTGTTTTCCAAAATTGGAAAGGACTTGGGTGAAAAAAAAAAGATTGGAAGCATGATGAGAGCACGCTAATGTTAGTTCTGTATAAAAAATCCATTAAGTGCTTCAGTGTAGTATAGTTTATAATAGTTCTCAATACGCAGTGAACATCAAATTATTTAATGAATCAAGAGCCTGTGACTGCAATCTTATTGACAGTAGACCTCAGTAACTCTACAGACAAATATGGGTCTTTTACTGAAAATTTGGCAATGAATTTAAAGCTTGATGGATGCATACGATAGGTTTGGTTGACTAGAATCCTCATAATCCAAAGATTAAACTATTCTGTTCAATGTTAGGAACCTTCAAAGGCTAATTCATCTTAGGTCTAGACTAGAAACAGTAAAGCCTGCAGAGGTGAAACTGTGTCTATCTCAATATACTTCAGACAAAGTTTTAGAAAAGCACATAAATAATGTAGTTGAATGCTTGATCTGGAAAAGTGGTGAAGTCCTGTGAACTATTACATGTATTATTGAATATGGCTTTCATTCTCAGATCACTCATTTTTTTACTGGGTTTTAGGAGGTTGTGGTAAAGTGCATGCCAATTTCAGGATGCTAAGTACCATTTCCTCTGAAGTTCTTGACAGATGTAGTGGTAAGAAGATGCAGGTAACATATCCTAGGAGACTTTACAGACTGACTTGCTGCAATACAGTTTGAACACTTAGCTAATGAAAGTTGTTTTTATATGGCAAGTGTGGATTTTCTGTGATGTGTTTCCTTGGGAATGCAGTTTACCAGAATCTATAGTAGCTTTAATAATAAATTTTTTATTTTTCCGATAGAACACCCTCTCATAAAAATAAAAGCTGGCTTTTGGATTGTATAATTATTTTTGCTGAATGCATCAGATCTTTTCGTTAAACTACTTCAATTTATAGTTCTTTGTAAAAATATTTTGATTAGAAAATAACATAAAGAAATTTTTGTCTCAAATCCAAGTATTCTACTGTATCAAAGGAGGTAACAGTTGGTTTTTTTTACTTGTATTGAACAAATGCCTGTGATAACCTATCATGACTAAAGCAGCAAAAAGGGCAAAGTTTGAAAAGAGAGAGGTAGCATTTTCAGTAGTGCTAAAAATATGTAATAACATATAGCAATATATGCTGTAGCTTGTAATAGATAATAGTTTTCAGCTTTTTGGAGTACAAATCAGTGTCTTTATTCCAATTATTCTGATATAATTATTTTATATGTAAGCACTTTATTTTGTATGTAATCTTTCTCATATATGTGAATCAAGCAGTGACTTTTTTAATAATGTGAGTGAGCACATCCAGAGAAATAATCTATTCTGTTAAATGTGCTGAAACAGTACAAAATAAGCTGGGTATCATAATGTTTGCTTCTACATTTGATAGCTATTTACAAACAACCTTAATAAGTTTCCTTAATTCAAGAAATCTTAGATCTTTGACCTGCAATGTGTAGAACATATGTCTAACACATCATTCATTAGAGTCTTAGGTGATTTTTGGTTCCTTGCTAATATTTATATAATATTTTGGTATTTTTATAATGAAATAGTGTTTTAAGGGAAAGTAATCTCTCTTCTAATTTTTTTTAATCTTTATGTTTCTTGATCTTTTCAAAATTTTTTATATAACTTGGTTTGTAAATTAAATGTAATTACTATCACTTAAATGCTACTGTGACTAACTGAGTAATGAATTAAGGGTGTGCATTCACTAATTGAACGTACATGGTATAATGGGGCATAATTAATATTGATATATTGATATAATGCTTTGAACCATTCTGAGGATATGCTTGTATTGAGTAATTAACCTTCTCAACATGCAGGTTAGAGGTTGGCATGGTTATGTTTATTCTGCAAATGGGTACGGTAAAGAAAAAGAGGAACTATGGGGTGAAAGAATTTGCTCATTGAACAAATGTGGCTTCTGCAATGATACCTGAATTATATGTGAGCTTTTCAGACCACCATTTCTTTGATGCACACTTCTCTTCTGTGCTCTGTTTATGATGCATTTTAGTTCCCTGCACTTATTTGTTCTCCTCTAAGGGACATTAAAGAATTTTAATTTTGCTACTTTAGTGAAAGGAACGGTGTGCATTAATAGCTTTCAAAGAAGTTTGAGAACAAAAGCAATTGAATTCTCCTTCTCTGCTACACAAATTTTTGTTTTTTTGTAGATGGAGGAGTATCATCTTTAAGATGATAACTTGTTCAGACAACATCTTTCAAATAACTAATAACTACAAATGGTAGTAAGTTTCTGCAATAAAAAAGTGTCTATTCATATTTTCCCAATTTCACTGCTTAGTTCCCTTGATATTTTCTGATTCTTTCAACAAATACTGACTTAATTTACTTTCTAGAACGTGAACTAATTTGAAATTAAGAAGAAAATCAAACTTTTTTTCTATACTTGAGGCTTTAATTTACTGTCAGAGAACAATTAATTATTGGATTATTTTAAATTGCACTTTCAACATCTAAATGAAAACTGTACATGAAGGGCTTTCTATGGCCTGCACCTAAAATTTTGTTGTATGAATATCTTTGCAATATTTATAAGGTAGAATTAAACAGAAAGTTCTTTCACTCCATTCAAAGAAAATGAGCAGGATATGTAGGATACTTTTCTTGAAAATAGATCTGTAAAGAACTTCACTGAAGGACTGTTAAACCAAGAACTGAGTTTGAAATTACCTTTGAAAATGATGACACTTATTAAAAGCTGAAATGTTTGGCACAAGTATATTCCATAACCTAATTTTACCTTGCTTGTCTAAGGAATCATGATTAAAAAATAAAAAAGGAACAAAAATTGAAGCCAAATAGTTAAATATAATTGTTGGACAGGTATTATTATTTCATTCTGCAAATTTTAACTGTAGTGTATTTCATTCTTTCTTTTGGCAGTATTACCTAGTCATACATGTGGCAACCCAGGAGAAATACCTAAAGGAGTACTTCATGGAACCAGATTCAACATTGGAGATAAAATCCGATATAGCTGTACCTCTGGTTACATCCTAGAAGGCCATGCCATGTTGACCTGTATTGTGAGTCCTGGGAATGGTGCATCGTGGGATTTTCCTGTTCCTTTTTGCAGAGGTAAAAAATAAAGACATTAAATATCTTTTAAATACAAACAGCAGATTAAATAAGTTTATTTTGAAGTGTTTTTATTTCCCCTAAATTAAAGTGTACTAATGTTCTTTCTAAAAATTGACACCATTTAAAACTCTAGTAATTCAAGCAGTGACACTCCAGAGTTTTCATTCAGAGATAGATATTATCTACTCATCTTTTTTTCCTTCTGTTTATGTGGAGCATAGCTATATCAATTTCATGACAGGATCTGGCCAGGAAAAAACTTCAGTGTTGTACATTTTGAAGGGTGGTCCAGTCACTCTGAAGGGTGGTCCAGTCCCTTTGAGTCCTACTCCTGCTCAGAGCATGGATAACTTCAAAGCTGTGTCAGATTGCTCAGGGCTTTGCCTAGATGAATATTTAATATCTCCTTGGATGAAGATTTTAAAGTCTCCCTGTAAACCTGTTATAGTCCCCAGCTGGCCTCAGTCTCACATCCAATTTAAATAAAAATTTTACATATTATGTCTACTTCTTTTCCTGTTGTGGCTCTGTGAAAAGATTCTATTTCCATTCTGTCTCTTTACTAAACTAAATCATGCTGTTAGATTTTCACATACCCTCCACTTGTCCATTCTGAAAAATCCTTTTTCTTCATCCTCTTGTCTTGTGCACTTTGTTCTTCAGCATCTTGAAGTTTTACTGGCCATTGTCTGGGCTTGTTCTAGGCTGTCAATGTCAGTGTCTCTTTTGTGATGAAGGACCCTAGGTTGGACAAAACATTCGAGGTGGAGCTTCCTAAGTGTCAAGCAGATGAGCTCTCTCTCTTTAGCTGTCGGCTGTGCTCTTGGGCATGCACCCCATACAAGGTAAGCTTTCAATACTGCAGAGGTGCACCATACACACAGCTTGTGTTCCACCACGACTTTGAGTCGTTTTGTCAGAGCTGCGACCCAGCAAATAATTTTTGTGTGGAATGATCCTGGTCCAGGTATAAGACTTTGCATTTCTGTTTTGGAATTTCATGAGATTTCTGTTACACTTCCAGCTTATTAAGTCCTGCCATAAAAGTCTGTCTGAATAGCAGTCCTGCCCTTCAAGACATTGGCCCATGACATCCTGTTTATCACTTCATAGAAAAGTTGAAATCTGCTCTGTTGAAGTCCAAGGTGTTGATTCTATAAGCTGCCTCTTTCACTTCTCTCAAGATATTCAGCTAATAGTTATTGTGACCACAGTTGCTGTTAAATATGATTTATCTGAATGTTCTTTGCTCGTACATCAGGTTGTCCTGTCCAGTAACTGCATTAAAAAAATTGATATCAGATATCAGCTATCAAGTGCATTGCTTGCCCTCTGCTATGCTGCCATCCCCAGAGATGCTGTGGTGATTAAAGTCTCTGATGATAACCAGACCTTGTGTCTGGGAAACTTGTAGTACTTTAGCAGTTTTGATCACTGCTCAATCAGATGGCCTATAGCAGGTATTCACAATAGTGACCTCTCCCTTGACTTCCACTTCTCATTCTAGCCTACAGGAGCTCGAGAGCTCATAGCCTCTAGTGCAGCAGAGAGAGCTCTGTTAATTCAAGATCCTACTTTGTGTAAGGTGCAGCCTCTCCTTTCTTTCCTGCATTTTCTAAGAGTCTGTGTCTATCCATTGGAGCCCTCCATTCAGGTGAACTGTCCCACCATCTGTGACTGTATGTGCACTTTCAGTTTGTCCAGTGTGCATCCCACAGAGCACATATTTGCATACAGGCACTTCAAATGGCTTCATGTTGCTTTGTGAGAGGGAGGGAGAGAAACATTCATTGCCTTGTCCCCACGTCTTCTCTCCTTGACCTGTTCTCCCATTTGCCTTTAGGTTTTGGTGTTTGCCCATGACAAACTCTCTTCACTTGGTCAGCAGAACTCTTGCCCTGTTCAGCCAGGCAGATCCTGTGTCTCCCCTCCTGTCCTCATTCCTTGAAGGGGACCCTGTGGTCAAAGAGGTCAAAGCCCTGTTGCCCAGCACCAGCTCCTTAGTAAAGTGCTGGAATCTAATACTCCTACCTGAACTTTCACCCATGCACTAAGCAGAACCCCTCTGGTCTCCTGTGGCCTTTAGCCTGTTTTCATGCCCTGTGGACACCCTTTACTGCTATTACTGCGACTCCCTTGCAAGTATTATTGGTACCCATGTGGATGAGCAACAAAGGGCAGTTGTTTTATCCAGTAGTGGTTACTTGTGACTGAGGGCTCTTGTATCATAGTTCCTCACAGGAAGGAAATATTTTATACTTTTCTGTACTCCAAAAAAATTCAAGGGTCAGCAGTCAAAAAACCCAAAAAATATTTTGTCCAGGTCTATTTTTGTCCTTTTAGTAAGAGGTAGCAAACAGGTGTCATAAAAATATACATAAGTTCATGGTATCATCAGTGTCTACTTAATATTTCTTAAATTTGTGCAGATACTGGCTGTCTTGCCTGCATGCAAATATCTTTCACAAGACTGAAATTCCATCCATAATTTGAAACTCTGTGAATTTAACTTTTTAATAAAAAATCAGATGTGATCCTAAACCTCCTGCAGATCTTCCATGAAATCCAAAGAATTCTATGCACAGTCTGAGAAGAAATGAAGATTATAACTGAGAAGGTATTTACCAGCTGATGACTTATGTCAGCTAAGCCATTGCCTCAGTGAATTTTTAGAATCCGTGTGGAATGTGGATTTGATGAGTAATTTTAGACATTTCATATTTTATTTCATTTTATCAGTCTGGAGCATATGCCATGAGGTAGCCCTTTGCATTCTCTATGACTTCAAGCAAGACATGTTCCCCTATTGTTTCTCTGAGAACCTTGATCATTTCCATGAAAGCATCTTTTGTTACGGTTCTGTTTCGAGATGGTATTCTTCTTTCTTGTCATCATAAACTAATTTCATGGCACACATTCAAGATAACATAACAGAGTTAATAAAGCTCTGAGGCTTACTAAAAAATTGTAAAATCCTTGTTCTCTGTGGAATGTTCCCCTAGTTTTGCTGATACTGAAAGAATGCTACTTTCTGCAGTTTTGTTGCATAATAATTCCAGAAAAATTAGGAAGCTGGTGTCCCATAATTTATACATGGTCTAACTCTATAGCTGCTGGTTTTGCTAGAAAAATTCCCAGTGGATTGCTAAGTCTCCTGGAAGATGTAGACAGCATTTACTCTTGTTTTTGCCACTTTGTTTCTCTGGCTGCTGCTCAGTTTCAGAAATTCTCCTTTTAAAGTATAGCCATAGTGAGAGTGGTGGAGCTGGACTGTGCTGAAGGCTCATTGATGGCTTTGAATGAACTCTGAACAGAAATCAAATGAGTCAATGAAATTTTTAGAAAGTTTAGAGAATTTTATTGTCAAGATATTTGCTTTTTTTTCTCTTTTTTTCTCTTTTTTTTTTTTTTTTTCTTTCAATAAAAATTATGGATTCCCCCAACCAGCAAACAATCCCCAGAGAAAATTTCAAATGTAAAAGATGAGGCAATCCTGAAAGATGGGGCAATTATTAAAACCTAGTCCAGTTTTTTCATAAGGTAAATAAGAGAAACTGTGGACTTTTCAACTATTATAAGAAAGCTGGGAAGTTTACCTTGAGTTTCTGCAAAAAGATTGCTTAGGTATACACAAATACACTTACAAATTACACTTTTGTACACTTTGTACAAGACTGTTCAGAGAGAATCAATGGCTGACCTATATTTAGCTAATATTTTATTTTTGCCTGAGAATTAAAAAGTTTTTTGTTGTCTCAATCTCTGCTACCATAATAGTGTCATCCAAAACATTTGCCTTGTCTTGAGGTTGAAATACTGTGCAGTACAATCTGAAACATTTTGAAAGTTAATTTCATTCTCTTCAGTAGTTCCACTAATAGCTGATTTATGATATGTGACTACTTCTAAATGAACTTTGTATAATTAGGTTCTCAATTCTAAGTAATTTTGAGAATCCCTAGTTGATTATAGTTGCATGAGTCAAGATTTTTATGAAGCTAACATTAAGAATACAAATTGGATTAGTGATATTACAATGGTAAGCTTTTTCTCACAATAAAAATAGCTGCAAAGGAAAGAACATGTAATATATTATCATTAAAAACACATCCATCTATTGGAGAGAAAATAAAGAAGACAATAAAGCAAAAAAAAGAGCTTATTTCAGAAAATTCCAAAAGGAACAACTAATAATTAATCAGGTTTCAGATTTAAAAACTATTTTTGAAGAAATATTGTGGGCAAAATATATATTTTTACACACACACACACGTGCACGTGCGCACATATATATTTATGTATGTCTAAAATCAAAAAAGGTATTCCTTGATAATGGAAGAAAGGAAAAAGAGTTTGTGATTCACTTAGAGTAAAATAAACTGAATATAGAGATGCAGAGTTGATGTTTTTGGAAAAAAAAAACAAAGAGAAATTGATGACTTTGTTGTTATCCATACCTTCTGAGGTAGCAAGCAATTCTGTTATAATTTCTTTTCAACATCTGATGCTTAGACAAATACTGTTTTATAAGTTTAAGGAAGACAAAAAGATCCCATATTTATCCATTTTTACAATTATAAAAAATTAAAAAGGAAAATAAAAAGAACATTTTCCAGTAATTTTGCTTACTGATGTTGCATTACATGATAAAATAAGAATATTTTCCTTATATCTACCCTATAGTCTCTAATTTTTACAGTGGCATAGTAGATTCTTATCTGAGCAATTTTGTTCACTTTCAGAATAATCTGATTTGGTGCAGCATTTATATTGAGATGAAATTTGGAAAAAGCCCTCATTGTTACTAGTCAAATAAGAAGTCAGAGAGTGTTTCAGGGAAAGGAGATAGCAAAGCAGACACTGTGTAATTTCTTACACGGTAGTGCAGGACTAGTAGATCACACCCAAGAGATTTAAGGACACAGATGCAAGAAGTTTTATATATCTATATGTGTGAGTGTGTGTATGTACAGATAAATATTTACACACACATATATCTGTATTTAGATGTTCTGGTTCTAGCATGTGGCAGTAGGTATGGAGGGACTTGATAAAAAAATGAAAAGATGCCATGTCAAAGCTTGATCTTTGAAATAAGGGGCCTGAAAGCTGGAAACAAGTGAGAAAATGAGATGATCAGCACAATGAAAACATAGCAGAGGTATCCAGAATGATGCAGTTAAGTCAAAGAAAGGAAAACAAAACTTTAGCCTGACCATAAGCAATATGAGCAAAGATAAGATGGAATAAAGACTCATTTCTTAAAATGAAAATCAAACCTCAGAGGCAGTCATAAAAAGATAGGTTTGATAAATGCCCATAGAGTTCTGAGAATAACTGGATTAAATTTAATGATTTTTTTTAAAAAGTGAAATTTTTAATGATCATTAATTTGGTCTCAAAGAATTCAGCCTTTTCTCTATTTGCTTCAAAATTAGGACTTTACTGTTAATTTGTTGTAGACTGTTACTTTAAGGGATCATTTTCACCTTCAAAAACATATTCTCAAGTGTAGGATAATCACTGGAAAACAGTTTAGAATGCTTAACTGAAAAATAATTTAATGTTTACAAGATATCCTGAAGACTGATCTTTTATTTTTTGGGAGAGAGAGTATGAGATAACTGCTGATTAATATTTGAACTTCTTAATTTAACTGTCTGCTCTTAAAACCATGGTTTTGCATAAAAATATGTTAGAGTTAAGGTTTTGACTTTAAGTTTGCTCAAGTAAAAACTATCAATTCACAAGATTACTTTTCTGCCAGTGTAGCAAGTAATTAGTCCATCATTATTTCTGTATTATTTGGAGCATGTAACTTTTTTGACTAATAGATCAGATATCCTGTCCAGAGTGGATGGAGAAGAAATAGGTCTTTATAATATAACAAACCGATGTGATAGAATAAATAATTAAAGGTTACTAAATAAAGCAAAATTTTTACAAAATAGAAACAGCCAGTGCAAGATTACCCATCTGAGTCCAGTATTGTCCGGGCCATAACTGCGGAATGACCCCACTGAGGTCTGCTTAGATCAAGCTCACTGGAATCTCAAAGCTAAAATATTCAAAGTAGTGCTGCAGCTGAAATGGTTGCCCACAGGTCCCAAAACAAACTGCAACAATTTTTGTGTTTCTATTTTGTACATACTATTAGCTTCATTTGAGAAATATGATAATTTAATATATGCAAAATAGATTCTCTTTTGCTAAACCACAATAATTTCTGAAATTTTAACCAACCCCCCTAAAATTCTACTTAGAGAGCAATCCAAATTATTTTGAAGTGCCCTTTGACAACCATATAGATAGAAATAAAATTAATCTTAGATGCATGGTCTAATGAGTATTTAATTTATGTGAAGTTGATCAACAGCAAGAGAAGAAATTGAGAAAGGGAGGCAAAGTGATTAGAGCACTTAGCTGAGATGCAGTACATCTGGATTCAAGTGATGATAGAAAAAAACCCTAACAACTTCCAGCAAGTTTCTATTTTTTATGACACAGAAAAGAAGCAGAGGTGTTTGTTTTTGCCTATTCAAAATACAGCTAAAATAGTAAAGAAGGTAAGGAAGTAGAGGTGTATATTTTGATGGTTAAATAGCTGTCTGCCTGTTGGAATTAAATTAGATAAGTGAGCTATCACAAGAATGCATAATGCTACACTATTGTAACACTTTGTGATGTGTTTGGTCATTCTGAATCTGCGGTTTAGCAGCTTGACAGCTGGCAATGACTCGCTAAAATTTTCTTTTAAACTTTTCATTTATTTAATATGCTTGTTTCTATGTTTTTGTCAGTAAGACATTTAAAAATGGTAATTTTAAAGTCCCATTCTAAAAAAGCTATTACCAAATTTCTTGTACTAACCTTTTTGAAAGAGCATGTGTTTGTGAAAGAAGTCATTCATCGTTATTTCATAGATGTGTTCTCTGTACTGAAGATGTTTTTAAATGAAGTACAATTATCTACTTTCTCACAAACAAACTACAGAAAAACACCATTTAATAAAGAATTAAATACATTGTAGAATCATAGAATGTCTCAAGATGGAAGGGAGCCATAAGGATCCTTGATTCAACTCCATGAAGGCCTAAAATTAAACCACATGGCTAAGAAAGACCAATATTGCAATGCTCCCTGAGCTCCAACCAGCCTGTGCCATGACCGTTTCCATGGGGAGCCTGATCCAGTGACTGGCCAGTCTCCCAGTGAAGAGCCTTTTCCTAATGTTCAGCCTGCACTTACTCTGACACATCTTCATTCTGTTCCCTTGTGTCCTGTCCATAGTCACCAGGCAGAGGTCAGCACCTCCCTCTCTGCTGCCTGCCTGGAGTAGTTGCAGAGGGTCATGAGGCCATCCCTCAGACTTCTCCAGGCTGAACAAGACAAGGGACCTCAGCCACTCCTCCTAAGTCTTGCCCTCAAGACCGGCTCCGCACACACTCTAATAGTTTGATGTCCTTTATAGAGTGAGACATCCAGAACTGCACACAGTACCTGAGGTGGGGCCATTCCAGAGCTATGCAGAGTGGGACAGTCACTCTTGCCCCGCTGATGCCCGACACTCCCCAGGACACAGCTGGCCCTCCTGGCTGCCAGGGCGCTGCTGACTCATGTTCAACTTGCTGTCAACCCAAACCCCTAGATCTCTCTACATGGATGTGCTCTGCAGCCTCAGTAAAGAAAGAACTTTTTCAGAGAAGCTTTTAATAAGGCTTGCTAAATAATTTAGGCCCATGGTTCATTTAGAACTCTCTAAGGCTGCAATTTTCTTTAATTGATAAGACTTATAAAATGTGACTCAAAATGACAATATGTCATTTTATGATGATTCATAAAATATCACTAGAGTTTTTAATTGCACCTATGCTATTGCTATTCATAGATAAGGAAATTAGTACTAATGACATGAGAAGAAAAAACTTTATTACTATGAATTTTATGTCCTTTAAATCACCACTATGTTTTTATCACTTATGTTCAAAGAGTAGTGTAGTAATGTGATTTTCTACATGAAGAGTTTTCAATATAAACTTCAAGTGGAAAAGCCAATTCAAATACTTAAATTCAAATTCTAAGTTAATTTTGAAAGATTCTTAATAAGGTTTGAAAGGTTAGGTTTGTACTGAGGTTTTTTGCTTTGTTTTGTTTTTATTATGCAATAAGTGTTATTTTATTTAACAATTTATTTTGTGGTATATTAAAAAAGGCACATAGAATACAGAAAATTGCACTCTGGAAAGCATTTGTGTGGTGATGAGAGAAAAGTCCTGTAAAAAAATGATTGAATGTTCAAAAGGTACCTAAACCAATTCAAACGAAGTTATCTAAGATACTGGTTTTGTTCTTACTTCATCCTTGGCTATCTGCCTATCCAGGCATGCATCTCACTTTTAGCAAGATTCATTTATGCAAAATACATCTTACTAAATTTGTCAGATTATTATTTTTGGTGAAATTACTCTTTCTAGCTTGAAGAAAAATGAAAGGTTTTTTTATTGACTTCCATAGTGGTAGTTCTCATTTTTTGCATGCATAAACTTGATGGATAGGTTTGTCTCTTTTATCTAAGCTACACACCTATACAGTATACATATTTTTTGTCAAGTGGTGCCAGCCATATGTTTTTGCATGTGTACTTTATATGAGATGCATATTCTCTAAATTCAGAGCACTTAATTCCTGACTACTGAGAGATCCAAATGTTTGTAGCTTTATACTTCAAGTAGTCGTTTATGCTGATACAAACAGCACTTTGTGCAGTTGCTTACAACTTGAAAATAAGCATAAGTGTTTGGAATTATTACTTGCACATTTTAAAATGCAATTTGTAAATCACATAGAGTTTGAATTCATGAAGCCTCAGGCACTATCTTCTATCAAATTACTGCAAGCACAGTCATGTGCTAAGATTCCTGAGCAGTAACTCTCTCAAAAGCATAACATAGAGAAGGCCATGGCCAAAAACCATGATCAGTCTAACGAGGCCAGCTTGCTCTGGGACCAGCCGTGTAAGACCAGACACTGTGTCCTACCCTCTGAGCAGTGAGGCCACAACCTGCCTGCCTACACTCACTTAAGCAATGCATTATGCTTTACTCTTCAACAGTCTGGTTGCCTTAGCCTGTGTGCCACTTGTGATGAAGGAAATAGCCAAAGCATACCCACATCTCTCAAAGAGAAAATACTTTCTGGTTCAGGTTGGTTTCTGTGGTCTTACCCAGCTGACCAATGTTCTCTGTCTGTTTCTGTGTTAGCTTGACTTCTTGCAAACCTGTTCAGAATGGTGTTGTGAAGGATTAAAAGGCTATGCATTCCTTTGGTCAGATAGCTGTAGTAGTCTGAGCTCCTTTGGCTGTCATTGGTAATGCATACTGTATAAACTTGGATTTTTGCATGTGCTTGCCAGTAATAATAAATTACATTTCAGCTGTAAAATTCTGAACTTTAGAGCTCAAAGATTATTCAAGGGCTCTGTAGCAGGAACAGTGAAGAGTATTGTATTTACCACTATCATGTAACTTAAAGTCAGTAAAAACAGTGAGAGATGGTATAATTGAGGATGTTGTCATAAAAAAATTTAACAGCAGCAGTTACTACTAGAGATATGGGTGACTTAGGATTTTGCTCATCTTCCTAGTTACCCTGAATGGAAAAATTCTGCCTGCTAGCTTTCAAGAGTACAGGTGGAACTGCTATGTGTTAGAAACTAAAACTTAAAAGTCCAGGTACAGGATGTACAACATTAATTTGTTTTTTCTTTTCTGGGCTGGATGATGATCTGAAATGAAGTGCTAGAAAGTTATTTAAAAAAATAAACAAAACAAAAACAAGCAAAAAAAGCAAAACTGCAACAACCAAAAAAATCCCCCAAAACAAACACACACACACACACACACACACACACACAGAAACACTGAGAAAAAAAAGAGTCATTTTAGATATTATTCAGAAATAAAACTCAATTCTCCTTTCTGATTTATTATAGATTTACAGTAGTTTTCAAATTATTTTAATCTTTGAATGAATTATGCACCAGGAGATTTTACTCAGATTCTCAGCTTTATCCATGGTCCTTTAATTTTCACTTCCTTTCCCCCTTTCATTCCTCAGTCACACAATGGCCCTTTCAATATGCACTGTAAAAAAAGCCAGAAATTGAGGAAGGAATCACAGAAATGTCCTGATTTCACCAACAAAAAAGAAATCTTTTAGGAAAGTCAATCTATTCTAGTTCTATTCCTTCATTTTAAAAAAGACCAAACACATAAATATCAGGGTCTAGAAAGCAAGATATGAAATTTATTGAAAAAACATGACCTCATCTGAAAATTTGTGTGCCAAAAAATTAAATCAATAAGGCTTTAGTAGTCAAGGTTATGTTATATTTGTGTATGTCAAAATTTACTTTTGCATGTAGAAGTGTAAATATTGTGCCATTCAGCAGCTTTCTCTCTTCTTTTTAGTCAAATTAATGCTCTCTACATTACTTAAGCATTAAAGAAATTGTTCTGTTTCTGCCTTCTTTGAAATTCTTCCTTTTACTTCTGTCACTTATTGGCTATTTAACCCCTTTTAATAGTCTCCTTTTTCTAATGTCCAGACCCAGAATTCTTCTTCCTTTGATTCATGAATCCTTTATTCCTTCAAATATTCCTTTAAAACACATTTTCACTGACAGGCTTTCAATTATGATTGAGAAGAGCAGTTCTACTCCTACACTTTTCTGTCATCTTAATTAGCAATTCAGTTATTATCCTAATTAGACTATAAGTACCTTGTGTTATGCACCATGCCAAGCTATGTGTTTTTGAATCTCCATGTGCACTTATAGTATGCAAATAATACCTAATGATAGTAGCAAAGTAAATATGATAAAAAAAAAAAAAAATGCTGCTCTTCTGATCCTTCTCCTATGCAGAAATATTTTTAATTACTGTTTCTTTGGCTTTCATTGCCACACTATCAAAAAGCAAAAGCCACCTGATGAATTTTTAATTACTTATGTCAATGAATTGTATGGATGACATGTTTTCTTGGGGTTAGCAAGGAAAATACAAGATATTTTCTAAATACTTTGGCAAAATATTAAATAACACTCAAGATTTAGGAGAAAATTCCTATGCTTTCCATTTTAAAAATATTTAATAATAATTAAAAATATACATTATGAACTGATGATGTATGAACCTTGGAAGGTCCATCTGGCAACAATATCTTCTGAATTCATTTGTCATCTGTAAACATCCTGATTCAGAACAAAAAAAAAAAAAAAAGGAAAAGGATAGTATGTTGATATTAATGCTTCCTAGTTTAGGACAGTGAAAAATTGAAGAATTTTTTTTTTTGGCAGGTTTTTTTTTTTTAAGAAATAAGTGAAAGAAAATATTAGTTCAATATTTTAAAATTTGTATCACAAAGAGTCTGACTGTTTCTGTGATTCTGTGCCCATTTCTTTTTTAGGCTTCTTCTGTGCACACATTTGCAGAGCCAGGTTCTCCAAATCAGCTCATAATAGGTGTCCCTGCTAACCTTTATTCTTGTTTGAATGTGCTGAAGTGACACCAAGGAAAAAGAGTCAGAAAACCCAAACAAAAAACCTCTGCTGCTTAAAGGCCAGACAATATTCCATTCCATTCGCCTGGACAATATTTATTTCTGTGTGTGCATATTTATGGGTCCTCAGTGAGGCGAGAAGATCTGGGTTTACTGCAGAAACAAGGATGGTGCTTCACTTGTTTGAAGTGCAGCTTCATTAGTAATTGATATTCTTTTTGTCAGCTGAAGGAGCTTGTGGAGGAACACTACGTGGGACAAGTGGAACTATTTCAAGTCCACACTTCCCTTCTGAGTATGAAAATAATGCTGATTGCACCTGGACCATATTGGCTGAACCAGGAGACACCATTGCTTTGGTCTTTACTGACTTCCAGTTAGAGGAAGGATATGACTTCCTAGAGATCAGTGGAACAGAAGCACCATCAATATGGTAAGTCAAAGATCTTTTAAAGATCTCACTTCCTGTTGTTCTTTTTTTGGTACCTAACTGAAAAGATCAGAGGATATTTAAGACATTTTCTACCAGTCGTTAGCAACGACTGTTTTTTTTTATTTCTTTTTGGGTCTGTTTCACCTTTTAGAACTGAAAAAAAAAATTGTTTCCTTCTGTTTCTTTCCACATCTTTGTCCTTCCTCATATTTTCCTCCATCTGCCAGAGTTATACTTGTACGGTATCTTATCATTGAGCATTTAATTCATCTCACATATCTGGACTTGGTATAAGAACATTTTTTGATGTTGTGTCTTGAATGGCATATGGTATTGTACTTCAGCAATGAAAGTAGTGATCAAAAGTCAGCCTGACAAAAACAGGAATATATAGACAGCTAATAGATGACATCTTATTCTAAACAGGTTGTAATTCAGTCTCACTACATGTATGCATGTATGCAAGCATTACTATCTTATGTTAGCTGATGTTAAAACTGTTTGCTTAGCAATATTAGGGATTAGTAATTGTAATACTAAATCTATGTTCTCTGTAGTAAGTAAAAGATGATAGTTCTGCCTGTGGGAATGGATTAAGTTGTGGAACTGTTTGTATTATAATTTCTTTGCAGCCTACATATGCAGGTTTTTCATCCTTTTCATCTCTGAGAATGTCTTGTGCTTGACATATGCACCATTGCTATAAAATTTAGCCTAAAAAAATGTACATTTTCTCCGATGACTGATGACTATTATCTTCAGAATGCCTTTCTAGAGATGGATAGCAACCCCATTATTATTTTGATGTCATAACCGGCTAGACAGTGCAATATATTAGTAATTGTGAAGTTCTAGCTAGCACCTGATCTTTTGTAAATCTATCAGTAAAAATGTGTGGTAACTATACTTGGCAACTATGTAAAAACTTTGGTTTAAAGACACATGCAGATCTATGTCACTGATGCCAAGATGATTTTTTGCCTTTTCTTTTATGTACTTTTTATATAACTTTTATGTATACTCAGTATTCTTAGCATGCATACTTGTAATTTCTTAAATCCAATAATTTAGCGTAGCCCTAGTATTTTGTTAGGCCAGGAGACCAAACATCCTAAAGGCATCATAGGAGGAGGCTGGAAAACCCCACGCTACCTTGGGAAACCAAGGTCCTTTCCAGAACATATCCTGTAAACTAAAGATTTGGCCCATCCAGGGGGGACATTCCTCAGATGGAGGAATATCATGCCATTTATCCAGGCCTCCCATTGGGACATCCTTGTTAGATATGCTAATTTGTGAAGTCTATAAATTGTATCGTGTGTGTGCATCACAGCGCATTCCACCTTGGCAAAATGGTGCACCATATTGATCCTTATTAAAATGCCATGGTAAAACCCCTTATCCCTTAGCTGCGTCTGGCACTCAATTTTTTAAGACCATCATCACTAGATTACTCTAACTTTTCCACATGAGCAAAAGTGTAATGGCAGCCAGTGAAGCAGCTTGGTATCAAATGAAGTGCTCATGTCTGAAGTACAATGTGTGAATACCCCCTTGCCTCTCACTCATGCACAGACATGCACAACAGTCATCAACGTAAAGTTTTCTTCCTAGGGGTTCTAAGGATCAGAAACTGAAATCTTGGAGGGGTAGAACTAATGCAATTTTGCTACAAAACATAAAAGTATGTCCATTTGATTTTGTTTAAGAGACTGCTAGACACTTTACAACATACTTTCATTGAGCTTTTGATTTCTGGTAATACTTGAATATGAGCAGAAGGCATTGAAAGCATTCTGCATTGATCTAATGCAATATTGGTCAGGTTTACATTGGAACAGAGATATAATAATATTTTTATTTCTCCTAGAATTTAATCTCAACATTTTTCTTGTTTTCTGTGGTATGCTGGAGATCATTATTTAGCACTGATCATTAAAACCTGGATTTATTGTGTGCTCCTAAGATCATAGAATCCTAATATAATTTGGGTTGGAAGGGAACTTAAAACACCATCTAGTAATACCTGTCTATTGTGATCAGAGACATCTTTAACTGGATCAGGTTGCTCAGTCCTGACCTTGAGTGTTTCTGGGTGTAGACCTCCAGCACCTCTCGGGGCAACCTTTTCCAGTGTTTCTCTACCATTACTGTCAAAAAATATCTTCTTTATGTGTAGTCTAAATCTACCCTCTTTAAAATCATTACCCCTTGTCCTATCAAATCAGATTGTGCTGAAAAAGTCTGTTCCTCTTTTTCTTATAAACCTCTTTCAAGTACTGAAAGGCTGAAATGAGATCTCCACAGAGCCTTCTCTTTCTAGGCTGAACAGCCACAACTCTCAGTTTTTTCTCACATATGAGAAGTGTCCAAGCTTTCATTCATTTTTGTAGCCCTCATTTGGCTACAGTGAGGGTCAAACAGGTCCATGTCTTCCCTGTGCTGAGACACAGAGCTGGATGCAGCACTCCAGGTGGGGAGCACCTGAGCAGAGCAGAGCAGAGCGGCAGGATCCCCTCCTTTGCCCTGCTGTCTATGGTGTTTTTGATGCAGCCCAGGACACATTTGGCTTTCAGGGCCACACATGGGAGCTCATATCCAGCCTCTCATCTACCAGCACTCCCAAGTCCTTCTTGGCAGGGCTGGTTTCAGTCTGTTCATCTTTAGCCTGGATTGATACGAGGGGTTGTTCAGGCCCAGGTGCAGCATTGGCATTTTCGACCCTCATGAGTTTTCCATGGACCCAGTTCTCCCTTTTGAGCTTGTCCTGGTACCTCTGGATGTGTCAATGTCACCACACATTTTGGTGTCATCAGCAAACTTGCTGAGGGTGGGCTTTATCCCAGTCTCCATGGCATGGATGAAGATACCGTGAGCAGTAGTGGTATCAGTGATACCAATGCAGGATTAGTACAGGATCACTGATGAAAGTCTGGAGAAGCTATGGGCAACTGCCCATAAGAAATCTTTAAAGGATTATTGGAAAACTTGGAATGAAGCTACACTATCAGCTATATTTAAGCCAGAACAGTTACCATAACGACATTAGAGCCATGCTAAATATAGTGCCTTCTGTAATATGCTAAAATCAGCTGTGTGTTTAAATGGAAAGTTGTTCCATACTTAAAACTAATGGTCTATGGGTGTTATCATCTAAAAATGTGACTTTTTTTTAATTGCTCCCTTTTATTGTATCTGGCATTATGTCAACAGCTTTAGACATTAATTCTATATTAGGAGTCACATATTCCATTAGCATGGCCTGGCAATTAGGATTTTTTTTTTTCCTTTAAAGGAATAATTGCTGTAGAATAAGTGAAAAATGCACATATATAAACACTGTAAAAGCTAGAAAGAGAGCAAGAATTAAGAAAGTAATTTCAGACTGATTATTCTTTAGTGTTTTTAGTGTATGATGCAGTATGTCTGGATTTCCCTCTCCAAATGTATCAGCAAGGCTGGAAGCAGTTCCAGTGTGATTGCAGTAAAAACAGGATAGACGTGTTTTTTTAAGTAATGGAAATGCAAGAACAAGCAGAATCTAAATGCTAAAGGACAGTAATCTGATGTACCTATAAAATATGTATATAGGATATGTTATAGTAATGATATAGATTATACATCTTTCTCCTATATAATACTAATATTTTTGCATGAGTAGTATTCCACATATGTATTTAAACCTTCTATAAGATATTCAGTAAATTTCTGGATTTTATAGCTGATTGTTGGCTTCTTTTCCAGTGCATTAATAAGGAAGAAGAGATTTGTTTACTTTTTCTTATTTTTAAAATCACTCATATGGTCCATCCTAATGGAATTAGTTTAAAAAATAAGCTTTAAGAGGTATTATTTCTTTTCTGTACTTGATAGAGTAAGAAGGTCTAAAGCTATTAAATGTTCATTTGTTTTGGGATTTTTTTTGGTTTCCTTTGAGTGTTTTTTGTTGCTTTTTTAAATTAGAGAGCAGATATATAGCTCTGGATCTTGAATGAATACAGGTGACCACATTTTTAATTCTGCTTTGAATCAATACAAGTGTCAACAGGCTTTAGAAGAGGAACATTGGTGCAAAATGAATGTGAAGGACATAGAAAAGACTTTTTAATCTGTAAAAGAAGTAGAAATAATATCAGTTAGACTACAGGTGAAAGAAATATTTTTGAATTTAAAGAATTTTCTTAGTTTGCTATTACATAAGGAGTTTTAGGTTTAAAATAAGTTTACTTTGAGCTGATAAGCTATTGCTTGCAATGCCACAAATAGTACTTTTGAGAGCATAACAGAAAGACTGCCTCTGCTATGTGTGGAGTCCATCTTCAAGTCCACCAAATTGTTGATCATTTTGGTCTGAAGGGATCCTGTATTGCTAATTATTAGAACATTAAAGAAAAATAATCTGAACAATGAATAGAACTTTTTATATACGTCCAAGCATGTCCCTTTATACATCTGCATGTTATATGGTACTTTAAATTAAATCAAAGTTGGATCTAAAGATAGTATTAAGAAGTATCTCAAGTATCTTTGAAATCCAGACTTTAGCTGAACACAGTTTTGAAAAAGAAATCTATTACTTAGAGAAGGCATCCTATTGAAAATATCTTAATCTTTCCCAAGACTCCCCCTTGAGATGGAAGATTGGGATTTTTTATTATTATGTGTATGTTTGGTAAAGCTGGGCAATTCACATGGGCATAGGTAGGTTCAGCTCAGGCTTTTTCATGTAAATGTGGCTTGGCCATAATTTTTACAAAATCTTCAATTTATCTTAGATTGTTATATTGTGCATGAAAGGTGATTATGACACTAAGAATAATTATATTTTATAAATAAGTTTTCCTAATTTTGAACAAATTTTTTTCTTTTTTTTTTCTCTTTGACCTTATTATACTGATTTTTTTTATTACTGTGCTTCAATTTAAACTTAAAATTAATATCCTTCACATTTCTGTCAGTATTTGCCAATGCAGGAGAATGAACTACACTTCATACATTTTAGTCTAAATTAATTTCCTAATACTATTTAAAATTACCTTTAAGGTTATTGTGACTTCCTTATAAATCATTTCAATATCATAGTGAAAGGCCGTAAAAGTTTATGTGGATATGAGAGTGATTTGGAAGCAGCACTAATGAATTGCTATAATCTTGGCATACAATTTGACATAAGTACCTGGAGTCATCTGAAACTCACTACTTGTTTCGGTGTTAATGAATAACTCCTATAATAGCTGGATACTATTTTGTGTTTATTAGCTAAATACACCAGTCCAAACACTCAGATATATTTCAAAACAGTGGGATTTCAATTTGCATGCTTTCTGTTCAGTTTATAGATTTATTGTTACCTTAATTACCACCCTCCTTGTGAGAGACCTATAGCAGAGTGATGCATGAGGTAATGGAGTGGTCTAGATCACCTTTTTGATAGACACATATGGCAGTAGATCCAGACATCTGAGCTGAGTGTTTCACTCAGAATTACATAATTAGACAGCTGAAGAGCACCATCTATTGGTTTGCTGTTATAAGGTATATCGCTTGTGGATCACCTTCAATAAAAATGTTCTACACCAAGAAAAGGCTTGGGCCATACCTGTGCCAATAAAAGGCACTTTGTTTTGTTTCCTTCTCCATCAGGTGAGAAAAGATATGCCATGGCCATGCAACAAAGGGAAGGCAGTTAGAGTCCAGCTTTTTCATTCAAGGAAACTATTCCATTTTTATTAATTTATATCTCATTGCTTCCTTTTTTAGCCTCTTTAGAGATATCATGACCATCATTTCTTTTTTGTGTCACCAGGGAAATTCTGCAAAGTTATATGCTTGTCTTGGAGTTACTGGTAAAGGGTTCTCTTGCTGCCTGCTAGTTTTTGGGAGCTCTTACCTTTTTTAAGCTTTTAACTGGATTTTCCCTATTAGCTGTTTTCAGGAAACCAATAGGTTTAAGCTTCTTTACTAGATAACTTGTCCATCTTACCTGTCATGAACCATTTTATTTTCAAAAAAACAAGTGACATATAGTTACCCTCAAATTATTTCTATTGACTTTCATGTTGCAAAGTTTCCAGTTACTGTGTAAAATTACATCATCTATGACATGTTTAAATTAGCAATAAAGTTATCTATCACTTGAACCCAACCTATTAAATATATATAGCAACACAAAAATATTTAATACTGATTTACCATACAGTACTATTCATTTCCAAGCCCCCAAGATACATTGGCGGGACAAAGAAATTTTAAGGTGAGTGGCTAGTGTAGATTCTGTGACTGTATGAAGAGCTTTCTAAGACTGAAAAATATAGTGATTCTGACAGAACATTTCAGACTTTGTAATTCATAATATGTTTATTTACCTGATTAGAATGAAATTTCTGTTAATTAAATACATTTTACTAACAGATTTCTTCCATACATGATTCATTCAAAGTCTTACTACAGCAGGTATCATCAGAAGGGATTTGCATGTTGAAAACTGAATAAATGACAGAAAATCCCCAAAATAAGTAATTTGGCAAACACCTTGTCCCTTTAAAAGGCTCAGTCAACATCTTTTCCCCATCTTCTGAGTCCTGTCAGTCGCTGCCTTTGGTACTGATGCTCATCTCTCCAGGTTTCTCCTAGCTGATTTTTTGCTGGCAATACGTATGCTCCCACTGTTCCCTTCACTCCCACAAATGTGTCCTATTTCTGCACTCTTCCTCAGCATTTCCTGCTGTGTGAAATGGTTTAAGCTTAAAATCTGTTAAAAGCTATCCCAAAAAAGAATGGACAAATCACAGTCAATCCTGGTTTCTGGTAGATAAAGGGTTGAAAAACATATATCCTCAAGCTTTTTTTTTTTCTTTTTTAATGTCAACCATGTACCTTAGTCATAATCAAAATGGTGTATCAAAAGTTTGCAAGCACAGTGCTGAACTTGAGCTCCTGTGGAGTTGTGTGATCTTGGAGAGAATGTCTTGCTGGTCTCAGAGGTGTTAAGCACAGTCTCAGACAGGAGTATCCCCACTCACATATTAGGGAGTTTATACAGAAAATTGGCAAAGTGTTTTGCATGGGACATCAGCTATGTATACTAAACATGTCATACAGGCAATTGGTGTACTCTAGTTCTAAAAGTATTGCTCTCCAGAGTCTTTTAAAATTCCCTTAATGGGAAATAGCAAGTTTTAATTCAGTGTCTATAGCCAGTTCTTTTTTTAAAAGCAGTTGCTAAACCCAAGCATATGCAGATAAACAGTTTCTTCGCTCCTACTGTTTTCTTATAATAAGGATTAATAAGCTGATATCATCAGGGATATATCTTGTACTTGGCTATATTTATCAAAATCATCATGTTCCAAAATGGATTTTCTTCAGGAATTCAAATGCCTACTTGAAAAAATGAATTATCCACAGCTGTAAGTAAATTGTTAGCAGGCTTGGGGAAATACAGTGAACACTGCTCAGTATCTTTGAGATCTATGGAAATTTAAAAAAAAAATTAGCATGGATGTGACAGGTAGTGAACAGTTCACCCTCCCTAAAATTTATGTAGGAGAGAGGATGAAACATGACTATGGTTAAGAAAGCAAAGCTGCAGGGAAATCAGTATCTTAAGACAGGGTTACATTTATTTCCACCATCCTGGGCATTGTCTTCCTATTGCTTTCAGCATCCTAGTAGCAGTTTTTAAAAATATTTTGATACAGAGGAACATATCTGGTTGTTGAGGTGTTTTTTTTTGTTATTTAATTGCATATAAAATAATGTAGTATAGAAGTAAGTATAAATAAATATATAAGGAGATGAACTCTGCTATTTGCAGTGATGAACCTGCAGATTCTAATTGTTGAAATGGCCATAATGAAGAGAAGAAAAAACAGTGAAAGTAGTGGTTTCAAAAATAAGCTGAAATGTAGCATCCAAATTTGTATGTGATCTCTGAGTCACTGGCATTGCACTGGAAGAAATGAAGTCCTGGAAGGAATAAGGACCACAGTTTTCCTTCCTATTATATATATAATCTCAATAAATATGTTTTGTTCATGATAATATCTCTCACAGAAATCCTGCAAAATTTCTTAGGCTTGTATTTGAAGAAAGCATATCTGAAATGCATCACTTATCTCTTTTCATATTTTTCATGCTAAATAATATATATAAAAATACATATTAGTATCTGTATGCATAAAAGTATGTTGAAGGTTTTGCAAGGATTTTGACCTTAAAATAGATAGGAGGGTAAATATACTCCATGTTAATAGTAGTGACTGAACTCATAATCTCTTGCCTGTGTTAGCTCTAAGGACACAGAGACCACTTAGCTGTTAACACCAGCATGTGAGTCTTGTATGAAGTGAGAAGTACAGAGGCACTAAATTGACACTTAATTCACAGAACACTATTGCTTTCTTTGCACCTATTAATTTACAGCCTACTGTGCTGAAGAGGCATAAAGGCTTCATTCATAGCACATCACAAACTGACAGGAGCATAACAGTGAGAGAACTCACTTAAGGAAGCACTGTGACCCACAGTATAATTTTCTACTGCATTTAAAAGAACATAAAAAAAAGAATTAGATCTTTTAAATTAAGTATGTGAGCATGGTTTAAATACACTAAAAGAGAGCTCAGATTGCTCAAAATACCACTACTTTACTACCTTTCTAAATAGATTTTATAACCCTGGGGATCCATCATGCTCCTAAAATATCCTTCTACTAGGGGTGTTGCATTATTCTAGAATATCTATACCATTAGCTTAATTTGCTGACAAAATTCTTGACATTGGATTCAGGAAAATATATTTCAATGATGAAATAGCTCATGCCAGTGTAGACAGATTAGAAACTTTTCTGAGATATTTATGAATTACTAAATTTCTTGATTTTACACAGAATTTATCTGATGCAGTCAACATGAAGAGTAAAACAAAGTATTCAGATATTTTGATTTCTGGAATGTTACATTGAATGTTACATTCTTTCCCTCCCTCCCCTTTTGCTATACAGCCCTGCCAGGGATTCTAGGTTTGCATGCAATAATCACAGTAGTTCTGAAAAAAAACACACCTATTCACTGATTAAAAAAAAAACAAACAAAACAAAACTCAAAACAAACCAACAACCCCCCACCAAAAATAAAAACAAACCCACAACCCAACAAACACACAAGCAAACAAAAACCCAAATCAACTGGAATTTAAACTGGAGCTTTCCAATCTATATTTCTTTTGAGGTCTGCGTTACCGCATGAGAAGGAAAAAGTTTAATGGAGAAAATCTTGCTGTTAATAATAATAATAATAATAATAATAATAATAATGTAATAATGATCTGTCTGCATATAAATATGAAGTCTCACACTTGTAGAAGTAATATTGTTCAGTTCATCTGGTCAAATCACAATTAACAAAGATTAATAATGGGACTACTAGATCAGTCTGGAAAACAAAAAGATAGTTATTCCCTGGACCTTAGACCAAATTCTAGTTTTGACACTGGTACCTAATTTAGCAATAGTATCACAAAGGAAATCAATCCTGCTGTAAATTTACCCTGACATGGGCAGATGCATCTTTTCCCATTAGGATCAGTGAGGATGAAGAATGGTAATTTACTAAACTGCTCTTTTAAAGCACTGTAGTTTTCTACCTTATATTTCAAATATATTAGAGTTTTAATATTGACTATTGCCATTTTCTAAAAGATATAGAGGGTTTTAATACATTCTGGGTTTTTTGACATATGCTTTCAAACACCCAAGTATATGAAAAAATATTCTGTAGCTATTAGCATTGTTGAATGTGTTCTTACTTTCCAGCACATAAAATTATCTCAGCAATTGTTCATCACATTTTAAGAGAAGAGTAGAATTTCATGATGTAAACATCAAGTATGAATATAAGTCTGTTTTATTTTTTTCCTCGATGTACTGAAAGTTGCTAAAACATGGTACATGACAACCAAAACATTTGTTAGTAGTTTGGATTTTTTTCTTTCCAGCAATATATAGCAAAGTAGTTATACTTCTCCAGAAAACTCTCCCTGAGTTTCCACTGCAAGTTTGTTAGGCCAACTACCCATTAGGTTGTTGCATGTTTTCTCTGCTGAGACCAGTGCTGTGACCTCCAGCAGCTAAGACTAAACCTGCCAATGAACTGTTCTTAGAGTTAATAAATACTTTGGCCCCTGGTACCTCTGTTTAGTTAGCACACAGAATACATTGATTATTTCTCTGACTCTAAAAGAATGTTAAATTGAATTTAAATAACATGTTTATTGATGGCTACTCTTTTTTAAATGCCTGCACGGTAGGCTAGTGATTGGACTTAATGGATTTTCTGCAGAGGTCTGCACTTAGAAAATACAGTTCTGTTATGTATTCTGATGTTTTAAAAAAGTAGTTAGAGCACAGAAAGTTTAGATATGATGTGTAGTGGTGAATGAGATATTGTTTCTGTTTATCCAATCTCCCAGAGGGGCAGGGGAGAAGACAATCAGTGAGGAAGGCAATTTGATGTGAATAAAAAGAAAACAGAAGGGTTTTGCTAGTTTAGCCAGGCTTGTGGCAGCACCTCAATGAAGAGTGAGAATTTCAGATCTAAACCATCTAAACAAAAACTAATGGTTCCTTCTTAAACAGTGGATGATGATGGGCATATTAATGGAAAAACTATTCTGTGTTCTGATAAGATTGGCAAATTATTCCATCCCACTTTTGTGGAGAAAGGAGGACAGAAAAAAAATGCAAGTTTTCGTCACCAGAACTCATATTAGAAAAAATTCTTTTTTTTTTTGAATGACATGACCCAATACTAAAATGTTTTGATTAGAAACAATACAGTAAAATATTATGTGAAAACTGAGTAATACAGGATTATTTAATTTTAAATTTAAGCAAAATCTCATTTAGAGATAGATGGTTGTCTGCATTTGGAGGAGACTGATCATATGGTTTTATTTTGTATTCAGAGCTTTTGTAAATAAGATATTGAAAGAAAGGCTCTTTTCTGGTTTTGTTCTATATCAAGGAAAAAGGCACATTTGTTTTGGAGCAGACCCATTTTTGCACCTTTGCCTTGAAATTAGGGACAGGATCGAATCCCTTAAAAAACACTTAGGAAGTAGCAGATAAATTAATTCAAATAACTTCAAGTAACTAAACTGTGCATTTAGTTGCATCATCACAATAATCAAAAGTTATCCTTTTTAGCTGACTTAAGTGAGAGTAGTGTAGTTTAAAATGCATGCAAGTACAGAAGTAGGATATATTCTAGCAGAGCATATATGCACATTCATTGGACTGTCATTTGTCATCTTTCCGTGTTCATAAAAGTATCATTAATATTAAAAAGTTAAGCAGTCAAGAATAAAGAATCCCATCTTTAGTTGGAGCCACTTGTACATAAAAGTTGACATAGCTTTTTAATTTTACCATCAAATGCTCTTATTTCTAGCTGTGAGACTGAATTACTGTTGCGCATTTAAAAAACCACAGGTCAGTAGAACTGCTGCTACATATGTTGAGTTGTGTGCGTTATATGGGAAAATAAAGGAATGTCTCATGATTAAAACAAATTGAGTTTCTCTTTAAAATCTGGGTCTTAGTCATGCTTTATTCATAGAGTTGCTACGCCATGGTAACGATTATCTTCAGACAAGATTTGTGCAAGGTTCTGCCAATACCTTTTGTAGTCCACATTTGTCACTCTTTCATCTCATCTGTCAGCTGCACCTACTTTGGTGGAGCCATGATGATTATTTAAAGATGGTCTTATAAAATTATACCAGAAAAAAAAAGGAAGGAAAAGAGCTTTATTTGTAGATCATGTGCAACCTATTTATGAAGTAAACACACTGGTTCCCAAAAAAGGGCTTTATGAATTCTAATATTCATATGGAGTGAATTTCATTTCAAATCAATTATGAGTTTATATCATGATTTAGCATAATGATAGACTTACTTAAAAATTGAGAACTTATGACAAGAATCAACTGATATAAAAAATGCTTGTCTTCATAGCCTCAGCAGTGATAGCAAATGAAGAAGGTGCTCAAGCCCTTCATGTGAGCTCCTCTTACCTGGTTCTCAGAACAATATTGCCATGAGCAAGCTTTTTTGAGGTGTGTTAAAGAGGTGTACACAAACCAATATTAGAATGAAATTAGAACACTGGAGACAGACTGTTCACAGGTTTAAAAGGATGTTTGAAAAGGAGACATGTCATTAAAAAAGAATTTTAAAATTATTCAAAAGTGGATGTTTGTCTCATCTGAAAGCAGCTTCACAGGTAAAGATTTAGAGCATCTAAATGCACCCATGCAGAGAAAACACCATATCATACCTAGCTAAACACACCATGGAATTAAAGGCTAAGACAAGGAGCCAGAATCTGCTTCCACCATTGAAAGAATTAATGGTTTTGTTTTAGCAAATTTCAAAGTTGACTTTGAATTTTCCATCTCCTCATTTCTTAAACTGAGATTGGATGTGTGTCTTAAATTAGTAGTGTCATGAGGTGTAAATTATTACATACAGACAAAGGATAAGGTAGGATTTTTAATTTTAATGTACAGAACCTAGATCTAAAGGCTGACTATACAAGAAGATATTCTAGTAGTTCTTCTGTCTTCATTGGTATGAAAAAAAATCCTTCAAAGTAACAAATCTTATATTTGGTATTTAAGGTGTGGGATTCCAGAATTTGGCACTATTTACGAGGAGAGTTTCTAAAGATGAGGGCTTTAACTCTTCTGCAGAGGGCAAATATCAAGAGAAATCTTGGTTTCTTAGAAACTGGTATACAGGTTTTCATAATATTTAGAATTAGCATGCTGCCCCCTGGGTAGAAAATGGTAATAAAAAAAAGGGTAGTGTGTTTGTTTCAGCTGCTGTGTTTGAATTCGATCCATTGCAGTCCCACTGGGCTGGATAAAGCTCTTAAAAATGTTAATTTTTCTGTGTACAGTAAGTAGCAGTAAATCCCTGCAAATCTACACAGACTTGAGAGCTGAATTAATGAGTTTTATTTATATTTGGGATTTATCCACATTCTAAATGGTTCTATACTGAGAGAATCTCAAGTAGTTTTCAAATTTTAGACACTGATGATTGGTTTAAAACAAAAGAGAATCTATTCTTAAAAAAAATAAAATTAATGCTTTCCAGACAATTGAAAAGAAAGATTACATGTATGATATGAAAATATTAAAAAAAGTTTTCAGATCCTGTTTGCGCCAAACATGGATATTCTTTCAGACACTTTTACTTCTCAGAAGTGATAACAATTTCCTGTGTGTTTAAAGTATATAAAACAAGAGTATTTTTTCATTATCATAATCTGATAAATTCAGGCAACAGGTATGAACTTCATAAATTTAGGAAGAAGACGCTCCCATTCTAGTAATAAGCGATTACCTGTGTAAATGAAACCGTGAAAGTTCTCCACCTGAACAAGAGAATATTATTTTCAGAAAAATACTACATAACCCTGATTTAGTGTTTTCCAGTCCTTCAGAGTATTTTTAAACCTGTTAATTGTCATTATTGTTAAAAGAAAGCATCTTATTTCCAAGCTTCCACACATGGCTAGCTTCAGGTTCCAGACACAAAGTTCTGTCTTTGTCTATGAGACTGAAAAACTGTTACCCGACTCCAGTTATCAGTAAGTCCTTGCAAATTGTAATTGCACAGCTTCCTCTTTGATAATATGAAGAAATCAAATATTTTTTTTAGTTTTTTAGAAAATATATAATTTTTAATTATTCTTTGATTTCTTTTCAAAACCTCTGCAAATATTCTTGGCTGCAAACTAACATTGTGAAATGAAAATGAGCATTACAGTAGCAGACGTTTGCTATTTCTGTGCCACCCTCAGTGTTAATCAGGTTATCTATTGGTTCCCATGTCAATGTTTGGTTTTATTTGAGATTTTTATGGTGTCTTGGGGGATAGCTCAAGAATATTGCTTGAATTGTAAAATTGGCCCAATTGATATAAAATAGAAAAGAAGCATAGATATGATACAAGTTTGTGTTTTCTGTGAATTTTATCAAGTTAATATTACTTCCAGCACACCCAGAGAGACACAAGCATTCTTGTAACTAGACTTTGTCAGGAATTCTAGCAAAAAACAATAAAAGAGCTCTGCCAAATCAATCACATGAGAACTTGTCCCCTTCAAGACAGGGAGCAGATGGCTCCAGTCAAGTGAAGTGAAGGAACTCCCTTCCTGCCTTGGGATGCATTTTTGTAGACTACCCTTTTTGATAGGTTCCATCATGAGAATCAAGAACAAATGTGTATTTTTCCATTTCTGGATGGATTTTTACATTTCTGTTTCTGGACTCTCATTCCATTCACCTTCACATTTCCCAGTACAAAGCAAATCCAGCTGCCCTTTAGGATTTTTAAAGGTAGGATGAAGAAATGAGGTAAATATATTATGAGCAGAGCCTTGCAGAATATGCTCAGAAAAGATCCTAATCAAGAACATGAATTTTTATTGAATAGAGAGGTAGAAACATCCACAACAGCATGGAGCTTCCTGTTCTCAGTGTTGAACAAAGACAGTCTATCCTCAATGAGCTTTAATGAGACACTAGAGATCTAGTGGGAATTTGTCTAATTTTGTGGCTGAGTGGCTGTCAGAGCATTAGAGGGAAGTTTTGAGGAATGCAGCTGAAGAACAGCACCATGCCACTCACTGCATGAAGTCTCAAATTTGTTTACAGAGCAAACATATCAGGTGGGGTACATAATGGGAGGAGCTGTCAACTTCCTCAAAGGCAGAGAGGTCCTGCAGAGAGACCTGGCTTGGCTTCTCTCTGTTCCACCTCACACTTGGTATTCTACACCTTGTATTTAATAAGTGTAAATTCCCCCTGAGTGTCATTTGGTTTAACATTTTACCATTTTCTGCATTAAATCACTGGCATGACCTTAGCCCCTGACCAACTTCTTAGCAACCAAACCTGACCTTCTACATGTGGCTTGAATAGAGACAGCAATATTAACTTCTGCTACTTAGCTGTGGAAGTGCAGAATAACACAGTCATTCCTTGCTTATGACAGGTGCTTGACAGTCTTGTCTATAGCAGGGAGTTGTGTCCTCATGAAGGGCAGGTGCTCACAGAGATAGTCATGTTCAAAGCATCTTTGTTTCATGCTGACATTCAGATCAATACTGACAGGTGTGGCCCTTCTGCAAAGAGCACCTCTCCTTGACACCGAACAGACTGCAAGGTGGCAGGAACTGTACTTGTGGTTTTTTGGGACTCAGTTTCAGAATGCCTAATCTGACAGAAAGCACTCATGTAAAATATACAATACTTCATTTTATACCCACAGCTGGGAAATTAATTTAAAAATTTTAATCACTGATTTTGGTGCTTAACATGGTGAAAGCTGAGTTGGTTTGTGATTCATAGATATGGTCAATGTGGATTTGCCTAGCCTATGTTGCAGAGAAGAACAAACTTTGAGAATATGTCATGATTAACATTCTTTTTTAGCAATACAGTAACAATTTCTGTATTTTCTTTTATTTAAAAAATTTGAAACTCCAATTTGATATAGCTTCATGTAAAAGATGAAGCCAATAGTTTTACCAGTTGGAAGGCAATGGTTTTGTGAAATTTGTAGGAGGTAGTAAGTCTGATTTATTGGATAAGCTGCACAAGATCCAAAACCTTCAAAAGGTGTGGAGAAAGTAAATCTTGAAAAATAGGGCATGAAACGTTAATGAACAAATAATCATTTTTATTCTCAGCATGTTGGTGGAAATGGAGTACATCTGTCCCACCCAGCAGCTGCATCATTTTGAAGCTCTTGAAAGGGCTTGTGGAGGTGAGGAGAATACAAATCACAAATTGAACAGTAAAAAAAAAGTAGGCAAAAAAAGAGAAATACAGTCAGTAAGTATCTAAAATAATGAAAATACAAAAAGTTCTAATGTAATACTGTGATAAAAGATTATTACAGAGATTATATATTGTTTTCAGAGTCAAAACAAAAATGTTAGTATTTTATCCTAGAGGTATTTCCTCTCCCTAGTAAAACTAGGGAGAAATTAAAGTTTGCTCATAGAAGTTGAAGATAATTTTTGTAAATCAAATATACCATCTGTATTTATTCTATGTATTATTACTCTAATTAACTAGTCATCTTTAAAAGAATTGCTACCATGAAGCTATGATGCTGGAAAACATCCCATTTCAACATTAATTTAGAATCAAATGTTCTCATTCACTGATACAAACTAACATTTATTTTCTTAAAGGTATTTCCTTAGCAGTGTTCTTTCAAATTACTTTTTACAAAAACCAGAGATCCCCATTCAGTATCTAATCATTGTATTTAATAATTAGTCTTAGCTCCACTACGACAAAATAGTGCTTGCTGTGCTTGTTTTATTTTAACAGTGGATGACTTTAAAGATCTTACCAACTAACTTGTTTGGTTGGGTTTTTAAAATTACATTTAGTTAGAATATTCTTCTGTGAGTACATTCTTTTTATCAGCAAAATGTAGAGCTTCAGAAATTTTATATTCAAATCTTACATGTAACAAATGAACCCTGTTTTCTGACTAGTAAGTTTCAACTGTGAGTCAAAGGACTTAAATATGAAAGAATTATAAAGAGTTCAGTTCCTATAAATCTCCAAAGAGAACACCATTGTTTTGTTGTTGGTGCTTTCAGTTTTTGCAGGTTGATACAATTTACAGGAGAGATATCCAACTGATGCAATCATTCCTTATTTTTTCTCTATTTAACATCTTTGTGGGTAGTAGTATGACAGTAGCATATTATGACAGTGGCATACCAGTTGAGTTCTGACCTCCACAGCTCCCTGCCCTTTTTTAGTTTTAAGTAGACAAATCTGTAGCATTTAATGGATCTGCCTTTTTAGGTTCCTGGTGTGTGTATGATAAAAATAAATCAACCACTGAAACATTAATCTAATAACGGAACTTTATTCTTCACTAATTCTGATTTTTTTTATGGTTTTGTTTGTCCTTTAATAATGCAGAAAACATGTGAGAAAATCATAGGAGTACAACACTAGCATTGCTAATTCCAAATTTTATTGTTAAGTAACTCTGAATCAGTCATTTGAACCTTGGCTTAAGCAAGCCAACGAGAAAGTCAGCAGCAGCAGTTGATGAGGTGAAGTTCTCTGCATATTGTAGTCTGTGGGCTTTCTACTGTCTAAAATACTGAGAAAAAAAATCTTTTGACATTTAGATTTTAAGTGCAGGTATGCCTTGATTTCATATCTTCCTAATGATATTTTATATTTATGTAAAAAATGCAAAGCTTTGCACTACATCATAGAGAAAATGTAGAGAAGCAAATATGCCACTGCAAGACTCCTCATATTTACATATTGCCAGCAAAGGGATGTCAAATACACGGAGATTATCAGTAACTTTGTATGTTTCTAAATTCTTGGAATCAACAGCAGTTTTTGATGATAAAATTTAACTTATAAGAAAAGAGTGGCATGAAACATTTGCCACATTTTAGTAATCTTTATTAGGAGAAAAAATACTATAAACATTACATTAGGTTAAGTTATCAACAAAGTACACAGTCCCATAATTTGAAATACATAAATATATTCAAACACCAAAACCAGAACCATTTCTAGAAGAAATTTTGAGCTAATTGTTTCTTCTTGTCTCTGAATTCTTGAAATGAAAGCAGCTTGATATGGAATATTTTTGGGACTTTAAAGTAAATACTACTATGAGGAGATTGCATATAGGTTCTCATATATTAAATGCTAGAAAAGAAAAAAAAGAATGTCTAGTTGTACATTTTTTTTCTAATTTATAGTCTTTTTAATTATTATTTGAATATACAGATTTTTTAGCAGAACACATGTTTATGCCTTTGAAAATGACAGAAAATGTCATAGATGAACAGCGAAGATGCTTGTCTGAAACTTAAGTATATCAAATTCCTCATCATTTTATCTGTCTTTATTGGTACCTCATTTTTTGGAGTTGTAGAATGACTTGATTCAATGGTTTTACCAAGCAGTAGTATTTACTCTCCACTACTTTTCAAACTGCTACTCTTATTTAAGTGTGATCTGCCAACAGACTGGTAGCTAAAGGAATTGGAAATACATGTATTTCTGCTCAGGGTAGTTCAGATGTAATTACTGTCAGATTGTTACTGAACTGCTGGGAAAAAACCCCATTCAAAATCCATCTAAATTACAGTTTTAATTCCTTTTGAGCAATGATAAATTTTGGTAACTGAAAAATAATCTAGATAAACAAAGGCTTCATCTGTCCAAACAGGGGCTTTAGAGTGTCATAGAAACCCAGAGCCATATTTCCTCCTCTTCTTTTCAGGGATAACAGATTAGTGATTTCTGAGCTGTATTGATAGTCAGCTGCATACATCTAATTTGATGACTGTACATAAGCAGTTTAGTGTGGCTAAGGCTGACAATGGATAGGGCCCAGAGAACTCTCAAACATCCTACAGATGATTTCACAGAATCACAATACCACAGAATTAACTAGTTTGGAAAAGACATTTGAGATCATTAAGTATAATCTATGATCTAATACCACCTCATCAACTGGACCATGGCACTAAGTACTGTATCCAGTCTTTTCTTAAACACCTCCAGGGACTGTGCCTCTACCACCTCCAGGGCAGCCCATTCCAATGCTCAAGCACTTCTTCTGTGAAGAATTTTTTCCTAATGTCTAGCCTGAACCTCCCCTAGCATGGCTTAAGACTGAGTCCTCTTGTTGTGTATCTGGCTGCCTGGGAGAAGAGACCGACCCCCACCTGGCTACAGCCTCATTTGAGGCTGCTGCAGCTCCCACAGTTACATTCTACAACATGCAATGGGATCTATGTGACTTTTCCAACTTTTTCCCTCTGATGTCTCTAGTATTCGAAAGTGAACACAAGAGAGCTGAACCTATTTAAGCTCACAATTTATATAAAGGTACACAAATAGAAAAGTTTTCAAAATATGCAATAGAGGGAATATATTTGCATATCTGAAAGACCTATATCTGTTAAACTTAGACAGAAAACATATGTTGCTTGGAATACCAGAAGCAAAAAGAGTATATGGGAGGGAGTGAAGCGCATGACTATAGAATTCTGCATGGGAATACACTGTGATGTTTTTCTAGGGTTCTAGATTAGTGACAATATATTTGACTCAAGCTCAGAATAAAATAATTTCTTACCACTTTGCATGGGACAGGGTTCTTGGCTGCTACCACTATCTGGTTTTCTTGCTTTGGTTTTTGGTTCTGTTTGGGGTCTATAGTTATGACAGAATCACTGCATCTAGATGTTCATCTAGTGCTCCTGATGATATTCTAGTTTATGAAACACTAACATTAGTGACTTTTGGTGAACATTCCTGTTAGGAGGTAATATCTTTAATTAAGCTAGTATTAGATAAAATATATAAACATGTGGGTAATAATTCAGATTGAACACTAAATGTCATAGATTCACTTTCCAAGTTTCCTGCCTGGCTATGGGGAGAAGTGAGTTCCTTGTTTTGCTTTGCTTGACTGTGAAGTTTTGCTTTCCCCATTAAAGTGTCTTTGTCTCAACACAGTTCTCTGTATTTTACCCTTCCCATTCTTTCCATGGCTGCACTGGTGGGAGTCAGTGAGTGGCTGTGTGGGGCTTGGCTGCTGGCTGGGATTCAAGCACAGCACTTCTGAATCTGTGATGCTTAGTATTCAATCTGAATTATTAATTTTAGTTTCCAGACTTGGCTTTAGAAAGCGTCTTGTATTTCTTCTATGAAAGACTTGACTGTGGAGTATTTCTGTTGATTAAAAAGGAAAATTAAAATATTCTGCCACTGCTATTTGTTCATCAGTAATCTTCATGATGATACCTTCCAACACAGTATCCTATGGTCCTGTACTTCATATGGCGGAACAGCATATGAGTACAGCAATTCTAGTTCCTATGGACTTTAGTCTCAAGGATAGTGGAGGAACAGGAGACAGAATATCTAGGAAGTAAAATCTAAAAAAAAACCAGTGTCTGTTATCTTATGATTATTACTAAAATGCCTATAACTGCACATTCTTTAAGGCTAGAAAACCCTAATTAAATGCTTACTTTATTACTAGCTGCTTAAAACCAAACGAAAATTAAAACCCACCCACTCCAGCTCCCAGTGCATTGTGATAGGTGATATCTTGGAGGCATTCCCAGGAAGCAATTCTTGCATACTTCTGGTCAGGGAATGAAATACAAGAACTTGTCACATAAAGCTAGAAGAATGGAAGAGTGTGATTTTTGCCTGGAAGTTTCATGGTGTCTGCTATAGGACTAGGGCATTTTCATTAGTAATGGAAGATACATTCAAGGCACTTTGAGACTTGTCCTTGGGGGAGAAAAGGTCACAGTACACATCAGTCCTGTCCACTGACTTCCCCTTGACTGTTAAATAAGGGTGGTCCAAAATGGAAGTTAGATGGGTGTTTAGGATTCTTGCACACAATTTTCAAATAATGCTTAATAAAAAAAAAAATCAAAACTAGAACTTCGAAAAGTTGATTAAAAAATCAAGTGTTCAGTGATGGCACTTGTATATCTTTGTTATTGTGTATATATTGCAATAATTATGGCAGTTGCGTATTAGGAACAAAAATAACCAATATAAGCAGAAGTTAGTCATATGTTAGGTTGTGCTTCTTACTAAGAATATATAGAATGGTTTCTTATAAGTCTCACAAAATTGTTTGAAGAAAGAAACTCTGTTAGGTTTTTCTTGAGCTTTCATGTACAAATTACTTTGTAAGATTCTCTCTCTTCTACTCAGCAAAAATATTCAACCAAGTACCTCATGCTGTGCTACTGATGAAAATAATTTATGTAAATCATTACTTTTTTGGTTCATTTTGTCAACATTTCAACTTCTTCAATGTGAATGGATGTTTCTTAGATTCCACTGTTTTTTTTTTCTCCAAATAAGAGGAAAAAATCAAAATCAAATGGAAATTCAGGTATGAAATAAATATGCAGAGCAGCTCCTCAAAGTATACTTTCTACTTTTATTTTGTGATGACATAAAACATAGGTTTCTTCATTTTTTTTTGATTTTGTGAAATAATGATATGAAGTGAAGTCTTCTTGGTATGATTTTGTCTTTTAACTAACAGTAGCTAAAAATGCAGACACAAGAGTATTTGTCTTTGAAGTCTCACTATTAAGACCTCAAAGATATTTCTAGTACAAAGAGCTGTACCCATGCACCCACCTGACTGTCTATCTATATTGTTTTAATGTGTAGTATTCATAAATAAAATTATGAATAATTTATCTCCATCTGTGCAGACAGATTTTACCACTGTAATCCTCAGTAGCTGTAAACTCTCTAAGATAATGTTCATGCTCTAGAAGCTACTCCAGTGAAATTTAACACAACTTTCTAGGTCTTTAAAGATAACATGCATAGGGAGACAATATTTTAAACAAGTACTCAGTAATGCTTAATTTCATTTTCTGTCCAGAAAGATATTTGAAGACAGTATTACAAAATGCAGCTCCACTAAATGCATTTACACTTACATTTATCTTTATCTGATGAAAGAGCTTGCAAGTCAATGACTTTGATTCCCTCACAAATTACAAATTTTGCATCCACCTGCCTCTTCTGGTACTACTAATTAAATTCTTGATAGCTTGAGAGAGTTTTATGTATTTTCATAATATTTAAGTTGAATAGGTACCATGGGAGAAAAAAAAAATTTAAACCTTAATTGCTGCAAATAAGCACATTTGTTTTGTTTTGTTTTGTTTTTTTTTTTTTTGTTTTTTTTTTGTTTTTTTTTTAATTAAATTGAGCAGTTTTAAAACACAAGACAAGTCAGCATGCCTTAAAATTTTCTCATTTTCTTTCAGAAAAATAAAAAGCTTATTAAATTATTTTGCATACTCAGTGCAACTGCACTGTGAATGATAATACAAATAGCTTAATTTCTTCAAAGAAGTTTTATATCCCTAAACAAGATTCTGTGTCATCCTGTTTGATTTACATGGAGTTTTTGTATACTCTGTATTATACCTAAATGTCATCATGAACAGTCCTGTGAGGTAAAAATGTGGACCTTCATGGTTCTGTTTTCCCTGTCTCTGATCCATCCAAAGCAGATGATTTGGATGCAGAGGAGACAGGATGCCCTTTACCTTTTAAAATCTTTTTTTGTAGAATCTTGCAGCAAGCAGGAAGCAATCTACTAATTCACTCTATTCGGAAACTACACAAGTAAAGTCAAGGAATGTGGTTTTGCTAAGTGAAAATCTCTACTTACAACACTCACATGCCCCTTTGGGAGATACTTTGTGGGCATGACTTCTTCTAAACATGCATTGTTGCTTTAACAAAAGAAACATGTCAGCATGAGAAGTTAACATTGAATGTTAATCACAGTAGTTTATAGGTTTTGAGTAAACTTGTTTTCTGCAGTCTTTTGTATAATTTATGTATATGCCACTGGAAATCCATGTTTTTTAACAGTTATAATAAAATAATACTGGTTTGGCTCCCTATCTGCAGGATAACTTTTCTTCTCTTTTTTTCCCTGCGCCTCAAAGTAACTGCAAAAGTCAAAACAGTTTAATGCACAAGGCACTGTGAAGGAGATTCTGTCTGGAATAAGAACAATTTTACAAAAAAATCAGAAAGGAAGAAAAAGAAAAATTGAGTCCTATTGGTTTCACTAATGAAACAAAGTCCAGAATTTCTTCCTCCTTTCTTTCTAGTTCTACATCATTAGATTTTAATTTTTTTTTCTCTTTACTCTGCTTCCAGGGGAAAGTCATAGGTTGTGAATGAGATTTTCTTTGCTGGTGGCTTCACATGGGCTTTGGATCAACCATCAATATGTCTGTTTTGGTTTTACATCAATTGATTTTTACAGCTGCTTTTGACTTTGCAGTATTCTAACAGTAAGCTCCCAGGAAAAAAACTGTTACTGGGCAGCTTTTGGATCTGTATGATAACTAAAGAGGAACTTTGAGAATGGCACATCAGACAAGGGCATTAATTTTTAATCAGTTCTTCTGATGTTCTAAATTGTACCTGGTGTTTCCCTCAGACTGTCTTGTTAGCATCGCCAATGGAGTGTCACCACGATTATCAGGGATCTGGAGCACATGATAAATGAGGTGATGGTGGAAGAGCTGGCTTTCTTCAAGCTGGAGGAGATGGTCTGAAGAGACCATTTTTTTAGCCTAATGTGAAGCTAGTGATGGGAAAAGATGCAACAGATTTTTTGAGAAGAACATAGTGAATATATGAGAAAGGAAATTCTGACTAGGTATAAGAAAAAAAAATTCTGTTGGGAACAGGTTGCCCAGAAAGGCTCAGGAACCTCCATCCTTTGCTGAACAAGGCCTAGGGCACATGACACAATTGAATCTACTTTGAGTTTGGGCAGAAATTGTCCTATGTTGCTAAATTTTCTTCCAATTATAATGACAAATAGCATTTTAACTTTGTTTCCATGGATTTTGATTTCATATTCCATTTAACTGCAAATGCCACCAGTATTTGTATTTTCTAATCGCATTCATTTGCAAAGACTCCATAATCATCTTAGGAGCTTCTATGAAGTTTGCAAAATTTGTGCCTCTCCTATTCCTTCACTTGCCATTGCTCCTAGGATAAGGGAACAGAGAGCAGCAGTGCTTTTTACAGATGTATTTGTACAAGGCCCTATCTAAAACAGATAAAGTGCCAGAAAGATCACTTGGTCTTTATATAAGAAAAAAGAGAATTATATAGAGTATAAATGTCTATGAAATAAAGTGCCATTGGGGGACCATGGGACCTGTAGTGACGTTGCAGAGATACAATGAACTTGTTTGTTTTTAAAATCACTTTTACAGCATTCTATTATTATAAGAAAATCTCTAAGAAGTTTACTTTTTCTTCTCTCTTATCAATCATGTTTCTGTGAGAATTTATAAGGTTTTAAAATCAGAAGCATACAATTGATATCTCTGTTAATATAAAGTATCAAGATAGGCCTTTTTAAAACACAAGGAAGTATCTCTTAATGCTATAGAGAAAAATCAGTTGTTTGTGCTTGGAATTTACACATGCGACTGAATATAAATGTAAGTACTATAAATTAATCCTTTTTGTATTCCTAGTGGCCTATGAATTTTATTTCTACTGCCTCATTTACAGACATCAGCTGCCTAATTGACAGTGATAATTGAAGTGGAATTTTTGCCAGACATAGGGTTTTCTCTGGAGCCTTGGAGTCAATGTTTATAGTTTTTACATAACCTTTGAAATATGTGAGAGTAAGGTGATTTTATGTTTTTGTCTTAGCAAGTGCTAGAGGAGCACTGGGTTGTAGTGCTACAGCCAGTAGATTATTCTGAGATGTTTTGAACAGCTGCTTTCAAAAAAAGCCTTGGCAATGATAGTGTAGTCCTTCATCTTCTTGACTGTATAAGTTAGAAGTGCAAATGGAAACGTGTCCTTGGATTACAGCTGTCAAAAATGTGTGCTTTGCTTTTACTAAAGTGCCCAGAAATAGATCTTTTGGCAGCTGTGTTTCCAGATACAAGTTCACTGTAACGTTCACTATAATGTTTGTTCTTTTTCTGTGATATTCCCCATGCCGTGTTCTGGTCCTTGAGTTGTTTGGATTTATTTGTGCTACTTGTTTCTCTAAACTGGAACTACTTGAAAGAAAACATTCATGTGTTATCAAAGACTGTTTTCCTGAAAGTCTCTCTGTGGTGAGAAAGTATTTGCACTATTTTTACTTAGAAACCTCCCACACATGGCAAAATTAAAACCTGAGTAAAGTCCAGGCTGACATGTTTTGCTAGGCCTAGATGTTGCAGTTTGTTGCTGTGCGAGGCTGTCTAAGTGCAATGCCACTAGAGTTTGCAAGAGTTGCAAGGGATGGTGTTCAGGAAACATTATATCAAGTTTTTGTGCATCCAAACTTAAACTGTGGTTAATTGGTTTTGGTAAATCCAACCCACCATTTTCTACCTCCTGGAGTTCATTGGCCTCAAGCTTTGTTCAAACATAAGCAATCTTTTTCCCTCTTTACCGTTTCTTTTTTTCTTTTTCTTTTCTATTAATTGTAAGTAACTTCAACTGTAAGGTAAACACATCAAGTAACACAAAATAAAATAAATAAAATTAAATAAATAAATAAATAAAAGCTCCATGGCATTTTTCACATACTTGTACTACTGTAAAAGATTGCCTATGACACTGAGTTCAGTTTCTTGCGGGCTCACTAGATTACTTCAACCCCACTTGAAGTTTTAACAGCTTGGAAATGGAGGCACTAATATCGAATGTGTATTTTTCATTTCAAACAATTTACTGAAATCGTCTTTACTTTCAGTGATTTTTGTCTATTTCCATAAATCGGTTTAAGATGATGTTTTCAAGATGATTCATCACTACTGATATGAAAGCTGTGTACAATAGAGCACAACCACCCCCCGAACCTTATGCTGCCATGTTTTCGTATGGATGTTTTAATTTAAGTGCAGCAATATTGAGGTTGCCACAACCTTACCTCTTCTTAGTAAGTTTCTTGATATTTTGGTTTGTTTGGATTTTTTCTGTTGGTAAATTGCCATTTACATTGTCATGGCATCTGATTCCCAAGTAAACATTAGCACACACATTTTCACAGAACTGTTGGAAAGCACAAAAATATAACCATTGGAGAAATCACCCATTAGTTATAGGAAATAACTATCCTATTTTATAAAAATAAAGACAAATATATATAAAAAATGAAATAGTGGAGATCACACAGAAGTCTGCGTCAAAACAAGAGCAAATTTTATAAGTCCTGATAGTCATCCTAGTTTATCCCTAAGATCTGCCTGTAATGTAATTAATTATAGAAGCAATGCTACAAACCTCAGGTCCAAGAAATCTTCCACTGTCTTGGCCAGGATTCCATATGGCTCAGTGTGGAATGGATTTGGTGAGTATGAATGCATAGAGGTAGCCACACAAATGGATTTGGGTGACTTATCAGCCTCATATTATTTTTATTGTCAGAAGAATATTAAGGTATAACCATAAAAGTAATTACTTTTTCTGCAACTCAAATATTCTTCAAAAGATTCTGAGTTTTAGAGACACAAATAGACTGAAAAAAAAATCACATGATTAAAGAGACATCCCTTTATGTTCAAAATTGTCTCTGTTTCAAGACGTTACTAAACTTTCAAGAATTTATTCAGCTCATATGCTAGGATTCATTTCTAGGGCATTCTGCTTATCCAAGTGTATAATTTTCATTCTAGAGCCTCTTGATTTGGAGTTAAGCCTTTGTATACCATTTTGTCCTTGGGTGTTCCATTCAGATTTAAATTTCAATGGAGAAACTCAATGTTTACTATTGATATTAAACACTATCGCCAAAGAATTAATGATTGTCATAATCTCTCTTTAGAAATCCTAATATTTTTCTGGTGTGGATATACAACATTTTATTTGGTTATCTAGTACAAAAAGTAGAATAAATGACATTATTTTAATTTTTATAATGTATTTTTCAGTTGAATATTTAATATCTAGCAGGATTGCTTGGCAGATTTGAAGCCTTAGTCAATAAATTCTTTAGAAATGTTAAATTCTCTTTCAAGTCAATATGCACTGACAGTTTTAGATAGAATTTGAAAAGATCTATGTCAATATAAACAGTATAATGGTTTGTTACCAACTCTTAATAGAAGGTAGATGGGAGGATAAGCAATTTTGTACTGAGTAGGTTGTTTGAAAGATCTTTAAGACTACTTTTGAGAAAATGATGAATCCTAAATCCAGGTCTATCCCTATGAGTAGTATGCATGCCTAGTGTCCCAGACCTGGAATTTAAGACAAGAAGAGGTGCTTGCATTTCATGATGACAGTAACAGGTAACATTCCAAATCTTCATTTGGGCAAAAACATTTATAACTTTTTACACAGTCATGTAAATAAAGGAAAACCACACCTATTTTGTGTTCAGTCAAATTTATACTGCTGGGCAGACAAGGCATGTTTGAGAGTCGTTGAAATAGTCCCTTTTATCCTTTTTCCAATTTTGGTGATCTTTAAATGGCATGGATGATTTCAGCACTGATTTTTTTTAAATAAAAGTGTATGGTAATTCCTATAACTATTCAGATGGTTTTACAGTGCAGATAACTTTTCAGATTAAAGTCTACCATGGCTTTCCATTTCACTGGAGCACACCTATTCATACCACAGAAGGCTGTTGGACCTTTTAAATTGAAGTCTGAGCCAGCATTTGCAGAGTTAAATCCCTTCACAATGTCAAGGGACATTTTGTCTGACGTTTGTGGCTACTTCCCAGTGGCCCACATTTTCTGCTGAATTTATTCACCATCTAGTACGTCTATTACTCTTTGTTACGAGTCTGTGCAGGCACCACAGCACTCTGCTCAAGAAAGCTACTATTTTCTTCCCTTTTCTAAAACTATATTTGAAAATTGCCAGGTTACTTATATGTCCTCTTGATCTGTGCCACGAAAGAAGGCTGCTGAACTGTGGGGAAGCAAGCAGGAGGAGCAACCAATTACTGCTCTCTGAGGCAGCTCTGGCTTTCCAAGTGATCTAGTGGCCTGATTCCATGAGCACTTTCCAGCTCAGCTGAAGGTGGAGTGGGGAGGGAAGTCCATTAGATACAGTCCATTAAATATAATTAAGCAATGTATTTGTTTTTTCAATTTTTCTGCCTTCTTTGTTGCTTAATCCTTCTTTATACTGTGGTATGCAAGTGATCATTGTTAAGGCAATAAATATTTACTCAGTAATTCCTTTACTCATAATTATCTCTTCATTTTTTTATTCACTCTAAATATAGTATTTTATGATTTATATTAAAAAAAAAAAAGGGGAAAATCCCTCTGCTTAAAGACAGGTGGATAACTGCAGTCTGATTTTTTTAACATACCTGGAACTATTTTTAATGCTTCCAGAGTTCTTGTATGGAATTTTGTTTCAAGAAAATGCTGTAGAGAAAATAGAAAAGCTGGAGGTCTACTATGCAAATTAGAAAGGAGAATTTAGCAGTTTAATTATCCCATAGTTAGGAAGTTAGATTGTAAATAAATGGCTTCAGAATGTTTAGTTTGTTGCTTTTAATATCTTTTAGTAAAATATGCCACCCAAATTGCCAGAAAGAACTGCCACCCAAATTTTAATATTTATTAAAGAACTAATTTATTCAATTTCTCATTAGATTTAAAGAACTCTCTGTGTACTCATGATTTATAAAAGTTCTCTCTTGCATCTACTTTTATGTATGAGCTCAATTAATTTTCTTACGTAAGCATTTAGGTTTGGCTCACAGTATTTAGGAAGAATTATTGGCCTTTCAGCTTCTCTGTTTGATAGACATTCTGGTTAGAAACACACAAAGATTCTTTCATGAAATAAATTTATGTAAAAATAATAAAAAAAGTTTCTTAAATTCATTAATTTATTCTGGAGAGCCTGTTTTCAGCTTCCCTAATGTAGTTGAAACTTGAAATATTTTAATGAAATCTTTACTATTATCCATCAGATAGCTATCAGTGTTCTTTTTACATTGTTTTTCCATATTTGTGTGGAATATTTTTTGGGAGGTTTGTTCATTTGTAGTATTTTTTTAAAAAAATTCTTAAGTCAGATTGTTGTCCACAACTTTCTGCTGTACTGGGCCTCTCCAACATCTCTTGGAGGTCAGTGACGTTGTTTGAATTGTTCATGTCTGTGTAATTAACATTGAAACTGTTGTCTGCAAAAGTTGTTCATTAGGTGAGACACCTTAGAAAAGTAACACAGTAACAAAAAAGAAAGCAAAAAAAATCATACAAATCAATAAATTTTCACTGTTCATTTCTAGAAACAGAATTTTAGAATTCCTTAATGAAAAAACTAACATAAAAAGTTGTAAAAATCAAAATATCTTGAGAGAAATAACATCTCTCAGTGAACTATTTATTATAGAGTGAAAACACCCAGAAGAATGGAGGTAACCCCTCTGAAGCAGTCTCATTTAGAAATAATTTGATCATCAGTAGAATTCTTGTCAAAGAAATAGTTTCAGAATAATTAATTTTTAGAAAAGCTTAAAATTGTCTGTATTTTAACACCATCTAAGTCCAGCTACCTGTTTGGAATTATTTTAGTTTCCTTTCTGTTTCCCTGCCAAAAGTCACAAATTTCTTTCTGACTTTATTCTAATAGGACACAAGGTCATTATAAACAACTAGGCCACGACACACATTGTTCATTTGAAATTTTGGGGTTTTTTTGTCTTTTTTCTTTTTAATCTTGGGTGCAGGCAATTTGGTTGGTTACTTTTGTGTTTTGTTAAAGTGTGCTCAAAACAATTGGTATTATTTTCCTTTTATTTTTGTCATTATTTTGCTGGTCCATTTACTAAGATATAAAAAACTTTCATTAAAAGAAAACTAAGTGGGTGAAAGGATAATAAGAGGCAGTGATTGAACAGTAGTTGCCAGTGAGCTGACATTTCTTATTTTTCTAATAAAGACAAACAGAGATATCATTATGATATTTGTTTTATGCCATAATTAAAAATGCCAACAGTAATGTTCTAATGAGTGCAAAAGTGATGACATTTTGATTTTGTCATTATGTCCATATATTTTCTTTTTAGTAGTAGAACAAGAAAATACAGAATACAGATATTTTTAAATTTATTCAACTTCAGTCTTTAAGATCCATCTGCAAGAGTTATTAATGTTCTTGTTAGTAAGTTCAGAGTAAACCTTTTTTTCTCCAATGGGACTGGAGAATACAAGACTATGAAAATCAGAAGTCATGTGTGAGCTAGAGATCATGCATTCAGACAGCCTGAACTTTAATTAGTAAGCAGGGAAGTCTAAACTAAAACTAATTGTTGGGTGATAATTACTGGTGTAGAAAACATTGGAAAATGAAACAGGAAGGAAAACACAAGCAGCACCTGTAGGTTTACCTGATCAATAATTTCATAGGATGTAAAATATTTACTTTTCGTTGTGTTTAAAGTGTCAGTGCGGGGTCTATTAGAACATGCTGCCAGTACAGAACCTACTAGAGCATAGGTTGTTACTGGAGGAGTACGTTTTTGAATGACTTATGAAAATTAAGGTTGATGTTTAACATAAATAACTCTATCTTTTAGGACTGGTTTCTCCTTTTGGAAGTTATGTGAAACCAAGCACTAAAATGTGTTCATATTAGTTTTTGATGGACCAATTTCTTAATTTTTTTCATCTGTATGTTTCAACTAATTGAATTGGAAATGCTTACATTTAGTTGGAATCTTAGACGGTCTTAAATTTATTTTCCGAATGTCATTAGCTTCACATTTAGATAATTCGGTATCTGGAGAGAAATGCAGAAATTCTATATACCCTTGCTTCAGAAATATACAAAAGGTTTGTTTCTCTTTTTTGTCCCCATAACCACATAGTATTTTTAATTCTTTTAAAGCTGTGGAGGCAGCAAGATGTCCACCGAAAAACCTCTTAATGGATAACATATGTAAAATTGAATGCTTATTAATCAAAGTATAAATTTAACAAGAAAAATTCAGGATGCAATGAGTGATTTTGAGAACAGGCTTCTAGAGTGAGGTTTCTACCTGTATGGCCAAGTACTCTGTAAATATTGCCTTGAATCAGAACTAATTGCCTTGTTTTAAACTAATTGCCTTTTTTTTAGATTTTATGGAGATGGGAATTTTTTTTAATTGCACTATATCATTGAAGATCCTTAATATATGACATATCATTTGGTCTTGATGTGTTTTAAACACTGGAACTCCTGAAAATACTAGTATTCTTGGAAATAACCTGGATTCTGTTTAGTTAATGAGACTGGTGAAGCATATGAGCAGACTACTGTTACTGTATTTTCACTTTTAAGCTTTTCCTGTGGCTGTCGTCCATTAGCCTCTTTGGTTTCTAGGCAGTCTGATTCCTTCTTTCACAAATGAAATTTTGGTACATTTTGTTCCTTTCTAGACCACTGCATTTCAACAGTATTCACAATCTCATGATACCCTCTTATTTACCTTGATATTCAAGTATAACATTATCTCAGTGTTTATGGTAATGATGGGCAATTGAGAAACTCAATTTAGTTCACTTGTAATTAATCCTGTTTTCTACTAATCATACTTTCTTTTAATGTTTTGCTTCATCACCAATTTCAAAAACAATCCTAGAATTCTACAGATCAAGTGGAATCCTTTTTTGTATTTTGTATAGATGACTCTCCTCATTCAGGCTGTTTTGTAGTGCTGCAGATGCTAATGGTGGATCAGTGAAGAATTTCTGACATGCTGTTTTTTCACAACAGTTTCAGACTTCTGGCTCCCTCAACATCTGGGGCACTACTCAGCGTCTCATGATTACTCATGAGATGTCTCTTCTTGATACAAGATAGTCTTCAACACACACACACCACACACAAATATTGTTTTGCTCCTGTGGAAATTATTATTAGGAGAAAGTACTAATTTTTTTTTTTTTTTTTTTTTTTTGCCAGAACAGGATCACTTGATAGCCAATACTTTCCTCTAATTTTTATAGATAGTTAGGACTTCAGTAATTAGCACAATGCAATTTCACATAACATCAGCCTTCTTGGTTTGTCCTATTCTTTTATTCATGACTTAGGACACTGCTGAAATTAGAGAACATTTTTAAAGATAAATTAAACTGAGTAAACAAATATTTTCAAAAGAAAATAGTTACTCAACCTATTAGGTTAATATAAATATTAAAAAATGTACTATTTAAGACCCATTGGTGTTGATCCTTTGTTATGTTCTTCAAGGAAAAAAAATGTACTTTAGAATTTATCACAACCTATAAAACTGGTTTATATATTTGCACAGAAGCAATGGAGTACCAAAATAGCATCAAAGTATATGTTATTTCTTATTTCTTGCATCCTTTCTATTTTTAAGAACTTATAATAATGTGGCTACAAATCACTCAGTCTATCAGCTGCTTTCCTAATTTACAAAATGTCAGCCTAAGTTTTCAGTGGTAGCTGATATTGCATCTAGAGTCAAACTAGGCAGACTAATGATGAAGCTGAAATGAGCAGAACTCTAACTCTGTGAGTGAGTTGATTTAATAAGGTTAACATCTGTCACTTCCAACAAGTTTAGCATTAAGACCCTACATATCAAGATGCCTTTGCCAGGCTCAAGATTAGTTGTTAGTGAGAAATACCAACAGAAAATGTCAATGTCTTTGGCATCTGTTTCAAGTGGAGAAAAGTTCCCAAATGGTGTTATTTGTCTTTACTGGTGACATAATGGATTTTACAGGAAGGAGTAATATTTCTAAGATACTTCAGCGACTGATGCCTAAGAATCAGACAACTTCCAGCATCAAAAGTTCAGGACAAGCTGGCTTGCAGGTCCTTTAGCAGAGGGTGTGAATACCAGAATAGTACTGTTTCCTTCGGGCCTCTCTGTGGCCACAAGATTAAATGTGTTTTAAAACAAGTATTTAATTTTTTTCTTTCCAGTTCTCTTTACATATGTTCAAACTTGTTTTATGCAAACCCTGGAGAAATCATGATCCTCAGTTGGTTTGATATCTCCTGGCTCTACTTAATTTCTCCCTTCAAATAATAAAGGTAGAAGACTCTAAAGGAGTCATGCAAGATGGGTTCCTTAGCAAGCATTAAATCTCCACTGTCTATTTTGTATTTTCTTTTTTGTCAGATGTTGGTAATATTTTCCTTTGTGTCTTCACTCACAAAATCCCAGTGATGTACCTCAGATGACAGTTTCTGTATAGAAGGTACAACAAAGCATCTTCAGACATTGCTTTTATTTTAATACTATTCACAATGAATTGAAAGTTTAGCAAAAAAACATTACATTTCCTGTAGCCTTATGACAGAAATCCTCTAATAATTGCATTATTCATTCCTTTTAAAGACTAATCTAAGATGACTTAGATTTCAACTTGTTATATAACTTAGGCAGTTTCCTTCACGTCCTGTCAGACTCTTCATTTTGAGGGTTTTTTTTCTCCCCATTTTTGCCAAATCTGTCCTTGTGACTGTGAACAGAGAATTCTCCACATGGAGGCTTAGATCTAATTGTTGCAATGTCTCACCTCTTTTTGGTTGGCTTTTTGAGATCTGCTGGTTCATATATTCAGTAATATGTGAGTGTGAGCTGGCTGAGCTGAAGGGATAATGACATGATAATCTAATGAGAACCTCTTCCCTGTTGCTAAGCAATATGATAGGAACTTCCCTTGCTAAATATAATCTACTCAAGTAATTAGGGAGAGATTCATGGCTGAGGCAGTTCAGCAGACTGTGTTTTCCTAGACATTCCTGTGACTCACAAGCACTAATTGTAAGTCCTGTAAGTGTGCTGAGTAACTTTTCATACATTCATACCTCACTTTGGTGGGAAGGTTAAATAGAGAGGAGAAAAAACAAAAGACAATCATGCTCGTAGAAATCTTCAGCCCAAAGTGATGCATTTCTAGTGTAGATTAATTTCCCAGATAAATAACTTCATTATTTATTTTAACAGCTGCACTTTAATATAAAACAGATATATACCCTCTAAAAACTTAAATAGGTGAATGCTGGAAACCTTCCTTCTTCTGCAAATTCAGTGGCATATGAAACTGACAAAAAGAATTTTTTTTCCTCCACAAAAAGCTGTTTTATTTCAGCCTATAATTTGCTCATTGTAGAAACAGTTCACAGAGCATGTGAAAAAAATGCTTTGAGTTAAAAAAAAAAAAAAAGAGGAAAACCCCAAAAGATTAAAAATGAAAAGATAAAAAGAAAGAAGGACGTTGATTTAAGGACTAAGTTTCCTGGACATAAAAGCAAATTGTCTCTCATTACCACAGAATTTTATACATAAATATCCTTTGTGATTCTTAGGACACAAAACATTTTTCATATATTCTACTACAACATCTGGGTACTCACTGCACATTATAAATATAGTGAGGAATAAAAAGGAGTAAATATTATCTGTCAAATCCCATGTATGCCTCATGGTATTATTAAATTAACTTTTAATGTTTTATCTCTGTGAAAAGAATGCTTTTAAAAGGCATATGCCTTTGGATTCTTTCAGAAGTGTTTTGTACAACAATTTTATGTTTACAATTATATTTATGTTTACAAATCAATTTTTGTTATTCTATATTCTATCCAATCATTTATCATGGTATATGTGTTAGTTGAACCTATTTAAGTTTGGAGTTCCCAGGATTAACATTTCATCAACTGAGTATGGGAAAGGTATCTAGACTGACTGGATTCACTTGCTTCTCCATAATACATGAAATATCCTTGACTATTTTTTCAAAAGCTTTTTATACAGATATTGCATGGCTCACCTGATATACTCTAGGTAGATTGTTTTCCAGCACTTTTTACATAATTTCCTATACTTCATAGGAGAGCATGTATGTGTGAATCTGTCAGAAAATATATAGCTCTGTTTAAATTTTTATGGGGTAGCAATGGGATTCATTTTCAAACTGAGATATTTTTGAGTTGCTCTGGTATTTTTTTCCCCTTTTCCAGGATTTTCTCTATTTTATTTCTCATAAATGGGTTAAAACCAATACAGTCCTTTGTATTTCACATACAAAATATTTGTTTAAAGAAGCTGCATCTTGAAAGAACAGCCTATTTAAAAACCAAAGCCACTGTACATTCTTCGTTCTTTTGGGCTGATTTTATCACACAGAACTGCTATGAAAATCTGTCTGTTATTTAGCAGTAACACTGAAATTAGCATCTCACTCTTTAATGATATAATACATTCTTAATAGTATTGTTGCTTGGTCAGCTTTGAGTTAGTTGGAATTGGAATTGAATAAGAACAGAAGAGAAATCGTTATTGCAATATACCACAAGACATCATAAACTGTATGAGTTTTTGTTTTTTTTTTCCATTTCTGGTGAACACTGCATTTTATGGCCTGTAAAATGCACTTCAAGCTTTCATTGCATGAAAAATGATTTATCAGAAATTCAGGCAGAGAGAGAAGAACACCGCTGTTAGAATATTACATGCTGCTATGGTCAAATGAGAAATTACTAGAATTAGACTTACTTGGTGCCTTTGACCACTGTTATTTTTGTCCTAAATGCAAAGAAGCTGCCTTGGTCTTAGGAAGTCCCTGACCCTCAAACTGCTGCCTGTGTGACATCTGCTTTTTACAACTGACAGGGTACTTGCCTACATGAGTTCCTCGTGTTATTGGTGGTGCTGAAGTAGAGGAACTGTTCAGGCATAAGCACTTTCTGCTTATGGTGGTCCCAACATTTATGGAACACAATTGAACAAATAGCATTTAATATTAAGTGATAAATTGCAAATTGAAGACTTTAACTTTCTAAATTTCAGAATGGAAGTTAAAAAAAATTGTATGCTGCTTAATTGATAATTGTGGTATCAGTCCTCACAAAAGTACTGCTTTCAATGGGCATTTCATTATAGTTAAACTGGTGTCAACATTAGGTGATTAAACAAACTGAAAACTAATCCATGTTCAAATCATTAAAGGTGAGTTAGAGCAAAGATTATAATAGATAAATAACAGGAAGTGTTAACAAAGAGATGAAAGAAGATTAAAAAGAAATGAATAGCATTCAGTGGGTAGTAAATAAATCATTGGGATTAACTGTGGAAATTACTTTGAACAAACAGATTGGAAAAATGCACCATAAGTAGAGTGCTTATAGAAGGAATGGTATTGTACATAATTTTGGGTTATAGTATGACAATATAAAAAAAAGTCTTGAATTGGTGGAGCAATCATTATCTCATATTGATTGACTGCAGCTGCCCATGTAAATTGTCTCCTATATAAGTAGAGAGGTTTAAATAAAGACTGCAAATGTTATATTGGTGTCTGTTAGTAGCTTTCAATGATTTTTAATTTTCCTGATAATGGTGGCCATTAAAAACCTTTTCTGCTGGCATACTTATATTACATGAAGTACAGGAAAGGCTAAGGTAGCAACAGTGGTACTAGAATAAGTTAAGCAAATTTATTTGAACTCTGATATGACTGTTCATTTTCTGTCTCACAAGAGAAGGCAGAAGCATCTGCCTATATAGCCTAGGTCAATGGAATGTGTGAATAAATACATAAATAAATCAAACACAAAGTCCTAAATGCAGCCTCTTAGCTGCCACTAGAGATTTCCTCACCAACTGGACACATTCCCTCAGTGTTGCTCTGGCAGTACAAGGTGAGACACTTTGGTTCTTCAGCATATGGAACATGCTGGGTTGCAGAAAAGGTGCAAAAGGATGAGGCATAGCTGAAGATATGCCATTGACAAAGATAGGCAGTAGTAACTTTTCAGGATGCATTTTACATCATGGTTTTTTGCCATCCTTAGGCCGTTGTAAATTTCAGGGGGTCTCTGAGGTGAATTTGCATTTTAGCACCCAACTAGAAGGGCAGATGGTAAAGTGAATTCATCCACTGTATGAAAATTTTAATATTGATAAATGTTGATTCTAGATATAGTATCTGTCTTCATAGGAAAAGAGTATTTGAGACCATATTGATTAAACAGAAAAAAAAATCCTGAATATTCCTATGAAACCAATTTTTTTTAAATTGTGATACTTTCTGTGTACACAAAAGCATACAAATTTTTTTATCAAACACCACCAATCGGTACATTTTCATAGGAGAATTAGTGTTCTGAGACTATAAACATCCTGACATCCATGGAAAACAATTTCAGAGATAGATAGATAGATAGATAGATAGATAGATAGATAGATAGATAGATAGATAGATAGATGATAGATAGATAGATAGA
>JAYDZK010000169.1:91200536-91212385 GCA_034509185.1 Euphonia xanthogaster
TAGATAGATAGATAGATAGATGATAGATAGATAGATAGATAGATAGATAGATAGATAGATAGATAGATAGATAGATTGATTGATTGATTTTATAATATGCCAGTCTATGATATAAAAACCTAATATTCTTGGGGATTTTTTTAATGTATCACTGGCCTAGCAAAAATGCCCAGTGAAAAAGAAAAATAAATTGATGCTACATGAACAACATCACCCCTTGTAATATTTCTAAGAGGTAATATCAAGTAATATTAATGACTCCTGGCCATGCACCTTCAAGGTGAAATCTTTTACCTTCTTTAATAATGCAGATGACAGAAAGGTCAAATACATGTTATTAACACATAATATAAGAGGTAAACTTAAATTTGTTAGTTCAGTGGAAAATTTTTTTACCCTTGGAGCTCTGTATGCTCCTAAGCTCCTCAATAATTAAAAACTTTAATATAATTAAATTTTAAAAAAGTTTGCTGCTTACTCACTGTTAATATTGGCACATATTCTATAACCTTTATAATGTGCTTTTTGTTGGACGTTATTTTTTCCTGTGGCTTCTGTCCTATGAATGCCAACCTTGCAGTGAAAAGAAGTGATTTGAATTATTCTTGGGTTTAAATACTTAAAACACCTTTAATAGTTACAATACATTTTTGTCTATAAGAAGAGCACCTAACATTGCTTTTTAATATTTTTATTTCACAGAGTCCTCATTTGTTTGAAAAACCCCCAAACACCACATCTCTGTCTTTAAGATACTACAGTTATAACTAAAATTCTTAAAACAAATTATATTGTATTGTTTCTCCATATATGCCTGCTAATCTAAATTTCTACATCTTTTTCTATGTATTTAATATACCTGGAACCACATTTGGCTCCAGTGGCATGCTTGAACAAAAGCTACACCTGCGAAAATATTTTAATTATGAGAAAATTTTAAGGTATTTTAAGATATCTTTTCATAGCCTGTATTTAGCTAACTGCATACATAAAATTGTGCTCTGGGGGTAAGTAGTTTGCTGACAGAACATTACCTGATTTGTTTTTATATTCCTAGGGGTTTAGGGAAAAAAAGCAAAATGCCCATGTATATAATGAAGCTGAAACAGAGTATCTGACAAATAGCTTAATTAGCAATATTGAGCTGTTTTCCTACTAACTATAATAGCAGTATATTAAAATAATTTGTCTTTTTCTATATCAAAACCAGAAAACTAATATATTTAGAATAATTCCTACAAAGCTTAATTGCAGACTACAATAATAACACTAAAAACCTACTATGTTTGGATGACTCAGTGGAGAAGAAGCCACAGCTTATTCAAATCATGCTAACAGTTTGTTAATTTTTTCATGGATAGAGTTTTGAGGCCATTCATGTCATTCCTGCCTGGGTAAAATCAGAATCACACCAGTGGTAGAAGTTCTGCCACTTCTAGAGAATAAAAAGATGTTTCAGAGGTTTGGGAAATTAATACCTAAAAGAAACAAAATATTAAGGTTGACAAAAATCCAAGTCTTCTCTAGTGCTGCAAAAGTTTACAGATAGAACTTCATAAAAAATGTCAAACTGTCAGGAGCTAGGGTATTGATGAACAGATACCAACAGAGAAAAGCTTCATGCTAGATATTTGGATTTTGCACCCCTGTGCACAGATGCATCCAACACACAGGAAACATTCAATTTAAAAATAAAAGGAGGGTGAATACTGAATAAGTTCAAAGCCTTTTTACTTTTTCCTTCCTAATTGATATTCACTTTTGCCATCCAGTTTTGGGAAGCTGTAGAAAAACCAACTACACCAATACTCCTTTCAGATATCTAATAAGTGCAAACTAGATTCAGAATACATAAAGAAAAAATGCTAACAGTATCATTATATGTTATCATTAGAGTACATCTTCGTCTCAGAAATTTGTTTCAAGATGTGCATTTGTATTGATGTAAAGTCCTTTTTTTTTTTTTTGTTTTAGTAGAGTGGTTATTTGCTTACTAATTATGCTATTTCTTTATCATGCAATGTGGTGATTTGATGTTTTGGTATTTGTGCAATCCTATCCATCATTGCTGATCAGAGCAGTTGTACAGATGTATGACAAAATATTTTATTAACATCAAATATAGTATAAAAAACATATATAGGAGAGAAATGCTTGGGACAATCCTATTTTGATTTTCTGTGTATTTTTCTGGTGCTTTTTTGTTTACTTTTCTTTCTTTCTTTTCTTTTGTTTTGTTTTTTTTTTTTTTTTTGCTGGAATCTTAATTATACCAGTTTCCAGTTCTGCCTTTTGTTTGGCACTGACATACTGATACAGCTACTAGAGAGCTGAGCAATAAATCCATGAAAAACCCTGTTTAATTGAATTTTCTTATACTGGCTTCTGTTTGTAATTTTTTTTTTTTTTGCTGTTATTTATAATTATTAGTTTATAATTGCAATCAATTAGGGTAGGATGTTTGTACACCTGTTTTATTTTCAGTTAATGGAGACTGTTGTACAGATTAAAACAATAATTCCCGAGACGTGACATACAAAAAAGAATTAAAAAGCATCATTGAGATTCAGCATTTTCTTATCATGAAGTCTGGGGACTTTACCGAGGGACCAACAAATTTAACAGGCTGTGAGACAGAAGAAGGAAGAAAGGAGAGAAGGAAAAGGCTTTCTCTGCTTTAGGAAGAGGTATGATGAAAGATATCTGTAGATTTCAGATGAAAGTGGTAGAAAAGCATACTGTGTGAAATGAATAAAGTGCAAAATATTACTTAGTTATTATTCTAGAGGGAACCGAATAACAAATGACAAATGAAACTGGAACTATCTGCATGACACACTTAGTATTTGAGAACAGCAGCCTGAGTCCTGTCTGTAAGTGATTATATTTAATAATTCAAACTTGAGAAAAATTATTCTGTGATAAAATAAATAAGAAAAGTGTAGGCATTTAATGGCACCTCAAAGATTCTGACAAATTTATAGCTGGTTTTTAGATGTTGGTAGCAATATGGAGGGGTTTTTTCACTGTAAGTTTTACTCTTCCTTCTTACGGCAGGCACTGTGAAACTTAAAGATGAAAACAACTTTTCTTCCTCCCATGCACCAGCCTGTCACAGAAACTGGGTCCTGCAGGGTAGTGGTAAAATCACTGCAATGGATTTCATACAGCCATATTGTTGCTATCAGGATGACTGATTTCCTTTCCTTGGTGAAATAGCACAGATGAGTATAGTCACAGATTAAAACTTCGAGGGTTCCAGAGAGGCTGAAATCCTTCATGTCATTCTCCAGGGTAATCCTGTGGTGGTCCTCAACTCTTTGCTTGAGTCATAACAGTCTCATTGTTCTAGAGTAACAATGCAGTTTGAGTTGTGATGGAAAAACTTTTTGGGGTTTTGTTTTACTTGCTTTGGTTGGTTGGCTTTGCTTGGTTTCAGGGTTTTTTGTGCTTTGTTTCTCTGTTGGGGATTCTTTTATTTTTTGGGGTTTTTGTTTGTTTGTTTGTTTATATTCTGCTGTGGTTTTTTTGGTTATTTTTTGAGTTTCTAGGGGGTTTTTATTGTTTTGTTTTGTTTTTTTTTTGTTGATCTCATTTTTTATTATTATTTATGGGTTTTATTTTGATAATTTGGGTTTTTTGGTTTTATTTTTTTTATTTTGATATCTGTTAACTCTGAATATTCATTGTTCTTTTTCTCTTTTTGGTCTTTGCTTCTTCACACACTTCAAACCTGATCACCATTTTTCTAGCATTCTGGGTCACGCGTGTGTAACAGAGAGCATGTGGTTTTCCAGAGGGATCTTTCTGTGCCATAATGACTATGACATATCATAGTGAGATGACAGAGGTGTTACAGATGGATTGTTTTCCTATATGAAGACTGCCTTGGGGGACTTTGTTTATTTCAGATATGGTTATATTTCTTGTGAGACAAGTAGAGCTGCCTTTGATGATTTCTCAGTATTGACTAAAGATTGTTTTTTCAAGTGCTTCTATTTCCTTCAGCCTCTGATCAGAAGCTTATGTGCAAGCAGGCCAGAACAGGTTTTGTAAGCCTATCACTATATTCTGTTTTTCTGTCTCTTGAAAGTCTTACTTTTTTCTTTAATTTTCATATTTTCATGCTGGAGGCCACTTCTCCTTAGTTTTGCCCTTTTATGTATTCTTTAGCCATAGAAATAATATTTGTTAGCTAAGCATGTACTTCTTTGTGTCCATCTGGTCACAAAAAGCAGCCTGATATACAGCCACTCATACTGTCATCTTTGTACTTTCACATTCCTTGTTTCATAAAGAATGGATTTACTTTATAACATTCAGAGTTTAAGAGTAAAAAGTCAAAATTCACCAATATGCAGCCATTGTATCCTTCCTCACATGTGTCTTGGAAGGTGTTTTGAATATAGAATTTGCTCATGACTGCACTAGAACTATTAAAGGACTAAATATTTGAAAGTTTTTTGTGTAAAAATGGGGCTTTTTATCTGGAGTATGGATTGTAAAATAAGGGATTGAGGTTTTTTCCTATCTTTGCATATTTTAACCTGAAACTTATCCAGAATTCAAGTGCTTAATAATGCAGACTGTAGATGGTAGGACTGTTTGAAATGCTTCCTGTATCAGTTTATAAAAATTATAAATTTAATTTTCTCTGCTAAAATAAATAACATATATATTTCTGTCAAACAAATATATAATTATTATGTTTTTCATACCATCAGGCAAAGCTGGCAGGGAGTAATATGAAGAAAGTCATCAAGTCTTTAAGTTTATGAAATGTGTACCCTTGCTTGTGAGATTTATGTGTACACACTGACCGACAGATTGCATCCTTATTTCACAGTAATTCACATTAATTCCAACTCTCACTGAGTTGGAGGAAGTTCAAATCCCTCAAGCACTTTGTCTCCCAGGAGGTGTACTGATTCCTGCAGCTGGTCAGCTCTGGCAGTCTGGAGAGGCAGAAGGTAGGCTGAGTCCCCAAGGAAGTCATTCTGTCTCTCAAGGAATTTGCAAGTGGACTCACAATGTAGAAAAAAGCATTACAGCCAAGTCTTGATTCAGTTATCGCTGGCTTCCTCTGCAGCCTTGGGCAAGTCATTCAGCTTCTGTCTGCTTCAATAGATGATCTGTAGTACACAGAGTGTCTACGGCTTTCTCATGTATTTTTGGTTGTTATTGGTATATTTTGAGACAAAACTCTGCTGTGTATTAGGTTGAGTTTCCCTTTGGGAAGATGGATAGGTAGGCAGATAATCCACCCAAAAGTAACCTTAAAATACTACTTCACAATCTTTCACTAAGATACTGATTACAGCAGAATACCGACTCTCTGGTCCACACTGCCTTTTAATACATTCTGATCTTCCTCTACATGTCAAGAGCTGGTTTAAAGGTCAAAGAGAGTACAGTATTACAGGAATAAAAACTTTTCCCTCATCAGGCTAAAAGTTTTAATGAAATCCTTTGTTCAAAATGTCGGAATTGTAATTTGTAGAAATGTGATTTTTACAGATTGATAACAAAAAAAAACTTACTGATAATTTGTCACATATGAATAATTTCACAGAAATCAGTGTGATTATATTTTTATTATGAAATTAATTCATTCTTGATAGGTAAGTCATCCTGCCATCTGACTTCTCCACCTCCAGCCTTTCTTAAGTCCACCCTTACAGTGTCTGTTTGTCTCTACCCCTCAGTGCCCACTTGTCAGCCCTGGCCATGGCATAAGGTTTGTCAGCTGGAGATTTGGTTCAGTGAAGGTAGAGAAGTTCCCCATTTGAGAACTTTGCCCTTATACCTTAGGAAGCACATCAAGTGGAAAGAAATTTTCACTTTTTAATATCAGTCATTCCATTTGCTAACTTCAGCATCATCATTTCCCCTTACAGTCACTGTCACAAAGTCAGATGAAAAAAATTGTCACTTCAGTTCCTGATTTTCAAATATTTATGTTAGATACAAGTTCTCTTGCATAGAAGGGTACTAACAAAATGAAATAATCTCACCAAAATCAATAAGGATATCTAAAATATAGTGACCTGCAAGTCTGCAGGTTTTCCATCTTGGCACTAATTTCTTTTACCTCAAAATCCTCTGTTGATATTGGATTGTTACTTATTCTCTTCCTCCAAAGGATGAAGGTAGTTTTGTTTTCTCTGTCCTACATGCTGCCAACTGTCTGAGGTTTTACTCTATAAATGGGTGTAATGGAATTGTCTGGGATGGAGTCAATTTTCTCCATAGCAGCTCAGATGGTGCTGGTTTAGATTTGCAGCTAAAACCGTGTTGGCAATATGAGTTTTCTAGTTCTTGCCTAACAGTGTGCAGTATGTCAAGGCCATCTCTTTTTCTCACTCTGTCCCTTGGTGAATAATTGAAGTGTGGAGAGCATTATGAGGGAACATGACCAGGCTGATAACCTGAACTAACCAAAGAGATATTCCACACCATAAAAAGCCATGTTCAGCAATAACATGCAGCATAGTGGTGCTTAGAGTCGTTAGCCATCATTTGCTCAGACACTATCTGGGTATCAGTCTGGCTGTGGGACTTGGTGAGTGCCTATGTATCACTTGTTTTATTTCTCTCTCCTTCTTCTACCAATCCTTCATTTTTTAAACAATGGTAATCTTTATACCCAAGTCTTCTTGCTTTTATACTTCTATTCGTCTTCCCACATCCTAATGGCCCTGAGGGAAATGAGTGAGTGGCCAAATTTCAAGCTTAGCTGCCTGCTGCTGGTAAACCCACTTTAACAGGAAATCCAGATTCTGTTTCTTCATCTGTTTAAGGTTGTCAAAACTTATACTTCTTACTTCCCAGGAACTTGATTTTATCTCTGTGGCCATTTGAAATAGACACACATGTTACTTCTGCTGAAGTTTTGCCACTACCCAGTGTTCCCATTTCAGTGAGCAATAAAGGATGCAAGGAAGAAGAAACACAACTCTAGTGCATCTTTTATAACACTGACATGACGACCTTGAACTGAGGTTTCCAATCCCTGCTCACAGGTTTGATTAATTTTATATCAAACCTTCAGTGGGTGAAACAAAAAATCTTTGAGATAGGAACTACAACCTAAACGTGGATTCCCTAATTATTAGATCAATCTGCTTCCCAGAATACCCTTAGTTCCTTCATATATCTTTAGCCCTTAGCTCAGTATCCATTTTGTAGACTGTTGCAGCTGCTGGTGTTTATTGCAGCCTTTTACAAAATATAGGTTTGGCCACATTCGCAATTAGTAGAATTGATAAGTGGTGGCAACCGAATCCCTAGTGAGGCATGTTCTTAGAATAACTTTTAAATCAGACCTGTCAAGGGACTTAGGAGAAAAAATACTTAATTTCTGTTTCCTAATTAGATTTAGTTTTTCAATTTAGACCAGTTTTGTGCCTAACAAGAATGCAAACTCTAAGTATATAAACAATGTTTGTCTACAGGCTTCCATGTATTCGTGGCAGCAGAGTATAGCAAAATGTAGAGAACTGAATCTTTAAGAACATGAACCATTTGGGTTACTCATTTTCTAGATGATGCTAAGAAAACTATTGTTCTGCTATGCATTGGAAAACGTAGAAAACTCCGAACAAACAAACAGTTATTATCTATAGAATACTAGTACTTTCTTCAGAGTGTAATTCTTTGTGCACATCCTGACTTGTCACAGGTCCATCTCTGTGACTTTGGGAATAGCTGGGGAAATCACAATTCAGGAAAATTTCACATTGCAAAATACTTTGTTTCAACCTGTTGCAGGGCTGGGCCTTGTCCTAACATAACCACTTTACGCTTAATATAAGAGTAAAACATCGCTCACAAAAAGACTGCAGAAATTTATAAAGTTCTGGGAAGGACCTACATCAGTAATCTGCAAGGTAAATTCCACTTTTTACACACCATAAAAGTGGTTGTAGTGGTGACTTTTGTAACTCCTGTGAAATAGTCACAAGGTACACTTGGTTCTTTACTGCATAAAGGACAAGTTCATACAAAACAGATAGGGAGGCCCTCCCACTGAGTCATGAGATTCAAAAAAGACCCTCGTGTTCTCAACTCCTACTCAGAGGAGAGTTTAGATGTAGCTGGATCCAGACTTAGTCCTAGGCTTAGTCATTTGTATAAGTCTAAAGGCTTATAAATGTACATTCTGTCCTTTTTGCCATTTATCTAAGAATTCAAAGGTTCAGTGCACTTACTCCCAATTCACTTACTGAGTATCTGACATGATAAGGCTTCTCTCAGCCTCAAGGAGTAACCTTGAGAGGTGTTTCTGCTGAAGGGGAGATCCTGGCATGCAGCCACTGCCATGCAGGAAAGCTCAGTAGGCCTTGGGCTGCCCACTATTTATGGAGTGTGATTGACATACAGTCTTATTTGCAAACTGACTACAGATGTTAGTTTCTTCCAAACTTGGCTGGAGTTGGACATTAACCAGCACTATGGTTAGGTGGGCACACTGTTCAAGTTAGCCCTTGGCTGTTTATTGTCTTGTTACCCAAATACCCCCACTTTGAGCTGGATGCAGCCATCAAACCAGACTCATCCATTACCACCACACTTGTAGTTACTGCTTAAGCGGGGCTATGGGACATGAAGGTCAGGTTATGGAGAGTGGGGAGACCACACTGACACAATTTAGTATACAGATATTTCCTAATCTCAATTTATCCTCTTAAGAAGGGCTTATGAAGGCTCTGCTTCAATACGTGATGATGTTTTATTTCAACCACATTCCAGGGAATGAAGTTCCAGGATGGGATGCCTCTCATTCTCCAAAGCCATACAATTTGGCAGCATTGAATTAGGTTCATGCTCTCATGACTGCCTCAGTAACAAGAGTCACAAAAAAGTGGAAACATTTTTTATCTTAGTGACAGTAATTCAAGTGAAATTTTTGCCCTTTCAATTTATTCGGTTTTTATGCATTGTGTAGTATAAAAAAATAACACACCACAGAGGTAGTTAATGACCTGAATCCAGATGGTATTGGCTTCTACCTCCTCCTGTTAAAATTTCATAATTAATTGCTTAAACATTTGGAAGAACATTTTAATGATGCAGTCTGAGCACTTGCATAGCTTCCACTCTTTCCTAAATTTATCTAAATAAGAGCTATAAATTAAAAAAAAAAAAAAAAAACAACTTTATTGATTCTGTGACTGGCCTGCTGCAATAAATGGATGGAAACTCTACTAGGAAGGCAGAACCAGGAAGGAATGCGAGGAGTGAGAGTTGTTGTTAATGTGAAAAAGCATGTGGGGGTGGATGATGGGCCCCAAGAGAGCTTATGGGTTAAGATAGTGGGTGATTGGTATGGACAACATCATTGTACATGTGTTATATTTGCAGGGACCCCCGTGGCAGGGAGGAATGATGAATCTGACTCCATGTTCTCAGAAGGCTACTTTATTATTTTATATTATAATATATTAAAGAATACTATACTATAATAAAGAATACAGAAAGGATACTTACTCAATGCTAAAAAGCTAATGATGAAAACTCGTGACTCTTTCCAGAGTCTCAACACAGCTTGGCCCTGATTGGCCAAAGAGTTGAAACAACTCACACCAGAGTCCAATGAAACAATCACCTGTGGGTAAACAATCTCCACATTCCACAAGTGAGCACAGCATAGGAGAAGCAAATGAGATAAGAATTGTTTTCTTTTTCTCTGAGGCTTCTCAGCTTCCCAGGAGAAAAAACATGGGCAAAGGGATTTTTTCAGAGAATGTGAATGCTACATACATGTCTGTTACATGTCTGCTACAGGCTGCCTCAACAGGAAGAAGTAGATGAGCCTTTCTTCAGGTAATTCGGGAAAACTGTTTGTTTTCAGGCCCTGGTCATCATGGGTGACTTCAATTATCCTGATAATTGCTGGAAAAGCAAGGCAAGAATAACAGAGATCAAGCAATCCAGGCTTCTGCAATCCTGTGATAAGAACTTCCTAATAAAAATGTCCAAGGAGCTGAGGAAGAAAGCTACTCTAATAAACTTCAAACTTTCCAAAGAGCTAGTCAGAATTATGAGGGTCTTGGCTGCAGCAAACACGGGATGGCGGGGTTCAGACTATTCACAGGAGAAAGAGAAATAGCAGGATCCCAAACCTGAACATGGGATGAGCAGACTTGGCTTGCTCAGCTTGAATGAATGGCATGGAATGTGACCATTGAAAGAATAAGGCTGCAGGAGAGCTGGTCAGGTTTCAAGGAATATCTCCTCTGGGCTCAACAGTGGTCTACCCTGATAAGCAGGAGGTCAGACAAAACATTCCAGGAGATCTGCACAAGATGAACAAAGAGCTCTTGAACATGCTCTGTACAGAAAAAGAATGCTAGGGGTAGGAATGAGGTTGGGTGACCCAGGATGACTGAAGAGGTGCCATCTGAGCATGCAGGGCTGGGCTTAGGAAAGCCAAAGCCCACTTGGAGTTGAGTCTGGAAAGAGTTAATAAAAACAAGACAGGTTTATAGATATACAGTAGAAGAAAGAGTAAGGGAAAAAGGTGGACATGCTGGCACATAGAAGGAAGGGAACCTATTGATAGGGAACACTGAAAGGATTGAGGTTTCAGATGCCTTCCTTCTTCACCTAGCTAGATAAAACTGGTGGAAGGAAAACTCACTTTCATTTTTTACCATGCTTTATTTTTGTGGGTTTTTACAGATTAAATTGCTTTTGCTTCTCTTTTATGTTTGTTTTAGATTTTAAATTGTCTATTAGAGCTGATTTTATGCTTTGTTGTGTCAGACTGGGTCAATAAAATCTCTTGTTCTTGTTGCAGGTGTTTTTGTTTAGCAACCCTACAGAGAAAGCAAGTGTAAACAGTCTTGCCTGTGGTTTCTTTCTGATTTATCTAGAAACCTGAGCAATTTGTTAAACATGGGATATTATTTAATCAGCAGGGCAAATACTGTGTGGGTGTTACATTTTTCTTGAACTGCACATAATTAATATGGAAAAAGCAAAGTGAAACAGCATTCGCACTGCTGGATGAAACATTATTGGTAGGTGAATGGATGTGCCTCTTTTAAAGAACAAAAAGGATTGAGCTAACTCAGTTATGTGAAAAACCCTATTATGTGAAAAAATTTTAATCTATCATTAATACACAAGATTAGCATTATTAACATCTTTTTCATTATCACAGATAATGAATTTTGTCTCTTCCTTATCTTCCATATTATTCCTTGATGAGAGCACTTTGCTGGTAGCAAATATGTGCACAAGTATTCATTGTTAATTCTTATTGCCTCCTCATCAGCTGTATTTCCTTTTCAACATTCTGGTACAAAGGAAAAACATAAATAATTTTTCTTCTTCCAATTCTAGCATGGCACATACTGTATTACATCTTAATGTACTTGCATTTGGGAAAAAATGTAAAAAAACCCACACCCCAGATGTTGTGGGTGGAAGATTGCTTTTCTTCTGGTTGAAATGAATTGATTGATTAAGGGCTTATCCAGTAATTTAGAAGTATAGCTTCTATTGCTGAAACCATAGCAGCAGCTCAGCACATTTTGTTTTATTTTTTCTTTTAAGAATGAAAGAATTTTTACTAGATGGGTTTTTAAATTGGGAAGAAGTGGAAAAACTTTCTGGGCCATGATTTTTAATGACTCTGATTGCCAGTGCCTGGCTAAACTCCTGCTTTTGTCGACTGAGACCTATGAAATTTCTGAATCTAAACAACTATGGGTTCTGAAATTGCATGGAGCAGATACTTTCTTCAGAAGTCTGGTTCTTCCTGGAAAAAACACAAGGACATTCTTCCATCACAGTGAAATTTCCCTTTGCAGACCTTGAGAAATTGGAGAAACACAGAAAAT
>JAYDZK010000169.1:91212409-91237222 GCA_034509185.1 Euphonia xanthogaster
GAATAACTTTTAGCTGATGTAAAATTGCTTTATTTTATTCTCAGTTTACAGTAATCTAGAAAAACATGAGGTGGAAGAATGTGCCTGATTCTCATGGTAGAGATTTCTTTTTCCAGTAATTAAAAAAATACACGAAAGAAATAGTGTTAGATAATTGGTGTATGCATGCATATAATCAATGAATTTGTTGTAAATATGTTTCCAGTATTCAAATATTTTTGCTGTTCTACTGTCATTTTCAAACCATAAACTCTATTCCCAAAGCACATACAGTCACTTATTTTCTTGAGCTCTAGTAAAATAAAAATACATCCCAAGGGAAAAAAAAAAACTTCTTAATGTGTAATGATGAATAATTTGCAAGGAATTGATGTTGTTAGGTTTCCTTCATGATGGAAAAATTAGACAAGACAGATGAAGCTGTCTGTAGTGCTTTTGTGAATATTTAAAAAAGGAGTTTCATTCTTGACATTTGAAAATAGCACACTTTTCAGAATGTAAAACATGGCTTAGCTTTACCTCATTTTAATAATATAATTAAGAATTGTTTTCATTTTTAAGGTAATGATATTGAACTAATAAATTTTCAAGCAAAATTCTTTTAAAAAATTACTGTCTTCTGCAAGAGGAGAATTTTGGCATTCCCTCTGTTATATGCTGGTGTGTAGCAGTCTGAATCAGTCCCCTGCCAGCTGATATCAAGCCATGAACATGCTGAAAGTGTTCCTTCACTAACATGGACCTACATAAGATGTGCAGTCAGGAGCCTTGAGACCTTGTGCATTTAAGCCTTAAAAATTGTAGGCTTAGATTGTGAATTTAGTATTAAAAATGCAAATATAAAGATTTTTCATTTGAAAAGCTTTACATATTTTTAAAATAAATTTATCAAGTGTATTAATTGCAGTTAAATTATAAAATGTAAATAAACATAATTTATAATTTAAAAATTATTAAGATTGCAAAACATCCTATAAATTTGAAATGAGACATCACTATAGAGCGCGACACAGTGCAAAGCACCAGGACTCCATCAGAAGGCTGTATAGATCTATTTATTAAATCAACATGTTGCCTTTATAGTTTTACAAGATATTTACATTTGCTTAGAAAACACATACACTGCCCATTGGTCATAAAAAAGGAATAAAACTCTCAATAGGTGAAAAGGAGCCACGTCACTCTGTAAGCCAACCAAATTCCATATCTTTGTACTTTCTGTCTTTCTTCACGTTGTCATGGTGATAGCCTTGGTACCTTCCTTGAGAAAGATATGAGGCTTTCCTTATCTCCAGGAAGCCTTTGCTGGCTCACAAGAACAGAAATGTCTTTCCTACAATGAGAAACCTAAACATTAATGGTGGGAGTTTGTTGCATTGGTGATTTGCTCATTAAGGCCGTGCAGAAGAATCATCACAGTGGACTAAATAATACCAAATAAGTTAGTCTTGTAATTAGTTGAATAAAGATATTTTAAGTGAAAAATTTCTATGAATTGACTATAGAGACTTAACTGGTTTTTAGTGTGATCATCAAGAGATTCTGAATTTTACAGTGAAGCTATGGTAATTCATAATATTCTGTGATCCGGTGCTGTCCTCATAACTACTGTATTGACAGCTTCAGGTATTTAGCTTTTCAGTTAACAATATAATGTCATTTGGAGTGCCAATAAATACTGGCAAATCCCTGAAAAGGCCAGGTTGTTTCTACAACTCAAATACCCCTCTAATGTTAAGGGCTTCTCAAGGTTTTGTGTGAATACTTTAAAACTAATAGCCTTCTATCAGACATCTGCAACTTTTTCTTTAATGTATGCCTTTGACATATATACACATGTATATTTATATATATATAGTTTCTGTATGGCTATTGCTTTATGAAAGTTGCAATTTTTATAACACAGTTTCACTATGTTAAAAAAAATAGCACCATTAAAAGGTGGGAAGACAGAATAAAATGAAGCTGAGCTAAAACCCAGGCAACTGAATGTCCCTTGACCAGGCAACACCCTCTGTGCTGCTGCAGAACTTGTTTCTGAAATAGAGAGATTCATCACAATTTTTGTTGGTATGTGCTCCATGCTGGAGTTGGAAATAGCATTTTGAGACTTCATCTTTAAATCATCTTGTCGCTTTAGTGTTGAATTGTCTACTTTTTTTTTTTTTGTTCTTTACATCAGAATAGAAGAAATAGACATCCAGACACATTAAATATGCTTCAAATTATATAAACACATAGATATTTAAAGAAAATAGGTAGTAATATAAAAAACAGTGTAAAACCAGAAAATACATAATCTTTCATGTTTTTCTTGCCTATCCCAACTAAATTTCTTAAAGAATATATGGGCACAGCTTTTATTTAGTTTATAGTTACTTTGGAAGTAAATTTAAACTAGAAAATAAAACACCATCCTTAACACATTTCAAAGATTACCCAGTAGATGCAATTCATGGGTATTTTAGACTATATCTTTTATAGGCTATTGATAACTAAGTTGTGTCTCATCTTGGTGGCTTTTATTTAATCAATGATTACATAGTTAGAGAGAAGGCATCAAATAAGTAGTTAATCAAAAGGATATTTGTTTCCACATTTTTTCATTATGAACTTTATATCAAGGACTTAACAGACCAGAAAAGACAGATGAAGTACCTGCAAGCTTTCCCTTGATGTGTGGACAAAGCTTTGTCTACCCTGGGGAGGATAAAAATCACTCAAACCTTGAGTTGATTAATTGCAGAAAGAAATAGCAATTATATGGCATACTTAATGTTTTTCAGTCTAAAATTTCAGTTATAAAATTTACAAAAACAGACTTCCAATTAACTTTAACAGGTTTAAATCCAGTGTGATTTTGTTCCATCCCTAGTGCCTATGTACTGTATACCAGCATTTTAACAAATTATTTGAATACTGAGTGCTCTTCCCTGTGTAAGGTGATCTGGAAGATTTTCTTCCTACATTTGTTGAGGTGGGTATAAAATGCACATTGCTGGTGGTTTATTGGAATTTTGTTTCAATGCTAGTTTATTACCTCTTGCACATGGCTTTGGCACTTCGTCACGTTGCTAAAGTTGTATTTAAAAAACATTGCTGAGGCATTTTTTTAATTGGAGCTAAACAAAGAATTTTTCACTGTCTCTCTTTTTTTGATGTGAGTGGCATTTAATGAGGTTAGTGCTTACTTTTGCCTAGTTGCTTATATGGCCCTATCTAAAACCATGTCTTACACTCACAGAGATTTAAATCAGGGCACTCTCTTCTCTGAACAGTTTCAGAGGGTGAATCTGCACATGGGTATGAGTGTGGGTATGAAGTCTCCCTCTCCCTCTCCCTCTCCCTCTCCCTCTCCCTCTCCCTCTCCCTCTCCCTCCCCATACTAAAGATGAATTATGGCTGAGAATTTTTACCAAATGTAGATTTTTATTGAGAAAAGCACTTTGGAAAAATTCATTTCAAAATAAGAGATTTTTTTCCTAGAAATAATATGTTTTTTTTTTTCCTTCAAAATTCTGTTTCTTAAAAAAATGGAACATCATAATACTATATATTTTATGCATTATTATGTGAAGCTGCTACTATTTTACCATGATACCACTCTATTAATTGCACAATGAAATTATTATTTTCCTAATTAAAAGCAATATCTATTTAATATTAGTTGAAAACATGTGGTAATAGACTATCATGAATTTGGAGAAAGTGTGTTTCCTAAAAAACAATGTTTGGAAATTTTTATGTGACATCCAACAGTGGTACTTCTGAACTGAATTCATTACAAAATACTTCTAGAACCCAAATAAGTAATTTTTACTTATTTAATTCAGAAAAACAAATGAACATATGGCTCACAAATAAGTAGTAATCATTTTAGATATACATAAGAAGTGAAAATTATCTCACAGAATAATTCCAGCAGGAATAACTGTGGGGGGTTTCTGAGGGTCCAGCTGCATCCTTAAAATTACCCAGGATGAATCACACAATTTTTCTGGTCAACCAGTTTCAACATGAAGCCTGTTGGGTTTCTGTTTTAATGCAAAAATTTGATTTTTTGGTTTGATTTTTTTTTTTAATGTTGCAAATAGTGTAACAAAATAAATTTCAGAAAAACATCTACTTGTAATATAGTAATACATCTGCATAGATATGTGAATTATTTGGAAGTTAACTGGAATGAGATTTTCTTATGGCCTAGAGGCCGATTTGATGTGAATATAAAACTTTTTTGGGTTGCTTGCCTTTTTAAAATTTTTCTCCCTTTTCAGCCAGGAAATAATTCTTTCATTCCAAAAAATTTATTACTCAAAAATAATTTAAAGCATTTTTCGCTATATATTGGCTTAGATCAGAACTTTCACTGATTGTCAAAATGAGATCAGTCTGTTATTTTTGCTTTATTTTATCATTATTGAATCCAGTGAATTTGTGCTTTGATATAAAAAAGGAATACCAACAGAGTCAAGAAGTTGTAAAACAAGCAGATATTTTGTCTGAAAATGAAAAAACTGTCCTAAAATTGCCCATATTTTTAGAATTATAATTTTATTTTGTTTTAACATATTTGAAGTATAATAATTTCTGAATATAGCTTCTTTTATTACATATATTTAAAATAAAATTAAATCACAACATGGGAAATCTGATGCTTTAAAGATTTACTTCCTAATGAATAAGACAGTGTGTTTTTTTTCTGCGCCTCATGTACACTTTGTTTCATTCTCCTTATTGACAGTACTCAGGTGAAGGGTTTTTAATGAAATGTAATCAAGTGTGTTTAAATATGAGGAAGCTAACAAACACTTTAATATTTAAGCAGAATATTTTGAAATCTTCTTTTTCAAAGCAATTACAATTAAATTAAATATTTCAGGGGTGCAATACCTAACATCAAAGGATGGATTGGTTTTGTTATTGATTTTTTCATGCCTTTGTGATATTTCTCCTAAAGCTTGGTAAAAGAAAAGCTTGCTTGAAAAAATACAATTGAATTGCAAGGTCTTCAGCAGAAAGTTTTTAAAAGCTTTTAGCACTTTTAATCCTTTGGTTGTCTTATGTATTTTTTTTTTGTATAATTAAAGAATCAATTTGATGTGTGATTTCTTATTCACAACATTGTAAATGTGAATTGTGTAATTTTAAAAGAGTTTAAACATGTATGAAATTTAATAGTCTGAAATTGATCATTTTAGTCCAGCTGACAAAAGCTACACGGTTTTACAGAACTTTTTATCCAGCTTTTGTCAATATTAGTAAGTATAAATGTGTTGCCAGCTGCTATAGATGAGAGAGCTTCCCCCAGCTAGGGGTGATAAAATCCGTCTGTGAATGATATTATGCCATGACAACTTAATTGTTTCAGTTTTATTCAATTTTATAAATTTATTAGTATAGGAGATGTCAATTCATTTTTTTTTCCTTGCATTTTGAGTAATTTTTAAAATAGAACCTCCAAAAGGACAAATTGATGGTTTCAGAGTTTTTCATACTAGATAATTTTCATAATATGCTCTAGTGGAAAACACTGCTCTAGTAGAAAACACTAAAGTAAAGTACATGTCATGGTGTTATTATTACTTTACATGGGATTTACACAATTAAGAAAAGAAAAAATTATTTTAACAATTCTTGATAGTAATTTATCATAATAATATTCAAATAAGTAAATTGATACAGACGTGACTCACATTAAAAATTTAGTTTTCATGAACTCTCACATTTTTCCTTTTTTTTAGTAAGTTTCCATTGCCATTTGTTTTGATTCTTCCTGTTGATTACAAAGAGGAAGTCAAAGGCTAGCAGATGCTCTTTCCTTCTTTTCAGTAATTCTTGCTATAATTTGGTGCTCCTCAGAGCAATGAGATTTTCTTATGTTCCTGGATATTTTCAAAAAGTTTTGAAAGCTTTTTAGTAATTCCTGTTGAAAAAAAAAGACATTTTTTCAGTGTTTTTGTAGATGGGGAAGGAAAAATTGATATGGAAGGAACATAATATTATTGTTACTTCTTTATATTCCTCTTGCTTTTCCTTATTGTTTTTTTTTCTGATGCATTTAGATGAATACAAAGATGGATGAGATGAGGGTTTTTTTGAATTTATTTTTCATTGCGTTGTTTATTCCCTGAACATAATTTTTCATTGCATAAACCACCCATTTGAAAAGGTGAAGGGTGTAAACTAATAAATTGGTATAAATTGCATGAAGACCTGTCTTGTGTCCAGAAATCAACTGGGTGAATTTGGAAGAGCTGCTCTCAGTCCAAAGGGGAGTAGCGCTTCCACCTTGACACTATAAATGGTACAGAAGGTTGGAGGTCACTGTCTCAGGCTCTGTTTAAGGCCCATAGCTTAACTTACCTTTTGATTTGTAATTAAGGTGGAGCCTTGAGCAAAGAATTTTTAACCCCGGTGTCTGTTTCACTATGGTTCCGTGAGCATATTTCTGTTTGATTAAACATATAAAATAAAATTGAGTGTCCAGAAGTGTCCAGCTGCAAAGAACTGAAAGGACTTTATTAATCCTGTTTCTCAATAAAATTAACTTGGGGTGTTCTTTTCTAAAAATAAATAAATTTAGATTAAAACAAACAAAAAATACTGTTAATATTTATATATAGCAGCAAAAAGATTGATTTTAGTTTTTTTAAGACATGGAGAAGAATTAAAATGGTTCAGTTTAGGCCTAAAGATCAAAGTCCATTGAGGTGGTGGAAAAGAGTGATCTTGCTGTTCTTTCAGTATCAATAATAATCTGCTATATGTATGTTTTAGTCCAAAGTATCACATTTCATTGATTTTACTTTTTGTTTATTTCACCATGTACTCATTTTCGGTTTTTTGTAATTCAGTGTGTACATCTAAAATAACAGTGTTGCTTAGATATGGAGTGTAATTATGAACCTTTTATCTTTGTGTTTATCTTTGTGTTGCCAGGGTTAAAAGCTTTCAGAGGTGCCAAAGTTCCATGCAATCAGTTATTTCTGCATTTCTAGCCTAACAATGCTTTGTGAAAGGCTACAAGAAAAATACTGTAAGAGCAAATGATCAAGGACTTTTTAGAACTTGGTACTATTATAGGTGGAAGTCTTGGTCTTGTACTGATTACTTTGTAAGAGACACCATTAACTGATGAAACAGTACTGAAACCTGATGGAAAACTCTCTGTGTGAAATCTGTTGGTGTTGACATTGTAGGATAAAGTACTCTAGGCCAGGAATTTACTTGCTCACATGCTTGCTCTCAGAAAACAGGAAAATAGTATCTTCCTCACCACAGCCCCCAGTTTTTGTGTGGTCATTCATGTTTCATCAACTATTTGATTCATCTTACATTCTTTGTAACAAAATAGAAAAGCAACAAGATGTTTCTTGAGTCTGTTGAATTCTCTTAAATCTTTGACTTTTTATCAGTGATTATAAGTCTGCATGAAAGAAGAAATTATCAAGGAAAACAGAGTCTAGTCCCACAAAATTCTAGCAGTTATATAAAAATTAATATTGCCAAAGACAGCTATTACCTTTGTTCAGTAGAAATTTAATTTCCTAGTTTCTATAAGAATTTCTTTACTTGAACATATGCAAGCTTATGGATTACTTTTATATCCTTGAGACTACAGGGTTTATCTCCAAAACATTTTTGCTATGTGACAACCCACATGTTTTGAATGGCTAGCTGTGTAAAATAAATGCCTTTTTTGCCTGACTTTATTTTTTTTTTTAATTTATATCAGAAGACATCAATGGATGTGAAGGAGAAATAGGAAAGGGAAAGGGAAATAGCATCATATGTTCTACTTTCATTCTTTATTTGAATTTTATTTGAAATCCCTTCCGAGGATAACCCTATAATGTACGTGGTGTTTTTATGATTTTTCAATAATCAGATGTTTAGCAGAGGTAGTTATAGAATTTAATTATTACCATCCATTGTGTATATTGAAGGAGAGATGAAAGCTGAAAAACTGTTCTCCTTAAAAAAAATTACCTGTACTTTGAAGAATAAAAGCATTGGAAATTTAGATTTTAAAAGCAAGTGAAATATATGTTTGTACGTGACCCAAGTTTAAAGTTTAGTAAATTAAAAATATTAATGTTTCTAACTAAAATTTTAATTGCAATATCACTTTTTAATGGGAAACAATACGTTGTCATAATGCTGATTTTAATGGACAATTTTGCTTTATGAAAAAACCCTTAGGAATGAAAAATAGATTTTTTAGAAGAATAATTACCTGGTACTAATTTAATTTCTGATGCAGAGAAATGAATATTTAAAAAAATAAATAAAGTCTCTGAAGCGTTTCTTAATAGCAGTGTTCTTGGTCAGTTCCCACCACAGAACCTTAATGGAATTTTAAGGGTTTGTAGAATATTCTTGATATTCTATGAATCCACAAGGATCCTCAAAGTTCAAATTTAAAATACAAGAAAAATAAATATTGACCACTTTTAGAATCTTTTAATTTACATGTTTCAGACAATTTCAGGATGAGATTGTGTTTTTATAGTACTGTCTTGGAGTTAGAAGTCACGTGCTGAGCAGAGATTTCTACTTTTACTCTTTGTTTTGGGTGGTAGTGACCCCAGTAGCTGTGGTATTTGTTACATTTCTCTCAAGATGGAGAAGACAGAGCATGTTAGGAGAGAAGGTCTTACATGCTTATTCCTTATCATCTTAGGAGTTTGCTGAAAAGTTACTTGAATGCAAATTTTGTTCTAAGGGCTGTATATACAGTACTGACTCCATCCTGGCAGATAATTCTATAGAATGAGTTCTGTACATAAGAAACATCAATGCTTGAATAATGTAGTGATCTTTTTTTTCCTCCAAATATGTCAGATGACTTTCATAAACATGTTAAATACAAACTGCATTTGTCAACAAAGAAACTTCTAAGTTTTGTATAAATATATTTACAAAACAACACATTTATTAATTTATTTATTTGCTTATAAGTGTAAATCAAATATAAACATTCAAAATGTATTGTAACAAGCCCCATTTCCTCCTCCCTTTCATTCATACCTAATGATTGATTTCCTGGTTCATGATTTGGTAATTATTAACAAAGTACAGTAGAGAAAGTATCAGATAATTTTCAATTCATGTAGCAGAGAATATATGATTAAATATTCTCTAAGTACCATAAGACAACGATTTAAATAGCATCGAGTTGCTGCTGAGCTAAAGCCTTTGATTCTAGATAACTGTGAACTGCTTGTGAAGGGTTTCACACCACAAAAAGCCCTGAAGTTAGCTGGATGCTGTACTCCAACCTTTGCTTTCCAAATTAGCATATTAAATTACACTGAAGGCTAAGAGGCTCTTAATTTCTTTGGAATACAAAGTAATGAAATAGAATAAGATCAGACTGTAAACAGAGAAAACATGTAAATTTTGGATGATGAAGATTTATCTTGGGAAAAAATCCACTCCCTTTGTTCCTAGCAAGGTGTTTTTCCTTACCATTTATTTCAGTCCAGCATCTTTTCAGTGACTTTTTGATTGACAAAAAATTCTTGAAAATTATTTCTTGAAAAAGAAAATCCTTTCCATCACCTTTGAATGCTGGCTATGGCTCATCCTGTGACTGGCAGGCACAGTGCTTTTCCTAAGATAGCTGTAGCTCCATGCAGGGTGCCTGTATTATCTGGGATTCCCAGCACTGGCCAGCCTGAGCACCCCCGGTCTTTGAGCAGTTTCGTGCTGCGACTGTGCATTCATACATTACAAATGTGTAGCCTTCTGCTGTACTTCAATTACCCAGCAAGCTGTTTGTAGAATATCCTCTATACAATATTTGTACTGCAATTTAAGAACAGATTTTTCACTTGCAATGTTTGTCATACAACTTTTCTCCCCTCATTCCTGCCTGCTTGTATAACTCTGGAGAAGAAAACAAGTTTATAAAAAGCTAAACAAGATGAATCTGTAACCCATCATGCATTTTATCAACTTATTCCCCATCTCCTTGAGCTGATTCTGTGACATCTGACAAGTTCTATTGCCATAATAGAAAGTTGGTCTGTCTTTATTTCATTAGTGTGTGTTGATGATTTGAGTACAAAAAGCACAGTTGCAAAACAAAAAGTCAGATTCATTTCAAGCTCGATTAACCACATTGATCCCCTTTCCACCTTTATATTTGATGGACTGAAAAAAGTGAAAGAGATGTCAGTTTAAAGTTTGATGGAATTCCACAAATTGCTCAAACACCAACTTCAACAAGTATATCAAAATAATGATTAAAAATGTCACTAAGTATTGCTTTTCATTATATTAAACCTCAGTATTTCTCGGATTTGACAGAATGAGCTAGGTGTAGCTCATTCTATAAGCTGAGGATTTTTAGTGTTAGAAGACATTGCTTAGAGAAACATGTCTGAAATAGGAATTATGTGATTATTATTTGTAGCCATATGAGCCCTTCTGATCACATAGGCTTGTACTATTTTAAGGATATTCTGTATGATTTCTCTGGAAATACATTAATGAATCTTCTAAGTTATTTCATTTGGAAAGTAGTGCATTCAGCAGTGTGTTGAAGGGCTTGGTATATATGAAATATACAAGTACCTGCAGTATGGGAGAATATTTAAAATTAGACAAAAGTCAGAATACTTCTGCAGTTTTGAATCCCAGAGGATATGACAGGACCCTTGCTTTTGCTTCCATATTTGCAGTGTTTGGAGACTGGTGTCTAGCTATTACAGAGACACTTGGGTTTTTCACAGAAAGCACAGTTCAATTAACAAAACTCTGGATTAATTTAGAAGCCAAAGTCATAGTTTGAATCCATCACTGTGAGACATGCTTGCGTCAGAGAGAGATTAATCCAATTTTGCCAACCTGCAAGGCACAAATAAAAGAACACTTGTTAAAAAGTAGATCTCTGCTTATAGAGAAAGATCTGATCTTGTTACTTAGCTTAGAGTCCAAAATGTAAGCCTTGCAGCAAAGTTGAAACCTGTTTAAGAACATTTTCACTGAAGAATTTTCATTGACATAACTAGATTTGTTTCCAAATTAAACTGTTCTTCAGGCATGGTTGTAGGAGACTCCATGAAAGCAGCTGCACTGGAACTTAAAATCAGTGATTAAACGAGCGTTAAATGAGGATGCTATTTCTCTTTGTCTTAATGTTTTGCCATGCTATTTGAAATCAATTAAGGCAGCTATCTTGAAATTAAAAGTATACTAATCAAAATACCATCCTCTATTTGCATCCATTTCTTTCCCAGAAGTGTCAGTTGCTGGAGAAACGCTTTTCTTTTTTTTTTTTCCCCTTAGGAGAGCTAGAAGTGAAATGATTAGGGAGAAGCCATATTAATAGAAAATTTATTTGGGTAGGTGAAATCTTTCATTACTGTAAGATCTGTGTGTTTGCTTGTACAGTTTTTACACAGTATAGTTTTCAGGGGGATGTTTCTAATTAAACATAAGAAAATTCTAAAAGAGTGAGAAAGAGGATTGGGACTTTTCTCAGTGGAATTACCTGAGTGTGTTTTTTTACTGAGAAAGCTTATGTTGGTATCATTGAATCACTAGGAGCAATTTGGTTTCAACCTGTCAATGACAATGTTTTCAGAAACAAAACACTTTGGTGATGGAATTGGGGAACAGTACAGTAATGGTTGGTTGGACACTAAAACAGTTCTGGGACTAATCATGTGTGTGTAATCAACTGTGCAACCAAAGTGGTTGCACAGTTACAGTGTCTTTTAGAAGATACATTACCTTTGTGATAAATTGGGGAAAAAATCAACAACTTTGGGGGAAAAGAAGAAATATGCAAATTTCTATTTATTTTTTGTTTCTTTTACAGTTGAAATATTTGTTCAGATTTTGATTCTAACTTGAGGAAGTGGGGGGAATCTTACTTTAGTTGGGCTAGATAAAAAGGACACTCTGAGGATCTCTATTGTCCCAGTGTGGGACCCATACCCATAAGTTCAGTAAACTTATGTTGTGAAATTTTCCATGTAAGCCCTATTAAGGGGAAGGATCTATAACAATTTTTCTATGTACACTAAAACCTACAATTAATTATTTTGAAGTTATCTATGAAAGTATGTGTCCAGAATAATTAATCCTGCTGAGAAACTAGGTAAGCAGATTGACTATGCTCATATTATGACTTGCCCCTGAGACAGGGTAACTGAGGTTCTTGTAATGGATCCCTTGTGGTGGGTTAGATTGGAATGACACTCTATATATATGTGTGTGTGTGTGTGTGTGTGTGTGTGAGGTTAATTTTGGAACAATTTGTTTGCAATAGAGAGAAGGCCATTTTGGTTATTATCTATAAAAATGTAAGAATATAAAAGTATAAAAATATCACCTTATATATAAGTATGTAAGTATATAAAATATAACCAATATATAAGAAAGAAAAAGAGATGATAAGAGTAGACAGCAGAGAGGAGAAATATCATCGCACGTGGATCCAGCAATGAGACTTCATTATTGTAATTTCACTGTCAGTTGCTCAACGTTGTGGTTGTGGTCTTGATCTGCCATGAGTGGGAGAAGCCCCAACAACACAAAGTTCAATGGGTTAATACAAGTTCATGTTTCCATGGGAACACCCGAGCACCTCTGCTGCAGGAGCAGTTTTACACTGTCTGTCGCAACACTGGTGGGGGGACCCAGAAATGAGTCTTGGAGGTCTTAAATGGTTTATGACATGGCAGCTCTTTGACCTTGCTTAGTTGAGCAAGCTGTGTATTCTCAGAAGAGATTAATACCTTCAGGCTTACATGATACCTCCTCAAGTGGGAGGTGGGAGAAAATTTGAACTGTAAAAAGCATTATGCCACCTTGCTGGATCTGCTTATCAGCCTTTGCCTTATCTGCCTCAAAAGCCAGCCTATTGTGAAGCAAAGGTTTGTTTCTCATGGTCATTCTCTGGTGGTGGGTGTGCAGATCAGAGGTTTTGCCAGCACGGAGCCAAAAGCTCTCCTCTTCCCCTTCATTTGGGGGGTACAAACCTGGCCTCAGCAAAGAACTCACTCCTTTTGCAAATGGCTGGTTGTTCAAGTTATTAACCTTTAACATTTCCATCTCCCACTGATCATTATATTTAAAAAAGAGGAAAGAGGCAGGAAAAAAGAAAAGAAACAAAGATAAAAGGGAAAAAAAGGAAAAAATAAAAAAATATTTAAAAAGTAAAATAATTAAGGAAACCACTGAAGGAACCATTAAAACCTTAGCCCAGTTACTAAACTTTTTTTTTCAGTGAGTAATACTAATGGAAGGAAAACAAAATGCCTTAAAAGAAAGTGTCTGTAAACTTCATTTTCAAAGATGGTAGAGCTATATAAATTATTTTCTCATTACTTATACTCACACTGTAATAAACTCTTTGAGTTATCCTAAAAGAATTTCAGGAACAGAAGAAGAGAAAATTGTCTTTGGGTTTCCATGAGCTTCATTTACTTTGCTATATGTTTCAACAAAAATTATAATAGTTTTGCTTGTTTGTGGTTCCTGATGGTACTGAGGTTTGGAATGAGAAAAATTAAAATTTTCAGAATAAATGGAAAATTTTTGGGGGGTATGTAACTGAATTCACTAAAGTTAAAATGAGAAAGAAAAAAAAATCCTAATTGAGCAAGAATCTTACTGATAATTTAGGCACAACCTAGGAGATTAAAATACATTCTTCTGCTTCATGTACTAGTGAGTATGGGGACAAATACAGGATGACTAATGAGAATGTGTAAATGGATATTATTTTGAATTTTGCTTACTCATACAGAGTTTAATGGTCCCAGAGTAGGATGGGACAAGATAATCTCTAACCTACAATTATGCAATGAAATCTCAGGTCAAGCAAAATGGATTTATAATTAATTTATTAACATGGGGATGAAATAATTAATACTATGAAATACAGTACTTATGTTTAGGGGCAGTCAGAGAAGTGGTTTTAGTGATGATTGCTTCTGAGTCCTGCTTACATTGCATGAAAACAAGTTGAAGAAAAACATAAATACATGCAAAATAAAACCCAATGCAACTTCACTGGAATACACAATAACACATTAAACAATACACTTTGAGGCAGAAATATTCTCAAATCAGCAACATCAGAATGCTTTGTTTCCATTCCTCTATAATGGCTCCTGTTTTTAACTGTGCAAGTAGACACCATACACACGTGGTGTATGTACAGTATATCCAGCAAATTTGGCACTTTTGTTGCGTGTGCAGGGCTAGGTTTTGGTAAAGGGGACTATGGGGGTCACTTCTGTGAGAAGCAGCTTCCTCATGTCCAGCAGATCCAATCCTAGACAGCTCCAAGAGAGACTCACATTGGAGAAATCAATGGAGAGGCTTAAGGCTGAAACAGGGGAAGGACCCCTCCCCCTGAGCACTGACAGAAACAACTTGTGGTGAACTGACCATAGCCCCCGTTGCCATCTCCCTGCACTGATGAGGGAGGAGATAGAGCTGGGAAGGAGGGAGGGGTGGAGGGGAGGTATTTTTAGGATTTATCTTGCTTTTCACTATCCTGCTCCCATTTTGTTAGTAATGAATTTCATTAATATCCCCAATTAATCTGTTTTGCCCATGATGGAATTTTGGTGAGAGATGTCTCATGGATCGTAACTCATGAACCTTTGTTATATTTTCTCTTCCCTGTCCACTTGTGGAGGGGTGCAATGGAGCGGCTTTGGTGGGTAGCCAGGGTCAGCCTACTGCAGTACTCTAAGAAGGAACTGTCTTTATGAGAATGTATGACTAGTTAAATTTGCAAAGAACTTCAGACTGATCGTGTTTATGGGTTCCAGTAAGGACCTTGGCACAAAATGCATCAGTATGCTATTGAAATACATTCATGTTACAGAAATCAGGAGGCATATTAAAGCACAGGAATATTAAAAAGAACACAGAGGAAGAATTACGTGACCTTGAAGACTGAACTAATAGAAATGGGATAGTTTTAATAATAGATGTTCAAAATCACATAATTTATTAGTCATAAAGTGAAAATTGAAAACCACCACAGAAAATAAAATATTTAGACTATCAGTCACTAAGGGATAGGATGTGCTGTACTGTCAGAAATATGCTGGAATATTCTGGTTGGTCTTCAGTTGACACTCCACCACCTGCTGGGTCTCTGATAGGTTCTTTATAATATCCTGTTAGCCCCAGGAACCTGAAGTGGTGCTGGATGTCTACATTTAGGTGGCTGAACTAATGTTTTACAGATGTTTTTCTATCCATCCTGTGGCAGATTTAATTGACTACATGCCTATGTTGGCAAATCTAGAGCATCCTAAATGAGCTGGACCAGTATGTTTCAGTAACTGGATCCTGCCTGTAGCAGCTGAAAAGATCTGTAGGAATCAGTGACTGAGATCATTGTGTATAATTGAAGTAAAGCCCTTGAAGCCTTTAAAAGCATGCAGGAAGACACCTACCTGAGGTATTTTATCCTCAGAGCAAATTTCACTTGAATGATAATGATGATGATGATGTGACAGCCAGTGAAAAAGCCGAGTCACTGAAAAATGCACTCCTAGCAATCTAGAATGTGTGTTACGTTTTGGTTCTTATTAAAAGTTATGGTCCTTAAGAAAAACAAAGTCAAATTAGTGTAGGACATTTCTTGATATTTCCAGAAGTTCTAGAAGACCGCTAAATTCATCAAGGTAATAGATCTTACAGAAGATACTGAAAATGTAATGGTAAATTATGCTTTGCCTCATGCATCAGAAGTAAAAACTCCAAAGAGAGAAATAATCTATTCAACTAATCTCTGCAATGTAAGAAAAACCCTACCTAAGCATACTGTAACTGCAATTAAGTTTTTGCTAGAAATCTGAGGAAAACATGGAGCCACCAAATAAAGCAAGAATTGGAATATTAAAATAATGTGAGAAGAAAAATATTACCATTCTTTGGTTCCAAGTTGATTAACTTAAGAGAAACTGACTATAGATACTTACAGGAGCAGGAGTGGACACAAAATGTTTCCCGTTATGTTCCGTATTGATCGAAGACACTGTAACAACCACGGTGGGTTGGAGAACTACTTTTCTCCTTGATAAAAAAATTCTATGTCTGTGTCCTTGTATCGACCCACCTTACAATTGCAGTGTTGTTAATGTAGAGGTGTTAGTCAATCTTTCTACTTAGTTCAGATACCCGTGTTTAAGAACTTTCTTATACTGTTTTCTATTGGGTTTTTCTTCATGATGTAGTCATTTACTTCAAAATGCAGGTATTGGTTTATTAAAAAAATGATTACACACTGCAGCCAACCTGCAGTGCTCCACATTAATGACTTGTAGAGCAGGAAGAGGTTTGGATTTTGAGGTTTGAGTTGGTTTTATTTTCACACGATCTAGACAAAGCCTCTTCAGACTCTTTTTTACAGTGCATTACAACTACCGAAAGAATTAGTGTAAAAACATAAATGCTGTTTAGAAATTCATCTTTGCACCATTTTACTCTTGAAGCACAGAATATACTGTTGTGTTCAGTATTTTCCAAAAGCAAACTAATTCAGACTGACATTTTCATGATTCTTTTGGCATACAAAAGAATTGGATTTTTAAAATAAAGTGTTAAATTAAGCAATTAACATAAATTTATAAATTTCATGATCTAAATGATAAAATATTTTAAAATGTGGAGAGGAATAAAATCCTAATACTAGCAAAGTAATTTCACAGATCAGCATGTAGTGGGGTAAGCCTTTTGTCACAGTTCACATGGACAAATAACCTAGTTTGATTCCTGCCCCTTAAATTTCTACAGACCAATTATATTGCTGTTAAGTATTTTCATTTTGATTACAAATGCCAAAAGCATTCTGAATTCTGCAGTAAAATGACAGATCAGAATGATACAATGAGCAGACAGCTGAAGGGCCATGTGGGACAATTAGTGAATTTGTACATCATTTACCCAAATTTACAGTTTACATAATGAAACATAGTGTGGTATTTCATCTTGAAATGCATATCTTCAACAAGCATAAATTTAACTTTCCTGTAAAAGGCTGAACTATGGAGGAATGTGTGTGGAAATTTTTGAACAAGCCTAAGCATTCACATGACAAATAAGTATCTTTCAGATACATTTCCACTGGGATCTTACACCTTCAAGGTTAGGAGCTAGCATTTATCTGTCTTTCTGTCCTGCAGAAGTTAAGGGGCAGTCACCTCAGTCCTTTTTAGCCTCCTATTCTGTTTTACATCTACTGACCACCCATTTCACATCATTGAGCCAGCTGACTTAACAAAGCTGAACTTAGGTCAGATGTTTAGAACATTTATGCAATATCAAATTCATTGCTTCTAAAGTAAAAAAAAGTCTCCTTTGAACTGTAAATATTCTATGAAATGAAAATACTCTCTCTTGATTTATAACTTCAGTTTATCACAGTCATGACAATGGATCTGCTGTGTTTGCTGACACATAGTTCTTCTTAACTTCAGGACCAAATGCACTGAAATCTCTTTCTTTAAATAATTCCCCATCACATCTTTCTCATTTGATCAAAAGTGTCAGTGATTAGTGACTCCATAAAGAAATACCATTTCTTTTACAGTAAATAGACAGTTTAACCTTATAATTTTTCATTATACATGTGGGATGGATTGTTTTCTCATTACTATATATTAATCTATTGGAACAACTTTTCCTATAAGGAACAGATAATAACTGACTTTTGTTCAACATAGGATAAGGAGAGAAGGAAACAAATGTTTAAATAATGTACTGTATTTTTATTTAAAGGAGTTAGAAATGGCTAACATGCTATACTACCTAAATAAATGGGTAAATTGCCAATGCCTATTGTAGCATTAAATGCACATGCTACATGCTGTACCATTGCTTGCTGTAGCATCAATGCACACTGTATATTTACATATATACATACATGAAAAAATCTAAAAAATCATTATATATTAGCATTAATGAACTGATATTATCCATTAATACATTTATGTTTTATATATGAAAGTAAGCTAAATATTTTTGGCTGTTTTTTTTTTTTTTCCCTAATGTATTGACAGGGGGGTAATACTGTCCTATTGAAATTGTAAAAGGACAGCCTGTGAGCTTTAAACTAAAATAAAAGAGACTGAATCTAGCTTTCCATCAATTCTTCTGTTGATTTTTTTTTTCCATATGCATAGCTATTAATTTGTCAGAGATCCATGTGCTGTCTGAGAAGCTAGCATAAAATACTGATCAGATTTTTGCCCTCCTACCAGTTTCACAAAAAACAAAGATGACATATAAACAAAAATTAAAATGCTCTAGTAAAATTATTTATAGCACAGTGTAATTCTGTCATATGATTTCATCTTTGTTAGCATTAAAGCATTCTGATGTTTCCTAATTAATGTTATTATATATGCTAATTCTTGATAAGAGGGGTCTAAAGAGCACAGCTGAGAACATTCTTTCTTGCTTGCATAAGTGCTCTGAGCAGCTGTATACCTTATTTTTTCAATATAAAGCAGTAAATACAAGTTAAGCCAAATAAAGATTCACTAGTGTCATTTACAATCAGTATATGATTTGGATTATCCTATATTTAAATTACATAAAAATATATTTAAATTACATAAAAATACATTTCTCTTCTTAAGAAGTTTGAGTCGGTGTGTCTCTACCACACAAAAAAGTTCAAATGTATGTCATTTATATATTTAAACACCTGACAATCTGTTTAGTTTCCCTTTTGTTTTGCTATGTAGTGTCATCAAGATGAAACTTAGATGTCATTCAGTGTAACAAAACATTGCTGTCACTGATTTTGGTTTAGGTAAGTTATGTATCCTGCAACTTTTTTTTCTGATGGCTTCTGTTGAACCACATTGAGCACATCAAGGTATGGTCCTTGAGAACAATTTCATTTAGTTTAGAGGTGTACCACACAGTGCTGGGTTGAGGGGGCTGCAGTCAATAATCTCGGAGGTCTTTTCCAACCTTAATGATACCATGATAGTGATATGAGACATAAATACGTGCTGCACACAAGTTAATGACATTTTAACCATTTTTCATGGAAAAGCTGCCATGTGATGTGCAGAAACAAGGTCCTCTATGCTAGGAAACATCCTTTTACAGGATTCTTGGTTACTTTTTAAAGAGAAGCATTAATCAGGAGACCCCTTTACTAACACAACACTGTCTGTTTCTGTGTCATGAATATGTTTGTAGGGGCATGCCATGCATGCCTCCTACCTGCTCTAAGGGACCTTTCTGCCTCTGGTCACTGACTGGGGTGGCTGAGGAGTCCACTGGAAGCAGTTTCAGGGACTGCTGTATTGACACGGAGGGGAGTGTGCCACCCTCTGCTTCTTCTGGAACTCCCTTCTCCATTGCCAAGTCAGAGCCTTTTGTTCCTGTTACTGTCAGTAATACTGATTTTGCATAATTCTTCATTTAAAATACTAATTATTAAAAAAAATTGCGCCTATAATTTATGCTGATTACTTGGCAGTCAAAAAAATGTCTTGCCCCAGAAGTTCTCAGAAATATCTCAAGCCTTCTCAGGAATATGAAGATGAATGCGTAAACACACAGTACTCTGAGCATTAACCTACACCTTTCTGAATATTTTAGGGTCTAGCTTTTCCTTCATAAATGTGAAACTAACTTCCAGATACAACTCAATGTATAATTTTTCTGGTTTAGATAGTTGGTTTTTTTTTCTCCCTGCATTAGAGTCTTTGTTGCATTGCCTTACTATTCCATATGGTATGCCTTTGGCTAGCTCCAGGAAGTGTCACAGCTTCATTCTCCATTAGTTCCACAATACCAGCTATAATAGCAGATCTTGGCTAAAATAATTTTGCATTCTTTCATCAGGGAACACACAAGCAAATTGATCTATTAATATCTGACAGTAACAAAATGCCTGCATTTTAGGCATCCATATATTCTGTATATACATTATATGTGATCTATTTAAAGCTGACTTCAGAATAACTGAAAACAACACTGGATTTATGCATATTTTGTAGTCAAACACTGTGCACAGTTAGTCACTCCTCTTTCTGATGTTACTTATGTTTTAAGTAAAGCAGCTTCTGTGTCCTGACCTGCAAGATGCTGAGCACTTTCAATTCCCAGTGAAGCCTACCACTGAGAACAAATTATGTCTTACAATTATTTACACACCATGATGTAAGTCCCTCATGAGCCTTCCACAGAATGTCTGTGTGCATGTGCATGTGCAAACAAACAGACTGAAATGCACTTGCAAAGTGCCTTGCCCATGGGACACCTCCCTTTTGTCTTCCTATTGCCTGGCTGCTCCCTGCAGCCCAGTCAGGTGGGTGCAGCGGGTCACAGGTGACCCATGCAGGTGACCTGGTCATTCCATGGCCATTCCATTGACTGCAGTCATCTTGAGCATGACCCTTATGTGATCTCTGAAATATTTAAACTTCATCAGGTGCAAATGTGAAGAAGACAAAATGTTAATGAAAGACTTCAACACCATTAAGTCTGCTTATATTTTAAATAATGTGGGATGTAATTTGTGGCAGATGCTTTTATGTAAATCTTCCATGCAAATTTTGAGCAACGTAAGATTTATGTGATAGCAGTTCTAATGAAATACTTTCTTAGAAAATATGGAGTTATAACCAATTCTATATTTATCTGCTTTAATCAGTAGTTTCCATTTTCCTCAGTGTTTGTAGCCTTCCAAAGATATTTTTCAACAACAAGATTTCATATCTGTTAAAAATATTTTTTTAATTATTTCACATATGTTTAAAATAAATGTATTCTATTTGATATTTTCCTAATGTTTCAAAATCTTTCCTACTATGGTTGTTCATGGATCTGGAGTTTGAATACTATTTTTTATAAAAGCAATGTTTTTCCCCTTTGTGTGAATTGCCTAGGAATTGCTCTCAGTTTAAATGTATATATTGATCAAGTGTAAATATATACTGACCAGAATATGAAAAGTTTCAGGTAACGGATGGATGTTGAGAGGTTCATTTCAGCTTTGCATCACATATGACAGGTCTCTAAAAGCAGATGCTCTGCCACTGCACCCTCCTCCCCATCATCAAAAATGTAAAAAATAACAAAGCAGGACAGATTGGTAAATTACTAATATTCACTGGGTAAATTATTTATATCCACTGGTGTAAACTCATAGATTAATAAGCAAAAATATCTAAAATTGCATAAATTAAAAATGGGAGGGAGAAGAGTCCAGAGGCTTTAGGAGTGGTTTAAACAGAGAAGGCAATGGATTGGGCAAGTGGCAAAAAAAGGGGCAGAAATAGATCTGAGGAACCAGGAGTAGGTAAGATGAACCAAGACTATATGACCATGACACTAGACCAAAAGTCTGGCCTATTTCCCATTAAGGGATTGTGTCTTACTTCAGGCAACACAACTTATGTTGTTTTATGGTTCCTATCTTGTTACTTTTCCAATTCATATGGCTTGCTTAATGTCAATGCCTAAAATGTCACTCATCTTTTAGTAATAAGGACCAGACTACAGACACTGGTAGGTCTTTTACCCAAATGGTGTTAGCTCCAAAAGCAATGAAATAAATGCGAGACAATAGCTGAAATACTTCAGAAAAAGTTAAACTAGGTGCATGTTTTCATCAGTTTAGTATTTTATATGTGGAAACATATGTGCCTGTGTAGGTATGGGGATGCGGGTCTCCATAAAAAATACCTTGATTTCTGTCATTTACATGTATTACTTTGCCCTGGAAATGGTGAGATGTGGCTTAAAGACATTTTAATAGGTGAAATAGCATTACCTTTACCACAGGAACAGAAGATTCAGCTTTAAATGGTTTTCCTTTTCATAATTACTGAGCCTTTTTTTGGCTAACATTTATGATAAAATGTATTTTTGCTTAGTATGACTTGCACAGGTGATTCTTTAGTTCTTGCTTTCATCTTCTGTGTATTATTTATGAACAACAGTGATTCCTCTGTGTTTCCTTTACTACTGGCAGTGTTTCTACCAACAGACTCAGCAAGTGGTAATCCTTCCTTAGATGTTTCAGTTTAGCATTGCTCTTTTGGAAATAAACAGTAGACTTTTCAACATGAAACTTCTGTTAATAATGGATGGCATTTATCAAAAACAGCAAGCATACCTCCAAGTGAGACTCTGTGGGGCTTCAAAAAGGAAAAAAAGAAATATTTCAAAAAGTAAGGTAGGTTATTGGATGGGTTGGAGAAGGAGAAGTAGGAAGAATGCCTTTACAACAGCAAGTGGTATTTTCTGGAGAGGGTGACACATTCTATCTTGACCTGGTCACCTCCCTCCAGCCAGTACTTACCTCCCATTACTGGAGTAGCAGGGTGCAGCAGCCCCAGCAGCCTTACTGGGATTTACAAATCCCCCAAAACCAGGCACTGGAGGCTACTTAGAGCCAGCAGCCAGAGCAGGCCTGACACAACTGAGCTGTTGTTCACAATCCGTGTCATGTGCCAGTTTGGGTCTATTTCTGGGAGTTTAATTTTTTTAATTTTTTTTTCTCAGTCTATTACTGAATGAAGTCTTATCTCAGTGCCCATTGTCCTCATACTCTCTCGTGTCAGCTACCTTCTGCAGCAATATTTTTAGCTCATAATGCTGTTTTTACTTATTTCAGGAAAAGGTAGAACATCCCCTGGGATTCCAGTTAATAGCTTCAAGAATGATCTATACAGACAAGGTCATACACAGTAAGAAACTTCATAGTAGTGACAAATGTATCAATCCTGCCAAGCTTGGAACTTTTCACTAACTCTTGGAACTAACTGCATCCCATTAGGAGCAGTGCTGGACAGGCATTCAGCAAAACAGCTTAGGTGATATTCAATATTACCATTGTCTGTGTTTTAGCACTCAGCTTCTCAAGTGGGATTTGCAAGGCTGGCTCCTGATACTTGGAATAGATAGACTGGTAGAAAATTTTTACTTTAGGCTGAATCTCAGACTGGTGCTGTACTCCAGATGTCAAATTCAGTGAAAAGTCAAGGAATAGGAAAAGCTGGAGCCGATGCTTGTGGCTTCTACATAATTCAGTTAGTTTTTTTGCCTGTAGCTGGTCTCTTGTGGGAAACAGAAGTGCATAATCAAAAGCATTTATGTCCAGATCCATGCAGGTTCAGCATGGTCTGAGAAGTTTGATCAAAGCAGTCTCTGTGGTAGGTATCACTTTCTTGAAATTGGTTTAGGCAGAGCTTTGAAAAAGTATGCAAACAGTCAGAAAGCTGAAAATTGTACAGAGTGTGTCCAGTACTCTAAGTTCAACACTTCAGGGAAAGTTTTTGTCTCAAACAATCAACACATCTCAGCTTAAAGGTTCTTGAATCGCATTCCTGAAAATAAGCAAATAAACAAAATTCCATGCAGACAAGGCATGCAGTAACTAAGTGGTTCACTGAGTGCTTGACTTTGCTATTTCTTAATGCAAATCACTAGGTAAGATCTTGGGATATAATGCCATCTACTGGCATTTTATTTTCTATCTATGTATAGATATATCTTAGACATATGTAATGCCTCTGAGCTTGCTGGACTGACTACTGTAACCTCACAGGGATAATTCAGTCTTCTGAAAATGACTCTAACATACTGGTTAATTTGCGGACACATAGCTGCAAGGAAGTTGATGCTCCAGAAGGTCACAGTGCTCCAAAGGTCTCCATGTTACTGCTAAAAGCCCGTGTGAAAGTTTTTGGGTAGTCTAGAATATCTAAAATGTCCTTTAATGCTTAAGGGTATCTAGAAAATGAAAATGAGCCCTAGATCTTCTCTAGATGCAAATAGGATCTTAAGCACCTCTTCATAGACCACCTGCATGCAGAAAACTCTTTTTAGTTTCCCAAATCTCAAACTGAGCAAAGGACATTTCCTTCTAACACTTGTGTGGGGACACTGGGTCAAATACTTCCTCTCTGTCTTTTTTCACACAGAGGATGCCAAGTTGATTAATTTTGCCAAGCAACTAACTTTAAAATGCCTATGGACAGCAAAAAGTAAAATCTCCAGCAGTTCAAACAATTCTAGCATATTTAAATTCTAAGGTAGACAAAGATTGAACAGTATAATTATTATTACACTGCTCAACTACACAGAACAATTTAATGACAATTTACTAATACCCATTTTGGCTTCAGTATTATTAAATGTATTTTGCTATTAAATTTTATTATTTTTAAATATTGGTTTTATAAGACATTTTAGGTAATGGTGAAATTATGCTTGAGGAGGCAGAAGTGTTGTGAAAGCTTTAAGTACAGCATAAGCAAGCTGCCTGTAGCAGATATTGGATATTTCTTAGTACCTACAAAGATACACAGCGAATGATCTTTGGTCCATCTATTAGGAAGAAAATTACATTAAAATAAGATATCTCTCAAAGACTGGAACATTAATTACAATTTTACAGATCTGTAAGAGAATAATTACAAGTAAATTAAGGCTATGTCTAGAATTTCAAATAGAATCTTCTGATGTTTTACATTCTAAAGTAAGACGCATCCACCATATCTAATTGATGTCTAATCTTTCTTCTCCTTTGGTTATTTTTCAAAATACAGCATCAGTTCCCTAGCACATTCATTTTATTGATCAGATCTAGATTGTAAGGTTGGTATTTGTTTATGTAGTAAATCCCAACTTGACATAAAGATTGCAAGTTAGAAATGTTTTTTAAATCAATCTAGGGTTTCAAAATCCTTAATAAATTCAGTTAATATAAGAATTAAAAAAAAAAAAAAAAAAAAAAAGAAAAAAACAAAAAAAACCCAAAAAAAACAGAGAAACCATCCATCCAAAAAAAATCTC
>JAYDZK010000169.1:91237322-91272374 GCA_034509185.1 Euphonia xanthogaster
CGGTGACCCCAGCAAAAAAACAAAAAAACCCAACAAAAAAAAAAAAAAAAAAGAAAAACACAAAAAAAAACCCAAAAGAAACAGAGAAACCATCCATCCAAACAAAATCTCCCGACAACTAAAACACAACCACCCCCTCCCCCCACCCTCCTCCAAAAACCCCCCCAAAAAATACCAAACCCCAAACCATATTTTCTCTACTGAAAAAAACATATTGCATTTATGTTGTGCTTTCCAGTGGCCACAGCCCACTAATCTGGACGTAAGACTTTTCCTGTGTCTTTTTCTTGCATTCATGTTGACCTAGTGGGATTTTCAGAGGAGCCTCTGAGAAGGCTTGTTTGTAGAAACATTCATTTTACCTTCTCAGTAGGTCAGCTTCGTACTGTTACTAGTTTTATATCTGAAAGTTATTCTTTCTATTTAGGTCTGTCCAGAGTTTTCAGAATTGCTTAGGTATTTCATTCAAAGCCTGTCTCTTGTCAAATGTCTAAAGGGACTGTGGAGAAGGGACTCAAAAATCAATCCTATTTTTGGCTATACTAGGTTATAGCCTTGCTTTATGCCTATTTTTAACCAAATAAACCTGAGTTCTTCTTTATAAATTCATAAAAATTCATCAGGAAAGGTTGAAAATCTCCTTACAAAAACAGCTAAAATATTCTGGAAAAGATTGCAAATGTAGGTCTCCCTCAGGCGCAAAAGAAAATTTATTCAGGTTTGCTGCATCACAGTGTTGTTGCATAAAAGTATCCCTGTCTTCCTACTCCCATGCTTTGAAGGAAAGCTGTGGCTCTAACTGGAGTTCCTGCACAATGTAAGACCTAAATGATAGAACAATGAGCATTTGGATCATTACTTAATGATCTGATTGCCAAATTGGTAATTGGTTTTCAGGACTGAATTTACATGTGGAAGAAGAATATCAGGAGAACACTCAAGTAAAATTAAACAACTATCTAAAGAAATATATAAATAAGAACCTTTTTAGCACTTCAATGGTCAGCATTAGTTTACACAGATTTTTAATAATAGAATTTGGGCACTGGGTACTTAAATTCCACTGAAGTCATGCTTTGGGTGCTTCATTCCTTTTTCTTGTTTTTTATTCAGGCTTCAAATTTGTGTAGCTGTCCTACTAATGCAATCTTTCAGAAGAGAAAGTTCACCTAGGGCTTTCTAAATCTTACATGAGTATCATTATTCCTTAAACATCCTTCCTTAGTTGTGAATATGCAATTTTGCTTGAAGTTTTATGTGTCAGGACAATAATTTATTTGAACTGATGTTTTCAGTCTGGCACATCCTTCTCTGTCTTTCTACTTGGGAAAATTAGCATAATGTCTTTGAAAGATATCCAATAGAATCCTTAATTTATGTAGTGTCTCTTCATTTTCTGTTTTATTTAAAAAGCTTATTGCAGTTTTAGAAGTAGTATAAAATAATATAAATGTTACTTATTCTCCAGTAGTATAAAACTGGTAGGATTAAATAGATATGAAATCTTTTTATATATTTCTATCTATTTTATATTTTATGTATCTGCATCATTATAAATTTGCAGGTATTTTAGTCTGTGTTTGGTGCCCTTTTTATTTAGAAATTGCTACTAGTTACATATTGAATGAATCTCAGTTCTAGCTATAAATTATGTCTATAACACAAATAAATAAATTGGTACTTTTCTCTGGAAACATTTGTCTTTAAACTATGTCATCAATAGTTCATTTTAATTGTGATATAGCATAAAATTGGTTTTGAACAATTTCTTAACTTATTGTAATGAATAATAATTACCAAATTAAAATCTATATTAAAAAAGCCAAACTTGATTCTCTGACATCTCTTCCAAAAGAAAAAATACATTTCCTCCCCAAAATATCCATAGTATGTAATATGTAGAGTTCTTAACCAAGAGAGTGAGAAAAAATGTAACAAACCAATGCACTGACTCCAAAGAATACTGAAAATCATATTAATGTACTTTCATTCAAGTAATTTGAAGATAAAAGGAACACAATGCTTTGACATAACAAATGAGTAAGCTTGGACAGAAGAGCTTTTTAGTCTGGAAATTAGATGTCAGAGAACAGACATACAGAAGTCAGTAAAACTGTGAACTAATAAAAAGTTGGGAAAGGGGGAGCAGGCAAGGGCAAGAGGGAAGAGGTGGTAAAGAATTGAAATGTAAGCAGGAGTTACAGAAAAAGAAAAACAACCTACAGGTTGTATTATCATGGTATAACCTACACTTCTGCTGAATCACTAAGATAGTTTTTTTTTCTTTTTTCTCCTGAAAGAGGTCATCTCCTAATTTATAAATGTTAATGTAGAAGTTTGGGGTTTTTTGTTTTTAAAATTAGGTTTGATAACATTGTGTTACTTTCAGAGCCATAAATTATTGGTTTTTATCTCAAATGATCCCTAAGATTTGAGAAGCCTATTTTAATCTCTAGGTCTTACAGTTTTTCTTACAAAGATTATGGATGAGCATTTGGGGAGTGGAGATTGGAAAGTTTCTCTCCACGCGCGCTGAAGACCTTTTCTTTGGATTTTGTCATAGAAAGTTATGCCTGTGCATGAGTAAACTTGATATCAGACCACAAATAAGATGTCCGTTCATTTTCGTGGTTAAATAAATTCCTGAAAGTATTGCCACACAAGGCACAGGTACAGGCACAAAGAATAGATTTGGCCCCTCTGAAATACTGACCATAATGCCCTTTTTGTAATGAACCTTTTCTTCCTGACTGAGAGAGTGGTACCACCTGCCCTATACATTTTATCATGGCTGTTAGTCTTATGGTTTACATTTAAAAAATCACAGAATGGTAGAAAAGACTGATGTAGTGCTGAGGGGAAGCAGGGGTCCAGCTGACATGAAGACAGATTGTGTTACAGCAGGCTTGTGAGAAACACTGAGGGATAACTTGGAGTGACAATATATATATTTGCAACAGAGTTACTCCTTCAGGCTATTCTATATCAGCCAAAGGATAGCACACAAAATAAACTCTGCCATGCAGGTGGAAATTCAACAGAGTTGACCAAAACCACAGAAAAATAAAAGCATCTAAAAGTGCATCCTATACCTGCTTTATCAATTTCAATTTAAGCTATGTTTTTATGTTGTTCTTTTCTTCTTTCTTTTTTTTCCATTTCTTAAAGTAGTGGTTAGGTCATATGATTTATAGAATATAGTTCCCAAATGCAGAATCCCAAGATATGACAAATTTAAGTCTTTCTATATGCTAATATCTGCAATGAGTATAATGCTGCCTGAAAAGAAATTGTCCCAGGAACTTTTACAAACACAAACGTATAACTCTTTGAACTTTTGTATAAACAAGGGCATGCCTCAGACAAAGAAGCAGAGGTATTTGTTTTTACATGTCTGTTCACTGATTTTTTCTATCACTGTGTCGATATCACTGGGAATGATAACATTTAATGATGTCATTAAACCATTTTATTCACATTGTTACTTTCTCCTGGGACTAATCATGGAACCGACTAAATAAGATGAACAGAAATAGCCATAAAAGTGAGCAGAATGTTCTTCATAAATGGTAAATATATTCTGAGTATATGGACTGTTCATAATTCTGAAAAATATTAATAATTTGAAGTTAAATTTTGGCATCTAATTCAAGTGTTTAAATTTAAAGGTTATTTTTACTTCTCATTGTTTGCCACATTGTCAAAACAGGGAAATTCCCAGGTCCTGAGTCACTGTCAGTAGCAGACTTTATAAGTTAGGTGCTAAAAAAAAGTATGAAGAATGCCTCCTTTATTTTATAAATAACATTTACACATTCTATTGTAATATTTTCTCAAATTATCTAAATCAGTTTTATGCACAAAATGTGAGAGAAATGAAAATTTCAACTTCTGAAATCAAAGCAGACATTAAAAGTCATTTGAAATAGTTATTAAAAAAAACCACTTTCTCTAACAGGAGTAAAAGCACCTTCTGCATCACACTATTTTGAACACTTTGCTTACAAATTTTTGTTTTTACTCACTTCTGATTTATCCATGAGAACTCATTATTCCCTAGTGTTCATCAATGACCACATAGAATTAAATATCATAATCTTCTTTTGACTGGCTACAGTAACATATTGACTACAGAAGCATCTTGAACATATCAGTCATAAATCACCTTGTTTTTAGACAGAACACTACATATATGGTTATTAAAAGTAAATAATAGACACAGCTGAAAAAACAAAAGTGCAAAGCTTTTAAAATTTAGTCATGATATTTTTTAAACTACTGTATTAGATGAAAACAAAGCAAGAAAATTAATTTTTTTTGTTGTTGTTGCTCAATTTCATTTATCCAGGCCATGCATTTGGAGAAACAATAAGTTAACAACAGTTATGAGAATTCCACCTATTGTTAAATGTATTGTAGAACTTTTAGTTTTTTACAGCTCTCTCATTGGATTCAATTTATCAAGGATTACCATGAGAAACATCATGAGTATCAGAAATAAATTATCAGAAGTATCAGAAATAAAAATATAGCTAAAAATTCTGAAAATACAGCAGCTAGTATTGTTATTTCCCTTTCAAAGGGTACTTTTCACACAGAAAGGAATGCTGAATCCTCTTTCCTTTGAACTACAGGTGAGTGGTCACTGTAGCAACCTCCAAATGTGGTCAGACCCATTTGAAAACAACCCAAGCATTAATCTCCCTAGTCTTTATCTTTTAATTGGTACATGTTTGACTTCACTTAAATGTAATGACTTGGCCTGAGTAATAACATGTTTCAGATAACTCTAGAAAACAACCTTATGGAAAAGCAAAGGTTTCAAAAAGGACGTGATATTTAGTGTGAGTGGTATTAAAATAGAAGTAAAGTGCATTTCTTTTTAATCTAGTATTTTATGTGCTTTAGGAAAAGATAGGGCAGTGACAGCAGATTGTATGTAGACAGCTGATTAGTGAGGTCTTTACCCATGTCAGCTTCTTCAGATTGTTTTCTGCTGATGGTCTGTCATTCAGAAGAATTTCTCCCAAAAATGTGTAAGAAGAGCATGGGGTAAAATGTTCTCTGAAGTAAAAACGACAATAATGACAATAAAATAGAAAACAAAACGATGCCAAAGTTATTAAAATAAATGTCCCTTTGCAGATAGAGTGCCTCCCAGAAGGGATTTGTTTTGCACTGCTATTCAATGTGGAAAAAAGGTTTACACAAAATTTGTGGAACAGCTGTAATAATCAAAGAAATGAGAGGCAGAGTAACTGCAGGATGTTTTTTGAATGTTCAATTTATTTCATACAGACCAGAGCCATTTTATATATCAAATTATGTAAGCAGTTAAGTATCCAAAAACCCAGTAAAAAGCATCAATCATAAAGGACAGCAAAAATTATTAATTTTTCCAGCTTATCATTGGAGTGGCTGTCTCTGGCTCAGTCTGCCTGTTTGATCCTGTCAAATCTCCAGGCTAGAACAGGTACTCTCAGGAGGTGAACCAGGATGAGCACGGAGTTGCCTGTGATGCTCTCTATGTTCCCATGACTGCATTGTGTGTCACAGTGCAGTTAGTGTCTGTTCCCGGGCTAGGATCTAAGGGAGAAGCAGAAGGTGGGGAATGTAGAGGTGGACAAAAAGATAAATAGCAGGGAACAGAGCAAAGATGAACATTAGAAAATCTGCTTCTTCATGCAATGAGATGCTCTCAGGAGTGGAATAATGTCTAGGTATGGCAGAAGAAGCAAGCAGGACTCAAGAGCGGTGTAATATGTAGATATTTGTCAGCTATTTCTAGGCTTTTATACGCTTATGAGCTTTTGCTCTAGGCTAATAAAAATCTGCACCAGTTGTACAAACTGAATATCTGCTGAGGATCCATCAACTGCTGACCTTTGTGAGCCATTATCCCCCATGAAAATAGTTGCAGTCAGTATTACAAATAAGCTGTTGAACTGACTGCATGTGAACCAGTTCAGAGAGAGTCTGAGGACATTAGGCTGTATCATTGTCATAACTCACTTAGGATCTCCAATTTATAGCAAGAGTTGATGTATCAGCTCTTTGTACATGTCTTTTACACCCCATGGTATCTCAAATGGGGATACATGTCTGTGTTTAATCAGCTGAATCCCACCTAAGGTGTATGCTTCAAATTGAGCTGAATTTCTTTCTAGGGTGTTCTAGCTAAATCATCATTTACTAAAAAGGAAGTTTAAAAGCTGACTCACCTACATTAGGCTACAGAAATTCAAGTTTCATAATCTGAAATTAAAATCCATCCTTAGTCTCCTGTAGCATATATGGTAAATTTTATCATCAATTTAGGTAGCTATGATCTTCTCCTTTGACTAGAAATAAACAAAACTGCTGCTTCATTATGGAGTGGACTGAGAAAAGGATATTTCTGAGACTGTAAAACAGGGGGCAGCTCCTCTGTGTACGTGTATATGAATTTATCAATAAAAATTGCCAAGATATGTTAACAGATTAGAAAGCTCAGCAACTGCTGAAATCACAATTCAGTTGAAAATACTGAACACTGTCAATCTGTCTTGCTGCCATTGGGATTCATTTGGTGCACTAATGCTGCGCTCAAGTGAGTAAGTTATAAAATATGGGGGGTTGGGGCTTTTTTGTAGTGAACATCAGTAAGTCTGTGTCACTGCTTACTAGCAAAGTCAGAACAGTTCCATCTTTTCAGGTCGTGTACTTACTCCATTTCTGAGCTTCAAGCAGTGAATGCCTTTACATTCAGTTTTGTATTCACTGCTGTGGAGCAGTTTGGATGTGTCTTGTAGCACAGCACGGAGTAAGCCACTCCAGGTGAAAAGCTTACAGCTGCAAAGCAGTCTGTGTTTGAGGACCGAGATTAAACATAAGGCAAGTCCAGTGACAAATTTAGAGCTTTTTTAAATAATGTGTTTTGAGAGCCATATTTGCAGTGGTTGTCAATTCTCAGAATCTAATAGGGTTTTTTTAGGATCCTAGTCTGTTTCATATTGCTTTTTAGAGAATGGGTTCATTACTCGGTAAGGTTTTTCTTAGTTTCTGTCAAAATGAAAGTTTTTGCTGCAAACAAAACATTGAAGGCTCACAACAAAGAGGTTATTGTTTTAAGGGTTTTATGATCGTTGCCATACACACCAATGGTAACTAAATATCTTCAAATATATTAAGAATTTAAAAAAGAGGAGATGAGAAAGCCAAAGGAAAGACACTCAAAACAGTTTAATCTATTTTTTAATGCAATGAAGATATTGTTTTATTTAATCGGTTTAAAACAATATACTTATTAAACTTTCCTACTTTGAGAATTATAATGACATTGTGAGTTTAATAATCTAGTGGATTTTTTTGAGCTTTTGGTTTTCTGTGCTGAAGAATGTGGATAACATTTAAAACGGCTGAAAATTGTTGTGGAATCTGTTGCAGTATTTAGTTCTCTTGTCAATGTTTTCAAATTGCTTGTCAAGTGGTCTAAAGGATTTTTATATGAAATTAGTAATTTTGATGTTTTATGGTTGACTTATGGAACATTATGAATAATAGTGGGATAGTTTCCTGTTTGCTGGTTGTGTAGTAATGAATAGGCTGCACAGAGAGCAAAGTATTCCCAGGGGGTTGAGGAAGGTGGCCCTTCCCATGTAACCAGCAATGGTGGTGGCACGCCTAGAGCACTGTGCCCAGTTTTGGGCCCTCCAGTGCCAGGGACACATGGACATACTGGAGAGAGCCAGAAAGATATTTAAGGGACTGGAATATCACTCCTATGAGGACAGGCTAGGAGAGCTCTGTATGGAAATACATGTATAATTCCTATCTGGTTTGATTGCTATAAACATATATGTACATGATACCAACACAAACACCCTCCATCATTCCAGATTTATGAAGAGCAAAATAGTAAAAAGTTGATTTTATTATGGCTTTGGACTAAGCTGGCACAGAAAGAGAAAATTACTGTCACACTACTTTCACATAGCCAATCCTAGCCTTTCTTTGTTGTATAGTGGAGGATCCCCTCAAAGAACAGAGAAACTAGATGCTCAAATAGCCTTCTGAATGACTATAGGTAGAACTCTCCATTCGCTAGAGGTGAATTCAGAGAATGATTGATCTAAATCGGACATTTCAATTAGGTATCTGTCTTTAAAATGAGTAAATTTTTTCTCTCTAATTTTATTCCCACATGCTGGCAGGTTAAAAAGTGACAATATGAGTGGGGGTTTTTTTGCTTATGAAGTATAGATAATTTTCATACTGTGATTTACAAAAAGATGCTTTATATTATTTAGTTATAGATGGAAAAACAGATGCGAATGAAAATAATTGTGAATACAGCATTTGTAGCTACACTTCTGCATGGACAAGAATTATAGCAGATTTATAGACCAAGGTAAAACATACTGACTATAGTCAAGTAACTTACCTGACATAAAGTATTACAGAAGACTGTGTTTGAAATAATATTTATACCATTTAACTTATTGTTCATAAAAGCAAGGAAGTCTTCAGTATCCAATTATATCTGCAGTGTTAGAGGATAATCTCAAGTAAAATCAGTGTACAGTTAAACTGTGAAATGACTGGCAGTTTGATGTTCGTATGGATTGCCACACAGATCTGTTAATAGGCATATTAAATGAAATTAAAATGTCAATGTTCTCAGTATACTGTAATGAAAAGCATCACAAAGACTTAAAAATATCAGGCTTGTTATGCCATGTTAAGAAAAAAAAAATCATAAAAATAATAGCCCCTGGTCTGCACAATGAAGACAAAGTTTGGAAGTTTAGTATAAGGAATTCTAACAAAACTATGTTTGCTTTCAGTGATACTTTTGCCTTTTATCTATTGAGCAGAAATATTTTATATTGGTATATGTGCCGACTTATAAGTCTTTTAAGCATATATTGTGAACAGAAGTTTTATTCGCTCACATTTCATAGCATATGAACATATTCACATTTATCATAAGTTGCAAGAGGAGACTAAATGTGTTCATGGCATAAACCTTGGCAAATTTCAACAAAAAAAAAAAAATCAATACTTTTTTCACAAGGATTTTAAAGATAGTCTTTATTCATGAAGATTTTACTGAAGAGATTAGTTCCAAATGAATAGTTTGTTTCATTGATGTAATTTCAGTTTCATCTTGTACTTTGATCTAAGAGAAAGCTTTCAAAAAGATGACAGTCACTTAGGGAAATCTAGTGTCATGAAGATATTACAAGTCAAGGTAATTTCTTAAGAGAAACAAGTGTTCTTATATGCTGATAAAGGAATAGTTTAACAGGTAGGGATTGAGTTTTCAGTCCAAGAATTTACATGTATTAGTCAAATGGTTATTGAATTGCTTAATAACTCAGAATGTTTCAAACTTAATATTAAAAGAACTTAATATAAAGAAAAGATTCCTACACAGAAAATGCATAAAGAACCTTTGCTGAGCAGCAGGCACTTATGATCAGTTGACTTATAACTGTGAAACCTTGATGGACTTTTGTAGACTGGAAAAGGGCATCTTCTGTGGATTCATAATGACAAACCTTGTTCAGAAATACTGTTGATGAAAATAGGCAAATACATGCTGCAATCACATTCAAGAAAGAATGGAAGGATCATTAATGAAAACATTAATGGTTTTTGCAGTTCTTTAAGCTGCAAACTTGATTGAAAAGGCACATTTGATTTTTATTCCTGTTTGAATAATTTAGATTCTACTACTACTATAAATTTTGAAATTTAATTTAAGATATATGGCTGAAACCTGTCAGAAAATCAGAACTTTTTTATTTCCTAAGTATAGGATTTCTTAATTTCTATGTATATCCTATCAATTTGTTTACATCTCTATGATCCTTATCACTCCTTATATGGCTGCTGTCAGCTTTTTAAGCCTATGGTGCTTTCATTCTGTGTTCTGACATTATTTAAATATTGTGAAATATATGTTATCTCTAGCCTATTGACAAGAAGAATTTATAAAGATGTTTTCTTAAAAACACAAAAAAAAAAATTTTCAGAAAATATCTAGTAAATTTGAAATCTTGGTTTCATTATTCAAGCAAATCTCTCATGGATTTCAGAGCTCAGTTCTGAATTTTTTTTTCCAATGGAACATTTAAACTACCTCATAAAGGAGCAATAAATAATGTTGTTGAAACAAATGGTTACCTGTTGCAAGCTTAATTTTACCATATTGGAACTTTTTTAAAGTATTTTGTTGCTGATTTGTGCTTTTATATAATTCCTCTCAACCAAGTCAGACAAAACAAAAAGGTACTTGTTTTGCTTGATTTATATTTAATTGTGGATAGTTTCACCTCCCTGAATTTATGTGAAAAGTATTTATTATTGTTCTTTTGAGAATCTCTGCTGAATATCTTGAAAGCTCTTAGTATTCATAGGACTTTGTTGTGCTCATTTACTAAAATGTAATTAAGGAGAGAAGTCTTCAGTTTAGAATTCAGTTTAGAATTTGTTTTCAGATATATCATCAACTCTGTCAGAGTAAATTAGGCATCTCATCCTGAACTTCAGGTATTTCATTTGGAACACTTTGTTGGTGAATAAGACGTTTCTGTCAGGAATGTTCTATGTGTATGGCTCTAATTGGTCCAGTTTCCCATTAATGCATGAAAGAATCCTTTGTCACTCTCCTATTCACAAATTGCACAAAGAAATATGGCAAAACCCTCATTTCTCCTGTTTGCATTCATCTTCAAACAAAAAGGAAAGATAAACAATGGTGACCTTTTTTTTGACAGAACAAAATTTAAATAGAACCAATGTCATACCCAGAAAATATCAGAATTAAATGTTGTCTTGTCTTCATGAATTTACAAAATAAATGTTAGAAGCGAGAGCACTTGAAGCAAATGAAAATGCAAAGGATTGACTTTTTCTTAACAAAAGGAGATTAAATACAGCATAACTGAATCCATCACATGGCCCATTCATTCCAATATCCTGCTTGCCATATTATGCGAGATTGTTCTAGGAAAAGCCACTGAACCTCAAGTAACATAAGTATGATGAGATTACACACAACTTTCCAATTTACAGAAAATAACACCCAAGAACAACACTGACAATCTGCAAAAGCTCTAATTTGCTATAAATAAATGTTCTAAGCAAACAGAAAATAAGGCTGATCCTGTTATGCATGTGAAATGAGAAAGACCATGAGAAGCATCCCATCTGTTTGCAATCATGAGCTCTGTGTGCTCTCTTAAAAGTTGTATAGCTGCTTTTCGGTGTTGTTTTGGTTTTTTTTTTGAGCCCTCCTACCTTTGCTTCCAATTACTCCATGCTCCATCTGATCAAGGTAACAGGGTCCTTTTTATATACTGTATATACTACAGCTCACATGAAAACTATGTGAACTGTAGTAAATTAAAAAAAAAAAATCTTACAGATTGAAACCCTGTAATACCTTAAAGCACACCAATCTCATCATTAACCCAAACCATTCTCAACCTTAACCCGGACCCAAGTGTCATTTAGGGGGTTCTGGTATGAATCTGCTCTTTGGCATGGCCTGGTCTATAATAAAACCTGCACTTTTTTCATGGCCAGGATGATCCTTAAAACAGCACAACTATGTTCCAATATTGCTGTGCCTGCTGCAGTAAATCCAGTATACTATAGAATTTAAGTTTTCCCAGAACTTCTGATTCATCCCTATAGATGAGGTCAGAAGAACAAAGCCAGAGGTGCCGTAGCTCATACTTTTCCATATAAATAAGTAGCATGAAACAAGCAAAAGTTATGTATTTATACCATAAGTATATAGAAATATCTGTTTGCAATGTCCTCATATGCATAACAGAAAACAACATAAAATATTAGCAGAAGCAACTGCAGTAAATACAAGTAAAACATCTAAGAAGATTCCACTAAACTTTTTTCTAATTCTGTTCTAAATGTAGTCTTGCATATTAGCATTTCCAGAATTTAGCTATACAATGAAACATGGTAATTTTTATTTATTTAACATACGGACAGAAAAAACTTGAGTGCGAAAGTGAGAAAAAAACACTGATTTTCAGTGCTTCATTTATGTAGACAAATGAGTTTGAAATTAGAGCATAAGGCCTCCAAGATTTGGAATTCAAAATATCATGAAGGTCATGTCCTGTCTTTCACAGATTATTTGATGATACAAACCAAATTATTGCAAAACTTAGTATCTAATCCATCTGTCTTATGCCTAAAGTGTTAAACATTTGTAGAAAATAAGGATATTTTAAATGAAAACAAAAAGACAGTGCCTTAACAAAGTCCTTTGGTTCAATTGCACAATTTTCACTTCATTCATCTCCGATTCATGAAGGGTTCCCAGACCACCAAGTGGTTAAAATCATGAAAACTGAAGTTATGTTTATGCTTTCACTGGATAGTGGCATTACTTGACACATTGTAATAATTTTACTAAAACTCTGATAAGGCTAAAATTAGTTAATGTTCAGTGAAAATAAATGAGTGCTAAGTTCAATCCTTCGGAAAGGATAAAGGATCCTTGCAGAAAGGATTCTAAGCAAAAAGTTGATACAATAGCTACACAAATACTACAACTTTCAAGTATAAAAAAATTATATTAAAAATTCAGGTTTGCTTACAGAACCATCCTCTTGTCTTTTTTATTTTCTTCTTCTTCCACCCCTGAATTCTTGTATAAGACTCATAAAGTTGTTTCATTACTTAATAATAACAGTAAGTATGTCTTCATATTCTTGGCATTATGCAGTTTCTTAACATTTTCTCTTTGTTTAATATCAAGGAAGATTCAAAGTCCAAGAATCTTACCCTCAAATATTACTGGAGTTCAAATAATATAGTAATTCGAGGTTGACTGATTGTGACTTGAGACTGTAAGACTGGACACTGCTTTTAGAGTAAATACGTGTTGAATTTGCTGCTGTTACTCTAATTTTTCATTACATAAATTTCAGTCAAGTTCCTTGTGTTCAACTGAAACATTTCCATATCTGTTTTTCTCTTGCTAATAAAGAGCTTATCTGCTTTCAGATGTGTACACAGTTTCTGAAATTACTTCCAGCCTAGCATTAAAATCAATTACTTAGTATTCCTGTCTGTAAATCTGGTTAATAAATCAATAATCTATGTTAAACAGTTTTCTTATATACGTCCCTACAAGGGAGATTATTTTAATAATCTTCCCCAGTACACTCTGATCCATCTCTTTCCTTTCCACTGGTCCTTCTACATATCCCATAGGAAATCTGACACATGGCCAAAGTTTCTTTAAAACAATCCTAGAATGTTCTTTCTCCTGGGTCACATAATGTCCTCTACCCTTGTAGCTAATAAGCCCCTGTGTTTTTTACAGTTTTTACAGGTATGGAAAATTCCTTCTCTTTGCAAACCCCATGCTGGCAATATTTGAATTATTCTCCCTGATGGACCTAAGGGCAGCTGATTTAGTGGTGTGGGCTTGCACTGGTCAGGTTGCTCAGGCTTTCCACAGCCTTTATTACTTGATAAAGGAAAATCTTTTTTAATATCTGTAAGAAGTATACAAAGCATAAAGAAAATAATATAATCAGATTTAAGAAAAGCCTGCCTGACTTAAAATTACAAGAAGGGCAAAATGAGTTTTTCATTACTTTATGAGAAAGGTCCTGAAAGGAATGCATTTTTATTTGTCATAAATTTTTATTCATCTTGTCCAGAATGGGTAGATAAATACATAATAAGCTTAAATTCAAGCAAAGCAGATTAAAGTTAAATAAACTTTCTAATAGTATGAAAGGGGGAAACAAAAAAATATGTTTCCCTAAGCAGTTATGAAATATCTGCCATTGTCTTTGAAATCATACTCAAAATCATCAGAAATATGGTACAAATCACATTTTTTCTTTGGAGTAAGAGGATGAAAAAGGTGGCCTGTGAAGGTCAGTACTCTATGGTTTCCAGGACTGAAATTTAATTAAAAAGAACATAATTGGAAGGAGACAATGGTATATCATTATTGCTGCTTTTATAAGCAATATTGCTTGTAATCTGAGGATGATTATTACAGACTGAGAGTGTAGTGGTTTAACAACTGCTGGGATTTTAACTCCAAATAAGACCCTTCCCTTCCTCCCTCTCCCGCAGAGGGACAAGGGCAGCAACCACAGATTGGGATAACAATTTTCTGAAAGCAAACAGCAATGGATTAAGAATTGCACAGTAACAGCAACAATATTAGTAAGCAGAGTATAGAGAGGAGAAGGTGCTTTACACACAAAAGGCGTTTACACCTTCACTCAGCTCCATGTGCCTGCCTGGGACAAAGATAAGATGGTTGACATCTCTGCAGCTTGGCAGGGGCACGCAGCTGTTCCTGAGGCAAGAAAAGATGGTGGGTGTTCTCTGCCCCCAGGGTTCCCCCTCCCTGTGTCCAGGACACTGGAAAACCATGAGAAAAAACCGTGATAGCTGGAGCATCCATGTTGTACTGCTCACTTCCAGACTGCCCTGCTGGTTCCATTCTGCACAGTGCTGCTGCTTTGGACTGCTCAGGCCACTCCACTCATCTGCACTCATGCTCAGCTTGGACTCAGCTCCTGTTCCCCCAGTTTGCCAGTGCTTTGTTTCCTGTGGCTGCTTTGTGGTTCACCACTATTGGGAGTCAAATATCAGAGCCACTCTCGTCTGCGTTTGCCATGTCTTGAAGGAATAGGAAAGGATGATTGCCGCTAGGGGCGAGACAGAGTCCGCAGTGTCGGTCCTAGAGTCCGCAGCATTGTCACAGCTGGCACCTTTTCTGAGCAAGAGATGGATCAGAATGGTGCAATTCCAGGGGTCTGCTGCTTTTGTCTTCCCCAAAACCACACCACCCAGCAATGATGTTCACAGTACAGAACAGCAACTCAGCCCTAAAGCTCCGCCCCCTGCAAGCAAAATGAGGACATTAAGGAAGGAGCTCTCTGAGGTCACTTGGTCCAACCTCCAGCTCTGCAGGGCTGACTCTGGATCTACCTCAGGCTGGCTCAATCCTTTTTGCATATTTTTAATATGTCCAGAAGGGGAAATTTCATAGCAACTAATTTCAATGTTTAACCACCCTCACTGCAATGTTTTTTCTTATAGTTGGAATTTATCTTGTGGAGCAACCAGTCTCTTTAATGCATACCTGAAAGAATCTATCTTGTCTATAATCACCACAAGGTATCTAAAACCAGAAATTAGATTTTCCCCATAGTTGAAATTATGTTTGACTTTCTGTATATAGTACTGAATATCCCAAGTAAGAGAGGACTAATGATTATCCACCACATGTTCAATATAATAATTTAATATATATAATAATATAATTTAATATCAATATATAATTAGAACTTCACCTAAGTGATTATTGAATGAGTTAATACAATTCTGAAAGTTATGTGCCTTAGGAGACTTAAAGCTAAGTTCTAAAACTTAACCCTTAAAAACTGGTGAGAATTCCTGAGAGATACAGAGGGAACTGATTGACTTACAGGCAGGTAATTTTCTTGAGTAGTTGATACACTACGAAAAAAATCCCCCAAATTAACCTACAATTATTTATTACAAAGACTCTTCCCATCTTTCTCCCCTGAGATCACAAAACATTCAAATCATTCAAGAAGTAGGGTCATATGACTTATATGTTAAAATTGAACAGCTGCCCGAATGGCTGTGTAGAGCAAACCTGACTTGAGGTCTATTAGCAGCATTCATTTGATAGAGAAATTCTAGAAATACAATATTGTCACCCAATTAGTTTGCCCACAACTTTAGACTAACTTGTCCAAATAACTGATGGCTATTAAATGTAGACTTCTTGTTTAGAAAGGGTAGTAGTCGGAAAGGCTTTTAGTCATGTTCTGTTGCTGGCTTCTGACTTTTGCAAGAGACACTGATAACCACTTCTTATTGTGAATTGAAATAAAAGACAAACCCTTTCTTTCAGAATACCACAACATGGGACACTGTCCATGAAGTGGAAGAAAAAAGTAAGATTAAATTCTTTCTAAGTTGTTAGGAGAAAAAACGATATCAAAGTCCTAATTTGCATCTTAGTTGTGTATTAAGCTTTTGCTGAAGAAAAAATAAACATGGCTGTAAATTACAGACACATGAGTACTAAATTTCCTGAAAACAGGACATTTAGAATACATTTTTTACAAGGTTTTATAAAAATAGGCAAGTATCATTTTAATTTGTAATAACCAAGAAACTTCTCTAAATTGCTGTAAATATGGTAAAATCAGGCCTCCTTTTTGGTACTTTTCTCTCCCCTATACATTCTATAGAGTGATTATTCTGCTTTTTTGGTCTGTATTTATTATTATTATTATTATTATAGTAATTTCTTTCAGAATAGTGTTTTCATTCTCAGAAGTTTCAGAATTCCATTACCTGTGGTTGTATTATTTTGTCACTATCTGAATGTGATATTTTTGAATATGTCTTTAAAGTCAGTTTTTATTCAGCTACAGGTGTAAATTATTTTCTGACATGTTAGAAGAATCTTCAGTTGTTGATGCAATTAAAATAGTTAGAGTGATTATTTATAATTGCAAAAGCTGTTCCTGTTCAAGAGTAAAATTGATGTAATTGTCAAAAGGACTGGAACATTTGTGTGTTCTGGATGCAGTAAACAAAAAATTTAATTAAACAGCTATTAGAAAAGCAAATACTAAAAACTAAGGAGTGACACATACGTCCTCTAGAAATAGGGACTTACTGGAGTTTCCTGTCTACTCTTTATTTTCTAATCCATAACATTCCATACAATGAGTAATGAGGGAAAATAACAACTATTACTACAGGTCAGGAGGAAGAGCTCTCAGTGCCTTTAAAGAAAAAAATGCCTGTTCATAGGAGCTCTACAAGAAGTCCCCTACTGCTCAATTCTGATGTCCTCCTGTTCTGAAACAAAAATATCTAATCTGCTCCTTTCCTTCTGATCTGGGAAGCTGTTGAATTTATCAGTTCACTCAGATCTATGTGCTAATTTGCACTGCCTGGGTACAATAACACTATATAATAAAAACAGCTCTAGGTATGTAAAAGATGCTACAAGAATGGCTTTTGTAGGCATTCTTTCAAAGACAGCAAAAGAGGGAACATGGCATAAGAGAGAAATTTATATCAGGGTAGAATGTCATAGGTAATAAGGTAAAAATGAAGATGGCGAACAGTTCTCAGACTTATGCAGTGTTTTTTGTCTCCGCTTCTGAAAATACTTTGTGAAGAGAGTATATTATTTCCACTGTTGTGATTGAGACAAAGGGTTTCAGGTCTTAGTAGTCAGGCTTACTATGCCATGAACAGATGTAATTGGAAATCTGAAATAGAATTTTAATGTAACACAGGCTATTCCTTACAAGTACAGGTTTTCTAGGTTTCTATCCGAGTGTCCAACACTACACCAGAGGCTATGTAGGTGACAGGATGGTTACACTTAAAGAATCAACAGCTCAATGGCCAATGGAGACCAGTGGTGAATGGTATTTCTCAGAGTGGGACTGGAACTGTTTAACATCTTTGTTAGTGACAGGACAGTGCAATCAAGTGCACCTCAGCAAGTTTGCTGATGACAACAAGGTGTGTGTTGCAGTTGACACACTGCAGGGAAGGGATGCCATCCAGAGGGACTTTGACAGGCTTGAGAGGTAGACCTATGCAGCTGCTTTTAGGAAAATAGCAATCATCCCTGTAGCTCCTGGGGCTAAGATGGAGGTGGCCTTACACTCAAGGGTTAAGCTATTTTTTATGACAAGGTCATCCTATTCTGTGCCATTCTGTATAAATACATCAGCTTTCTCTACTTCCAACAGTTTTGGAGCTGCAAAATTCTCATTTAAAGATGCAATATTTGTCAGTGGAAATGGTTCCTACAGTATGCTAGTATTTGTATTTTGAATGTAAGAAGTGGATTATATGTCTGATAAAAAAGAGATACCCTACTGAGATCAAAAACCAGAGAATAGCAATGAGATTCCATGTTTCATTTTTATGAAACACACAGTCTTATCAAGCAAGAGTAATGGAAAAATAAATGCAGTTTTTTAGTGAGTAAATTATTTCCTTTTCTTCTCATCTTTTTATTTATGACAATGATTGAATTTAATCAGAATGAAGAGAATTTGCTTTCATTTTTTTGCAGCATGCTGTGTTTCAAAGGCTAAAATTTATCAAGATTGTTCCCACTAACTAGCTGTCACAGATCAGAGAACAATGCTTTTCTCTGACCTCATCTAACTTCTGTGTAGAAATCTCTAGGATCAAAGAAAGACAAAAGAAAACTTTTAATCAAGAGTCAACATAAAGAACTAATTACTCAGAATATGTTATCTAGATACCATGATTAGCAGAAGATGAAAATTATCTTTGTTTTACACTGTTTTATTCTCACTTCTCTGTGAATTCTTTTCCTTCAAAATGATGTTTGTGTTTTACAAATACTTTTTGATTTATTGCTTCATAAATTATGGTATTTGGTTAACTATAGAAGACCTTTTATACGAGATCAGTTTTCAAGAGCTCTATGGGGCTTGCAAACACAGAAGTGATAGCAATTTACAAAAATTAGTCTGCTATTTAGAATATCATCTCTTATTAATAGCTTCATAAATCTTTTGTCTGACTCCAGAGCCAAATGAGAGGTTTTGATACTTTCAGCAGGTTTTCATTTTATTTCCAAGCCTTTCCCTCCCTAAAAATTTCAACTGAACATTGTGATAAAACATACCTGTACAAGAATTCTACCAGTGGAATATCTAAAAAGGATTTTATTTCTTTTACATATACTAGATTTTTCCCCTTATTTCACACTGTTGTTACCACAGGTCTCCTGCAGGTTGTCTGGGGCCCTTTTACACTCCTACTAAAAAAATTTATGGCATCTGAGTAGCTGATGTAGAGAGACTTCAGAACCTTGGTGTTATTAAAATTCACAAGTGCTATTATGTCCTCAGTAAGACACTGCATTTTTTTAAACTTAAATTTTGCTTAATAATACAAGTCCTAGACAGAGCATTGAGGGGAAAAATTTGTGAGAAGATATCTTTCTGAAAGAATTTCTTCTGTAGAATGTACCATACATATACACAAGTATGTGTTCAGATGTTGTTATTAGTGTCACAGATAAAAATTCGAGATTTTCCACCTTATTTCTGCTTTTTCTTACATTTTCCAAAAAAAATTCTGTTTACTGTAGGAGCTTGAGGATGCCAAGTACTTCAGATCCTGCAATACTTCCATTATTCTATTATTTCAAGGTTTCCTTCGTACATTTAAATGTTCTATTAAACGCAGCATTATGTAGCTGTCTTTTATATTTTATTGTATTTCCTAGCATGCTAATGCTCAAATAATAGACTGTCTATTGCTCTAGGACTTTTACATAAATATAGTACAAGGAGGTCACTAAATGTGTCTATTTGCAACAGCCTGAGAGAAAAAATGGACATTGCAATATATAGGTGAAAACTTAAGAGTACAGAAGATATGGAAATAAAAGCTACCAAGGTTTCTTGGACTACTTATGTATGAAGGAAATGTAGTTCCAAGCTGGGTGTTTTTCAGCTATGACTTTCTACTTCACGAACATCATGAGTTCCTGAGCAAGCTTTTAAATGGAACTTATCAGGTTACATATCCTTAGCGTGTTCTTGCATATGGAACCTCTCCTAGCACAAAATAAGTTACGGAGAGCTAGTTCACAGCTTTAACAGCTTTCCCTTCCTTATACTCCACCAGTTTCTTTAAAAGAAATATTTAGGGGAGGATTAGACCCTGTGATTGCCTTACATTGAAGATACTTTCTCTGTCATGCTTCTAATAATGTAGACACCCTTTACAAATGGAGCATTCTGTTCCTGCTTAGCATTATCACCTTCTTGGCACGAAAATAGGGCAATAGGTAGAAATAGGAGCAAAATGGCTTATTATAGCATACACAAAGTAGGTAAGAAAAATGATGATGGCTTTAAAAGTGAATCAGGGAAATTAATTATGCCTTCTCTTAATATTTCTCTCTGAAAAATGACAGGTAAAAATCATGTTCTCTCAAGTTCTCTGGTTAATTTCATGGGACAGGATCCTTTCTGTATTGTCCCTTCCAAAGTAATAACTTTCCATAATATGTGTATCATTCTTTATCCATTTATATAACAAAATCTTTAGGGCTTTAATTCTTTTTGGTGTTTCAAACAGTGTCAGTGGAGTTAATGTTATAGAGCCTTATAGTCTTTTTAATTTTGTAAAGAAAGGTGATGTAAAATTCATTCCAAATAATGGTCATGGTTTTTAAGTAAATGTTAGTGTTTTTCTTCAATAAGAGGTCTTTTAACTGATGACCAGGTAGTATCAGAAAAAAATTACAAATAAGTGTTTATTCAGACACAAAGTTAAAACAAAAAGTCTCTATCCTAATCAATTGTCAGCAAGTTCAATTCAGCTGAAAAATAAGACTCGAGCAACCTCTTTGTTTGCTACCAGTTGTCTTCCCTTGATCAGTTTTACAACTGTTCTTTTTTAGCATATTTCTTCTTATCAGTTCTGCTTCCTTATTCACATATGTCACAGTAATAAAGCTAGTAAACACTGTTCTCTAAAAAAAAAGGTTCCATAAAGTAAGCAAGTACCTTCCTGTCATATAGTTCTTTATCATGATCAATGATCTATCAAATGTCTCTGATCAGAACACTTTAGATACCTTCTTGATGTTTGTGTGCTACAGAGACCACTCATCAGCCAAAAATGTTGTAGGATAAAGTACTAGTAGAAATTATGTAATTAAAATAAATAGAAATAAATTATAAATACTTCCTTTTTGATTATTTATTTAATAGGTTAGAAGTATTAATAGTGAATCATGTTCTGTATTTTGAAAAAGAAAGGGTTGGTTATATATCATGACACATTTTAACCATTAATCCTCTCAAGCAGTTCCATCTTTGGGAAAACTTCATGACAACTCCTAGTCTTATTTAATGAAATAGGTTATCAGTGCATAATCAAAATCACTTATTATTTCAAGATTGAGTCTAATGTTTGATATTGCTGATCAAAGTACTATTTCACCACAATAAATTCTTCTCAATCTTTTATCAAACTTTTTGATAAAATGGTTTATTTACAGAAAAAACATCTGCCTTCATGACACATATGAGAGAATAAATAAGCCATATTGTGAGTTTTGGTTTCAAATGCATATCTCAACCGATGGTATTGATCTGTATTCTGTACACAAACCTTTATGCACATAACCACTGTCTAAAATGAATTAAAACCCTGGTTTATTTAGCACAGTTGAAACAACCTGTTAAGTAAACCAAGAGTTAATTCTGTATTTTCACCTGAAAAAATTGTACTGCCTCTTTCCTTTATAATGATAGATACCTGAAGATATCAAAAAAGACAAAACACATTATCAGGGGTACAACAGAACTGGCATGTCATTAAACTGCTTCTCATCAGCTAATTTGGGAACTGATTGAATAAACACTGCAAAAATCTTTTCCACCTCAAAGGAAGGAATGTTAATTCTACAGCTCCTGTTGATGGGCTCATGTCTAATTGGAATAGGCAATAATGATCAGGTGTACTGTTTTATAGAGCTTGCTGAGATAATAAGTAGCTTTTATACTGTCATTTCCAAGCCATGCCGATCTCTGTTTCTGCAGTAATTTCTTACCTGTATCAGTATGTAGATGTGTTGTCTGCTGAGGTCCTACACAGTTGGTTGTAGATTCTTTGTGTTAGTATTTTCACACTAGGGTAATACATTTTTTTCTTGTTTGTATTTTTCTTTCTTTCGGGGGTTTTCTTTCTTCACATATTCACTGATACTGAAGTGGCATTTTTTAAATTGATGTTACACATTGAGGACTGTCACCAAAGTCAGTGTCAGTTCAGAGTACTTCTAGGCTGTATTATAAACAGACAAAAATAAAATAAGTATAAATGATAAATTGAAAAACAAAGGTATTTTTTAAAAATCTGAGGGTTAAAATACAGTTGTGCTGTGCTTTTTTTTTTTTTTAGAAAAGGGAGAGAATTCATACCAACAAATCTTCCTCAAAACTTATATATAAACAATTAAAGGAAATGTATCAGTTTTCTTACTGAAAAGTAAGTAGTTTTGTTTAGAAATGTCAGAAACGTCTTTTAAAAGTATTAATACTAATGATAATAATAATAATTATTAAAATTATATTTTTCACAAAAGATAAAACGTGCAATTTCTATTTATTTCTAAAGGCTTGTGTGGCTGTAGACTCTTTCTACATTTCATATTTAACAAACAATAAAGATTCTCATTACAGGAATATTTTCTCCACAGCATTTTTAACACTTTGATGCCCAAACATATATACAAAACCCGTGAAATTTTCTAATTAATGTGAAGTAGTTTTATTTGAAGTGAACTCCAACCGCACACTGAAAGCAACTCTTTAGCACACATTTCAAACAGTCCATCTTTCAGCAAATCTCTAACAATTAATAATTTAGTGATGTTTTTTTCTGAAATTATGATTGTATGTCAGATTTATCCCAAAAAAAAGAGGTTGCTTCTCAGGTCATTTACTACATGATGTAAAGAATACCGTTGTGGACTTACAGGATATTTGCAATGATAAGAGAAACCTAAACTCCGTGCTTTCAGTACTGCACTGACTAAAAAAATTGCTTTCCATAAAAATATGTAAAAAGGAGTCAGGAGTGGAACTTAATCTTCTATAGTAGGCAATAGACTTTCTGACTCCTTTTTCTTCTTTATATTTTTTTTCCCATACTTTTTGGTGCAACTGTGTCAGACACCTGCTTTCTGAAGTGGGACACAAGGGCACTGTAGAGGGCCCTCCCTGTGGTAGAAGTGCCCTGTGGTAGAAGTGCCTAAAGCACCAGACACTGAATAGGAGGACTGCATGAACGCCTTTTTTTTTTTTTTTTTTTTGAGGGCGTGGGGAGAATGAGAAACCTCAACCTTTTATCATTAATTAAATGGCTTTTCAAAATGTCCAATAGGAGTATTGAGAAAAGAGCATCATATTTCTGGACTGAGAAATGTCCGTGACTTTTAAGTCAGCTGCTGATGGTTATTGTGTACTGATAGCTCCAAAGAAGATTATTCAGGATTACAGTACAAGTGAATATCAAACATACACATGTAACAGTTTAATGTGTCTTTCATGCACTTGGCTTTTCAGTCTCAGGTGTGATTCATCACAAATGTTCTTTCTCCTGGGCTGCAAACATAGGGCACTTCTTCCCCTCTGCAATTTTCTACCATGGGAAACTAGTCTCTGTAACTTTCATTAGAAGAGAATAAATTTTGGAGCAAGAAGTAGAACACTTGAGACCAGAGACTTCCATTTAAGAATTTAATTTATTCTTTCTAAAACTGCTTCCTATATAGCAGCATCTGATTTGGGCAGTGGTAGAACAGTCAGTGTGGTGTTACTGAAAGTGGTGTTTTGATGAGAAAAGAAAATTGAAGTGTTTTCCCTTAGTTTTGGAACATTTTATACTGCTAAATGCAAATTTCTCATATGGAAATAATTTTAGTTGAAGCTGAATCAAGGTTTATTAGACCTTTTATTACCTCCACCCCCTTCTGCCCCTAATATTCTGACATAATATTTGAAACCAAGCATTATCCATTGATAGAAACACCTGTGGGTTGGCATTCCAGTGCTCCTGGTATTGTTTTGTTATTTTTCTGAAATTAAATAGCTAAGTCCAGAAAGAAAAACCATACAATGCAATATAGAAGAACTCAAGGCAAACCAACACTACTGAACAAGGGAAGAAAAAAATCTCTTGGTTTACTCCAAAAGTTTTGTTAAAGAAGGTTTGGAAATTTCATTTTCTCTGAGAATTAAGGATTCCATCTAGTCCTTCCTTCTATTAAGGAAAGCAGGACCAGTAAGTAAGAACACATGTATTATTAGTAGCATGTTGACGGCCTTTTTTTAAAATTTAAATACACATAAATAACAAATATTTACCCAGTTCAAATGCTCTTTGAGCACATTGTTTAAGTAAAGTCATACAGTGACAAAATGCTGAGCATAATGCAATTATGGTACTGTAGTCTAAAATTCATGTCTTAAATTATTTTCTCTAGAGGACAGCTATAACTTCTGCAGAAAAGGCAATTCAAGAGCACATCTTCAATTTTGGTTATTTCAGAACATGTTCCAATCACTTGGGAACAGAATTGCATGCCGTATTTGGAAACTTGTGGGAGCCCGATAGTTAAAAATTAGTAGAACTTATTTTTTTCTTTATGATGACTTGAAAAATCAGAAATCACTTCTACTTCTTTTAGATGTAAAAAAAAAAAAAATAAAAAAAAAATACAAAAGCAATTTGGGAAGGAAAAGTCCCACTCACAACATCTGACCAGGAATGTGTTGATTTTTACATTAAAAAGAAATAGATTATTTGTAGAGGTTGTTACAGAAGTCTCTCAATTTTTTTACATTTCTTTTTAAATAAAGAAATTGCAATCAGATCCACTTTATTAAAATTGAAAGTTTAAATCTAATTACTTTGACATATTAAAAAGTTAAATAAATGAGTAGCTATGTATAACTAGACATACACTCTCTGAATAAGTTGATTTATAAATAGGTTTAAGCATTCTCTAATTATTTAAAAATAGAAATGAAAAATTTTCCTGTTGCTTCCCATGGTATAAGGGTAATAGTTGATTAGTCTGCATAAATTCCTTAGGGTTAGCTACATAAATTCCTTAGGGTAGAATTTGGCAAGAGATTAAAGCACTTGAACTCAAATGTCTGTATGTTAATGTCTACATGTGGAAGATGCCTAAACTACTTCCCTTAGGTTAATACAGTGTCAGGCAATACTCTAAATTGAGCCTAGAAATCCACTTAACTCATCAACCAACCCAGTAGCAATGCAGTTCACTTGCTTAAGCATATCCTGGGGTATCTGAGAATGGAATTGTCAGATATGGCAAAAGACCTGTTCAAAGTCACTCACATTTGCAGCATGAAGTGAATTAACTGAGTGAAGCAGCTATGCTGCCTGCATACACATGTGATTCGGACACCTTGGTCTCCTCCTGAACTTCAGGCCATTGTGGAGGCTGAATTCAGCATTTTAGTTGCTTAAATGTAAGTGCCTATGGTCATATGAGATGTCTTAGGGTTTACAAACAACTCCAACAAATGCTTGGCAGACCCGACTCATAAAAGCTACAGAAAAGATTTCCCTTCTGAAATGAGAGGTAAACTGCTTTAAGATGTATAAATGTCACTGTAATCTTGTATTTAAATAATCAAATCAATAATGGCGTCCTTGGGTTCAATCTAGCTCCCTACTTGTAGGCATCAAGTGCAGGCATCAAGACATCACTGGATCAGCAGATAGATTGGTTGCTGGGATATCTCAAATGACCCTGTGCACCCAGGAATGCCCAACTGAATCCTAACCTATATGTCACTAAAAGCTCCCAAATTAAATATTTGGGTACATTGCTTCTTTGGCCAAAATTTCCTTGCTCAGGGACATAAAAGGACCAAAATTATTCTCAAAACAGGTAGCAACAAAACCACTTTCCCTTGCAGTTTTCTCAATGAATACACTCAAAGAAGGAAAAATAACAACAATTCAAACATTGGAGCATAAACATAAGCATGACAATGTATTGATTTCTGTGGGTCTTGCCATGAAGGGACCTATTCCCCAGAATTTTTCATATAAGCATGGCAAGGTATTGGTCTAGGCTTAGATGATAATGAAATTGAATCAAATTAATGGTAAAGGAAGTATATCCTAGACTGTATTTCAAATGAAATACAATATCCCTAGAAGTAAAATGTAAAGGTTCATTTCACTATTGAAGGAAGGTGAAATTTATAAGAACAATATTGCTTGAATTGTTAGAACTAGCAGAAAAAGCCCAGAACATAAGTGTCAAATAATGAATTCTTCCCAGAACATAATATTGATGCTTAGGGACAGCAGAAAGACAAACAATGAAGTTTTTTCCCCTTTTCAAATACTCTGAAGTGGAATAAAAATGAGCTGAAAATTGCAAAAATCTATGCTTTGTTTGACTAAAAATAATTTCATCAATTTCTATTATTTGGTTTCTTTCTGAAGCATGAAGAAAAAATAGTTGCAGCTATTTGCTGACAGAAGCATTCCTCACTTCAAAAGTAGGCAAATAAATATTCTTTGATTCACTGACAATTTTTCCAACACAGATCTATCACGTTTGTCCTCAGTTTCTTTAAGCATTTCACTGTTGTGAAATAAAAAAACCCTAGGGAAATCTGAGACTGACAAAGTGGTACTGTCTCTCTCCTCAATTTCTCCTCCTGGATTTAAATAAACACTATGCAACCAAAATCAAAGAAAGTTGTTCAATAAATGTGGGATGGCTTATGCAATTTTTTAAAAATGTTTCATATCTCAGTGGCTGCCTGAGTGTCTAGAATAATTGCTTCTATTTTTATATGTAAATAATATATATCTGCAACTTGAAATTATCTGATGAGTAAGCTTATGTCACTTTCCAAAGTCCAACAAATACATGGATTCAGCAACACATCTTGTGATAAAATCATTACCTTTGGTTACATCCCACCATCTTTATAGAGTAACTAGGTTCTGTAAAAGCAATACTAAGTATTAAGTAGTTGCATCTGTCATCCATGAATCAAAATACTTAATTTTAAAATCATACTATCAGTAATGTCTGATTTCAAAGCTGATATATTACAATAACTTTGGGAATAGTAGTTAACCATCACTGAGATTTTGACCTGAACAGTGGAAATCTTTTCAAGGAAAAGAGAAACACTAATTTCAGTAAATAACTTGCAAATTTTTAGATTATTATGTATTTTTCATTTTATCATCATCTGATCAACAGTAGAAAAGGTAGTCCAACAATTCAAATGGCTATATATTCTCAGACTTGAGTTTCATCTATAAGCACACTTTTGTCAGACCTTGCACTTACCTGTGTGCAAGGCCTTTGTATATTCTACATGTATTGTAGTTTACCTCAGGGCATTCCCCTCACAGTGGCAGGTACAACATGGTTATCTGTATTTCTGAGCTCCTGAAGAGCTGTGTTACATCCTAAGCTCCTAAAGAGCTGCCTGTTCGGTGCAGTGTGTTACCTGAGGTAATCTGCTCATCTGAGTACTACAGCTTTTCAAATACAGCCTTCCTGCCGTGTGATTTAAGCAGATAACAAGTCTATGGATTTACCATAATACTGGAGGAAGCACACTTTTTTGTTTGTTTGATTGTTTTTTGTGGTTTTTTTTTTGAGTACAAAATACAGCTGTGTTACAAAAAAAAAAAAATAAAAAAAATAGTTGAGTAAAAAATGAACAAACTTCTAGGCAAATGTATGCAAGCATAGACTGGGCTGCAGTCCCCCAGGATAAACCTGCTCCTGTGTGGAGAACTGCTGCAGCACTGGAGCGCTGCTTCCCACAGTGTCCGTGGGGCTGTTTCTCACTCTGCCGTGCAGAGTTTTGCCCTTCCTCTCACACAAGGTCCCTGCACCCTGGCTATGGCTCAGCTGCACCCTGCCGTGTGCAGCTGGATCCATCTGGATCCATCTGGATCTGGCTGGAGCTGGCTGTGTCCGGCTGGGGCAGCATGTCACGCATGCATTGGAATTGTGTCACTTAATTTACCACATAGAGCAGCTGCTCATACAGACATATTCTCACATAATGAAAGAACAAGAAAAAACACATTTGCTACATATTAAAGATACAGAATTCCTAAACTTTTTTTTTCCCCAGCTGAAACATGAGCCATTTGCTAATGTCAATGAAACATTTGATTTGATGAATTTTTTTGCAAGCAACTTGCAAATCATTTCCAGAGAACTTTATGCCATTTATCTTTCCATCTGTTCTTGCTTGAGTCGTGTGTAGTGGTCTAACCCCAGCCAGCAGCCAAGCCCTACATAGCTGCTTGCTCACTCCGACCGGCAAGATCAGGGAGAGAATAAGAAGGGTAAAAGATAAAAACCTCATGGACTGAGATAAAGACAGTTTAATAGGGAAAATAAAAGCTGCACACACAAGCACAGCAAACAAAGTAATTGATTCACTGTCCATTCCATGGGTAGGCAGGTGTTTGCTCAGCCACTTCCAGGAGGCCAGGGCCCTATCATACATAATGTTACTTGGGAAGACAAATGCCATCACTCCATATATCTCCCACTTCCTTCTTTTTCATGTGGACTGTAATATTCCTCTGGTCATTTTGGGTCATCTGTCCTGGCTGTGTCTCCTCCTCCCAAACTCCATGCTCCCCCAGCCTCCTTGCCAGTGTGGCAGTATGAAAAGTGGAAAAGGTCTTTGCTCTGTCTAAGCCCTGGTCAGCAGCAGCAACAGCATAGAATCACAGAATCACAAAATCAGCTAGGTTGTAAAAGACTTTTGAGATCATCAAGTCCAACCTATGATCGAGTCTACCTTGTCAGCTGGACCATGGCACTGATTGTCCCATCCAGCCTTTTCTTAAATACCTGCAGGGATGACGACTCCACCACTTTCTTGGGCAGCCCATTCCATTGCCCAGTCAGTCTTTCTGTGAACAACTTCTTCCTAATGTCCAATCTAAACCTCCCCTGAGGCATTATTTGTAGCATAATTTCCAGGAGAAACATAGCATGCTATAATGCTGCATTTTTACTACAAATTGAAAAATCCTCAAATTTTAGGCCTAACTTATATTACCGAAACAATTTAGCCATTTTGTTAACACATGGTGATTTCAGATTCTGTAAATACAATGTCGTACATTAAATTTTATTCCTGTATATGCAGAATATTTTTTATTACAACCCGATATAATAAATAACAAATATAAGATTGTATTCTTTTCTACACAGGGACTGCACAGATTTTCACTGTACTAACCTAGTCATTTAGTTACATTGTTTTGAAAATGCCACTAAATTTTTAAGAATTTTTGATGTATAGTATGTATTCACTATAAATGTCTGCCTTTCAAAATTACTTTTCCTTTGCCTTTGTTTCTTTGCTTTTTAAATGAATAGGAGACAGATGAGAGAGAAATAAACAGTAAATTGCACGTAGAGCTCTGCTCACTCTTTTAAAATTCTAAATTTTTAATACAGAAATGAAGAAAGCTTGAATTTTGATTATCAGTTAGCTAAACTGTTTCTTCTTACTCTGTTTAGGAGCCTGAATACTGCATCAAGTTTGCAATAGGGATAAGGGTACGCAATTAAAATTATGAACACAAGATTGCTGTTTCTGGAAATGTACAAAAAGGACAGGATTTCATCACTTAGTATATCATAATTTAGGACTTTTGAAGTTATTTTGTGAACACATAACTTACATTTAAAAAAATTGAAATATATTATGGCACAGCGTTAAAAAAAAAAGGATATGTAGGAGAACTGAGATTTCTGATGGAGCCTGGAATTTCTTCCTAGCAGGTTATCATAGTTAAATTCCTTAAACAGATTTAGCAGAAGGACTAAGATCCATCCTTGATTTTCCACAAAATTTGGATCAAAGCACAACCAAGATTACCTTTCATAGCTGTAGACCTTGAAAGATTTCTGAATCTACTTATATGAACAGGTGCAGACTATGGTTCTGTAACAGAATGTTTTCTGTTTACTCAGGAATACTTCTGCAGCTGGAAACTTTTATATACACATGTGCATTACCTTTAAAAGGCATTTTTAAAGAAGTGAAGAAAAAGGTTGACTCTTTGAGTATATGGTTTTAAAAGGTCATTCAGTGGATTTTGATTTTGATAAATGGTCATGTATTTGAATAACTTTAAGAGCAGAGGAAGGTAATTGAACCTGAAAACAGAAAAAGGTCATTATTATGATAATCTGTATTTGCTTGAATCATCAGATTCATATTACTTGAGGCTTTGCCTTTCAATAATCATACCAAAATAGGAAATCTATTAGTTTTTCCTAAAAAGCCATGATTATATTGAAAATTATTATTTTTATTTTTTTTTCCAAAATAATACTATTTTAAATGAATGTGGAAATTTTGAAAATAAAAAATATCACTTTATCTGTAGAAGATATTTAATGGAAATCTTAGCTATGCTAATAAGATAGTGTGAATTTCAGACAATTTTCTTGCCTGGCTTATCACTGGCAGATTGTGTAAACATACTATACTATTTGTTAGGTGTACAAAATTGATTTGAAAATTTCATGCAAAAGAAAAAAAATTAAATTAAATTACTGTTTGTACAAGTTTCCATCATGTTGTTTAGGATTTGTACATTTTTGTCCAAAATGAACTCATATCATATAAGCAAATGTTAAAATGAAAATAGTCAACACTTGTGCACATCTGCTAAAAGTAATAAATCACAACCACATACATATATGCATACATAGAGCTACAACAGAGAGTAGACTGCTTACAGGTAAAAAGTAAGGAGAATCAAATCAGCCTGAAACTGGAATTCTTTTCTTCATCAATGTTTCCATCTACATGTGTGTAAAAAGTCCCCCAGTGGTGGGCTGGGAAATTGGAGAAAATGTAAAACCTAGTCATAGTGATAATTTTCTGTAATAAAATGCATTATTTTTGTTATACATAATATCTCAATTATTTTACTGAAATTAATAACAAGATAAAGGATCTGTGATAGCAAATTATTCAGTGGGGCCATATGTTAAATAACTAATTAGTGAGCTCTGCTTTTTTGAAATAATTATAAACGTTTTGAGAAAATTTCAGTCCCGTTTTTTCAGGTGTAGGAGCTGATATTCCAGAGTATTTGTATTGCAAGAAATTTTATAACCATCACTACATTTTTTTAAATTAATAGAGTCTCTTGCACAGTCTGGAAGTACCAATTCAAACACCATTTATTGAGGAAACTGCCCTGTGGCAAAAAACAAAAACCAATTGATGGAACCACTTTGTTTTAGATTGATCTGTGCATAAGGACATCACCAGAAAAAATTAAATCTGGTTTAGGTGTAAAGCACCATGCACATGCATCACCATTCTGCATTCCTCTGCTTGTCATCTGAAATGGATGGTTGATAAAAGGTAAGGTGCTTTATCATTATCTCTAGCACCTGGGAAATGGTCCAGTGTAAATTCAATCTCAGTGAATTATTAAAGGCATTTTAGGATTTGTGAACTTGATAATGGTATTTTGTGAGTGCTCATTACCACTGCAATTTAATATTACTACAGAAATTGAGTTAAGAGACTAGTAGTCTGGTAACAGCTATGGGATGTAATTTACAATCATGAAAGATAACAAATCCACACTTTACTACTGTGTCAGCAGTGTTTTGTAAAACATGCTTAAAGAAGCTAATTAAACTTCATAAGGCCTCTTGTAGCATTATAATCTGTCACAAGCTTTAATCTAATGAACAACTTAAATGATATTCCACTGTAGAATAAAGTCTGAAGTGCTTGATCTTACTTAAAATTGGAATATAGTTGTTTCCCAGAAGAAAGATCTGTAATATTCTGACTCAAGTAATTGCTAAATGCATTACTTGTGAGTTTTAGCATTGCAGTGAATTAGACAAAGTGCTAACTTGCATTATGTTTAATTGATCTATAGTTAATTTATTCAGAAAAAAGCTGCTCACTCTGAAAAAAATAAATAAAATCAGACAGCCATGTAATAGTAGGGAAGTAAATGTTCAGTGGTATGGAAGACAATAGCTCTTGTAGCAAGATGGCTCATTGATACAGCAGTGTCAGGCGACTGGAGTGTCCGTGGACTGGTACAGCTTTCTGTAGTGCTTTCTTTGTTGAAGTCAAGATGCTTTCGCCACCTTTAGCAGGGACTTGAAACTTCACTGTGAAGAAACAGTATTAAAAAAATTTAATGTTGAGTAATTGAGCAGCGTTTCTGCACTTGATTTGGTGCTCTGAAAATTAAACTGAGGGAAAGAATAAATCCTTCACGAACCTTTAGATGTTACTTAGGACACAGTGAGCATTGTTGAATCCCAGCAGTCTGCCCAGCACAGGCACAAGCAGTGTTTGACAGGGTGCTTTCTCTCCAGTTGGCTGCTGGTTCTTCCTGCAATGTACTGCCATATCTAATGAATAAATCATCTAGAGTCATCGGTAACTTAGGCTCATAGATAATTCAACCTTCTTTTCTAAAAAAACTTTCACAGATTAAGAGCTGTAGACTTCTCTGAATAAATAAATCTGTTTACAAATTTATTCCTTTCAACCTAGTATTTTCATGAAGCTTTTGCTGTCAAACTGTCCTGGCTCATTATATTCCCAGCTTTCACCTACACATGCGAAGACTATAATTATTATAGTTGAAGCCATAGTTTGTCTTTTAAATTGTATATTGTTCTCATAACCAAATCTTGCTTAGGCCGTCAAATTCAGTAGCTGATGTCTTCTGTATTTGTGGTACTTTCCTTTAGTCTTGCCTCTTGTCAAGATATACAAAGTTATTTCTCCTTGCATTATTTGCCTACTAAGATTTTTTAAGGTCTGATTAGAATTGTGAGGATTTTTTTCTTGAACTATTTATTTTTTCAAGCCAGGAATTCTTCTGTTTTCTCGTTGTTATGTTGTGTTAGAAGAGTTGTCATTTTATCTATCTTTCTGAAGGAAAAAGCATATTAAGGAAAAGGTAAAAAGAGTTAAAATGTATCTGTGTTTGACAGTGATGACTGAATGATTGAAACCTAGCAGCTTTTATTTTGGCTTGTTAAGTTCCAGTGTCATCTCATTTTACTGTCATCTCATAACATTTTGAAATACCCTGTACTGAATCCTGATAAAATCTGACAAATTCTTTCAGGAAAATGTATGGTGAATGGACATTGCCATTCAGACTTCCTTCAAGATAGCTGTTCTTATAGCAAAAATGTTTTCAGTAAGTAATCTGTAGAGTTTAGTCATAATTCTTTGTTCCTATAACTAATGATGGTATTACAGAAGGAACCCCTAATTATTAAAGACCTAAACCTATCAATTTTCCTAATGCATGAATCACCAATCTTTGCTATTTTTCGACTGTTCTGAAGGCGTTTTGTGTTTCTATATTTGTCAGAAAAATATTCTGTCAATAGAAAATTTCTGTGGGTTTAGACATGTTTTCAGCACAGAGCTCCATGAGTATAGCCTTGTACTCTACAAATTCCTAGACTTCTAGAACTGATCTTTAATTTCATTGTTATGGTTGTCTATTAGTATGTATATCTTTAATTGCTGTTTGCTGATGCTATGACCTATCCTAAAGTGGCTCTCATTTAAAAATATTTTTTATTGCTGTTTCAAAGGTCTTAATAATATAATGCTGACATCTCTGTGTGGTGATCATCTTGTGTTCCTGAATATTTCTTATACTTTTTTTGTTTTTAATTTCCTTTTTATCAGCTCCTGGATAGCAATGTTCTCACACTCAGGGGATTTTTATGTTTATTTCTTGTGTCCTTTCATTGCTTTTGTAGCTTTTGTTGTTGTTTATGCTACTGTAAAATTATGGAAATGAATCTTTAATGGGTTTTGGTGGTTTTTTTGGCCGAATTTGACTCTCTCCCTACTTACCAATCAATTCTCTCCATATAAATTTAAGAATCCTCCCCATTTTCGATCCCAAGGTCAATCAGATCAAGTTGGATTCCTTCATACAAAGGAGAAAGAAATTGCAAGAATTACATAAAGATTTATCTTTCTCACTTTGTCTCAGTGTTTTCAGACCTGAATGTCTTTATGAGATTTTCTGTTGTCTGGAGATTTCTAATACCTTCCTAACTTTTAGGATTCTTGAAAGCTGTATTGAAACATTACTTCTCAGCTACTACTTTCTATCTGTGATATACACTACAGACCACAAAATGTACCATGTGCATTTTGATCAGCATTTCTGATGCAGTACCAATGCCAACTTGACTCCACAGAAGACAGAAATTGGAATGTTGTTTTTTGTGGTGAAATCTTTTTCATGAGACAAGCAGGTTTCTCTAGGCTTGAATTGAACAACAGCCTAATGACCCACATGGAATTGCTGTGTCAAAAGTGACTTCAATCTTTTAGGGAGAAGAAAGATAAAAATACCACATTTTGTCTTTGAAAGGAATTAAGAGTGCTTTCTTCTCTTCATGCTGGGGGGTGGTTCAGCTTTTCACAGGAGAAAGAAAAATTTCCCATGGAAGGAATAAATGAAAAATAAATTAGAATAAGTTCATGATAGCATTGTGCCCAATGTGTAAAGTAATTACTTTAACAAGCCAATTAAGTTTAATAGACTGTCCCACTGTTCCCTTGTCTCCTTAGCTGACCTGTCTATTAAAGCTTTCTGTAAATTTAGCACTCTATTTGCATAACTGCAGACAATTTGAGGCTGCTGTTGTTGGTTAATCTAGAATCTGAACCTGATTTAATTGCAAGGAATTTTAATGAAATGTTCAGGGTGGCAGGAAGGGAAAAGCAATACATAACATATATGTTTTTTTCTGCTGTGAAGAGGTAGCAAAATATGTGAAACTACACTGATGAAAATGAGGTGTTTGGTGAAGAAGACAGACACTGATGGGCAATAGAAAATCTAACTTAAAATTTCAGAAGTGATAAGGAAACAATGGCAGCAACGCGTGCTGTAATGTACTTTTGCATGCTGCTGGCACTTTTGAGACAGTCTGTGGATGTTATTTAATAAAATTTTATTGACATTTTATAAGAGTTAAGGACTCCTTTGAAAAAAAATAATTTCTTTTTAGGAGACATTAGCAAAACTGCTATGCAGTTAAGCTTTGGGTTGGGACAGAACTAATAATAAACCTAAAAATCTTGAGAATGGAGTGGATGCAACTTGCTTCAGAGTAAAGGATAGCTCTGTACAATAGATGTCTTGTATCCAGATTCTTCAAAATATATATTCTAAATTATTTATATTGAGTCAAGACAGTTCAACAAAAAAAACCGTCTTCTATAAACACTGTCTATACACCATGAATTTTTTAATAATAATAATAATAATAATAATAATAATAATAATAATAATAATAATAATAATAATAATAATAATAATAATAAT
>JAYDZK010000169.1:91278996-91302316 GCA_034509185.1 Euphonia xanthogaster
AACAAAAAAAAAAAAAAAAAAAAAAAAAAAAAAAAAAAAAAATTGGAAACTCATGTTTAGATGAGTGGTTTCTGAATTTTATAGAAGAATTTAAAGTTTTCTCTACATGGGACATTAAATAATTTGTTAAGGGATTAATATAGTAAAACAGTAACTGGAACACAGCAAAAAATGTGGAGTTTTCAGAATATTTACAAAAATGCCTGTCTGAATAATTGCAGTAAAAACACTATAACGGCAGCTCTCATAAACAGAATTCTGTGTGTGCTATAAGACCTACCCATCATTTCAGCTATTAATAATAACACTCAGCTATGGAACAACTTTTAAAGCAGAATTTTATCTCTGAAGTACTCAATTACTGTATCTTTGTAGCAGCTAAAATGCTTTCAATTTAGTTTCATATTTGTTCAATTGTGAGCTTGTTTTAAATGTTTGTTTCCCTTCAGGATAGCTGCCGTTTTAACCTCAGGACCCTACAACATATCTTCTCTGGCTCTGGATGTAGAACTTCTTGAATGCTATTGAAAGTGGCTTGTAAAAAACAGGACCTGGGTGGAATATCACTGTATTAAACAATGAAATCTAATTGATTGTGGTGTCCTAGAACTTAATGTTCCAGTTTTACTGGACAATGAAAGCCATATGTCAGAAAGAATCCTAACATATAAGGAATTATTGTTCTTTTATTCATCAGCATGAGAACAGTAGTAATCTTCTAAAGGAACAAAATTCAGAGTGCCATGGAATATTGTCCTTATGATGTTTGCTAAATATTACAACAGTAATCAAGAAAAGTATTTGCTATCACTGTTGAATCAACAAACAGGTATTCTTAATAAAGATCTTTTCCAAACATCAGTTACAAAACATAAAAAGCTCTTACCTTTGGCTTTAACCTCTAGCCAAAGACAAAGTATGTGCAACTATCACATGCAGTGTGAAGTATGTCAAAATACACACAAGATGCTGGGTACTTCTGGGCACAAAATTTGCCTTTGGAGAATAAATTGCCTTCTGAGTTATGTCACGTTACATAAGCTGAATTACAATAGCATTTATATGCCTTGGATGATGCTCAGGTGTTGATACTTACTTCACTGTAGCTCTTGCATTCCAAGGTGAGAATAAGTTCAAATTAATGTGGAAGTCTAAAATACCTCAGATGATATGTACTCCCAAAATACTTACTCCTCTCCATTGTCTATAAAAGGAACTTCTCACAGATGGAGACCACTCACTGCCAACAACTGAAATTAGATAAGCTGAAGCCTTATCTCTTCTCATTTCACTAGACCAAAGTGCTTTTGGAAAAGATATAAAATTTCTGCTTACATTTCCATTTTTACCTGCCTGTTTGTGGCCTTATCACTTAAAACTTTACTTATTTAAGGGAAAAAGAAAAGATATGGCCTTAAAGAATTTTATATTGTTATCTTAATTTAGTTTTAAATAAGTTGTCAGCCTGTTCCAGTGTAACTGTTAATAAGGGCCCTGAGAAGGGAACAAAGTAAGCAATATTTTGTCAGATTCAAAATGTTCTATAATGACTACAAAAAATTTTCATCATTATCACAGGCAAAGTAGTCTTCTTATTTTTCTTTCGTTAAGAATCATTCCATATGAAACATACATCTAAAATGTTTACTGGGCAGTGTTTCTTTATAATATAATGAAGGTAGTAATGAGCTTAATGAACGTAATAACTACTCAGTAATGTCACATAAAACAATTATGGAACATTGGTTTTTCTTTAATGTTGGGTTATTTCATTTCAAAGAGGAACTTTCATTGCATGCATTCATTTATTAATGGTTAAACCTTCTACTCTCAATGTGAAGGAGAACAGAAAAAAAAATATTGCATTTTTAGATGACTCAGGTGAAAGTATCTGAATAATTGAAATTGACAATGTCATGGTAAAACCTTATTCTTGGACTTATTCCCTTACTCATCTGTGTTTTCCTTTCTTTCATCCTTTTTACACTCATCAATTCTGTCTTTCATTTGAACTATTTTCTTAGACCTAGACTGACATAAGTAGTTGATATAAAATTCTCTGGCAAACTCCTTGTGGTCCATGAGGACTTAAGATGCTTGCCAATTTTTTTCCTTTACAGTGAGTGCCTTCTGAATTATCACTACTAGTCATCACTACTAGTTTTCCTGACCCACCTGGAAAAAGCTCTGTCAGTCTCATTGAGCTTCCCAGGAACATATCCAGCTCTCCTGAACAATTTTCAGGAGAGCTTCTAGGGGTACTTAGCAAGCTAAGATTTGCTAAGGTCTTCCTATGTCTTTAAGACAGCGTGAAAAAACCTCACCCAAAATCATATCCATTGATTTGAATTCATTTTTGTCCCAAGCAGTAAGAAGGTACAATGCAAATGGAGGTATTTTGTTCGCAGCATCCGGTATAGCAAATCATAGTTAAGGAAGTAGGCAGAGAAAAATCATGCTGGGTCTAATTACTTTAAATAAGAAACACCTCACACTGCCTCTCTGCCCTCCCCACTTCTGAACTCTTTCCTTGTAGATTATGTTAGCTGTTACAAATAATCTCTTATTTCAAATACTCCATAAAGAAGAGAGGATTTACACTTTTCATGTTTTAAGTGATAGTTCTTATTTAGGAGATAACCTGGTCTCACTTATCAAGCATAATAAGTATTGTTTCACTTCATTGCTATTGTAAATAGTCTAAATTGTTAGGCTATTTATCCCTTATTATATTTTGTTGTTCTCTAATTTATACTAATCTATAAAATCTTCCTTTCCCCAAGTCGTGACCTCCAGCTCCATTTCACTTTGCTTTTCCTGTGCACCTGACACTGAATTCATGCCAGCTCTGATTTTCTTCTCTTTTCCATGAGCAATTTAATTCACTAAAATGGCACACCAATGTCTCACCTGGAGGGATTGGGGAGGAGAGGATAATTTTCTTCCATTATAGTCTTTAAATAAGATCACAGAAATTTCAGCAAGAATCCAAGCTGATGCATGTAAGGAAGGGCAATACAGAGGCAAAGGATTAACGAAGGAGTAGGAAATGCAGGAGAAGGAAGAACAGAAAATAACATCACACTTCTTTTAGGCAGCAGCTGCTTGTCAGAGCATCTCATGTCTTTGAAATGGCAGCCACAGTGTGCCTGTTTCAGTCTCAAGCCTTCTAACACAGTTTGCAAAGCTACACATTTACTCACAGCTAAAGCAGCTCATTACTTGCTCTCCGTAATACCTCATCCGGCCTTGGCCATCCTGGTGTGACAATGAGTTTGAGGTAATAAACCTCTAATATTCTTTTTAATATATCTATACTAAATATAAATATTTACATATAGAATATAGATAATACATAGATACTATATATACAAACACGCATAGACATTGTCTTCATTTATTTGCTGCAATACTTTATGCCTTGAAAAACTAACTCCTGTTGTTTTATCAGTTAGTGAGTGATAATCCTTGAAAGTTCTTGTTTGGACCTGTATCTACAGGCATGCTCATAGAAATATTTAAGCTGAGAGGAGTGCAAAATGGAAGATGGCTCTCAGCTGAATATTAGGCTACAATTTTCTTTCTTCATTTCCTAACCCAGAGACCTGTTATGGAATTTCATTAAATGTTTGTGCTTGTTTCAGCCAGAACAGAGTTAATTTTTTTGCAGTAATAGTAGGAGGCATGATTGTCGGCGTGTCAGTGAGGTAATTCTGTACCACAGAGCATTGCTGAGGGTAGGGATAAGGGACTCTGACTTCCAAAAAGAAGACTGTGGCTTCTGGATGAAAAATTTGTTGTCATTGTCTGCCATTGTTCGTTGCCTTTGGGTCCCCATGAGCATTTTGTATATGAATCGCCCTCTTTTTTTTGTATACTTTTGCTACTAATATTGTTGTTGTTACTGTTCCTATTTTATTGCTGTTTTCAGTAAATTGTTCTTATTTCAACACATGATCTTCACATTTTATGCCTCCAGTTCTCAACTCCATCCCACTGGTGTGGGAAGGGAAGGAGAAGGGGAGAGCAAATGAGCAATAGTGTGGTTTGGAGTATTGAATGGGAGAACGAAATTGGGGAATACCATTCCTAAACCATTACAATATTATACACTATTTTCAAAACAAGTAGATAAATAAATAAACACATTCTAGAGAATACAAATACTTCTGTGATTAAGTGAATATAGAAACTGCAGAATATTCAAAACTGATGCATAATTGTTGCAGTGCATCTGTGGTTTTTTTTTTTAATCTGAACTAGTCCTTACAGAGTGTGTATTTTTGAATTTATTTTGTTTAGACTAGATTCAATTTTATTATATTTTACTGTATTTTTGAACAATACATTTACTGTTGTTTTTAACAATAATATAACTTTTACTGTATAGATAGTAGGCCTAATACAAAATTTGGAAAGTAGCTAAATTAGAGGGATAAGGGTAGATGAGTTGACAAAACCCATTCTAATTATTCCCTGCATTTTCATGAAACTGAACTGTCAGTCGTTTTATAAGAAAAGATCATCTCTTTATTATAGTCAAAACAATGTCAAGAACCTTGTAAAAGAAACAAGATTTAGTTTATTTCTTCAGACAAAAGCAATAATTATTTTATTATACAGATCCAAAATCAAAATTGCACCTCTCCAGATTATTCCTCTTAATTGAATGCAAAATCATTTTGTTATACCTGAATTTGAGTCAAAAAATAACTACTGAAAAGAGAAAAAAATTTTCAGTGGTAGTCCTGCTAGTAATAATTTTGATAAAGCTTATCACAATCTCTTGGTAATGCAATAGACTTCAAAGGAAGTTCTGCTTCTATATCTGACATACTATACATAAGGAAAACATTACTCCTTCAAGCCTGCATGGAAGCATTATGTCTTATTACCTGCATAAGCAGTAGATTAGTGTCTGTGTGTGGAAATGATGGAATAAGAATAGCAATTAAAACATCACTTGAAATAATATAACATGAAAAAGTTTGTCTGCAGCTCACAATGATCAACAGAAAGAGTTTCCTCTGCTGTCTCTGATTCTGCAGCAGCCTGGTTGCCTTCAGATTTAGAAGAAGAATAGCTGGGGTTTAATTATTTCTCATTATTTCTTGTAAGATGCAGTGTTTGCCAGCACAGGTGTAGTATGATACTAATATAACTATAAAGCTCTCAAAACCTGACCCTTTAATTCTTTATGATGCTGGAACAGGCACAGGAATTCCCTGCAAGTCTGTCTTGTTCATTAGAGCAAAATGCAACATCTAGTATGCAGAAAATAGAGATTTTAGGGCACAATTCTCATTCTAAGCCCTCAGGTAAATACACTACCTTACAATGTTATTTGAAAACTCATTTTCTATTTGTTTCTTTTCTTCCCAAAGGATTGCTATTTAACATGTCACTGAGTATTTGATACTCAGTGAATAAACAGATATTTAATGCTTCCTTCAGTCCCTTTCAGTGCATGGCCTCAAATACTGTTAAGCCAAGAGCATTCAAATATGTCACTTGTCCAAGTGACACTTGAATTTTTAACCCCCTGATCCTAGAAAATAAAGTCCTGGCTGCCACTAGTACAGGAGATGAAAACTCAACACTCTGCAAGTCAAACAAACTATTTCCAGAAAATGCACAAATAACATTATTTATACATATGTATGTGTTCGCTCTTGAAGAACTTGATTAAGGTAATTTAGATTTGATATCACTTTGATCCTAGGCTAGGGCAGATTTTCAATACTATCTATGCTAGGCTTTAAAATCAGTTTCAAAAATGCATTACATTTTTCATAGTGGAGGCAGAATTCAAACATAAGTGAGGAATTTAATTTCTTTTCTATTACTTCCCATATAATAAATGTTTCCATCAAAAAGGATGGAAAAAAACCCCTTTCAATATTCTTTTTAGACAGCATTGGAGAAATCCTTAATAGAGATCAAAGGATGAAATCTTTTAAGGAGAACTTTGATATTAAGAAATATGGGGGGTTTATCCTATCTGAATAATTTGTCTGATACAAAGAAGTTCCAAGACTTCATCTGATTTTAGATATAGCACCTTAACTGAGCTAAAATTACTCTACCTATATTCATATGCCACAGGAATCAATGCTATGTATGTGCACTTGAAATAAAGACAACTTTGCTTTAGTTGCACCTTTTCTTTTGTAGCAACCTACCAGCACAAGTCCTGCCTGTTAGTATTTCCTGAACATCTCAGAAGGGGTGCTTATATGCCCAATGACTATTGGGATCTTGTGGTTTACACAGCTGCCTTCATTGATCCCATGACAGATCAAGGGAGCACACAAGAGTCACGGGCAGAATAGCTTCAATAGGAGTCTGGTGAGGTACAGAAACAGGTTTCCCAGAGAAGCTGTGGAGTCCCCATACCTTGGCATGGTCAAGGCCAGATTGGATGGGGCTTTGAACAACCTGGTCTAAGGAAAGATGTCCTTGCCTGTGGCACGTAGTTGCAACCAGATCATTTTTAAGGTCCCTTCCAACCTAAACCATTCTATGATTCCAAGATTCCATTATTTTCTGCTGTTTTAAACTTAAATAGTGTAGAATCTTAAGCAGAAATTGATATGAAGTGCCACTGTTCAATTTACTAATAGGGACATAACCAAACTGCTTATCTTCTGTAAATATTCAGCTAAAAAGGTAGCATGTAACAGTAAAGGCTCTGCTGAGTCGGAAGGAACTCACATGGTAGCACCAGCACACACGTGGGCACTTAGTGACAAATTGTGGTACATGATGCACCTCTCAGCTGGTCAAGCTCAGAGGAAACTCTTCTTTGTGGGACTGGGAGGGATCATTCCATCTGGAGAATGTCACCTTGGGAATCTGTTGAGCAGTGGTGTCCAGCCTCTCTATTGGTTAACAAGAGCAGCTGAGTTGAAAACACATCCTCTGGCCATGGACTTGTATTTTGTGTACCAGAATAACCAACGAATATATGTTCTAGGGACCCTTCCCCCACATTGTGTCTTTTGCTGTAGGTTTAATATTCTGGTGTGGAGGACTAGAATCCAAATGTCCTTGACATTACTGATTTTTACTTTTCTCTGAGGAACACACACATAACGTATTATTATTTTTTTTTAATTTTGATATTTACTGTGCAATGGAAATAGTTTATTTGTCTCCTATTCTATGATAAAAAACAAACAAACAAACAAACAAAAAAAATACGCCTAGAGATAAGAAAGAAAAAAAACCCAGTTTCATATAATACTTCAACTTCTGTGTCAGGTACAGATCTGCCCGCTGTATCAATTCAGGTGATGATCTGCCACTTGCATCAGTAAGCAGGCCTACCTCTCTCTTTGATACATAGCTTTGGTTGCCCATCCTTCAGAAATTCCACGAAAATGATCAATTAACATGTAAAGAGAAATTTTACACTACACCCAGTAACTTTGGGTCTGCCATTACTGGAAACTGAATTTTTCCATAGGAAGTCCCATCTACACAAGATGAATACTATAGAGTGAAGTACTTTGTGTAGGGGTATCACTTTTGATGTCTACATGTCAGCCGCAGGATTCTCAGCTAAACTTCCCAGATTTTTTGGGGTTTTTTTTGTTTGTTTGTTTTTTTAAATTTGTGTACTATAGTGAAGAGGTTTGGAAAACCTTACAGAAACTTTATTCCAAGAACCACCAAGGTTTTTTACCCTTTCTCACTTTCTCCAACTAAAACACAAATAGTATTGCTGTTAAAGAACATATTCTTATCTAGAGTTCAGTATGAAAGAAATTATGCAGCTGAATTAGAGTTCTGCTAAAATAGATTGTGTTAAATACTCTCTCAGTGTCATTTTCATATTATGTTTCTTAGTATTATGGGGAGATTTGAGACGGTTTAGAACCTTGCAGAGTTCACATAGACATGAAAATATCTTACGAAGTGTGTGTCAGGGAAATATCTGTTTATCAGATATGTAACTAAGGAAAGATCTGCTCTGAACATGCTTTTATTATGATGTTCATTTAATCTTTTATTAATGTACAATGTAATTCATATTACAATTTAATATTTCAGCCTAGAGTTTTGCCAGCTTTGAAATTCAGAGCTCTGGATATACTAGCTAGAATGTTACTACTTGTATATTTCTTTTTTTAAAGTAAGACCAACCCCTAAAACAGTGTTTCTAGAATGTAACTTTATGTACTTGGACAAATGAATTATCAGTGATATGAACTAGAGCCTATGCATAGTACAAGCTTTTAGATTTAGCATACATTTTGACAATAGCTAAGAGATACTAGCAAAGATATATTCTGTATTCCACATATGGTTTTGTTTTACCTTTTTCTTTTAGTTATTTCTCAGTACTTTCTACAGGTACATCCAAATTCTAAGTAGATTTGAAGCAGAAAAGGCCGGTTTGTAGTTACAAATATTTAGAGTGGTGCTCTAAAATAAAGTGTGTCGGAAAGAATAGATAAAGTATAAAAATCCATCTGATTGAGATGCAGAAATTTATAGGTCTGAATATTTTAATGAACACCTTTAAGAACTATTGAATGCCATTTTTAAAATGAAGTGTGTAATTCTTCTTGTAAAAAAACAATTCTTTTTTTCAATCAAAACTGTTTTTAAGTAGGATTTGGGTTTTCCTTATGTTGTTAAGAAGTGGATAAAGAAAATGAGATTATAAAATAAAATGAAATTTCTCTGATGTAAAATGGATGAATGTCATAAGTAGAAAAAAAAATCCATTAAAAATCTCTATACTTCAATATATTGGTCTTGTCCTACTGCAAAAAAAAAAAAAAAAAAAAAGGGATTCAGCCATGGTTCTAGCTAGATTTCTCCTGAAATGTTATTTCTTAACATGATGAGTTTCCTATTAATCTGGAATATTTAATGAAACTCTGATATCTCATACTGTGATGAAAAAAAAAGGCATCTATTTCACTATACTGATTAATTTTGCAGGGAGACAAAATCACATTTCAGTTTGTTTATATTTTAGCTCCAAAAATATGTACTGTGTCTACTTTAGTACTGGCAAATCTATCCTCATGCAGATGATATCTTAGCTGAGAATTTCTGATATTCATCAGTTTGTTTTAAGTAATTAACATTTTTTAAAAGGATAAACTTAATTTTGTGTAGTTTTCCAGAGTTATTCAGGGGTGAAATAAATAAATAAATAAATAAATAAATAAATAAATAAATAAATAAATAAACAAACAAACAAACAAACAAATAAAGGTAAAATTTGAAATCTGGAGTATGGTCATGCAAAACAAAAAAAGAAGGGTTCCATCTGGTAAACTAAGACATGAATTTACATCATTTTAGTTCTTTGTGGTAGCTACTCCATTAACAAATGGTGTAGTGTAATGAATGACAATGGAATAATCCAGTTTCCAAGGGCCTGTTGCCTGTATTAGAAAAATTGTTTGTGCATTTTCTTCATATCCACTATTGTGCTTAGATATCTCTGGTTTTTTTATTAAATGTGGATTGGACTCAATATATGCAAAATCAGTTCTACCAGCATAGTTGTGTACCTATAACTTACCACGCAAATTTAAATTAGATAGCATCCATAACCCTTATTTAACACTTCTTAACACTTGAGATTTGACTTCCTATCAAATCCCACAGCAGAGTCAGATGATGAGACCTTGTCAGAACTGAATAGGCTTATTTTCTGCTGAATATTTTGACACGTGCATGCACACCTACACTTGCATGCACACACTCTCACAAGACTGGTTTTCTTCTTTAATTCATGAAAAAATAGTTTGGAAAAACAAGTTTTAATCATAAAAAGGATAGCTGAAATGAGAAAAAAAACCCTCATATTTCAACATAATAGTTACACAGCTAGTAATACATTGAGATTAGATGACAGCGAATCATTGTGATGTAATATATTTTGAGGTTTGGGGGGATTTCTTATTTAAGTGGTGTATGCATGAATTTTTTTTAATATTAGATTTTTTTTCTTTTTCCAGGTTGAGTGGTATGAATTTACCTTCTCCAGTTATCAGCAGTAAGAACTGGTTACGACTCCATTTTACGTCTGATAGCAATCACCGACGAAAGGGATTTAATGCTCAGTTTCAAGGTAGGAAACCTATAAAAGCACACGTAAAAAGCCCTTTACCTTTAAGCATCACTAAAGTGGTGGTGGAATTTGATAATTATGTTTAAATATCACAGACACAGAAAAAAGCTGACGCTTTTTATTACTATGTAACTATCACTCTTACGCTGAATATCTGTTTTCCTTGTGGGATTAGATGTCTCTGAGGATTTACTTTCGGAAAAAGTATGTGTGCTTCGCAATGCAGTCTGCTCTAAATATGTATTTGCTTGCTCACTTTTTTCATAATAAGTTTCTTTGCAGTCAGTCTGATCTTTGCTTTAAGAACATGCCTGGAATGCAACTTGCGGAAAGTCAATTCCACACAAAGGCAGGCTTCTATCTAAACATTGTCTTCCTTCATTATTCAAAATCTAACTCTTTTCCAGAAGCTACATTCATCGTTTGGAATTTTGACTCAACCATAGTATAGTACAGATTATATTTCAGGCTCCTGCATACATTTGCATATACAACTTCAAAAGAAGGCAGGAGGATGTCAGTGTTGCTGTCATTTCTACTTATGTTCATGTAGATACTTTTCAAAATGCATTTTTTTAGAATGGATTCTTTATTGATTTTTGTACTTTATAAATCATTACTCAAGCTGAAAGACATGGTAGTTATATTGAAAATAGAAAAGCTTCTTAAATTATCTGTGCTTTCAAATTCTGCACTTACATGAGCTGTTTCAACCCTTTTACCCCCATAGCATCAAAACTTTTAGGAATTTATACATTTGTGTTTTTTCCCCTGAAACTGTGGGACCGCTATAATTTTTGAAATGATAAATACATTGCAACAACTGAATATTTTCTGGTGACTATGTCATGTATGTGCAACAAAAGCATCTAATATACATAGTTCTTTTAGTTTTAAAAATATTTTTAATATTTCAGAAAAACAATATCTGAAATTTCATTTAATTTTGGCAACTCAGCATAAGTATGTGATCCTTTGCACTTAGAACTTATTTTTTTCCAAAGTTTACCAAGAATGCATATATAATACCACTGCTGGGTACTATGAATGTAACTGCACTGCTTATGTTAACTCTGTGATTTAAGCCTGTCAATTGAGATCCACAAAAACATTGTGATATATCCTCCTGAGGCACCAGAAAACTATGAATCAACAGAATAACAAGGAGAAAGTTTGTGATGATGTAACATACACTGGAAAATAATTTTTGTTCTTCTTCAATATATCTTATCTCTAGACAAATACTCACCAAGTAGCTAAAACTTTTGGGAAATATCCGGAGAGATTGTTATTTCAGATGCATCCCTCTTGATCTGCATAATACATCATATATTGGGTGAAAGTGTGAACTTCCTTGATGTAGAATTTACCTTGAATGACATGTGGAAGTATCATATTGCAAATCAAATTCTTACAATTACAGAAACTTACTTTCTTAATTTAAATCATTTTTATGAATTGCAGGTTTAAAATTTTTACTGTATTTAATACAAAGATTTCTGAATTACATGAGAGATCATGGTTTACATAGTTATCTATCTTATCAGACTCAATTGCAATTAGAAAAATTCCTATGTTAGTGATATAAACATAAATTGTATTGAAACATAGGAGAAATATTTCAAGAGCCATAGGATGAAAATTCATAGTGATATAAAAAACAGGTTAATCTATGATCTTCATTAAGTTCTTTTTATTTCACAGCATTAGTAATTATATTATGTGTGTATTTGTAAACTAAGCAGAAGTAACAATATTTCAGTTAGAGTAATCTACTAGTACCACAAATTGCACAATAGCAGAGGTTGGAAGAGCCCTCTGGAGCTCACCTAGCTCAGTGTCCTTCTCAAAGAAGGGTAACCTAAAGCAAACTGCCCAGGACTGGGTCAGGCGTGGGTTTTGAATACCTCCAAGATTAGAGACTCTGCAACCTCTCTGGGCAACCAGTACCAGTGTTTACCCTCAGAGTAAGAAGGTTTTCACTTTTTTGTAAGTGGGTTTTCCTGAGTTTCAATTTGTGCTTATTGCTTCCCACCTTGTCAGTGGATATCATTATGAAGACTCTGGCTCCACCTGCTTTACACCATCTCATCTCACAGGTATTAATTCATACCAATAAGATCCACCCCTCATCCCCCCAAGTTTTTTCTTCTCCAGGCTATAATGTCCCAGCTCTTTGAGCTTCTCCCTTATGTTTTCATTTCAGAAACTTATTTCTGCTAAAAATCAGCAGCCTTCGCATATCATTCCATCTTAGGTACTTCTCTCAAGTTAAATAATTATTCGAACTGGTCACGAAACAAAAAAAAAAAACCCACAAAAAAAAAAAACTCCACCAAAAAAAAAAAAAAAAAACAGAAAAAATAAACAAACAGGAAAAACCCCAAAACCAACCAAACAACAGCAACAAAAAAGTGCAGCAATTAGCCTCATCAAGAAGACAAGGATGAGCAGTAAGTATGAGAAGAAATCTCATCCGCCACCTAGACATAATGAGATAAGAAAATAATAAATTAAAAAAAAAGAACTCGTGAACTTTGAAAAGAAAAAGCAGCAATGTTTTTCTAATCTCTTCTAAAAAGAGACCAAAGAGAAAAGGGTATTGTTCCTTGTCCCCCTTGTGCAGCTTGGAGTGAGGAGAAATAAACATAGGAAGATTTTCAAGTCTTGTGCTATGCCCTTGAATTATCAGAGGTTTCTGCCAATGCTATCACGAAGAACCACATGTCCAAAGTGGAAGACTCCACTGCAGTGACTGCAGGAGGCTGTGGGACAAAGCTAAAGAGGAAAGAGATCTTATGTTCACCCCAGGACTTTACATGTGAGGCCCCATTTCCACAGGGAGCATCAAGCCAAACATGTTGGTCACACACAAAAAAGAAGCTGACTCACATCAATACATATGGTTTGAAGGGCAAGTTCTGCCTTTTCATACCTTAACACAACACTTGCATAAATAACCATCAAGGATAATGCTCAAAGTTAGTTAAAATCTCAACCACACTCTCTACAGCTCAGAAATTTAATTTTAATTTTTAAAGAAAAAAACCCACCATGTTTCTTTGTTCATGAAGACAATAAAAATAGAAAATGCAAAATAATGGGTCTGCATGCTCATTACTCTAATGGGAAATACTGCTTTGACTTGCATTATTCCTTTATACCCACATATCATACTTCTAAATAATTGCATGCAGAAAAAACAAACAAACAAAAACAAAAAGCCACCCACTTTTAAAAGTAACTTGCTGCATTTTATAAAATCTGGAACAAGGCTTTGTCTCCTCACAAGATGTGGACTACAGCCACTGCCTTCATGCTCCCCATTCTCTCAGAGGAGAACAGCACCCACTGAGACCTTCACTGGAACAGTCTCCATCTCCCTTCCCGATATGGTGAGCATTGTGGCCCTGCTTCAGTATGTTCTGAATAAACCCCAGCTTAACCCTAGATCTTTCTTGGACCATAGCTAGAGTGGCTCAGCATCTGGCAGGATTGAGACCTAAGGATATGCAAGAAGAAATTAGTGATTTCTATTTAAATGCTAATACTTATTCTTCCCAGTGAAAATTGAAGTATAACAAGTGATCTCTCAGCTCACAGAAAGAGCCTTGATTGTTATTTAATGATCACAACGAATAGTTAGAAAGCATGAAATGAAGCTAATAAATCTTCCGCTGAGCCTGACATTTTCAGCAAACAAAAGTACTCAAAGTTTTCAAAAATAGTTCAATTCAATTTTCTTCATTTTAGACTAAATTTTCCATGTTCTTCAGTTACAGAGCGACATATTGGCACCTCACAAATTAAACTGAAACACCCAGCTACTTGAACAATTTTTTGAAGATTTCTTTTTAGTGCTACCTGTATAATATAAAATACATTGTATTCTACAAAGTTCAAGTTCATGCATCAACACTATCCACCACAGGATCTGTTTGCCTTTCAATGATAAATTAGGAAATTAGACAAACAGTATAGAAAGTAGGTTTTTTTCCTCTCTTATTGCAGCCTCCTAGGAGGATACAAATATAGTTTGGTTTGTTTAAGTTTTAGCATTTTTAAGCTACATTCTATTCTAAGTGCAAGTAAGCTGGGGATGATTTTTAACAACAATTAAATAATTTTAACAATTAATTAGATATTTTAATTTTTTAAAAATACTCAGTCATCAAGACTGCTTTTTCTTTCACCACTGCAAAAGGGAAAGATAAAACAAGCTGAAGTTCCCCAGACTCCAAACCCTGTGACTTAGTAGTCAATACTTATATTATTTGTGACAGCTTGAATGAATCAGTCAGTGAAATGGCTCCTTAATTTAACAGAAACTTCTTAGTTTATTCATAAACTTGTACCACTAAAATATCTGTTCAGAGAAAAGCACATTTCTAGAAGCTTCTTCATGCACCAATGAAAAACAACACTTTTGACCTCAACTACATAAAAACAATACTGTCATTACCTAACCCCAGCAGTGCCTCATTTTTGTTGATAATATAAACACACACACACGTGTGTGTGTGCACATGAGAATTACAACACTCCCACACACTACAGTCCCAGTATAAAACAACAAACTCTCTCCAGAGTTAAAAGCTTATGGAAAATACAACAGAAGCAATGCACTTCTATTCCATTCTTGTAGGTGGGACACTCTTTATGTGGAGATACATGTATCAAGGCTCCACATTAACACTCCACATGATGTCACAGTCAGCTGTGGCATCATATGGAGGGGTTTCTGGAATACTTCTAGAAAGAAAACAGAGTCTCTTACAGGTTCCAACTATCCTCTGCAACCTGTCGAATAAGGAAGTGGTCACAGCCATTTGCTTTAGATTACCTTCCTCTCCCCTTTCCTTCTCTCCTCCATGTACTGCCCCTCCAACAGAACAAGATGCATGGATGACCTCAAGTGTCTGGACACTGGGCTTGTGTCATGGCGTAAAAGATGCACACCAGACCTGTAGTGCTTGGCCTGTATGATAGTATAAGTAACATGACACTAAGAATAAGCTTTTCCTATCTCCTTCATCTCTGGAAAGTTTTGTATAACAAAGAAATATCTAACCCATGGCCCTATGAAATACAAACTGCATCTGAGCCTGCTGAATCAGATCATCTCATCAAATAAGTCAGGTCAATTCCATTTCCATTACGTATTTCTCCAATTATAAAAGTTCTCTATGCCAATTAATTTTGAAAGACTTCAAGGTAGGTGGTCTAAACACAGCACCACAAGAAAGCAAAACAAGCTTCACTCAAGAAATTACTCTTTACAATAAATCAATGGTAAACAGAGCTGGTAGCATTTGTGATAGCTGCTAGGAAACTAAAGGTTACTTAACAACTGTGATTTAAATACTAGTTCTCAATCATAATGCTGCCAATTTTGACTCCTTCAGGCTGAAATTCTTGCTTATCTCAATTTATTTTTTTTTAAATTATAAGTTCCCCACATCTGTAAAACAAAGAGTGTTTGTGCTGTCCACAAAGGTCATACATAATGTTTTACGTATTTGACTACAATATTGAATTCTTCTACTCTCTTTGAGAAGAAACTTTAATATCTAGATATTTTAGAAGAGAGACTTGATTGACCCAAGAGTTCTGCCACATTTCAAACTTAGCAGAAAAGCCTAGTATGGCCAACCTGATAAATCCAAGTCCATATGTCTAAACAGTTGAAGACTACAGCTAGGATTACACATATCCAGGGAAAAGCAAGTAGATACCTACACAAACAAGGGACAGGAAAAAAGGAGAGTGTGGGGGAAAGTCTAAAAAAGGTGAAGCTACGGGAATCTGTTTATATTGAAACACATTCCCTGCCAATATCTGGTTGACTTTCCATGCATACTAAACTCAACCTGTCTGTATGTGCATTCCACTACGACCATACCACTTTCACAGGATCCCTGACTGACTCTGTATTCGTATCATGAATAAGGACAGCACAACAAACTAAATCTTATCTGCAGGACACCTGATTTATAAATGGGAAACCACACAGAAACTGCTGGAAGGAGCAACTTAGCAGCAGAGTCCAGTGCACATCAGCAATCAGTTTATGATAAAGCATCCTAAGCTGAAATGGGATATCCAAGACAAATACACATGGTGTGCTTCAAGCCCAGCAAAAGAGCAGTACAAAACCTGGAGCATGGAAGTTGCAAAGAGCTTCAAACAAACCCACAGAGCACTGTTACTGTCTTCAGTACAAACTGTCTGATCTACAAGAGAATTTTCAAGTTCCTTTAAATTTCAAGAGTATTACTTCCTTGGCAAAGTCCTACACTTGAACTTAAATTACATCAAGCACGTGTGTAGTGAGGTTAAAGGGGACACACAGCTTTTGACCCAACACAGTGCCCTATGCTGCAGACAACTTGAATTGCATCCTGTGCCCATTGCTCATGACAGCAAGAGCACCTCTCAGGTGGCAAGAACATGCCCACTTTCACCACAACAAATTTGGTGCAGCAGCTCTGTACAGAAAGAGTGCCCAGCACAGCCACACAGTGCAGTCTTGATTCCTCCCCAGAGCACAGTCATCCATCCTGCTGAATGAGGCAGTGGGGAACAGTATGCAGTCTTATACGCAGGCTGCGTCCTAACACATGCATAAAAAGGCAAAATCAAGATTGTCTTCCTCTCCCATTTCCTAGTCCATATATTTTCCTTACACAACATTAACATTCTTTTACATTCATCTGTTAAACCTGGAAAAACATCAGCTTAAATGTTTTGTGCATGAATTCACAGACCCCACAGATTTCAGCTGTGACTGGCTCACAGCTTTCAACATTTAAACAAAGAAAGCAAGTATCAAAGACTGTTCTAGAAGCTACAGTATGAGATATAAAAGCAATGGAAGCTTTTGTATGCAGGAACTGTCCTGCTAGCTAAAAATTCATTTCTAAGAGTTATATGCTTGCTTACAGGCTAAATTTCATATTAGAATCAAGCTTTAACAGAAACTACATTTAAATAGTTAAAATTGCAGACTAACTATCTTACAAACAGAACTAAATAAATGAGAAGCTATATGTCATAACATTCTCCATCCACTCAATTCTTACCACTGCACCTGGCTTATTATCACATGCAGTTTACAGTGTGAAAAGGCCATTTTGGTTCAATAATCCAGGAAGGTTATCGATAGACAATGGAAAAATGTTGTAGAGATCAAAATTGTATTTGGTCTTAAGACCAGCAGAAATTGCTATGAAAATCAGAAATGTACAACACAGAATATGAAAAAAACCAAACCCAACAAACAAAGCTTAAAATTAGCAACAAACTAAATTACCTAATCAACACTTAGAGAAGAAAAAAAAAAAATCAATGAAGTGTAAGACAGGTCAGTGCTCAAGGCAGAGCCACAAAAAGAAGAGTGCTCTGATGCACTATGGAAACAGAAAGGATTCTTACACATTTCTACTATTATTTTTCCTAGTGCAGCATGAAAAATATATTTTGCATTCTTTACTTACAAGCTACGGAGATCTTAGTCATTATTCTGTCCATATGAATAACAACAATCACTGGGAAGAAATGCTTTTTTTCAGTTTGATGTTGTAAAATTTCAGTGTGAAGTACAGGCTAAATAAATTTCTGTACATTAAGTTTCTGAAAGCTTTCAAAGCATCCACAACTCTATATAACAGCAGAACTGAGAAACAGAAAACCAAACACCTGATTTAGGTGTTCTGTGAAAACTCTGAAAAGATAATTTGCTCCTTTGGCTACTTCAGAGTTTGATTCCATTTGAAGAGTAAATACTACTGAACTGTTGTAACAGTAAAAAGAAAAAAGGAGTGAAAATCCTTCCAGAGGGATGGTGTAAATCAAAACCATGCTTTTCATAAAAGCACCAATCCTAAATCCCACAGTGCCTCTTGTTACTTGACTACCTACACAACAGACTACAGACTTTTAACTCCCTGCCTAAATTGAGGTTACAAAGAATGAAAAGTTGCCTGATCTAGGCTGACACCCACATTCCAAATAAGCCACTTCAAGATACACATCTAAGCTTAAACAAAAGATAAGGATAATAGCACTTAACTCTAAAATATGGAGCAGGAGGAAAGAGAGAAGCTCTCATTATCCTAAAATTAAGCCCTACGAAACAAGCACCCAGAGCTGAAGTTACAATAGGAAGAAATCTAAGCACATTAAGGCATGGAAACAGACTTTAGGCAGCAGAACATACACATCAGCTCACACAAATCCTTGCACAAGTCCCTCAGTAAGAGATTTAAAAAATTACACATTTTTGGAGTCAGAACCAAAATACTTCAGACACTTAAAAGCTGGAATAACTGGTTTCCTTTGGGATAAAATACACTGCAACTTGTGTTAAATAACCTACCACACTGAAGGAAATACTTAAATTATTTAATTACCAGAGAAAAAACAGCAGAAGCTAGAAGGACCTAAAAGAAACAGAGAGAATGAGCAACAAAATGGAGAACTGACAAAGCAACAAACACTGAATGCATAATATAAATCACCTAGAATTATACTGGAATATAAACCACAAACTTCAGAATTCGGAATTGCTTTAGAGGCTCCCATAAACCATTTAGCTTTTCTGCAATCACAGAGGTAATAAAAACAAACTTAGCCTAAATAAAACCTGGAATAACAAAATGCCATGAAAGCTATTAAATTATCCCTGCAGAAGTCAATGGGATGCTGTACCAGAGCACAGTGCTCAAATCAAGATCCATTATCTTGAAATAACAATGCAGTGCTGGAAAGCGGGAAGAGAATCAGGGATTCCAGCAGTACCGCCACAGCACAACTTCCTTTTCACTGAGGTGAAACTTCATGTGTCCACATTCTAAAGATCCAGAACTGCTCTTCTTGAAGAAGAAATAGAGCAGAAGTGCACACCAAGTATGGCACAACGTCTAGAACAAAGAGAGGACTGTTTCTTCCACATTCCTCTCAATGAGAAAAAAAGGAAATGTTCTTTTTTCAGTTTTAGAACTGAAATGTTACCACGCCAGAACTGGGAGAAGATGGCATTTAACTCCTGGCTTGCTAAGCAACCTGTGCATTTTCTTCAAAGAGGAAAGTGAGAACTAGACCACACACTAAATGAGATTTTTAGAACTATACATTTATAAATACATCAAGATAGTTATCATTATAATATTCTCTAAAAAACATAAAACAAGATTTAAAATCTACAGAACTAGAGCTTCTAGATGAGGGCCACCAAAATGGTAGACTTTATGTTCCAGGTCTGTGCCACAAGTACCTTTTTCCCACATCTTTCCAAAGACTGGAAGAACAATGGCCCCAGCATTCCCAAAGGAAAGCTGATATTGCTCATAACGCTCCAGGAAGTAAATATAACAGACCACCATGGACTCCAAATGTAAAATCATCATATGGCATTCATACCAGTGAACTAGAGCATATAGTTTATTTCCTCCTCTTAGGTCTTGGTAAAAAGGAAGAGTAAACCTGCCTGAATGCTAAGCAAGTAACAATCACAAAAACATACATTCAAAGCTCAAACAAGTTCTGGAAAAGGCTCTTCAGACCTCTTGCTTCAAGATGTGTATCAACAGCTTATATGAAATAAGGTGAATGTTTTCTGCAGGTCCAGAATATTCCCCAACTGCGGGATTTCTTGCTCTTTTCTGTAAGGCAGCAGTTACTGTCAGAGAGGACAATGGCCTGGACAAGTGGGTAGCCCAAACCATTTTAGCAGCACCTGCCTTCTATACCATGAAATCACCTTTTCTTTTGTACTGATGTTTATTATACAGTTTTGTACAGACAGAAGCTAAACCTTGTCCAAATGATCTGATTTAGTACATACTATGTAAGAATTAGATCAATTAAAGGGAAGCTGGAGAATGGTAGCACCTCCAAAAATGAAGTGCTACTGTCTCTTTGGAAGGCCTTCAATATCCTAAGAGCACCTAGAAGGAAGTAACACCAACCCAAAAAGAAATAGTTCAGGATTTCAGACAGTCAAGCTGTTACGGTGCCACAGGAAAAACAAAATTAACAAACTAAAATTTCTTCCCTTACTGATATTTTTAAAATGGGTAAGTTGTACCTGATATCCATTTTTCATTCCCTTAAGTTCAGTAAACTTATTGTAATGAAATATCAGATTTTTCTCTTCCTTGCAGGCAAATTACACATAAATGGCAGTTCACTTCAAAAAGAATTGTGCGAATATATTTCAATACATGAACTATGCTTCCTGCTTAAATTAAAAAGCTGACATGACAAATAGATGAAAACATGAATCCTCATTAACACCTCTAGTAACCTTAGCCCAGCTATACTTTCACTCATCAAGCTGTCCTTCACCTCCAAAAAACTCAAGTGAGAAATGCGCAATAGGACCTAAAGCACTTTGTTTGTAAAAGACATTATTTCCATAGTAAGCAGGCAGATCAGTCTTGTTTAACTTTGAAAATTGATTCTATTAACAAACAAGACATTAATTCATACCTAAGAAATCTTCCTTTAATCTAGAAGTGCAGCAATTTTCAGACTTTTTTCATTTTGATTTTTTTCAAGGGAGTAATCCTTGAAACCAACAAAAACCAACCCCACAAAACACTGGCATGAAGCAGACAAAAATATATTATCCAACAAAAATGCCTTCAGCTCCTGCTAACAGCTCCTTTGGAAACTGCTCAAGTACAAAGAACAACTATTCACATAAAGAAAGCATTTCTGAATAGCAGATAATATGGGGGATAAGTGGCAAGAAAGCATCACTGTGTAGAAAAAAAAGCCAAACAAAAATATCATTCACATAATTAACAATAGTGTTGGCTCATCATATGCTGTACAGGGAAGATATGAAAGGATGATAATCTTTAAAGAGGCAATAATCAGGGTAAGAAAATAATGAAGACTAATATGACTAGCAGTGCAAAAGCTCCCAAAGGCCCTGTTTTGGATGGGAGTGCCACACTGTTATGTATGGCAAGAAAGATGAGTTCCCATCTCAGAAAACCAAACAAACAAAAAAAAAAACAAAAAAACAAAAACTAGGATATTAATCTGGTTTATTTAACAGTTCTTAGGTGTTCCTAGATGTGATATGTTTTTGGAGCCTGTAGTACCACTCCAGCCTAGAGAAAAAGAGGATTACAATCCTTTTCCTGACAACATGATTCAGGAACAGTAGGGGATGCTAACTAAGAAGAAACAAAATATTCACCCTCTCAAATATGAAGTGCTTGGTTCACACAAATGCTGCCTATCCTGCAAAAGGAGGAAAAGAGGCTACTTTCTAGGTAGTAAAAAGCAGATTCCTCAATTATGTAACTTTTTTGAAGAAGATGATGATGGTACTGGGTCTTTAATTTCTATATCCTTCCCTTTATTCTACAAAGAAGTTTTCAAAGTTCATTTCCATCAAAATATTACACTTTCATCTGCATTATGCATCCTTGTAGAACACATATTTTAAGAGGATGTTGCAGGAAAATGGCTGGAAGTCGTGCCAGAAAGTACTGCATTGCATGTCCTTTCTGCTATCTAGGAGAAAAGGAGAGTATACAGTACTCTAGTCTGGAATACAGAAAAGAACAAGTCATTGTAGATTGGGCATTTGCTGCCAGAACAGCAGAAATTATTTTTATGCAGCAGGAATTTCCCTTTTAAAACACATACAGAATTCTTTGTCAAATTGAAAAGGTTTAATCAATTACCAACAAGTTTTCTGTTTACTTTTGCTGTGTTGGAGGTCAAAGGGACACTGTAATCACAGTTCATTCACAAAGCAATTAACACAGATGCACAAACCTGTGCAAATACTTGGTTAAAAAAGTTTTAAGAAGAACCCGTCTTCTTCAACAACCAATACAGCAGCAATGTGGAAAAATCTATAATGGTCATAGGATCTATCATGATTCCTATGAGGAAAGGCTGAGACAAATGGAACAGTTCAGCCTGGAGAAGGGAAGGCTTGGGGGTGGCTCAATTGTGGACTTCTAGTACCTGAAGGGAGCCTACAAGAAAGATGGTGAGAGACTTCTTACCAGAAGAGAGTGTAGGCATAGGACAAGGGGAAATGAATTCAAACTGAAAGAGGGTAGATTTAAGTTGGATGTGAAACTGAAACAGGCTGCCCAGAGAAGCTGTGGATGCCCCATCCCTGGAAGTGTTTAAGGCCAGGTTGGATGGAGCTCTGAGCAACCTGGTTTAATTAAAGGTGCCTCGTTCCTGTCCAGAGCAGGGGGATTGGAACTAGATGGTCTTTAAGTTCCCTTCCAACCCAAGACATTCTATGATAGACACAGATAGAAAAAGGAATCAAAAATAACAATGAGAGCAGCCTTCACATGCATGCTGCTTAAAGATGCAAATACAGTAACAAATTACAGACTGTGCTCCACTTCCAAAAGCTCTAAATATGAGCATTCCTAAAACCCCACCATTCAATACTAAATACTGAAAATCAAGTTAATATATCCTCCTCATCCTTAATCCAGTAATACCTTTAAGTTCTGATGCACCTAATTGCAAAGCATTGCTGTAGCTAAAGATTATCCCCAGTCAGATAGATTCTAAGAAATCCCTTAAGCCTCCTTCTTGCAGAGGGATGAAGCAAGACCTGAAGGTAACAACATATGGAAAATGGATGAGAAATAGCAGCCTAACAGAGATAGTATAAAACAGGGCAACACCCAGAAAAATACAGCTCTTAATAGCTAGCCTCCCTTTAAATGACATCTCCAGCATTAGGTTTTTCAGTTATTGTGCATCCCATGGCAGCTACAGCCCTGTCTGCCTGGAACTCAGGTACACAGCACAGAGCCCTGCGTAGCCAAGAGCCACCTTGAGGACAAAGCTGATAAAACAAAAGCTGATTTTCTTGCTGGGAAGAACAAACACATACAAAAATGATGCTTTCTTGTGAACAACTAAACCATGTTTATAGCACCATGTGTGTCTCCATGCACAACCTGGTAACACTCACTGGCTGCAGATGGCTTCAGTCACTGATGTTGTGTGTGAGGCACTGGGGGAGAGCCCAGAGACAGGGGCTGGCTGCATTTCACAGCATGTTCTCAGAGGGCTGCTTCAAATTCATTTCCACTTGTCTGCTATGACACATTGCCCTCTCCTCTGCCTAGAGCACAAGGTGATCCAATGCCCAGAGAAATCAGTGGAGCAGACATGAGGTCACAGACTTTCTTAATCTTCTACTATCCTCTGAAGATG
>JAYDZK010000169.1:91302416-91391029 GCA_034509185.1 Euphonia xanthogaster
TCGTTCCATCTTAGGTACTTCTCTCAAGTTAAATAATTATTCGAACGGGTCACGAAAAAAAAAAAAAAAACCCTCAAAAAAAAAAAAAAAAAAAAACCCACAAAAACTAAATCTTGTGACATACATGACCTTGTTTTCAGGCACAAAACATAGCAGTGAAAGAATGCCTCCAATGTCTGATTGTCTCCAGACACAATCCTTGTATTTGTCCTCTGGGCAAATCCTGCATTGCAGGCTATATGACTCTGAGACCTCCAAGAAACATTTTGCTTATGGGCAGCTATACCCAATAGTTTAAACAGACTAGTTCAGAATACACACATGTAGTTGGGATTGAAGTGTTGATAAATTGAGCTATCCTGTCTTTGAGACACGTAAAATAAATATATAGACTTTTAAATGTAACCATTTAACACTCACTTTACTAATAGATGGGTCCTCATTACTAGACCAAACTGAAGGAGTCTTTGTGATTGTTCTAATTTCCCAGAAATTCTAAATCTTGAGCAACTGTCCTCAGGCCATTTGGGACTGAACGTTCTAATGTTACTTTGACTGCTTTCTCCTGTTGCTGCTTGCTAGAAAGAATAGCTCTTTAAAGTCAGTCTGTGCTGTCTCTTTGTGTGTCCTTAGATATTAAATGAAGGCAGCCTTTACGTTTTGCCAGATAGTAAGTTATTGTGCTTTAGAGTCCTTATATAGATTTTTCATGGTAGCTGTCAGGTGTAAATGCTATTCACAAAACAAAATCACAAGCTTGTCCATTTGCAGATAGCATCATAAGGACTGTGGTGGGTTGATGTTGGCTGGATACCAGGTCATATCATTCATTTACTCCCCCACCTCACCAGGACAAGTAAGAGAAAATGTACTGAGATAAGGACAGCAAAGTACCACTCGCCAGTTACTGTCATGGGCAAATCAGGCTCAACCCTCACATATTCTCACTCCTTTCTTTGGCTGCTATTAATGCTGCTCTGTGACTTTTTTCCTTCTTAAATATGTTACCCCATCGCTGATGGGCTCAGACTTAGCTAGTGGCAGGTCAGTTTTGGCACCATCTGGTTTTGTTCCTATCAGACATGAAGAAAGCTTCTGACAGCTCTTCTCAGAATCCACTCCTGCAGCACCCCTACCCCCCACAAAAAGCTGCCACCCAGACTCAATGCACAAAAATATTTTTTGACATATTTATATGTTTAATATAAATCTATTAAAATCTATTTGTTCTAATCTCACACACCTCTTGTGCCAATTTAATCCATTCCTTTCCCTGATGTTGGTTCCTTCCCTAAATAGTCCATAATTTTCCTTGTGGAATACCAAAATGCTTTTCCCTTTTACTCCACAATGAGCTCTGTATCCATGAGTAGGGCCCCTCCTGGATCTCTGAAGTGACTGGAGAGCGCCTAGAGTGAGCTGTGCCCTAGCCCCTGGGACTGGGTCTCACCAGGGAAGCCCTGGGGAGGCTGGGGTAGAGGTTGGGTCTCTGTGTTGGTTCCCCCACTTGCCCAGGACCCTCTGCATTTCTTCTGCACCTGTGGTGATGGATCTAGGGTGGTTGCAGAAAGGCCACGGAGAAGTGGCATTTGTCTCACCCATCCACCACCATATCCCTGTGCTCCTCAATGTGTGCACAGGTGAGCTTTTTATTGCCTCACTGTCCTGGCTGCAGAGGGGGCAGGCCCTACATCCGTGTGGGCAGGGCCAGGTTGCTGCTCTATACCAGCCATATCATTGCTGATGGGGTGGATTTGGGGGCCAGAAAAGGTTGAGTGCACCCCCAGAAGTACCTAATTTTGCCTCTCTGTTGGGGAGGTTGTTGGGATCAACTCTTTCGGGATCATTCTCTGCTGCTGGTGCTGCTCATCCCTGTCCTGTTTCTCTGGGAGGTATCTTGGAGATATGGTAAAGCCACTGTGTCTCCAAGCCATGGTGCCAACAAAAGTGGGACTGCCGTGGAGCCAAAACCCCAGCAGAGCCAGCGCAGTGCAGCGCCAGTGCCAGAAGCAGCCAGGAGGAATCAAGTTCAGCTTCTGAACTGGCAGCGTTGCATGACACAGACAATATGACTTTCTAGGGTTTGTCCACCATTGTTTCCCATTGTCTTTGGCTCAAGGACAAAGAGAATCAACCAAAGGGAGTGGCGGCCATCTTGTCTTTGTCCCAGGGGCTACATGGATGTGACCTATGACAAGCATTCACCATCCTGTCTTTGTCCTGGCAGCCACATGGAACTAAGTCAAGGTGGTGAACTCCTGTAGTGTGTAAAGCACCTTCTCTTTTTTTATACTGTTGTTATTGATATTGTTGCTGTTACTGTGTGTTCCTTATTCCATGGCATTTTTTTCTTTTTATTAGCTCAACCTGTAGTCTCTGTCTTTATCCTTCTCTTACTGGAAAGGGTGAAGGGAAGGGGCGTGGCTTATTTGGAGTTTCGTTTTCATCTGTTGTTAAATCTCCACACTAACCTAGCACATCTAGCAGTGTCGCTGGCTTTTTGAGAGCAAGTCAGTATGGGAAGCAGCATAACATACTTCTTTGAGCAACAATGGGATAATGAACTTTTTTTCTTTTCCTAGTAAGAATTCTGATTATCACTCTTTTTATATAATTTGCATAGAGATCCTTTAATTACTCTTTTCCCCTCATATCAAATTAACATAATGTTTATTATTATCTTACCATAGCTATATTATTGCTGTGACTTAGCCTTTTCCAGTGAGCCAAAGCTAATACTAACAAGCAGTCAATTTAATTTTCTTTTCTTTGTTTGATCTTTGATCAGGCAAACAGAATTATTATAATTTATTTTATTAAAATATTGGAACTACCAATTGGATATAAAGCTATGCATAATTAATTTGTTCAGCAATTTTTTCAGATCTTTGTAGCTGTCATTTTAGCAATACTTAGTGCCCCATTTATTACACGGTCAAGAAAACCAGCTCACTGGTATAAAAAAAAATAGCACTGTACTAGAATAGCACATCCTAATGCATCAAGTAAATTTACTTTTAAAATACTTGGCAAGCTGAATTTATAAATAAAATATTCTAGTGTAAAAAGTGAATCCAAATGATTGGTATTTGGATTTCCTCTTGAATCATATTTATTGTCCCATCTTTCATCAGATTATAGTAGAAGTTTATAGAAAATTTTAAAATTTAAAAAATTAATTAGGTATAGAGTGAAGGGTTTGTTTTGATATTTGCTGTTTTTTCCTTTCCACACATCCTTTGTCATTTTCATTTGATTTTTTGTATTTTGATGTTGATTTCATCAATAAAAATATTTATGTCCCAATTTCTCTGTGTTTACCTGTGAAATATTTTTTCGTAGTTCCAGAGTTTCTATTCAGAAGGAAGCATGGTGTTGAATGGCTCTGAAAACCACCAGAAAAAAACTAAATTGTAGTGACATGTTCAGCCTTGTCGTCTTCATATCTGCCGTGCCAGTAACATGGGTGCCATGGAAATAGACTCTCACCATACATACCATTGGATACAGTTCTTATTCTGCCTTGCTCCTTGACGGCATTGCCATGGGGGGAAAGATGGTGCAGTCATTCAGTTATGAACTTTTTTTCTTTATTTTAAATTCCTCTACCCTCACCTATGCTAATACATTAATTCCCTTTGCATATTCAATGCGAGTTGCAGAGCATATGATTTGTCTTATGCCAGTGCTTCATAAATGTGTAAATTCCCCAGAGGTGAAGTATCCTTAACAGGCTAACTAGAAGATGAAAACCTGGCACTTCCTAGAAACAAAGCTTATTGATGTACACAGAATGACTTAAAAGGTGTCATAAAGAATGCCCTGCTTTTTTGCCTATTTACAGCATGTAAAATATGCCTGCTTAGCTTTTCCTTATGGCCAGAACAATAGAAGGGTTTTAAAAACTATTTTTTTGTTTTCTTTTTAGGAGAAAAGAACGCCACAATAGCTTTAGCTATACAGCTAAAAGTGGTCTGCTCAAGTTAAATATTTATTTCAGATTTCCTAGAAATAGAACAGAATAAGAAAGCATCCAAAGCAAAACATGATTAATGGCTGTGTTTACTTTTTTACTTTCGCAGTAACTCCGGCCTCTGTTGCAGAGTGTTTCAAATAAAGTATTCTATTTTTGGCAAGTTTTCAGAGAGTTTCAAGAAGGTATTAGGTATTTTGATAATTATGTACCACAAGTTATCTATCTGTTGTATTTAATTACATTCAGTAATTCAGGATTTAACAAACAGATAATCCTGAAGTCAAACAATGAATATAATAGAGGCTGCTGAAATAAATATATGCTAATGGAAAACCATGAGGGAAATAATGTAAATCAACTTGCCATTGCTAGATCTTTCAATGAATTTTCATAATTCACAAAGTCTGCCTATAAATGCCTGTCCTTTCTACATATTCTTTAAAATGCTAGAAATTATGTTTTAAATAAGTGAAAAGAATTTGCAGTGTTTCCTTGATGCATGGTACTTTTAGTCAGGAGTTTCACTAAGAATTGTTACTTAGAGTCTATTTAGAAAGAAAATTAATAAAATCAATTGATAACATCAAGAGCCAGGAAAAAACCTGTTATTTTCTAGCTCTTAAGTGATCCTGAATGGACTTTTCCTTTAAGTGGTCCTGAGACAAAAAAATATATTTTGCTTAATTTTATTATCAAGAGAGTAAACCAGTCTTGATATGAAAACATCAACAACAAGTTAATTCACCATCTTTCTTGACAATTCTGTTCTGTGGTTAATAGAATCACTTGTGTAGTCCAGCACTGCCACAATAATACTTCTTTTTTATGTGTCTAGTAAAATGTTGCTAAAAAGGCTCAGACATCGCTGTCTCATGATATCAGCGCTAAGAAGATGCCAATTTAGTAACAGCCATTCAGTTAAGATTATTCAAAAGACTATGGTTGAAGTGCTATTCAAACAAGGAACTGAGTGGTTCTCATTTTATGATTTACTTTTAGAGTCAGTTCCTAGGCACGACTACCCAGTGTTTTCTGCAACACTGTATATTCATAGACTAAATTGTATTGATACAATTTTCCAGAACTATGGAGAATATCTGCAGTCATTGAAGACTTGATGCCTGCTGGACCAGTTTTATTATGATATATCATACAGTGAAAGCACAAAGTAGCTAAGGCAGTCCATCAGGGCAAGGGACCGGCTAGGAGACATAGAGAAGGTTAATGGAAAACAAATGGCTGTGCTTCTTTTTAAACCTGCAGAACCTGTGTCAGCTTATACAAATAAAATGAGAAAGATTTGTGTAAAAATCTACTGTGACACCAATTTATCTTGGTGCCATTTATTCACTAGTACCAAATGCAGAGATTTCCAGCACAGGGAGCAGACGGAAGGTCTGATAGTGACAGGCAGTACTTTGCTGAATTGATGGAACAAGGAAGCCAACAGATTATGAACCTACATCTTTTACAGGTAGCCATATAGGAGAAACATTTGTGCCTGCTGTGAAGCTCTCCAAAGTTATAATACCGATTAGTAGGGAAGATTTTGAAAGCTGTTAGTTACAGAAACACTGTGAGAGTGTATTAGATGGAATACTCTTCAGGCAGGGAATAGAGAAACAGAAAATTGATGGACTATTCTAATGAGTTGGTTTAAACTAGAAATCCTATGGAAGGCTGTGATGCTTCTGCAAAAAGTCAAGTGGGCAGGTGAGAGGAAAAGCTTCTTAGGATGCTCACAGGTTATTGAGTGTGGGATCTTGTTTTATCAACAAAATTATTATAGAATTCCCTTTGTAAACTAAAGTAAGATTGAGAATGATTGCTTTTTTCTTATTCTCATAAATACTAAACTTTTAGAAAGAATTCATAGTACAACAGGCCATAGTGAAGGAGAAGAAAACCTAGTAAGAGATAACAAACTGTTTACTGATCTCACATGACTTTGAGTAATAAGAAAGAAATGTTTCATTTATAAGTATAATCTGGATAGAACATTGATGCTGCTAAATGTGAAACTGTAAGTTATTTATTCCAGGTAATAGTACCAAAAAAAGGTACTATTCTTATAATTATGTCTTTGGAGGAGAATGTGGAAAGATTGGGCACCAGGGCAAAGCAAACAGAGCACTGAAGTGGACTCTTCAGTCTGAATTAAGAAAAGACTTTGTTTTACAACAGGATTACTCATATTGAAGAAAATCAGAACAGTGAAACTAAAGCAAAAGGAAATTGATTAATTCTGCACTGGACTGAGAAAAATTTGCTGAGTTCCCTCAAGAATAATATGAATGTTCTTGCAAACGCATCACTTTTTTACTGAACTCTGCAAAATATTTAAAGCCAAGTGTAAGTCTTTGTAAAATATATGTATTATATTTTAAAAATAACAAAAATATTTGGGTTCTTCCTTTACTGTAACAAAACCAGAGAACCATTCAAATATATCTATATATATTCCTTATAGTGACATAGAGCTTCAGACTGGACAGGAAAGGTGCTTCTTGTGATCTCCAGATCCTGAGCAATATGCTGTTCCTCTTCACCTTCAAATAGCTGTACTTAGGAAATATCTGCAGAGAAGGGCAGCCAAGAGCTGAACTCAGCAGAGCAGCAGCAGAGCAGCTTGAGGAAGTACCAGCAGATGATGTCAGAATATTTTAGCTTTGTGTGGTAGCCAGTATTTGAGGTCTTGGAGGTTATTTCATGCAGGAAGAAAAATCAGCAAGATACTCATGTATTTGAGTAATTGGGGAAAAACATATTATGTCACCAAAGTCTGGGGTAAAATGTATTTTCTTCACACATGTTCAAATATGTCAGAAACTAAGAGCTGCATGAAAGTCACAGTAGATTTGAATGAAGATTTACATCCTGAAAGTTTTACTTTCATGATCCATTCAGATAAGACCAGGCATATATTCCTTTCATGGCTGAGTTTATTTCAACTGTAGCAAAAGTTTAAGGAATACCACTGGTGCTTTCCAGTAGTCTGATAAGATTGTCGTGGACTTCCAGCACAGTTCTCTGCCCTCCCCAGTGAATAAATAACTCATCTCCAAAAGACTCTTGAAGCTATGATGAACAGAAAAGGTGAAATAAGCTAATTCAGTAAGCTTAACTGAATGTTTAAGTGAAGTTAGAAGAAGGCTATGCAGATTTTTTAAAGTAATCACTTAAAAGTTGGAAAGTGCTGTTCAATTCTGACATTATTAATGTAAACCAATTCCTCTTTTTGTGCTGTTAAATGGAAAATCATCTTTGAAATCAGGAAAACCTTTCTAATGAAGGTGCACTGGGGAAGTTACAGAGATAAGTCTCAGAAAAATTATTCAAATGGTATTTAAATTGTTATAAAATATCCAATTTAGAGTATTTCTTTTATTGACAGGAGGAGTTGAACTGGTTGACTTGAACCACAGCGTGCAGTAGTGTCTGTTTCTTTTTCAGATGTTGAATAGTTTTTATTTTAGGGACTATGCTTCCTTAATACCTTTTTAAAATGACAATAAAACACCATGTAGGGCACATGCAAAAACTTACAAGAATAAAAGAGGCAAAGGTTTGCTTTTCATATTTGAAACTATCCTATTTAACCTCTTGGATCCATATGTCTCCCAAATAACTACATTTGGCTGTTAAAGTTTTCCAGGCATAAAGACTTGTTCCACCTAATGTTTACTGTCCAAAATGTAGGGATCTAGCTTCAGCAAGTGTTATATGTTTCTGTTATGTTTCATGGAGAGAAAAAAGCATCTCCAGAGGAGGATTCATTGTGTCTATCTTAGAAGGGGATGAATCACCCTCTTGAGTGAGCTATTTCTCTTCATAAAACATACATTTAGATGACTGATCTTAAGTTTTGTGCATCCCCTCCCTAACGTTCTTTAAGTAAGATACAGAATGCCTTTTTCTTGACATCTGAAAAAAAATCCAAGGATAGAAACTGCAGGACCTGTTTCAGTGCATGACAGTCAAAAAGCTTTTCATATATCAAGACATCTTTTTTCAATTTGTGACCTCTTTATTTCAAATAAAGCTTGTGAGTATAATTTTTTCTCATTCACATGAAGTGTCCTTCAAATATATATAAGAAACACCTTTAAGAGTGAAATGTCACCAGGAATTTGAGTGATGATTGTATTTTTTACTCTAAAATAGTGTCACAGCACAAAGAAAAGAAGAAGGATATTTCTTTTTTTCTGTCCATTGCCTAACAATGGATAATAATAAAATATAATAAAGTGTTTATTATATTATTTATTTTTAAAATATAATAATAAAAAATAATAAAATGTTTTTATTGCTCATCCATATAATCAATATGGATTCTGAATCCTCAAAGAACTGCTCACAGGTTTTACATAACACAGATATTAATAAATTGAGAAATTCATACTGGTGGAGGGACCACAACTCCAGACAATATCCCAAATATTCTCTGCAAGAACTGTGTTGTTCATTTCCCATTACATATAGAATAATTTTAACAGACTTGTTACACAGCCTGAAAAAGAACTTAAGGTGGCACTTGATGGAGACTTTTGAACCTAAGTCTGGAAACAAATCCAAATAAAACCGTATCCATAAAGTTTGCCCTTCCAAAATGCTTTGAGGATAATATTGTCTGCACTGATGTCTCTGTATGATGTACAGTTCTTGCCTTAGAAGAAAACACCACACTGCTATCATAACCATTTCATACTATTCAGCTACAATTGTGTTTCAATCATCTTTCATCACTTGAACACCTGTTTTCTGCATTTAGGCGTGAATGACTGCACTTGCACATAGCACAGAATGTACTTGCTGCAGTACTTGCTCAATTTCAGTAGTCAAGAAAAGCCACCTTCACTCTGAAGTTACAATATAGAAATAAATACAATGGGATAATGATTTTTAATGCGGTGTTTAAAGACAACTTGCTTTCTACCACTTCACTTCTTAGAAATATTTACATACAGATCAGTGTATATTGTAGTAATTATAAAATTCATACCATGTAATGACTAAAAGTATAACTGACATTCTGTACTATGAATTTATTTACTTGAGCTACTAATTACTGCCATGTAAGAAATGTTTGAGTTGAATTCTTGTTTCTGTTTGTGTCTTGGATAAATAAGTGCACTTTGAGATTATTAGCCCCTGCAGGTCTAGGAAAAAAGTATTTAATATGAATTAGGGAAAGATTACAGGTTTTTGTAATTTTTGGTAACTGAAATGCATCTTGATGTTGTCATTAGTATTCTGGTACAGAGTCAGTCATCAGCTATTTTGCAATTGCTATTGTTTTTTGACACAATAGTTTTGAATTGTTCACGCTTGTTCCAAAATTATTTTCTGCATCTGATTTTACTTTCCATTGCTCAATTTGTTCCCACAGAACTAATTAATATCCTGTGAAGGTGTCCTATATTTCTATCCTTTTCTCTTACAATTACAATTAAAATTCTACCCTGTGTCTTCCTTAATGTATAGCTGCACTACTGTCTTCTCATGTCTCTTCCTACTTGGCTTCTGATCCCACCTATGGTGCCCAAACTACTTAATAGGGATAGGCTGGGAGTTTATGAGCAGCTGACTAAACAGAGAAAAAGGATATTAAACCTCTGATGCATCAGTTCTTTCTCACAAAACTTTGCCCCTGTGAGAGCTCTTACTCACTTTCTTCTTTTAATTCAGTTGAAATTGCCCTGTAGATTCAAAAGGGTTTAGATGAGCCAACTAATGTAACACACTGTGTTAATCTTATTGGGAAACAGAACTAAAAACATGTCTCCTGACGAAAAGTAAATCAAACAAAAGCAGGTGTGAATATCACATTGAAAACTTGTAGTCCTTGAATATGATTAGATAATGTTCTGTATATTCTATGTAATAAATAATTTTTTAAATGTTTAAGATTTTCTTATATGGAATGGCAAACACAGGAAATCTATACCTGTAATTAGGACAGGCTGTTCTTTTCTTTGAACATAAAGAAACTTGAATTCAAAGTATTGCCAATTCTGATAAGATCTGTTTTAAAAAGACATGGCTGTATTTTTGAAAAAATCAATAAAACCAAAAATTAACTTGTATCATCACAGAAGCTGCAGTTATTTCAATCTGCTGTAGGTTTCCTATATAGCTTTGTATTATTTTAATGCATGATTTTGCAGCTATATGTCCTTTAATGATGTTTAATAATGAATTATTTTCTCTATGTTTACTTGTCTTCTCAGTAAAAAAAGCAATTGAACTGAAATCAAGAGGAGTCAAGATGTTGCCCAGCAAAGACAGCAACCACAAAAATTCTGTCTGTAAGTTGTTTATAACCTTATTTTTACTGACTTCGTATATCTTCTGGAATCCTTTTAAATATACAAATCAAAGAGAGAGATGTTGGGACGCTATGGTCATAAAATGGTTATTATGCTTTCAATTGTTACTGAATCAGAACCCCACTGATAGTACTCTACTGAGAGTAGAAAGCAGAATGTGGCGGTGTAAACTCAGAAAAATATGGTATGTAGAAACCCCCCTGCATTTTATATATCACAGTATTTTTGTATATTGCATTATTTAGAATTCAGAGACACATGGCAAGTTAGGAAATCCAGGCAGAACACTTCCAAATAGACTTCATCAGTTCAATACTGGGGACAGTGAAGGTATCTGAGAATTTTCTGTATCTAAATTTATAGTTTGTGATCTTTTTTCTTCCCCTCACTCAATATCACAGCTAAATTCTTCCCTCATCTTGCCGCACTGTCTGGTGAACACCTCTTTCCAGTCTTGCACAGCTGGGGTTAAGAACTGGTGTAATTCCCAGCTTCTCAAGAAGATGGAGGTCACAACATCAACTTCCCCTCACTGCATGCATAGTGCACTCTGGAATGACATCTGTTTAGTCCCTTTACACCTTTTTCCCTGTGTAATGTGTAAAGCTAAAATGAAAATGCTACCTATGGGATTATGAGGTTGTTAGTTTTTTTGAGCATCACTTTCTCTGAACTGGCAATCTGACTAATATCCTTTCTCCATTAATTAGGCCAGTCTTGAATTGAGAAAAAGAGGGTATTTTTTGAATTTTGAAAGCTGAGAGCCCCTTAGCCCTGAAAAAAAAAAAAAAACAAAAAAAACCCCAAAAAGCCAGAGGTTAGGCCAGCATTCACACAGAACTCATTAAAAGTGTTAATGTAATCTTTCAGATGTATTCAGATAAATTAATTCCTCAAGAAATAACAGTGAACTCAATGAAGCGAAACCTATGCTGTGTTTGCCTCATGTGCCATTCTGCGAGTGCAGAGAGAATGAGTGTCTGGAAAGCTGATGTCTAGAGGACATGTTTTATTCTCTGTGTTTCTGTCATACATTGTTTAATGCAAAGTGAGTTTTTGGTATGCTCACTGGAACAAAAGAGGCATGACAATTTTCTGCTTTAAATATTGCACACTGATGGTGTGGCACTCAAAAGGAACTTTTTATGCAAGGTGTAGCAGAAAAAGTTGATCCATCTCTTTGGTGTCTGTATCTGAATGGGTGATAATTTCATTATTTATAAGTTACTTCTGGGAGCTGTGTGATCTCTGCTTACAGTCTCAGAGCACATGCTGTCAAACACCACTTGTAGTTACAGAAAGTGGAAGTAAGACAGGCTATGGAAGAAATTATTATACAGCAGTCTGTTGTTTACCTCAAATGAAAATTGTCTTTTTTTTCTTTGTGTTTTGACTTGTAAAACTTTATCATCATGTCTGACTTTCCCATATAAATCTAAGAAGTGCATTGTTATTGTTATCATTACTTCCACATATATAAATATTTTTAAAATTAGAAGATTAAAATACAAGTTGGATTCAAAATGTATTTTGATGTTCTTTCTGATGTAAGCTTTAAGTATTTAACCATTTATCTTACCTGTAGTTATGCAGACAGAAAAGATAATTGGGGATTTGGCTCCAGAAAAATTATAAGAATGGCAATTAAAATTTAATGCCAAATAGAATATTTTTTTTTAAAGATACATTATATGCCAACACCTCGCACTATTTTTATATGTTAGATCTTTTAAATATTCTCTCTTTATAAATCAGAAAGCTTAGTTTTGGCTTTTTGGCTTGTGGGGGGTAAATGGAATGCAAATATCGTCATGCCAAATGCTGTGAGAGCATATCCAGTGCATCCCAGGACGTGTAGCGTTCCCACAGCTCTTCCTCCCAAGCAGAACCTGCAAGCAGCTGGTTCAAAAAGCATTTCACAGTGGCACCAGTCTTTTAGGATTTATGTAGAAAATGTTACCAGTGTTACCAATGATAATAGCATTACTGATAATTCCTTGTAGAATGCAGAATGGTATTTCAGTATTTCAGTCATGTACAGTCATAGTTCACTCTCCTCCTTTTGGACCTGCCTGGATTCCAGGATGCTTTCTTTCAGATCTGCCATCCTTTATAAAAAGTCAGGTAACAAAGCATGGCTTTCAGATGAAGGTGCCTCTATTTTGGAAAGAAAATTCCTTATATACTGTAGCACTCCCCAGGAAAACAAGAGGGCTTTGCTGTTGGTTTTTGTTTTGGTTTGGGTTTTATGTGGGATTTTTGGTAGGGTTTTTGGTTGGTTTAGGGGGATTTTTTTGTTTGTTTGTTTTCATGAGGTTAGGTTGGGTTATTTTTGTGTTTGTTTTTTTGGGGGGGGGAGGAGGGTTTTTTTTTATTTGTGTTTTTTTGTTTGGTGGTGTTCTTTTTGGTTTTTTTTTTGTTTTTTTTTGGTGATGGCTTTGTTTATTTGGTTTTGTTTTGTTTTGTTTCCTTCTTTGGTACACCCAAAGGAAACATATCAAGTTAGTTTTTTGCCAGATAGTCCTGATAGGCAGTACCCTTTAGCCGTGAGCCAGATGCAGTTGAATTGTGATTAAATTATGCAAGGAAATGGCAAAAGGATGGGAAAAATAATTGAAGTAAAATATGGTCCTGGTTTATCCATACCTTGCACTTGGCAAAAGTGTGAAAGAGTAAACTGGGCAAAGGCACATGGGACAGGCAGTTTTCCCGGCTCTAAGTGCTTGAGCTGCCACAAACACTGGCCAAATCCAGTCAGTGTGTTTACCCTTGGTCATCTGAAGCTGATTTCCCAGAGGATCAAGGGCAGAGTTGTATTGATGAACTGTTGGTGCCCATCTGGATTAGTTGCCTACCCACTTTAGTTATCATTGTGATATATATGCTATATTCCCAAAAATCTATCTTGCTGTCATCACTCATTCTAACATGAAAACCTGCAGACTCTGTGCTCCTAAAAGCTTTGGCCTTTTCTAAAACTGCTATGACTACAGTTTGCATCATGACTGATTAAATAAAAATAGAGTTCTTATTGCTGTCTCTTTTATGAGTTTTTTCATGGCATTATTTCTGTCCAGCAAATCTTTCATAGGGAGATTATTATCTCTAAACATCTTGAGCATTACCTCTACAGCAGAGAGATTGTACAGGAGAATCCTGTACATCCAACAGGAGAGCCCTAATGAAGAGAGCTGCAAGGACAGACCAAAATTGGGCAGCCATAGTCCTTATAAAGGTCTCATTCTTTGATCAAATAGAAGATCTTTGTATTTTATCTCTTAAAGTGTACATACCAGGCAGTTACTGCTAGTCATGCTATGTGCAAATGATAACAAGTGAATACAGGCCTTCAGGACACCAGTTCACAGAATATTGGGAAGGCAGGGCCATAGCTGCAGACCTGCTAATTGGCACCTCTGCAAATCTTTGTGCCTTCTGCAGCCCAGAAACAGAGAAGGGTTAGGAGAGCAGACTGCCCCAGAAGCCCCTAATGCCACCACCCTCCTGCTGCAGCCACAGGGCAGCCTCGCACTTCCACACCTCCTCACCAGCAGAAGGACAGAGCACAGGAATGCATCAAGCTCACAGTAAATGCCAGGGAAGTTCAGTGAGGTGAGACACATCATATCAGGTGAAAACTGCAAATGATTATACAGTTTATGTGATGTGTGCAAATTTGCCCACTGGCAGTGCAGTGATGCTAGGAGGGGAAGGCAGCAGTGAGAATGAAGTGCCTGGGAGAGCTGATTTCCTGAGTTTGCTCCTGTCAAAATGCAGCATGGCGAGTCGCTTGCCATGTGACACAGCAAACTGCAGGGAACGTCCACAGCCTGAAAAGTGAGAAAGATGAGTGATTCTTTTAAAGAAAGAGAAAGAAAAGTGAGAAAGATGAGTGATTCTGAGAAAGTGAGACAGAGTGATTCTTTTAAAAACACGGCATTCATATTGAACCATGTTAGCTTTTCATAGTAATTGCTGAATACTGAGTGACCAAACGTAGCTGTGCAAAACAGCGAATGTGAACTACTGCGTTTTACAAAGTGTGAATTCTGTAAGTATTCACTAAGTAACAAACTCTTATACTTCACAAAAGCAATTTCAGGCTTCTGTAGTATTATTTGAAAATGTATTTTAGAGTACTAGGAAAACCCATGTTAAATATTTTGAAGATCATGGTTTTAGTGTAAGATTAATGCATCCTCTGAACCTTGAGTTACAGAGTTTACCTAAACAGTTCTTCACCCTGAAGATGATAAAAGGAGCTACTTTACAACAATTATTATTGTGATGTAGAGCCAAAGAACAAATGAGTTTACAGACTAAGTATTGATTGGTTGCTGCACATTAAGTTGAATTAATGGCACATGCTCTTGAAACTATAGTGATTAATACCAAAATGGGATTAGATTGCTAATTTTGTGTAAGAAAAAATGACAGCAGTCATTATTTATTTTGTTGTTGGGTAACTGAGAAAAATGGCTTAGGACATTGTAACATAAAGTTAAAAAAATTAGGATAAAAATTTGTTGCTTACCAATACGTTCCTCACATTTTAAATAGACTGATAATTTCATCTTCTTGACGTTTGACTATTAGTAAATGTACTTTGACAGAAGCAATATGGAGACTAGTTAAACTTTGTTCTTCATTTAATAAAAGAGTATTTTCTTAAGAAGGACAATGCTGGACTGAATAGTTGCATTTAATAGCACAATTTTCTGGCTGTTTTGTTCTTATTCCTTAGCAAAATTTATTTAAGTACTTTTGATTAATAGATCAATACTTAGAAATCAGTTGCAAACCAATGTGCAATCAACTTAACTAACAGATATGACAACTGCTGAAGGTTGTGACAAGTTTCAGATATAAAAGGAAAATTATTGCTACTTACTACATTTTAAAAATGAAATGTATGTCTTCTCTTGATATAAATACCAATTTCTAGTTATTATAGTTAAATTTAAGCTATCTTATCAATTTCCCCCAAAATATCTTATTATTTAATAATTTTTTGTATATTTTTCCAAAATTATTTTAGGATCACTGAAAACCAATGTAAGAGTTCCATATTATTATTTTCAAAATGCACATGTAATAGAAAATTTTCCACTAAAAATTCTGGGTTTTTTTTTTATGCTTGTATTGTGTTGAGTCTTCACACATGAAAAACCATTTCTTATTGAATTTGGATCTTCCATGATATTTATTATGTGCTGTGTCAGAATCAAATAATGATAAAAAATACTGTTAAATATTCATTGTTCTGATAGTTTTCCATTTCAAATTTTAAAAATCCCAATCAGACAATATCAAATCTCTCTCATTCTTTAAAATTATGCTCTAATCTACATTAGTTTTCATTAATTAAATATAGCATCCCATGCTTGAATTAATTTAAGAAACTTTGTATCAGTGATGGAATTGATCACCAATAAACATGATAGAAAACAAGCCACCCAAGTAATTACAGGCAGCTGATATCAAAAGGTTCTAGGTTTGGATATTGTATGCCTAAGTGCTCTCAATATTCAGTCTGTTTTTTGCTTTGAATATTTAAAATATTACGTGTAGCTGTATTTAAAAAATAGTGAAAGAAATAAAACATGAACATTAGGATAAAGTAGAGAGACCTTATCAGTTTTAAAAAAAAAAAATCTGCTGGAAAGTAGATTTGTTCTGCAGAATTACAAAGGCCTGTGCCCTTTAAAGAAGCACGAATTTAAAAGCACTGGAGAAATAAATGTACCATAAATCTCTCTTTTTAATTGTTCTCGCTGCCAGTGAGACAAACACAAGTAAAGCAGATGGGAAAATGTTGGCATCTTTTGGGCTTTTATTCTGGGGCACTCTGTAGTGTTTGCAGGTGTTTTGAACAAGACTGTTGGGTGTTGTTTGCCTTGTTCTGACACTCAGCTAATCAGTTTGCTGTAGGTTCCAAAAAAAAAAAAAAGTAGAGACGAGAAGAATGTCAGTATATTAAGAGACATACTTTACTAATCTTTTGAAAGGAAAACTCACTAGCATTGCATTTTATAGTGTTATCTGCTTTGTGTCCTTTAGAAAGAGAAATTCCTAATTGTGAAAATTAGGATTTCCACTTACAAGTCTACTGCTTTTCAAAGACTGCTGTTTCCCAGGCTCTCCATGAAGCATTGCAACACAAGGGTGAAAACCGACAGGCTTCATCTGTAGCTCTTTTCAGACCTTTAGTGAGCATCTCTTCAGCATTTTCCATGTTCAGTAGCAGATATTCATTCTTGCATGAGTAAATAGGAGGCCTTTGAAATACATACATTTAAGATTGAGATTCTTCAGAGGAAGACTGTTGAATTCTAAGATCAATATGAAGGTGCCTCTTTTTCACTTGTTTCTGTAGGAGTTCTCTCTGAAGTTCTCAGTGTTGTCAGGGGAAGTTAGTCTCTGCTTATGTGTCATATTGTGTTATTAATTAATTTACAGGCACTGAAATGATTCTCATTTTTACGTGTCCACACAGTATCATGAGCCCTCCAGCCTTTTCAATCATGAAAACTATTTTTCATTTGTTCAAATTTCACAGCTTGAAAAAGAGCAATTGTCAAGTTTGCATTTATATTGTGCATGGCTTCAAATGACAGAAAGGATTGTTTATAACTTACTAATGTAGTATTTCTAAGTTTAGGAAACAAAAGGCTTAAGTATCTAAGATCTTGTGGGCCTAACCTGTCTGCCAATATCCAATTTTATTTCAAAAAGTCTTTTTACAGAAATACTTGAGCACATGTTAATTGTTCAGTTAAAGAAAAGAGGAAAGTAACGTTGAAAACACTGGCACTCTTATACAACAGGTGAAGAGATAGATCCTGGAATATTTAAAATTAAAATATCTTTGTTATATATGTCTATGTATACCTACCTATATACATACATATAATTGTAAATAATGCATAATACTTAATATTCCATTACACCATTTACCACATGCCTAGTAAAAGATTAATGACTGTATTTCCCCTTGTTGCCAAGTATTATGATATGAAATTAGGCAGTAGGAAAAAATAACTGCTGGATTAACCTCTAACTGTTTTATAAAGCATTAATAAAATAGGAAGGCTAATTACCATTATATACTTTGTCCTATCATAGACTGTAATAATACAGAGTTTCCCAAGAGTTACAGAGTTTGGAATTTTCAGAGGAGATTAGTATCCCTATGCAATGAAATTATTCTACAATGCTATTTCACTATATTGTATAAATGGCTTCATAAATCAGGTTACTAAATTATACTTGGTGTTTCTAAATAAGCCCTCATCACGGCAGGAGTTTAAATATCTTTTAAAATACTATGCAAAAATCTTGCTGGGAAAAGAACTACTGCCTAAATATATTTGTGAAAAAAAGCATTCCTTATAGCTACAAGCAAAACAAGGTGCTTCATCAATTACTTAATACATAATTTGCATATATAATTTGTAAAATAACCAGAAGAAAGCTTCTATTAAAATATGTAAAACAAGGTGTAATCTGATTGAATTATGGATGGTTAAAATGAATTGTTATCCAGCTAGGAACCTGAAACTGCCATTAACTAATTTTCATATACAATTATAGAATGTTGCTGATTATTCAAAATGAATGTTCATACTGTAGGCTAAACTGACATTCAATTTGGTTATTTTCAAAGTCAAAGGCTTAAAAATAAGCAACTTGCTTTCAGCAATTACAATTCTGTATAAAATTAATATTCATGCAAAATATAAATATATACATTAATACTTTTATATAATTTCCTTGGCTTAAGCTCTATATACAGCTCTGTTAAAAATATAGATGTGGGCAGTAAATAGGCTGGCAAAATGAAGTCTATGTAGATTGAAATAATGTATTTAAATTATGAAGGCATTCAGAATTTGTGGGTGGGTGAATTCAGATTTATAGAACTTAAAAAAACATGGAAACAGCTCTAATTAAAGAAAGAAGTATGACACTGGCCTATGCAGTGAAGGTATGCTGCAGAATACCTTCACTGCATAGGCCAGTGTCATACTTCCTTCACACTTCCTAACTGTTAAGGCCTTTGGAAGAGTCAGAGACTTCACACCTCCTGCAAGGTTTCCACTTTCTGCAGAGGCCCATACTGAACTTGTGTACATGTTGAGATCCTGATCTTCTAAATCCTTGTTGTGGGAGAATATCTTCAGAATTTTATAGAAGGTCTTGGACTATTTTCTTTTTTCAGAATATGTTATCTACATTGCAAAACATTTTTGGAAAATAATTTCGCTGTGTTGGTGCAGTATCTCACTGTCTGTTGTTAGCCTGTCACACTGGAATGTGTCTATTCCTGCAGCTCTTCTGAGCAGAACTGCAAAGGACCAGTGTCATATATGTTTGGAACAGGGAAGTTTTGTTCAGGGACAGATAATTTATGAGTTTCAGAGCAGTTTGTGTCCACTACTCCTTCTTCACTTGGAAAAAGGGAAGTAAAAATTTATATAACACTGTATATTAATTTCCTCAATAATGTTCATTTGGGAGCTTGAAATATTTTTGGAAGGGGAATGAACACAACAAGAAGAAATTAAAATGGAATGAACACAACAAAAAGAAATTAAAATGGAAATAAATACATTGGCTTACTTTTGGCAGGAAGGGACTAGTTGCAAGGGGGGGAGGATTATTCAGCATATGTTCTGTCACTGAAATCGATAGAATAAATTGTTTGCTCAAACAAACAAACAAGCAAGCAATACGGTTATTCAGCTACTTATTTTTCTAAAAACAAATGCAAAGAAAAATCCTGAAAAATCCTGAAGTACCTGGCTAAGTTTTCTGTTTTATATTGGCATACTTGCAAAAGGGACTGTAGGTGTCGTGCTCTGGCTTATATGTATGCTTCTATCATACAAACCATCTGAACTCTGTTAAGAGTGACAAGATCAATTTTTCGTATATCAAAGTTTTAAGTTTTAATACCCATGATGCTTTAATACACGTTTTAATACACATGATGGTATCAGGAAATAAGTTTATCTCAAAGTCCACATAGTTTCCAATAATACAAGCACATTTTGATTTTTGACAGTGAGTCCTCACTGTCACAGTATTTTTTGCTTCATGCTTCTAAGAGGTTCTCCTGTGTAAGCAAAAGATGTGTCAAAAAATATGAATATCTTCTCTACTTGAATGCTTTTGAACTGAATTCTGAATTAACTGAACTCAGTGAATTAACAAATTAACAAAATCAAAACAGTATGGCTTCTCCAAGCCAGCATTTTATGTGGAATATATTATTTTATTCAATAAGCAACATATCAGGTATTGACATATCAGGTTTTCTTTCATGTGTCTGAAGTCATATGGTAAATCTGATTTGTACTGAGAAGTCACATTCCTTTCTCAATTCTACCAGACCTGGTTTGCACTAGTCTGCAAATGCATCTGCAGTCCAGAACATCAGAGGCTAAAATGAAAAGCACTTACATTGAGATTAAAAATATAGCATGAAGCAGTGCCATTTGCATGTATATTACTCTGTTGTATCTATGGAATATACTAAAAACTTAATGCACAATTTAGAGTATGAAAGTTCAAAATCACTTAAAAACAATAAATGATAGTCATTTCTGGGGTAGTTCTCAAGGAGAAGTGCTAATGTGTAAGACTGGCTTGGTTTGACAGAGAATGAGACGTTTTGGAGAGGCAGAGCTTGAATCCCACACCACTGTTGATATAAAAAACATAATGTGTCCTCAATTTCAGTCAGGTTTGCTAGATTTTTTTTTTCTGTTTTTCAGTCTTTCTGTTCTTATTCTTAGTTTTCAGTTTCTCAGTTCTTATTCAAGAAGCTATTGCTTCTTATCTTACTGTATGTATTGCATTTTAGTTTTGTTCAGAGCAACCCACATGATGCACTGTTTCATATTTGTGACCAAAACAATGTTGATAAAACATCAGAGTTGTGGCTGTCATTGAACAGTGTTTATGCAGTGTTCAGGCTTTTTCTAGCTATCTCACCCTTTCTTTATCATACTTTTATTTCCCCTTTCTTTTGAAATTCTGTAAGTACTTTCAAACTGTCTGACTATTGCCATTTAAATCCAGATCTTGTTCCCCCTGTATTTGAATCAGGCACTGGGTTCCCACTCAGAAAGGTCTGGAAGAAGAAGAGGAGATGACTGTGCAAGGAAAGATTAGCTGTCTGGATATTCATTGATCACTAGAAGTGGAGAGTTCTACAGGCACATCACACTTCAGAGTCTTAGGTTTTGTTAAATTTGGTGTGTATTTGGGATGTATTGCTTAAACATGTTTCTTTCAATCATCTTAAATTACTGTTTTCCAAAGGACTCGGCCATTTTTACTAGATGATGGAAGAGCAAAATGCACACCTTTGACATAAAGGTCACTTTTGCAACAAGTATGAGTTTTGAAGGTTGTGCTAATACATTCCCATGGAAAAAGTGATTTTTTTATTTTTTTATTTTTTTTTAGTGTGACCTGTTTTTTCTTTGTGCCTCTCTCAAAAGTGAATGTGATGAATGAACAATTATTTCAATTTAATATCATTAAAACAAGAATAAAGAAATCCATGGCAGATGCCTGAAAAAGAAAATTTAAGCCCCCAACTGCCTCTGTTTTATAGGTATGTACAAGTGAAAGGAAAAAATAAAAAAATACATTTCTGAGCAACTTCAAAAAATTAAAAACATCCACCCTGCCTAGAATATTGCCAATAATATTTGCCTGTTCTTTCTTTTTTGCCAACCAATGAAGTCCCTTCCCTAAAATACATATTTAGACATAACTACTTCAGTCTTTAGAGAAGTAATATGCAACCTCATTGATGAGCTGAAATATTGCCAATGAGTGAAATATTCAGGATGAGTGTCACAAACATTTTTCAGCTAAAGGCATGGGAACACAAAATACACCTTTTGAGGGAACCAATAAAGCAAATATATAGAATAAAGGAATAAAACAAAAACTGCACATTTGCTTGGATCATTTTATTTAGAGTTTAATAAAAGTAAAATAAAAACTAGAGTGAATTAACTGTGTCAGCACAGGATAGTTTGCTGCAGTCAGAAGTCTAGTGTTTGCATTATTTCCTCACTTACAAGCTTCATATGTATACAACTTTCACACATAGGTATACAAACATATCTACAAGGTCCAAACTCCCATCATTCTCCCTAGTAAACAGTCACTTTGTTTCAGTGTGTAAGAGAATACACTCTCTTTTGTTTTCTATGCTGCTTATTTTTACACAGTCTTTGATTAGTTCAAACTTTTCAGTAGACTCTTTGACACTCATTTTGTTGGCAGAAGCTGCCTTAAGCCTTGAAATTCTGTTCTCTTTTCGATTTTTGCTGCCTTCTGCTGACACTTTATGGGAGAGGCACTCATAAGCTTTCTGAACAATACATTTAAGCTAGAGGTAACAGGGGGTAATGATAAGAAGAAAGCCTCTCTTGGTGAAGAAATTAATATAGTAAATATTGAGGAATCCATTCAGTGCCAGTAGCAGGTGAGCAAGACGCAACCTGAGTTGCAGGTGGAGCTCTGGTGGTGGAGCCCAAAAACTGGGCAAATAAACTTTGCAAATAAAGGGCATGGGGACCTCTGACCCAGCCAGGGGACCAGACACTCAGAGACATGGCAAGAGCTGAAGACTGCTGGAAGAGTCCAGAGCGTGGACTGTGAGGGTGTAAAACCCCTGGGGTTTCCTTTTCTTGGGGTTCCTCCTCATAGGCACCGGCTCAAGCTGTTATTCTGTTGATGCAACATAATTAAATTATTTTAAGGATCCAGGGCTGAGATTCTGCTATGGGAAACGAAGGGTTGAACCAGTGAGAAAACGTGGTCTGACTGTGTGAGAGTGGGGTGTGCAGGGAAACAGGAACCTGTCAGATCACTGGAGCTGCCTGCTCTGAAGGGGCTTCAGTCCCTGCCATTAAAAGTCCCTGGTGGTGGAAGCGTGACTGCCAGTGTGGCTCCTATATGGGCAGACAGGAAAGTTTCCTTATGAGTAGAAATGTAAAAGCAGAAAAATTATATTTAGTTCAGACAACAATTGTGTGTAATTCAGATGACAAAACCTTTTGCATGAAAATTAGAGTGAAAGAGATGTTAAAGGGATGTGACACAATTTGTTCTAACAGCAAGCTTATTAACACTTCATGCTTAAAATGCTGTTCTCTACCAACTAATAAAAAGACCCCATCTGCTGCACACCAGGTAATTAAAGCTCATAAGGAAAAATTCTTGTCAAAACGAGAAGAGACAAATCTGCCCCATTAGTTGGAATTGGATTATGGTTTTGGAATTCTCCAGTACTGTAGCAGCTATTTTAGATTCTGTATTAACGTATTATACACACTAAATACAAGTATAGCAGTCCTATTGGTCTACTTGCATTCCTATGGCTTAGAGCATTTCTAAGATGACTATTCTGTCTAACAGTAAATATTTTACTCCCCTTTCGCTTGACACTTTTTTATAATAGCAGCATGATTATCATAGATATATAAGAAAAGCATAGTGATTTCCCCTCACAAAATGTAGGAATAACACCTCAATGAGTGACATTTTTTTGTTAAAGCCTTATACTTTTAAAATAACTTATAACTCATTTCTCACAGAAATATATTTACATTACATTATGGTTTCGGCAAAAGTCCAAGCCTAGTCCTAATTTCTCATATTTTTGGGAATGTTTTCTCCATGCCTGTCAGTAGTCCTGGCTCATGGTATAGGTAATCTGTGTTTCAGGGGACAATAGAGTTACAATATTTTCTTTTATCTTTCATTTCTTGCATAGACAAAATGAAAAGTTTGTTGATGAAGTTGTGTATTATTATGCAATTTAAACTGTTTGTTATACAGTTACACATTATCCTGCTCTCCCTTAACAATCAGAAAAATTTTTTGTATTTCTTTTGTCTATACAATAGAGGGTGAAAGCACTTTAACTGACAGAGGCTCAGCTAGAATTCATGGATGCCTCCTGAGCCCCTGCTGTGTGAGTAACAAATTCCCCTAGATCAGGGGAGTAGCAGGATAATACTGGTGGGATGGCATCAAGTGTATACACGGAGTACTCAAAGGTAATTATAGTAGTTAATATTTAAAAGCTGTGAAAGCGGTCATATGAATAGATTTAGCACATGGACTATATGCTTGGCTCTTCACGGACACAGAAAAAAAGAAAACAAGACCAAAATAGCTTTTACAGGACAGTTAAAGGTCAAATCCTCTTCTATTGTAAAGGTTCAATATGCATAATAACAAAGAGCAGAGTCACTTCTAAGAAGTATCTGGAAAAAGTATTTTTTAACATCAAAAAAATTATTTTCCTCTGACGCCATTCTAAAATGATGGTTAATTAAATTGGTTGTGCTAAGGCTTTAACTTTGAAAAAAAAAAAAAACAAACCTAAACTAAAATTCAGTCTAAAATATAAATTCACTTGTGAAATTTACAGAGGGCAGGATACAGGGATTTAGGCTAGAGAGCATTGAGTAGCCCTATCTGTCATTGCAATCAGCTATATCTTGAATTATATTTTCCAAATAAATTCAAATGAAACAAATATTATTCATAGATATATCTTAGAAATTATTTATTAAAGTGTTTTAACTTCTGGCCTCTCAAAAAAAGAAGAAGAAAAAAAAAAAACTTGCCAAATTCCATTTCACAGTATTTTAACTTGAAAAAAAATCCTCATAAAAGCTTAACAATAATGGCTTGTATGGTTGTATAGCTATCTAGAATTCCCCACAGACAAAGGGGTACGCACCAATACCTGTTAACTCTTTAGCTGAAGAAAAGCAACAACTTTGAATCCAAAAGAAAGGGCTTTTGGGACCTCATGACACAATATACATGTAATATCAGTACAAAATATGTGCCCCTTGTTTCTCACAGTTATATCCTTTTTGTCACAAAGCAGAGAAGAGCAGGCTCAGTTCTTCAATACAATGGGGATTACATCAAAGATTCACAGCATGTTTACAACAGAGAAAAAGAACACTCACAACACCCCCACCTCCAAAAAAAGAACACCAAACCAAAGCAAAACAAAATCTCCCACCTGCTACCTGTGTAGAAATTATAGTTTAAAGAAAATAATCTGTCAGCAATGTCTTTTCTTAAATGCATAAGTTTACATTCTTCACAATATTGAGCACTTCTGAGAAAGGTGGCAAAATAGAAGAAAATTATTAATTGAGAGGTTAAGACTAAAAATTGATGTTGTAGTTCACATGCCTAATTTTTGACAGTACTTTAGTGGGATCTCTGTTAGCCTGTGTCTTATAACAGAAAAAGGTTGGCAAAATTGATATTATATGTACTGCACCAGTTTCTACACTAAAGCTGTGTTCAACAGGGGAGACTAAAGTGCTATTTTGTCACAGTCATGTAATGGATCATTGTGTTAAATTTATAAGGAGTAAAAATAGTTAAGAAGAAGAAAAAAAACCCATTGATATTAGAGCCCTTTCACAGAATTTAAAAGAGCAAACATGACTTCAAATATCTCCTATTAATGCTGTTTAAGTAAAAATAGTTTGCATAATGATAATTTCAACTTGTGGGTCATAAGAATTGCTAAGGCCTCTGTGATGTTTTTCTTTGGGTTGCAGAGTGCAAATGGTCATAGTGACATGTACATTCTACAGTTTGACTATTACTTTTCATCAAACTGAAATTTTCATAATTTGTTATGAAACAAATTATGAAACATACATATTCAGTAATAATTTAGGTTTTCTTACATAATTTGTTCAAGTTGCCATAAAGATATTTATTTAACAACATATTAGAGCTGAACAAAAGGTTTTGGTGCCCCTCCTTGAGAGGGTTGGAGCCATTCAGTTCTAATTTTCTGACCAAATGGTAGGGAATTTGGAAGTTTTTTGGCTTTTTTATTAATCATTTAAGAATTTTTAGGAGCCTACTAGCTACAACAATCACATAACAATGGTAATTACAGGTATCTGATGAAATCAGAGGAAGAAACTGAGTAATTTTTCCCTGCCCCAAATAAGGAGTCTCCCTATACAAGAACAGAAAAATACTACCTTCCATGACATAACATGAATGTCAAACACCTTGGTTTACTTTTTCTGCATCAAACACTCACCTTAACAATTTTGGTTTGGTTCATAGAAAATCGAGAAAATAGAGCAGATCAATGTTATGTTGCTATCCAAATGTGTAGTGGTTCACCTCTGAAGTACAACATGAGTAATTTGTGTAACAATAAATTCTTTGTCAGAAAAAATGCTTATTACTTTTTTTTTTTCAGATTTCTTTTTCCCAGAAGTGGAAACTGTGGGGTTGCAAGTACAGAACTCCTGATTTTTTGCAGGGGTTGCAGTAAGGGTCATTCTTGCTTGAATGGCATCCCTGAAAGCTTAACGATTGTTCAAGAATCAGACCTAGACAAAATTTTCAAAACTTTATAAGCAAATATTAAGATGTGTTGCACCATCACTGAATTACTGTAAAGAAACTTTAAAGAAACTTTTCAGAACCTCAGGAAGCAGTTTAGCATTTTGAATAACTGTGAGGTGCTTCATGTTTGAATTGCAATGAAGCAGTGCCTGAATTTGATTCCAGAACTGGACTTCTAAAGGCTGCTTTAGGATTTATGTCTGTATCATCTCTTTATATTTTTCCTCCAGGTTAGCTGGAATGCCAGTTCTGATCCAGAAGCATGGAGTTGAATTGTGAATGTAGAACTGTGCTAACAAAACCTTAATGCTTTTGGGCCAAAACACACATCCAGCTGACTTCGTGCACTTGCATCATGGCAAAAATCTCATCAAAAGTGTTTGCAGACATGATTTATCCAGTAATAAGACAAATTATGAGCATTTGAGAACAAACTCTGGACAGTAAAATTTAGGGAAAATTCTTTTTTAATTTTTCTTTGAGAAAATCTTACACAAATTTATTGAGATTAAAAGACCTGTGGTATAATCCAAATCCAGATGTTCATGACACATAGCATTGATTACTGTACTTGTAATTAATCCATTTTAATATTTTAAATCAATTGCATGTTTTGCCATGTACATGCATCAAAGCAAAGCCTAAGTGTAATCTTAGGAAAATCAAAGTTCAAATTTTCTTTACAGTATATAACTTAATTTTTTTTTGTTGAAATTTTTTATCCTGTTAAAAGGCGCACACAAAGAGCATGCCAATATAAATATATAGATGTACAATGGTTATGCCATGCATTTTGTGGGACAGCCCTGTTACTTTGTTCTGTATGCTGCAATCTGGTAACAAACATGGGTGGGAAACACAAGGATTATAAAACCCCTATAACCAAATCTGGTGTGATTTCCTGGTCATAGCGCTGCCTGTCAGGGTGAAGACTGAGCTCTGTAACAAACAACTACAAATACCATAAGCCTTTTTCAATGCCTGAGAAATAGAAACTGATTTTAAATCTTGCATATGTAATAAGAGTAAATTTTTTCACAAAGATACCTGAAATTTAACTTTTTTTCCCCCTACACTCTCTGAACAAGCATAAAATGAAATGGATCCGGAGGTTAATTATGAGTTGCTTTGTATTTCTTCCTGGCTGTAAGCTTATAGAGGCACTGTAATAGAGTTTCGGGAATTTGACATATTTAATTTTATCACATGGATTACTTCAAACAAACTATTTTGAAGGTGAGTTAGCTTTTTCTGTTAGGTTTGAATTTATTTACACTTTTGGCAGCTTATAAATATTTTTCTGTGGTTTTGTCTCAAGCAAAGCTTCCCAGGAAATTGATGTAAAATCATTATTATGATGTGTGGGGTGTTGTTTTCTGTTTAGGGATTTTTAGTGGGGTTTTTTTTGTTGTTGTTTTATTGGTGCTTTTTTCTTCTTTTTTGTTGGTTGGAAGGTTTGGGTTTTTTTTTTTTTGGTTGGTTTATTTTTTGGGATTTTTTTCTGTAGGACTTAATATTTTTTCATGAGACAGCGTTTGCTGGGTTTTGTTTGTATGTTTTCCTTTGCCTGTTCCTGTTATCAGGCTCAGACAAGAATTTATCTTGCATCTCCATTCCCCATTCTGTGCATGTACAACTTTGGGAACCATGTTCATATTTCATTTTAGAGTCTTTTCGGTAGATGTGGAATAATTCAGTATTATACCATCTCAGACATCTCTTTTCCACAGCAGTTTCTCATATTCGCATATTCTCTTTCTTTTCTAACACCATGTAAGGTGGACAAGGGGAAGCTTCCTTTTTAGGATGAAGATGAAGTGGTAGTTATTCACCTTATTATAGCTATCTAAAATAATCATTCAGGAATTTCTCTTAATTGTTTGAGGTTTGTAGACTTCTCTTCCTGTATTTTTAGATGCTTGATGTCCATTTGACTTTCAAATATTTTTGCACTTGGAAATCATCCAGTAGATTTGTTCTTAAATTCCTCTTCTAAGATACACTCAAAAGTAATTGCCTTTCTCTTATTCTCTCTTGCTTCTGTTTTTTGGGGTTTTTTTCTGTGAAAGTAATCTACTGTCTTGGAAGCAGCAGCCACAGATGGTCACTCTGAGGTGGAGTCCTTGTCTTCCTGTCCCAGAACTGCTTGGCTATGGTTAAATAAGATCTTATCTTTTTGTATGCTGACTGACCTCACTGCATTAGTTTCTTAATAGAGACATATGTGAAGACATGTTTCATCTATTTCTGTGGTCTCTTTTGTCCCTGAGTTCTGTTCAAGCCAATGTGGATCATTCAGTTTAATGTTGTTATAGTCCTGTCCTGGCAGCCAGTCACAAGCCGTGTCCCCAGGATTCAGTATCAAGGCCAGTCCTGTTTAATATCTTCAGTGATGATCTGGATGAGAGGACCAAGTTCTTTGCAGACAACACCATATTGGGCTGGAGTGTTGACTGAGGGATCGGAACAAAGTTTGGACCAATGGTCTGAGGTTCAGCAAAGCCAAGTGCCGGTCACGCACTTGTGTCACAGCAACCCCTGCAGTGTTACAGGCTGGAGCCAGAGTGGCTGGCAAAGCTGCCTGGCAGAAAAGGACCTGGGGCTGCTGGTCCTCAGCCAGCTGAACATGAGCCAGTGAGTGCCCAGGTGGCACATAAGGCCAATGACATTCTGGCTTGTATCAGAAATAGCAGTGTCCAGAGAAGGGCAACAAGGCTGATGATATGTCCAGAGAATGAGTCCTATGAGGAGCAGCTGAGGGAGCTGGGGGTGTTTAGCCTAGAGAAAAGGAGGCTCAAGAGAGACCTTATCACCCTCTACAACTGCCTGAAAGGAGGCTGGAGACAGGGGGGGGTCAGTCTCTTCTCCTAGGCAGCCAGTTCCAGGACTCAAGCTGTTCCAGGGGTTCAGATTGAACATCAAGAATAATTTTTTCACTGAAAGAGAATTTAGGCATTGGAAAGGGTTTCCCAGGGAGGTAGTGGGGTCACCATCCCTGGAAGTATTAAAAAAATTACTGGATATGGAATTTAGTGCTGTGGTTGAGTTGAAGAGGTATAGTTCAGACAAAGGTTCAGCTAAATGATCCTGGAGATCTTTTTCCAACCTTGATGATTCTATGATTCAATAAAATGAACCTGTAGTAACACCCAGATGAACTTAGTGTTTTTGCCTCCTCCACTTTTCCTTTCTTTTATGCACAAAGATATGTATGTAGAGTTACTTTTTTTAGGATTTTTTGTTTGCTTCTTTTCTTTGAGGAAACCTTGCACATACCTTAGGAAACCATAGCTTTAATAACACAGGAGAATCAAAGTATAAGAAATTTAAGGAAAAATTCTCTTCAGTATATATGAGAAATGTACAAGAAAAAAGAGTATGCTGCCTAAAAAATTACCCTTTAAAAGAGCATGTTATGAGTTTCAAAGAATGATGGTTGAACATGCTAATGAAATCTTCTAGTATTTTCAATGCCTTCTATTTGTTTAGTGAATGAAGAATAATTGAAAACAGTTATCAAAAGTCATGAAGGAACAATTTATAATTCTTTATCTTAATTTATTAAAAGCTTATATAGCTGCAAATTACCATTTATCCAACTATGTTAAAAAATTACTTTTTTTTCTTTTCCTCACTGAGGTTATTTAGAAGTTTCTCTAGGTATTTAATGAAATAAAAATTATATTCTTTAACAATAATGTTAAATTTCATTGGTTTTATCTGCAGAATATCAAATAAAAGAGACAGTGAGTTGTACTGGGATTTTTTTTCTCGTCTGTGTAACGTACCTTCTTTTATTCCTGTCAAATTTTATGCCTTTAGATACTTTTACAAGTTAGAAAAATGAAAGAATAGGTGTACTGTAGTAAAGGTCACTTGTATCTGACAGAAACATTTTAAACATAGAGAGGTCTGAAGAGAAAGTTCGATCTTTTTGCTCTCTCTTCAAATATAAGAAGTAATTTTCATTTATGTGTGCTATTTATAATGATATATAAATATTGTAGCATGCATATTGTATATTTTACACAAAATCTATGTTGTAAAATTATAAAATATTTTTATGGGTTTGAATCAAGCTATAGTCAAACATATGTTGATTCCTAGTTTTTATTCTTGTCTATTTTAATGTTCTAGGCCATAATATAGTACTTAATACTTTAGGATGCAGTGTCATTGAAAAAAACATGCTGGTATCTAGCACAGTCAAACTATTTTTCTGAAAAGCAAATTGTGGAAAGATTTCTGTAGTTTAATAGGTTATCTCTTAACTGTGATCAGTCGTTGAAAATCCTGAGTTTATTTTATTTGAAAAATGGCTTTCCTCCATCTGGAACCATGAAAAGTTTTGATCTATGTAATGATTGTATGTGAAGTGTTGAGAGATTATTATTCATTGGGGAAAATCACTTTACCTGGTCCTATCATGAAATGACAATTTGTGTAGGGATTTCTTCAGCAGCCATTGAATAGGCTCAATAATCTGACATTGCTTGAAATTACAAAGATCTCTAATATTTTTCTACCTCCTGCATTTTCTTTGTAGTTTTTGATCCTGCATCTGGCTTTAGTCAATAATATTTTTCCCTTGCCTTTGAGTACCACATGTTATTACAGAAAAATGTGTAACAGTTCTGTAATTTCAAAATTACATTGAATCATTGTGCTCGGTGGGAGGTTTAGTGTATTTCCGTGGAGCAGAACTGTTTCTGTTGTATATTTGCAATTAATGAAGAGAAACCAAAATAAAATGAGACCAGTGTGGGTAATAAAAGCTCTCCTACCTGTGTGCTAACTCACTAAGATTGCTGTTCTGAAAAATATGATCTGGAGGTGCTGAATTAACAAGGAGACACTTCTGAAACTGTGGATCATTGTGTAACTTTGAGGGAAGGTCACAGTGTCCTCCTTTTACATGATCATAGCTACTTGCCGCTAAAGATAGTGATTTGAACCTGTGAGAAATAGCAATACTTTTTAATCCAAAACAGTAAGGTCAAAGCAGACCAAAAGTATTCTGAGATGATGTCTAAAGCTCTCTTTCATTTTTATAAGAACTGGGATATTCTCTCATCCAATGCTGGCTTTGGTTGCTGGCTTGAACTGAGAGTCAGAGGCATAGTTTTACAACCTTCGACTTTTTAAACAAGCACATGCTGCATGTGTGTCAAATATTTGGGTCCTGTGTTCCTTAGTTAGATGATAACTAACACAGGACAGAGTGGCTTTGCCTTTTCTTTTACCTAGGTTATTGACATAGAGCAAGATGAGAAGATCAGATATTTTTCTGGTCAATGACTGAAAAAGCATGGAATGAATAATACCATTCTGTTAAATAATAATAAAACTAATAATTTCTGCTCTGAAATAGGAATCAGTTTAAAGTTCTTAGCAATGCAACAGTTTTTAATTTCACATTGATTATTCTAATTACAAAAATTTTATTAACATAATTGAAGTAACACTCTAGATATTAATCTTAATTCAAGCCACATTCAAGCAAAAATCAAATTGCCCCTTTTTACACATATTGCCCATTTCCAAGAAATAAAACATACATTCACAGAGGCTTTACTTTAGCTTACTTTATTTGTAGTATAGGATGGAGAAAAATGTATCAAAAAGTCATACAAAGTCAGCTGATTAAGAATTAAACTGATTATATTCCATGTATTATAAACATGCATGTATTTTAATTCAACAACTTTTTATTCAGATTTGTATTTAACCGTTATAAATTTAAAAAATAATAGAAAAAAAATCAGAAAGAAGAATATAGCTTCAAATATCAATTAAAAGGTAGCTAATCCATTGGCAAACTCTCCTTAGATCACACTTACCATTTATTCTTGGTTACATAGATGAAAACCAATTCTAAATCCAGTTTTCCTAAGAGATGTAACAAGTCATCAGATCATAGATCATACAGAGCATTGAATGGATTTTTGATAGACATAACTTCACTCAGTCAATTTTAGAAATTTTTAATCACTTCCAAAATCACTCCTACTCACAGAAAAAGCTCAGAAATATCTAAAAGCTGAAATCTAAACTCACCCAGCTAGCATTGAAACACAAGGCAAATATCCTTGTCTGAAATTTTCTGCTACCAAAAACCATGCTCACACAGTCAGACTGTTTTCAGGATTTGAATTACTATTTCAAGATTATTTTCTGTACCATAGACAGTGCTTTGTCAGATGCTTTTGGAACTGCTCTGGATAACTACAGCATTGCAAAGTGTAGATATGCTGTAAAAAATCAGACAAAGAAAAATGTCTAACCACTGAAAGAATCTTTGATGACTTTCCAGGTTATGTATTCCATACTATTTTTTCCTGTTATTCTGTCATGGCAGTTTTCATTATATACTCCTACATGAATGTAACCCCAAGCACGTGTTCCTTTACCTTTTATCATAATGGATGAGAATTAAAATTTGAATAGAGATAATAGTAAATTCACAATAATAGTAAACATTCAGAAAAAATTAAGAAAAAGAATGATCAAATTTATATTAATTCTTTTATGAGTTACCAAAATTATTCTTAATTCATAGTATTTATCCCATTCCTGACTTTATAGAAACTACAAGAAGAGAGTTGTCAGACTTTCTTTGTCTGGGCTTTTCTTGACCTGCCTGGAGGTTGCTTTTAACTTTTTTAGCTGCAACAGTAGTAGTCTACTGCTCAGGTGACTACTGTCTCAGCTGTTTTGCTTTCATTTTTCTATGTATGTCTGCATGATATATAATTGTCATACCATTTTTTATATTCTCTAATTAGGTGGTAATAATAACAGGCAGTGGAAAAATAAATCTAAAATGTAACATAAAGAGAAAAAGTAGACACTGGAATATGTGTATAACAATCTTAATTGCATTATTATTATGACTTTTCCTAGTTTGGTTTGTTTGTCCATTGTTGTTTGGGTTTTTTTAAATTGGTACTAAAATTACAAAGTTAATATTTCAAATGCACTAGTAATAAGCTGTTGCTTTTTGAAGTGTTTTTCTTGGGTACATATACACAGAAGAATTCAAAGTGGAACTGGTGCCTTAATTTAAGGCAATAGTACATCTAACTCCTTGGACATGTTCATTCATATATATGTTCCCTGATCACTTTAATTAGTTCTTCACTTTCAGTTCCGTGATTTTCTTGGCCAAGAGCTAATTCAGTTTGGTGGGGATGCCTCTGTGTCTCTGGGCTTCAATACGCCTGCATAGAAACTGTATCATCTAATACTTTCATGACGCATAACCCAGTAAAGCCACAGATGATGTTGAACCATGTGCACAGTTAGTCCTAAAAATGCCTCTTTCATATCTTACTGATGGTACACAATCATAATTTAAACACTCAAGAAACACAGCATTTAGCCCTGCCAGTATTAACTGATATATATTTGATCAAAGAATGTAAGCATTTTCCTTTTCTTATTAGAGTTTAAAAATACCAAGCACAAGTGTTCAGTATGATATTTTGTATCTAAATACAAAAAAAAAAAAAAGGAGGGGGGCTTATGTACTTTTAGAATTGTGAAACCTCAAACTCAAAAGATATGCAATGCCAAGGTATAATATATATACCTATATATTAATTTCTATTCTTCATAGGGGTCGTGGTTTAGCCCCAGCCAGCAAGCAAGGCCCACTCAGCCACTCACACACTCCACCTGTGAGATCAGGGAGAGAATCAGAAGGGTAAAAGATAAAAAACTCATGGGCCGAGACAAAGACAATTTAATAGGGAAAGCAAAAGCTTCACACACAAGCACAGCAAACCAAGGAATTGATTCACTGCTTCCCAAGGGCACATAGGTGTTCAGCCACCTCCAGAGAGCAGGGCCCCATCACATGTAATAGTACTTGGGAAGAAAAATTCCAACACACCAGACACCCTCCTTCCACCTTCTTCTCTCTACTTTATACATGAACATGACGCCACATGGTCTGGAATATCCCTTGGGTCAGTTTGAGTCATCTGTCTCAGCTGTGCCTCTTCCAAAACCCCCACCTACCCCCAACTTCCTCACAAGTGTGGCAACACAAAAAGTAGGAAAGGCCTTGGATCTGTGTGTGCCCTGCACAGCAATAACAAAAACATCTCTATATTATCAACCCTGTGTTAAGCACTAATCCAAAACATAGCTCCATACTTGACATTGTGAACAAAATTAACTTTACCTCAGCTGAAACCAGCACGACCAGTATGACTTTGTATTGAATGCTTTGGTTACTTTTTCTCATAGAGATCATCAACAAGGTAATGTGAATCCATTATTTGAGAGAAAAAACAATTTTCAACTCATCTACAGATCTATGTGTTAGAAAAAAAAAAATTGTTCATTGACCACCTAAATTTTGAAGATGATGGGTAGAATTTAGTTCTGTATACTAAGCTGCTGACGTTGTAAATTAGTATTCTATCTATACAATTTTTTTTGCAGCACACTTATTGTAGGCATCAGGATTGTAAAATAGAAAGGAATTAAAATTAGGCATAATTAAAATGTTAGGTTGTTTGGGTTTTTTAACACTTCTTCTGTGATGTTTTGAGAACATCATTAATAATACCTTGAAATTTTGGATTGGAATCTTGAAGTCTTAATTATTAATAGAGATAGCAAATACTTCAGATATGCTAAAAGCATTGATGAAATTAGTTGATGATTCTGCTTGTGTCCAGATTACCATGCCACTCCTCAAGGCAGGACAAATGAGTTTTATTCTTTTCCCCCTCCTCTTTGACATACACCATACATAAAAGTTACTAAAAAAGTTGTAGATTGACCCCGGCTGGCAACCAAGGCCCACATGGCCACTCAGTCACTTCCCCCTCAGGGGGGTGGGGGAAATAATTGAATGAGTAAATGAGATGAGAGGCAGTAAAAGTGTATGAAAGAAAAGCAAAGCAAAACAAATTCACCACTTCCCACGCACAGGCAGGTGTTCAGCCACCTCCAGGGAATCAGGGCTCCATCATGCAGAATGGTGCCTTTGGAAAACAAAAGCCATCACTCTGAATGTCCTGCCTTCCTTCTTCCCTGAGCTTTATAAGCTGACCATGATACCATACGGTGTGGGATAGCCTTTTGGGTCAGTTTTGGGTCAACTGACCTCTGGATCAGTTTGTTCTGTGGAAGCACTGCTCAGTAATAACAAAACTCCCGTATTCTTTCCATGGTTTCCAGCACAAATCCTAACTATAGCCCTTTACAGCTGCTATGAAGAAAAATAACTCTATCCCAGAAAAAAAACAGCACAAAAGTAAAAGTCTGGTGAGCGTATTTCAATATATATATGATGTCTGGAGGAGCAACAGCAAAAAATTCAGATTTATGGATTACAAAAGTGGATTATATGATATACAAATTTAATATCATTGCATTTTAAGGCATACAAACATATAACAGACTATTAGTCATTTATACTTTGTGGCTCTGGATAATTTAGTTTTCAGACATGAAATATTTTTTTTTTCTTGTGGATCAAATAGGAAGGGAAAATAAAACCACTTATGTCAGAATTTTCCAAAGTTCTATCTTCATTATTTTATCTCTTTTATTATTTTACCAAAAGTTCAATTTATTTTGCTTGCTAAAGGGATTGATATGTTTTTTAAATGCTCATTCTAGGTTTATGGAACTTTCTTCAAAAAAAATCTGGATTTTTTTGGATTTAAGAATATTTTTATTTTTATTGGACATTTGCATTAGTATAGAGCTTTATTTTGTTCAGTTGCATTTTTTTACTTGTAAAATACTTAATATTTGAGGTGTTTTCCTTGCATCATGTCAAAAGTACAGGTTTTTGATGAAAAATGTGTAGAAATAATATATGCTCTTTTCATAAATATATTTTTTCTTTGATTTTGTGTGCTTAAAGAATATTTTGACTTAATCTATCTTTACACATGTTTTTTTTTTTTTTTCTGATCATTAAAATTACCACTTCCACAGTGAAATACTGTTAACTAATGATAGCATATGCAAAGTATATTTATTTGGAAATAAAATACTTGAGTGTAGCTTATAAAAAAAAAACCAGTGGTGTTGGTTTAAAAAACAATATATTAGTTTTCTGGTTATCATGGCAGCACAGCGAGAGTGGCAGAACTTTTCTTAAAAGTTGTGGGAAACACTTCTGTAAGCAGATCCGAACTGAATCACTACTGTCACCCACAGATTTTGATTTCTTTTTAAATTCTACTCATAAGTTGTTCATCAAATACATCCCATAGGCTCAGAGACAAGTAAACTGAAAACAGCTTCAGGCTTTTTACCGGTGGGGGCTAGAAACTAATTTTTGAGCATGAATAATACAGTTGGTGGCTGAAGCAGCCTGAAGACAAAAAAGCCATGTCATATTCATGCTCTGCATAAGGTGTTTGTTTGTTAGGATTTTTCTGATACTTTAATGCTACACTCTGAATATGAAAGTCCTGTACGCCATGATACATTTCTTCCTTGCCTAACTAGGGGAGGAAACAAGAGTCAGAAAACAGCTGTAAATAATTTTCAAAAAAACCCCATGATTAGATTTCTTTTTCCCTTTCTGTTCCTATTTCCTGCTTTTATGGATGTGTATATTTAAGTGCTCATGGGCTAAGGAGCCTGAGTCCATGCAGTTGTGGGAGTTCACAAGTGGTACATTAACAGCTGTTGTCAATACCTCCAGAAGTAAACAGTATTGTGCCAGTATAGATGCAGTCAACCAGCTGGACCACTTTTTGTTTCCTCTTTGGTGATTTTGGATAAATAATATCAACAGTTCTTTATTTTAGAAAATATGAAATGGAAATTAGTGCTCTTTTTGTAAGATATTCTTAAAGTATTTAAGATTTTTAAAGGTATTCAAATATGTGAATGCAGCTCCTTTTTTGCACTCAATATATTCTGAAATACTTTAAAACCAGACTTTAAGATTTCATTTCTGATGTCTAGATTTGGAAAACACAGTCATTTTACATGTGACTTAATAAATAACACATCAGTGTTCGCCTAGCTGTCAGCTTAAGCCACTGTGAAAAGAATGGTTAATTACTAAAACCAAGAATTTTTTAACCTCTTCACACACTTGGTTTGTTAATAAATTATAGAATTATAGAATCACATAATATTTAGGTTGGAAAAAGCCTCCAAAACTGTCTGGTCCCAAAGCCCCTGCCATGGGCATAGAACCTTGTGCTAGATCAGGTTGCTCAATACCCCATTCAACCTGGCCTTGAATGCTTTCATGTGTCCCTCTAATATTCGTTATGTTATGTGATAAAAAACTGAAGAGGAAGGAAAATCTTAAGCCATTACTAATTGCTGGTAGGAGGACGGAATTATCCCTTTAAGTACTAAAGTCTTGGAATGAGAACATGGATAAATTTGTAGAGAAGCCAAAAGCCTCATCTTGATGGTGTCTATTACTGTTTTGTTCGGCTTTTTTTTCCCTCTTCAAACAATGAAATGTCATTCTGTCTTGATCCCAGCTTATTTTAGATATGGATTTGTTCAGTTAGAAATATTATTATCCTAAAGCTTTTTACAGAGAAGGAGAAATAGTTACTTCTAAATTGCATGCACATAGTTGGTGGAATTTCCTAAAAAAGTCTCTTATTGACATGCTTAGAGTTAGGACAGGTGTTTGTGCAAGTTCAAATGGTCATGTGTACAAAACAGATGCAAAGTTCTACGCAAGTACCACTCCATTTCTGGGCCTTCACTCCTTTTCACATGAACCTTCTCTTACATGCTAAGCCCCTGCGGTGCTTCCATCCCAGCCTTGGCTCAGCCACGCCCTGCAGTGAGCAGTTGGATCTGGCTGGAACCGGCTGTGTCTGGCTGGAACCAGCTGTGTCCAACTGTGTCCGGCTGGGGCAGTCCCAGATCCCCTCACGGAGCTGCCACTGCTGCCGGTGCCTGGCCAGGGCTGCAGTTCGTAATGTTGAGGAATAGGTCTGGAACAGGTAGCTGGGCTGCAGATTGAGCTCTGGGTGGGAGCCTGAGACAAAGGCTTTGAACTGACCACCTCTGGGATAACAAAGGGCATGAAGATGGGTGGTGCCAGCCAGGTGAAGAGAAACAGAGACAGCAGGAGTGGGAATTGCCAAACCTTTCGGATAACAAAGGCGGCAAATACTACTGACCCCAGCAAGGTGGATGGACACAGACAGGAGTCAGGAGCTAAAGACTCACAAGGAAAAGCAAGACTCATGCTTGGTGAGACTGTGAGGGTGTAAAAGCCCAGTGGTTTCTTGGTTGGGATTCTCCTCAGATGCATCAGCTTGAGCTGTTTCAGTGTAAGAGTACTGTGAATAAATGGCTTTATGGAATGAGATATCTGGGACTCTGCTGTGGAAGACCCGGTGTGGATTCTGTGAGGATTCTGTGGTCTGACTGTGAGGGTGAGGTGTGCAGGCAGTGAAATGGGGACTCATCAGATCCTTGGAGCTGCCTGCTGTGACGGGGCTTTGGTCCCTGCCATGAAAGTCTCTGCTGGTGGGAGTGTGACTGCCAGAGTCTAATAAATGGACAGACTGGGTAGATTCCCTTATATTAACTCACACAGAACAGAACACCATTGTGAGAAACAACTGCTCCCTTTTAAAATTTAAAAGGTTTATTAAACCTTAACAAAAATTACAAGAAAGAACTGATTAAGGAAAAAGTTTTCACCACTGGGAGTCTCTGTGACTACCAGCCGCATGCTCATCCACCAAATGGATGCTCTGCCTTGTATATCCTTAGCTCCCTCCCAAAGTTTTGTCAGTCAGCTCTTTTTCTTCCATCTATTGGTGGAGATTATCTTCTGGCATCATGATTGGAGGTCAGGTGTTGTTATGCTGTGCCTCCTGGTAACAAGCCAGCCTCCTCTAAATATCTTGACTACTAAGGCTATTACAAGGGAGGAGGGGGGAAGAGGACTATGGGATGACATATTACAATAACATTACTATACATCTACCTAATATCTATGTCTTAATTGTGAGAACCAACTATTACATTACTTTTCTATAAAATCATTATGTTTTACTTTTTTTTTTATCCATGCTATGTTTTTCATTTTACCCAGACTGTTGTACATATTGATTTTACATGGCAAAGACTTTTACATTTGTTCATTGTATGATAAGCAAGAAAGTTTTCCCTTTGGCTGGGGTATCTTTAAGAGGACAAATACAACAAGCATAAAACTTCTTGTTTTATATATGCATGGAGAGCTGTGGGCAGTCTTGTGCATTTTGAGGTGAAATTCAGGACCTTGTCATTTATGTATTAGATGATATTTTCTTCCCAATGACCCTTGCCAATCTCTGGATATAATCTAAACACAGGCTGGAGATGGTGGTGAAGTGTTGCTGGTTCACTTCTGTAGCTTCTCCACAGCGGTTCACCTGCCTCACCAAGGTTTCTAGGTATCAAAGCAAATATGTGATATACGACAAAGGACAAACCTTGATTTTTCTGCAAGAACCAGAAAACCAACAAGCCCCCCAACAACAATGCACTAAAAAAAAAAAAAAAACTGTCCCTAATTATTGACAATGCTTCTTGAATCTCTCTGATAAGTAGAGAATCATATAACAGAATGGTTTGGGTTGGAAGGGACATTTATGGTCATCTAGTCCAACCTCCTTGCAATAAGCAGGGACATCTTCAACAGGTTGATCTGAGCCCTGTCCAGCCTGACACTGTATTTTTCCAGGGATGGAACATCTGCCACCTCTATAGGCAACCTGTGCTAGTGTTTCACCACCCTTGTAAAAGAGCCTTTACATCTAATGTGAAATTAACTGCATTTGAGTTCAAAGGGGCTGAAATGCATTTTCAGAGATCTGGAATGTTGCAGTGTGTTGCTTTCTATGGGTCGGTTCAATTTGAGCCGTGGTTATTTCACCTGCCTGGCATTATTCCATAGGCAGGTGTCAAATAAGACAGCCCATTGTGAAGTGTTTTTGTTTATTAGTGTGGGTGCCACTGCCCTACAAATACTAACAGAGTAATAAAAGAAGATTGCTGCAATCACAACCTAACTAGGTTTTTCTTGTTACTTTTCTCAAAATAATGGAATTTGCTTTTTGCATAAATAGTCTGCATTTGATTCATATTTCTATTTAACAGCTGCAGGCTGTCATGGATGGAATGAGACTTTTCAGCCTCAGAAGGAGGAGCAAGTATTTGTGTTTGAACTGATCTCAAAATGAAATTGTAATTTTTAAGATACTCTGGGAGTGGCAACAAGAATATCTGCTTCAAATTAGTAAAGGAAAAACATAGTAACTTCTTAGTACATTGTCTGCTGAGGTGGCTTCAAAAGGTTCATGCACAGTATTTGATCATTTCTGTCAATTAGTTACTATGAGCTCCATAGTAACTACACAGATGTAAAGCTGAAGTGCCCTCTTAGCAACTAGAAATGTCATACTGATAAAATGTACCTAGAAGTGGTTTTAAGACACAAGAAAGCTTGTTCCATCAAGTTGGAAGACTGGAAAATATAACACAGATCCTGATAAAGGATTATTCATTTTTTCTTAAAAGTTAACTGGATTTCTGGTTGCTTTATTGATACCATCATATTACATGCAAAACCTGATTATTATAATTGGTTTTTTACCTGTGATTAAAAAAAAAGCAACCACCCAACAGAGCCAACCATAGGCACAGTATACTTTTACTCATTCATGCAAACAGCTGTAACTTTGAACTCATTTGGGAAATCAGCTCTAATCAATAAAATCCTGGCATTTTTTTGGTAGTGATTTTTTAAACAGTTATAAGGAAGGCATGCTGATTTTCAAAGGGTGATCAGTGGTCAAAATCACAACAGTGAAGTCTTGGGGTTTTGTTTCTTACTTTGGGTCATGGCCAAAAGGATTGTTTATTTAAATCTTGTCTTTGTTTACTTACACTGTGAGGACCAGAATATATTTGAGGAGTCAGTATAGCCTTTTTGCTCCTTTACTTCAAGAATTAACAGGTTGACATGATAAGTCACTGATTCTGTGTAAGAAAGAGGGAAAGAAATTATCAGTTTGACATTTCATCTAAATAAACAGACCCGCCAAAATGACTGAGGTTACATATTCAAGAGAGAATTGCATATCTGACACATAGATGCCATAGAAAATTGTGAAGAATTGCCTAGGGGTTTATTAATTATTATTGTCACAGTGACAAGAGGAGGGAACATGTTGCAGCTCACATCCACCCTGCTAATTTAAATGAACAGGAGAAAAGAGCCAAGCTGAAATAATGGTTTTGATGATTTTGCTGTATTTCAAAAAAATATCCACAGTCTGAGATATTTGTATAGCTGCGTGTCATTGTGTACAAAATAAAAGCATTTATTTTAATGATTTTTTTACCTAGATTCTCTATAACTTTAGACAGTCCCTTTAGAGAATTAACAAAAATTCTGGAGTGTGTATTTTTATTTGGTGAATGTTCTACTGTGAGGTATTTCCCTTATCTATGTTATAGTGGTTTTCTCTACTGGAATACTGTCTGTAATTACAGCAGTTATAGATAGACAATTCAGGGCACAAGACATTCTAGTTCTAGTTCAAGTATGATCTGAATTACTTTGTGCAAGAAAAAAAAAAAGGTCAAATTATGTACTACTGCTGTTCTACTTCTTGAACTTTGGTTTGACAACCATAATTGTCTTTTGAAATAGTGTAATATAATATTCATTCTGTAGATTCATGGTATTTAAATGTCTGTTTAGCTAATCTTGATAGCTACTGGAAGCTTTCAAATGAGTAATACAAAACACTTGCACTTATTTTTTTCAACCAAGTCTTGTTAAAATCTTAAGTGTGGAAAATGTTAAAATGTTAGGTCTGGAGAAAAAAGTTAAAAACATATTAAGAGAAAAAATACTGCTGAATTTTCTGTTAGGTCCTTCATATACAGTCTTCCATCTATTTCCTGGTGCTTGCACACAATGTCAAAATTATTTTCACTGAGTAGAAGCCTGGAAAATGCATACAGTAATATAACTATAACTTAAAAAAAAGGTGAAGAAATCTAGATCCTATCTCTTGAATAAGACATTTTATACTAAATGGCTTTATACTAAGTTGTCAGAAAACGCTTCATTGTACTAAGGATTCACAATTCTGGAGTCCACTCTGGAATGAGACACTCAAAAGGGAGTGGAGATCAGTACTTTCCCTTTGCAGATGGAGGCAGATCAGCAGAAGGAACAGTCTCTCTTCTGAGCAGATATACTTTGAACACTGCAATGAAAAAAGTAACTGAATTAAATGATCACAGACGTAAATGGCCAGAATCCATGTCCATTTTGGATTTAGCTTTGTAATTGTCATTCGTGTACTTAAAAGGTAAAATGATTACTGAAGAAGCCATCTACCATGGGAAATTATTAAATACTCAGTTTGGAGTTCCTGAAAGCTATAATTCTTATGCAGCTTCTGGGGTATTGATAGACAGATTTCTTATATATTTAACTTAATAGAATTTTAATTGCAATAAAGCAGAGTTTAGTTGAAATATACTTGCTTTATTCCTAGGAAGCATGGTGCATCCCTCACAATCATTATAACTAGACATTTGGTATTTATTCTAGCCAGTAAAATACAGTTCTTAGGATGTCAGCACTTCATTTGGTCACACAACTTGCCATAAAAACTATATTTATTATATACATGTAATTATTTAATTTATGACCAAATAAAATGTTTCTTTAATTGAAAAAGACAACTACTGGAACTATCTAGCTGAAGTATTAGGCACAGAAATTAAATCATTAAAATTAACAGCTTTGTTCTATTAAATTTTGTGTCTTTGTCTCTCTCATCTCTTTTCTGCTTGAACTATGAGAAAAACTCTTATTCAGTCTCTTACTGGTTCCTTTTATTGATTATAGTAGGATTATTATTTTGATTGGGGCAAGTAGAAAAAATCACAGATCTTGTATTGACTTTGCTTCATTTAATCTATAAATATAATCAGTAGAAAGAGTGAAATGTTAATGATCATGATGATCATGCTGTTTAAGATGCAGACTAGAATTCAGTTCTACTATTGCACTAAATATATTTTCCTCACTTTACCTGCCTGTCACCATGATCATACCTACTAAACCTGATACCTGCCAATTTAGAGATCTTCTCTAAATTTGGTATCAGAACATTTTCCTCAGCGGGTGCCCAAAAAAACCCCAAAGCAACTAAGCAACTCCTTCTCCTTTATTCTTCACATAATCAGACTCATTGTCAGTTTTCCCTTCTAATCTTGTTCATTAGATCTGTTAGAAATGTTATATATTTGTAAACTTTGTAATGTTTTAATTTCAACAAGAAGGGAGGGAGAGAACTAACTGTACTGATGTACCAGTGGTTTTATGACATGGGCATTACACAGAAAACCAAAGAAATTAATTTAACACCTCTAAAGAAAATCATCATCATCTGGTGTGTTTCTTATTTTGTGATAATTTGTCTCCTTGGTGATGTGCTAGAATTATTCTGAGCTTATCTGTTCTAACAGTGAGAGAAAGGGAGACAGTGCAATTCTCAGTCCTGTTAAGAGGACAGTTAAGAGATATCACTTCTTGGCATGTACAGAACTGTAGCTTTTAAACAGGGGAGAGTAGGCAGAAGGAGAAGACCCCTCACAATTTAAATGGTTTGAACTTTAAATGGTTTGAGCAGCTGAACAGGAAACTTTGGGAAGGGCTCTGGTCACAACGACTTCATGTTCTACCTAGGTTTCACTTAAGAGGTGTCCTACATGTTTTGCTTGTAGTCACATTAAAAGTCAGAGGAAGGCCAGGTTTTTTTTTGTGTCAGTTAATTTTTTTTCTATAAAAACGGCATCCCCATCGACTATCCCATAATTTTCAGTTATTTTCTAATCTTAATCTCTTTCTCAATGTCAAAGCCTATTTGACGAAACCCTGGACAGTGGACTGATCTCTCTTTTTCTCTCTGTCTTTCATTGTAACGGAAAATCCTTTAGCTTGTGTTGACAGATGAGATTATCAATGCATTATGCCCATGGCTAAGTGTTTTGTTACCTCTTCTTATTTGCAACACAGTGGTGAGCATTTTAAAAGCATTTGAAAGCCAACCAAAAATGTAGTGTCACTTACCAGACAAAAACAACCATTGATTAACAAATGCATATAAAACAGATAATTAAGGAAACAAGAATTTTATTTAAAGACACTTGTTTAAACCCTTATTTATATATTAAAAAAAAAGAATTGTAGTCACCTTCAGCTTTATTGAAGAAATGGCAATGCTTGGTAAAAATGCTAGATTGCTTTTTTTAAAGGAAAAGGAAAAGACAGCCTTGTGAATCAATAAAATACATTATATAGTGGTAGTATATTTACAAGTAAACATTGTAGGGTGAGTTTATCACCTGTTGCTGGTGAAAAATGGAGTTTTCCAAACTTATAAGCCACTGAGACAATGCAACATGTTGAGCTTATTTCTTTTGGAAAGAATGCTTCTGGATATCCCATAAAATTGCTCTTTACTACTGCCTCTTCATCAACTCTGTCATTTCAAAGTAAATTACTGACTTTTCTACAATTCTGAATGAAGTGGTATTGCAAAAACCAACAACTCTTCATGCTGAGCTGTGTGTTTAAGCCTTACACAAAGTTTATTGTGTGATCTTCTAAGGGAAAGTGTATAATGGTAATTTTGTTTTCATGTCAAGGTTCTGTTTTCACTTCCTGTCATGTAGTGTGAAAAAATAAATTATAATATTTTTAAACAGCTTTCTTTAATCATTTGCCTGTCAGATAAAATCTTACCTCCCGGATCATTAGTGAAATTTTATCTGTTGACTTCACTGACACAATGGTTTTCATTTTCCTTGTGCTTGATTATTAAATAATATAAATAGAGTAAAATATTTTTTGTGACTGGATAGAAATACTTTGCAATCACAATTTAGTTTTTAAAATTGTTGCAAAAGTATCATTACTTGCAGCAAGTCATGAAATGACACTGGGTTCAAAGTATAGTGTAAAAACTAATGATTAAGGAGCTCATAATACTGTTACATGAGTGTCTTTATTATTATAAGGACTTTATAGGTTTGATGAGTGCTAAATAGTTTTAATGGAAGTAGGCCACAAAGATGGTACAGTACAGTTGTTATGTAATGATGTGAGACAGTTTCTTCTCTGTCTCCCCCTCATGACCTTGAGTAATATAAAGATATGATGTAGATGATTATTTAAATATCAGGACTGATGAAGCAGTGGTATTTTTAAATTGGTGGCTTCCATAAATCATAAATTAAAATGAAAGTATAGAAAAGGGTTCTTAAATTTTCAGGCATGGATAAGTACAGCTCAGGCAAGTCTTAATGAGTGATTTTGTAGTCCTAAGGTATACTTATTATGTAGACAATATCTTAACTAAGAGTGAACATAATGCAAACATATATTTCATTTTGTGGAACTGTATTGAATCATTGGTGGATAAATTGTCACTTGCTGGAAAATTTCAGCTTTCTAGAGTCATCAGGAGTTCCCTTGCACTTCATTTCGCAATAGCAGAGTTGTGTGTGGCCCGCCAGTTGAAGGAAATCAGACCCAGGGTTTCAGCCTGGTCAGCTCGGTTTTTGCAAGTTCAGTTTCTGTTCCTGGAGTCTGACGAATTCAACAGCTGTGAAAATTTGACATTTGCAATTATCAAAAGAGTCTAATTTTCATGATGCAGCTTTGTCTTTAATGAGCTGAACGCTATCTCAGGAGGTCTGCATAACTGCCTGTGCATTGTGAGAGAGTGCAACCAGAACACACACACACACACACACACACACACACACACACACACACACACACTCACACACACACTGGGTATGAGGAATGCATCTAATTCTGAGCTGTAGCTTTTGTGTGACTTGTAGGAATTTCACCAGAGAAATGGAGGATATAGAATATATTCCAGTTCCCACTATATTTTTCATATAGAAAATCTGTTTAAATTAGAACTTACTGCTAAAATGAAAGCTGATCCTTTCACTTTAAACTTTTAAGTAGTATTTTAATCAAGCTAAAATCTAAAAATGCACTCAAAAGGTAAATATTTTACAGTTTTCCATCACAACTTCTAAACATGTAGTTTCTTAGCTATGTGAAAATATACAGGGGTGTTTTCTGTGAAAAGCTTCTCTTGTATCCAATAGAGCCAGTGCCAGTGGGCTCCAGGACAGACCCACGGCTGTCTCAAGCTGAGCCAATCAGAGATGGTCATAACACTTCTGGGATAAAATATTTAAGAAGGAAAAAAAGAAAATTATTAGGCAGATATAACTGTGCTCAGAGAAGAGTGAGATTATGTGAGAGGAATAAAGATGACCAAAGTCAGTGAATAAGAAGTGAGAGGAGGTACTCCAGGCACTGGAGCTGAGCTTCTCCTGAAGCCCATGGTGAAGACCATGGGCAAGCAGCCCATGGAGGTCGACAGAGGTAAATGTAAAATGAGATGTTATGAGTAAGCAGGCTCTTCAAGACTTCAAGAAAAGGTGGACTAGTAAGCTCCCAGACTGACTGAAAGCTGTACATCTGCTGAGCCTCAAGTTGCTTCATTAAGCTTGAATGAAACCTAAATTCAACTGTTGGAAAGACATTGGTCAAAAAAATAACAAATCAGAACAAAACAAAAAGTGAGCAAAAGACTTTATTTTAGTTTGGTTTTTTTTAAGCTTCTGATTATTTCACTAAGAATGGACAAAAATTTGGATTTATATAAGTGAAATTTATTTTCAGGCCTTGGATCACCAAATGTCATGGTTTAGGAATGGCACTCCCCAATTTATTGATCCCTCTGCCATCAAAGGTCCAAACCAGACAAGGCTTCCTTGCCCCTCTTCCAGCAAGAGACACAAAAGGTGGAGATTTCAGATTAAGATAAAAACAAATTACTGGAAACCTCAATGGGATAAGAAAGTGAACAATGATTCTAATAATGAAAGTATAGAAATGAGAGTGATTTACATACCAAAATTACTCACTGATCAACCCATCATGACCCTGAGACAATGAACAAGAGGCATACAGACCCTCTGCACCCACACTTTTTTCTTTCTAACCGTAATCCATGCCCATGTTCTTCTGGAAGTGAGAATGCCCCTGGATGTGGTCTGAAGTCCTATGGAGTGCTAGAGTGCTATAGAGTAACAACCTAAACATACCCACACAGCTCCTGGCACTGTCCCCTCACAGCTACTGTGAAAAACCTAACTCTGTCCTAGCCAAAAACGAGGACAATAAAGAGCAACAAGGAGACATTGGACACACCAGCTATTCTGGTCATAGCAAGTAAAGGGATATTGATAGAAATCCCCATCTGCTGGAAAAAGGAGAGCCATAAATATATTGGTAAATTACAGGGAACCTGTATTTCAACCAAGTTGACAGCTGTAGTGTAGTAGGATGATTATTTATTTTCCAGTGTTTGAAGGTTCTGGAGCTTATTCAAAAAAAGCTAAAAGATTTAACTTTAGCATGTGACAGTTATAGGGTTTTTTAATTGCTTCAGTTTCAGAAATTAGTAGTTTTTACTCTGATGTTTGAAGCAAGTGGGGTGGTTAAAATACTCGTTTAGCGAGAAGCACTAGACAATTTAAGTTTTAAATGAAATCTAGCAGCTGGCCATGGCTTGCTGAACTACAAGAACAATACTGTGTAAGATTTGTTAATCACTTTGAAGAAACACAATGCCATCTGTAAGAGTGTTCTCTAGGCAGGTTTTGGATAATAGCTTCTCCTTGTGTGGTTGTCCTGAATGGCCTTATGAGCCCAAGCCATCTGGTGTCAACATGACCATATTTTCCTATTCAATTGTATTCCAATGTTTTAGTCAATTTATAGGTAAATTAGGGAAAAAAGAGTTTGAACTAGCTTCTTGTAAGAGTTCCGTGGTTGAACTTCAAAACTTTCCTTACCTGTCCTTATTTGTCTCTTTTTTTCTTTTCCATTTTTCTGGGTTTCAGTAATTCATCACTTCTACATTACGAGTGTCATGTAGGTTTATACCTGTTGTTTGTAACAGGTCAGTATTTTGCTATTTCTGCTGAAGGACTTGCTTAAAGAGTATGATGGACTCATTATAATAAAAGTAATTTTCTAACCTTCTAAAAGCCAGGATTAAATTGTACACAAAAATATAGTACCATTTGTACTGTTGAAATACATACATTTTTTTGTCTTGGTATTTTAATTTCAGCTGTATTTTCTACTCAAATCTGTATTTTCTATCACATCTGTAATCTTTCTTATTTATAAGGCAGTATCTGTATACTTTTGTATACCCATATAAACAATGCCTTTGTATCCCATTATTATGGATAATACTTAATACTTTTTATTGATGTCATTCTACAAAAGACATATCAGAAAAAAAAAAGGAATAAATCCCATGCTGCATCCTCTAATCAATAAATGAATTCTTTTTTTAGTGTAGTCAAATTTATGGAGACCAAAATTATTAAAATAGCTAAGTGTGACTTTATGTGTATTTTTATGTAAATCAAATTGGTTTGCCCTTTTCTGGCTGTGTCATAGTTTTAAAAATAAAATCTACTGCAGATGATTTGGTGTATGCAAAGACACTGTTTATAAACAACTTTAACCATGATGCTACCTTACTATTCTTTGCTGTAAGAAACTATGGAAACAGAGAAGAGCTTGTGTGCTGCTAAGTGCAGCACCTAAGAAATCTCCTAATAAATATCTTTGCAAAAACAAAAAAAAAGTCTCCTGCAGTATATGTATTCTGATCATTAAAATTATTCAAAAATCAATTATTTTATTTTGATCTGGGTTAAATCAAAAACTTAGGAAGGTTGAAATTATCCTGGGGTAACTAACATTTCAGAGAAAATGCAGTGAAATTTATGGTGGAAAATTTTATTCAACTAATTCTCCTAGTGAATATATTTGTGGATTGAAGCTGTCTTTCTTTTCTTCCATTACTTCCAACTTTTTGAATGCAAAACAACTGCAGTGTATTCAGTTCTTTTATAAGATGATAAAATATACCTTTTCTCCAGATATTGTCAGGACATCAAATATATGCATCCTTTTTTCTTTTTCAGTGATGACAGTATTCTGTGCTACATAAAACAAGTAATTTCTAGTACACTTGATAAAGAATAATTTAAATGTTTTGGTTTCATTTTTAAACCATAATTATTTAAAGACCAAAATTTTGTTAGATATCTAGAACTGTTAGATACTTTACAAATGGAAACCTTTAAAAAATAAAATGTAAATAAATGTAAATCTAAGGAGCTTAATGAATAACCAAATTGACTCTATTACATTAATCAGTGCATGTAATACCTTGTTTAATTGAAACAGTATCATTGCATTTCTGTTTGACTTCTTGACTGAAGAAGTTAATATTTACATATGTAAGCTTTTATTTTCATCATAATAGAGAGACAAAGCTGCAATCTTGTTCAGTTTACAAACTTCATAGAATCCTGGAATGATTTGGTTTGGAAAGGGTTTTAAAGATCATCCATTTCCAGCCCCCCCTCCCCCCCACAAGATCAGGTTTCTCAAAATGCCATCCAGCCTGGCCATGAACAGTGGCACCCATAGCTTCTCTGAGCAACCATTTCCCGTGCCTTAACATTCTCTAAGTAGATTTCCTTCCTGACATCTAATCTAATTCTCTTGTATTTTAGGATAAAATAGTTTCCCCTTGTCTTATCTTTATCTGGCTGGGTAAAGTGTTGTTCTCCCTCTTTTTTATAAGCCTTCTTTAGGTACTGGAATGCCACAATGAGGCCTCCAAGGACCCTGCCTTCCCCAGGCCAAACAATCTTTGCTCTTAGACTGTCATTGTAGGAGGAATTTTCCAGTCTGCTGATTGTCTTTGTGACCCTCTTCTGTGCCACAGCTTGTCACTCAGCTCTAGAAAAGCTCTAGAAAAACTAAGAAAAGCTGTTTTACAGTGTTATTCTACAGGGAATTTTAGGGTCTTTTGTCTAGCCTCCAGGGAGTATTTGTCAAGGCCTTCTTGAAGGTCATTCTCACAATTTTTACTTACATTTGAAAAAGAATTCAGAACAAATTATGGAGGGAATGAGGGCTCCTGGGTTATCCATTTTTATTCTAAGGCTGGTGTTACCACTAGGAGAATGAGTAAATGTCTAAAGAGACTGCCATAACTTGTTAAATTTGAAATTGTAGGTGTTGGAACCTGAAGCATGAGCACCTAATATTTTTTTCAATAGCGTAATGGTCATGGAAGAAAGATATGCAGTATAACACATTTGTACATAATAATACTTGTTGCGGCGCGTGTCCGACCACCGGTGATCTGTCTGACCTGGCTAGCAGCAGAGCAGCCGGAGATGGGCCAGCAACAACACCCTGAGGGATCTGTGGGGCACACAGGGAAACCCTCTGGGAGCTCGAGGATGGTGTGCTCACATGGCACAGCAGCAAGGAAGGGATGGGTACAACTGAAGTGCCAAAATTGAAGACATTCCTTAATTAAATAAAAGGGCACAAATGAGCGTGCAAAACAAAACATAAAGAGGCTGCTTCAGAAGACCCTGAAGTAGGGCTGACACACATATAGATAGTCTCTCATAGAATGTTCTAGAAACCTTCTGGCTGTTGATCTGCATGGCCACTCCCAATTAGTCCCAGTGTCTTTTTCTCCTCGCCATTAGCTGCCTGGATGTCATCAGTTGTGTCTTATTTCTTGAGTCTTGATGTTGGTTGTCTGTAGTGTGGCTGTGTGGCCAGTGTCTGACCAGTCTGCTCCAGGACAAGCTCCCACAAATACTTTATTTTGAAGTCAAGGCCTTCAAAGTATAACATAATTTACATAGGCCTGAGTAATTCGTTAGTGTATTTTGAGATTCCAAATGCATCTAAAGCAGAAAATGGAGCATGCCTGGAGTAGGACTGATACTATAACAAGGGAGATTTCATATAGCTTGTATTGCTGCATGAAACATCTGTTTCACCAGCCCTTCCTCCTGCCTAATAGTGCTCCTTGATTAAACACTTTCCATATGCTAAACTAAATTAGGATGTTAATGTATGTGGTAATTGTTTATTATTATAGTTACAATATTTTAAAATCTGATTTATGCTTACAGTTACCGCCAGTCTTTCTTCTTTATTATTGCATTAGAATAAGAGCATGTGAAACCTCTTAAAGGAATTTTGAATTTCCTGTGTCATAGATCAAGTAAAACAATAAGGATGACCTCCAAAGCTGTGGAAGCTGTAATCTTTGTGATCCCAACTGAGAAAATACAAGAAATCTTGTTGATTCATTCTCAATTAGTGAAGAAAGAATAGATTTTATATTTATATTTACCAAATAGAAATTTGAATCACTAGTCTTAACCCTAGAGGTTGTATACAGAATGTAAATCTGTCAATCATGTTAATGAACTCACAACTACTCTTCAATTATTTCTGCAGAAGGACTTGAAAATGCGTAAGTTTTGCAGTATATAATAGCCTGACCTGTTGAGAAGTTCCAGAGTGGAGTTGTATCCAGTGAGAGTGCTCTGTCTCTGTGCTACAGACCTGTGTGGTGGCTGAAGCATCTTTGATGTTCTCAAATCTGCTGTTAGAAAAAAGAAGTAAAAAACCCGAAACCTGACTAGACTATTTCCTCACTTATCTCCCTGCCCTGTGACTTCAAATATTTTTTTTATGTTAGTCTCATGGAATACTCACCATTTCCTCTAGCTGATGGCTCCTTGAAGAACTGGGATGCAGTATGAGGGACTGTCTGTGTAAAGTAATGTCTGTGTAAAATAATGTCTAATATTTTATATTAGCCAGGATTATACCTTCTTTAACTTTTTTTTTAAACAGAGGGGGTAAACTAAGAGTGTACTAAGTATATATTGGGAGAGACTGGTCCTAAATTTATTTGTCATAATTACAAGGTATAGATGTTTAGTTTCTATTTGCATTTCAGAGGAACATTGTTAGTGTTCCTCTTTACATTTACTTTACATTTACTTTTACGTTTACTTTACCATTACTTTTACATTTACTTCACATTTATTTATAAGTTTTGCAAGCTTTAAATAGGAATATTACTTTCCATTTTCATTGACACCATTGTTTTGAAATTTTTAAATTCTAAAATGTAAATTGAAATCATTAAAATACACTCATGAACGTGAATGAGCTTTTAATATAAGAGAAACAATTCAAGTTTGAAATGGAAAAGATGGAAAAAACAGAAGAAAGATGCAAAAAGCATGAAAAACCTTTTAACATCCTAGGTAAATGAAACTTCATACAGTGCAGAGAGTACAAACTAGACATGGGTCTTTCAGGAGCATACAAAAGTCTTGTTCTTCAAAATTAAACAAGTGAAATATTGGGAATGTGACAGGGTGCATAGAAATTATGTGTCCAGGAAATGCTTTTAGAGGCTGCAAGGTTTAAATATATTTTGAAAGTGAGATTCTCAAATCAATGATACTTGCTCCTCACATGTTACAGATCTCAGTAGCAGTGGACAATACTTCATAGTAGTGGATAAATTGGAAACCTGGGATTGTAACAGAGGAAGATAAAGGTCTCTGACAGGAATTTGTTTGAGCACCTTTTCATCTCTTTTCAGTCTGAATGATAAAGTTTGGAGCTAAAATAGATCTTAATACCTAATTTTTAGTTAAATTGCAAAATACTGGCAGGTAAAAGTTTTAAGCATACTAATATGTAAAAGTATATACTTAAGTGAGCTGAAGTCCCTGGTGTCTCTGAAGCAGTAGAGGCAATAAATTGTTTTACTGATTTGAGAGATTTTTTTTTTCCCCATCTGGAAAGATAAAATCAGGCAGGTTTGTTTTACAGGGAATTGGATTTATTTTGTCATGACAGCATGTCATGCAAACACCATCTGTTAAAGATACACTTGACAGTTCACTGGGGAAAATAGAAGCTAAAATCTGTGCCATGTTTAACAAGGCCTGTAGACATCCACGAAGATGTGTTGAGTTCCAGACATAGGATGCCTGTCCTAATCAGAGAGATAGTATTTCTCTGGATAAGCAAGAGGCTGAACCACCCTGCCCTGATATTGGTGTGAGAGTGTGTTGACACCTTGTGGGAGTAAAGTAGTGGCTGAGAAGAAAATTTTGCAAAGGTTGTCATCCATTTGGGGAAATCATTTCATTCTGTGCTATGACTAAGGTTTCATTCAGTGTTTACTGATGTCCCAAAGTACTTAGGCATTTTGTATATACATAGATTTGTAAAAGGAGGTGACTTCACTCCAATGTGATGTGTGATGTCCTTAAAACATGGTAACAAAGGTAGCATTCTCCACCTTGTATAACAGTTAATACCACAAGGTTCATGTTTAGCAAAGTTAGTAAGTTGAATAACCATATCAGTTGTTTTGTTTATGTTTGTGTTTTGGTGATTCAGTAGTCCAAACTGAATCTCAAGTCCACTAACATAGCTACAGTTCTCTGCTAAAAGTAGTAAATATTTGACCTTTTTTTTTTTTTTCTGAAAAAGTGAAAGAAATATTAGTGGGGAGAGAAATTATTTAAGAAATATCAGTGTAGAAGCAGGCTGCTTTTTAGGCAAGATCAGGTTTTTCACTATAACTGCATTTCAGTGCTGACACTTTTCAAGCAACTACAAGATTAAACTTTCAGAATAAAATATTTGAATACTCACTAGTATATGCTTTTTCTGAAAGCCTTTATTCACACACAAAAAACTTTCTTAAAGTAATGTTAGTGAAATTAGCAGGTTCGAGCTCTGGTGTAGAGAGTTTTCAAGATGGTGAATTCCATGTGCTATACATGGACAAAAGTCCAGATGAACTGAATGTTTGGCTTTTGTATTTAGAAGGAAATATATTTTTTTTAAGTAAGACCTTATATTTTCAGTTGTGTCTTCAAAGAAATTTTTTATATTATCATAATCTTTCTTGATGTAGTGTACAGAACAAGTATCCAGGACAATGAGTAATGTCAAAAAGATATGGATAAAGAGATGATTCCTGTATTCTTAAAACATTCTAGTTTAAAAAAAAAAAGGCATATGTTGAAATATACTGTAATCATTGCAGGTTCTCTGCTTCTCTACAGAAGACGTGACCTGTGCTCAGGTCCAGAACTATGGTCCATACTAGTGCATTGTCTCAGTTGTATTTTTATAGTGCTGTAGTACAGATTGTTAGTTCATTAAATCTTCTCTTGTAAGTCTTTGAATTTCTATATAAATTGTCCCTGAAGCTGCCAAAACAAACATGAAGATTTATAGCTCTTAAAATCTGATTGTATGTATCCTATTTGTCACCACTCCTTTTGCTGTTGTATTAAATTTGAAAGCATATCACTGTGTGGGAAAAACAGCTGCTTTTTACGTCTAAGTTCTCATCACCTTTCATCTGTAATGCTGTCATCTGTAATCCACTCAGACTTGTGTAATTTATTTTGTGCAGCTAAAATCTTCCAATTAACTTTGTTTTGTTTTGTTTTAAATTCAGGAAGAGTGCTCTGTCCTTTTCATAGAAATTTCCCAAAAATCTTTTAAGATGGAAAATGTGATCCATAAATTTCTACTAGTTCTGTTTTTCGTGGAGGAAACAGAAAGACTGGAGGTATATAAGTGTAGTGGGTTGGCCCCAGCTGGGTGCCAGGCACCCACTAAAGCCTCTCCATCACCCCCCTCCACAACTGGATGGGGAAGAGAAAACACAACCGAGAGTTCATAAGTTGAGATAAGAACTGGGAAAGATCACTCACCTAATACTATCAAGGGCAAAACAGACTGGAATTAGAGTTATTGCATCTATACTAACAAAATGAGACCAGGGTAATGTGAAGTGAAGTAAGACCTTAGAAAGACTTTCTCACACCCTTCCCTCCTTCCCAGCTCTACCTCCTCCCCCAGCTGCACAGGGAGATGGGAATGGGATTATGTTCAGTTAGTTCATCACACATTGTTTCTGCTGCTGCTCAGGGAGGAAGCAGCTCCAACATGTTGTTCTTCCCATGGGAGATAACTCTCGATTAACTTCTCCAATGTGAATCCATTCCATGGGCAGAAGTCCTCACCAAACTGCTGCAGTGTGGGGTGCAGTCCTGAAAGGACAGGCTGCTCCAGTGTAGGTCCTTTACAGGGTCACAAGTCCCACCAGCAAACCTGCTCCAGCATGGGCTCCTTTCTCCCCAGGTTTGCGGGACCCTGCATCTGCATCCCTGTGGTTCTCCGCGGGCAGCAGTGGCACAGCTGCCTCAACATGGGCTGCACCATGGGTTGCAAGAGAATCTCAGCTCCAGTTCCTGGAGCATCTCTTTCCCTTCCTTCTGCACTGACCTTGGAGTCTGCAGAGCTGTTCCTTTCACACATTTTAACCCTGCTTTTCTCTGGCTGCAATTACAACTGCACAATCACCTTTTTTTAGGAAGTTATTCAATAGATGTTACCACCATTTCTAATTGGCTCAGCCTTGACCATCAGTGGGTCCATTTTGGAGCTGCCAGAGACTGGCTCTGCTGGACATGGAGGAATCTTCTGGCAGCTTCTCATAGAAGCCGCCCCTGTAGTTCCACCCACCCCCCTCACCTTCCCCTGCCCCCTCTACCAGAATCTGTCAATGCAAATCCAATGCAGTCTTTATATCAGTTCTTCCTTTTTTCAGCTGAACGCACCATACATCTATATGTGCAGGATAAAAAGCACATGGGTGTTCCGGTTTTCTGAATATTTGGTCTTCTGTTTTATATCATTTGTTTATGATGAATAACTTTTAACTTCACATTTTCCTTAATTACCATTTTAAGACTGTAGTAGGGAAAAGGGGGACACAATGTTCAAATTGTTTTGAGTTTTGAGAGTACCATAAGTCTGGACATCTATAAACATAGTATCATTTAATTATCTGACAGTCTGGACAGAGAAAGAATGGAGGGCAAAAAGACTGGAACAGTATAGGATATCTTGTCCTTCTCTTCTTAGCTGAAAACAAAAAATAGAGATTTGAGCCTCATTTGCATGAACACATATTCAGCTGGCCTCAAATGCATTGTTCAATGGGGTATCTTGTATGTTTTTTGAGATTAACTTTCTTCAGTTGAGGTAGTGATTGGTCAAAAGTTGGACTCAATGATCTTGGAGGTCTTTTCCAATTGAAATGATTCTGGGATTCATAAAAATATTTCTGCTCTACAGTTCTACAGTATCACAATTGGGTTCTTGCCTTTCGTTTATTTTAAGTCTTATTATGGATAGGTTTTATTATGGAGATTTTATTTTCTTACATACTTCTGAACCTTACAGTCGTGTGTTGTGAAAATTTCAGAGGGTGGTTTCATGAAATGTGTTTTTTTCCTGTCTGAGGAAAACTTTGAATTCTAGTGTATTCATAAAAAGATGACTGACTGTTGGAAATCAATAATTTCCCACAGAAGAAAAACTGTTTTTTACCATAACAAATGAAAATAAATAATGCACAAATAAATCAATTATGTCAGCATTCTTTTTGGTGATAATTGCCACTGGTACAACAAAAAATGTCAAAATATGGTTGCATTCAGGCAATGGAATTTTATGTATGGGAAATGTAAAGAGTCATCTTTAGAGCTGCATGTCTAATATGTTTTTTTTCTTTACTTTGCAGTGACCCAGGGTGGGGATGCAATTGCATCTGATACATGTCCTGATCCTGGAATTCCTGAAAATGGGAAGAGGGTAGGCTCTGACTTCAGGTAGGCCCATTTAATGTTTTTTACTATGAGGATAGTAAAACATTGAAGTTTGTGAAAGAATTTGTAGAATCTCCATCCAGGAGGGCATTGAGAACACACCTAAGCAGGTCTCTGAGCCCTTTCTTCCAACTGTGTTTGCTTCAAATGGACTAGATGATGTGCTCTTCCAATCTGCTTTATTCTGTGAATCTACAAATGTCATACAGCTTTTATGTGTTCGTGATACACTGTTGGCCAAACACACTCTCATCTAGTTGTGGTCCAAATCAGTGGCATATGAACAACTGTTAAGAAACAGCAGCTGGTTTAAGAGCACTGATAAGCTCAGAGAGGGTAAAGAAGAAAGTTACTTCATTTTACCTCTAGGGGGTAGTCTGTAAATTGAAAGAGAAAGCAAACTAAAATAGATTTGGTGAAACTGGTTCAAAGATCCAAAGCCTGTGAACCCAAACATGGAAGAGCTCAGCAACAAATTTCCCAGAAATGCATAAAAATACCAAGAAGAAAAACCCAAAAGAACCTTAATGCTCAAAGTACATTTTAAGATATCCAAGGGAATCGATCGTCAAAGAACCTCGCAAACCACAGATAACTATGTTTTGAACACAGATTCTTAGGAACGAATGTGAGTTAAAGGTATCTTAAATGCCTGGAGCTTACTTATGAGCAATGCTTGTGCTACTAAACTGACAGAGTAAGGCTATTCCCTTACCTCTTTCATCCCATCCAGCCTCTTATAGTATTTTCATTTCACCAAGTGTATCTTACTGTTCATGAGAATAAACAAATGCATGAGGTGTACAACAAGCAACATCGTATAACATAAGATACATAAAACATGCTGTATACTTTGATCACATTAATTGTGTGCATGCTTTGGGCCTCCAGTTCTGAATATTATTCAAGAGAAATTATAACAGTTTGTTTTACAACTAAATGTTACTATCTGAAAAACTCATTATGCAACAGCAAATGTTTTTTTGTGTACTTTAAAGTTTGCTAATATCTATTTAAAACATATCTATCTTAAAGTTAACTGTCTAAATCTAGACGGACATTTAAATAGGAATTTTGGCTGGAAATTGGTTTTTCTTTTTCTGAAATGACAAAGCAAGCTCTTCCACAGGAGTAGGGGAAATAATATTTCTTGCTGCTTGCATTTCTCCAATGAAATAAAAGTACTCTGGAGAGTAAAGAAAGGCAATGTTTTTTTTTCTTTTCTAAGAGGCAAGTATAAACACCAGAAGGAGCTATTGTTCTTGTCAGGAGAATGACAACTGTGAATATTAATCTGAACTAAAACACATGAAAATGCACATTATTCAAAATATTTTCCAGTCTACTGAAAGACATGTTATAAGTGGGATTGACGGAAAGGCAGAGGGTTTGTTTTCCAGACAGCCTGAGACCCAACTGATTCAGTGATGACAAGTTCTTTGAAAAGGGTTTCATCATTTTCAGCATAATAATGGCATTCATTCTAATATAATAAAGCAAACAAAAAGGTATTGAAATCTTAACCTTTTCTTTCTGTCCTCCTGCCATGCTTCTACTGTGTTCATTTCAGGAAGTAGGGAGATGATTTGCAGTGATTTTAAAACAACCCAGTGGATATTTAGATTTGTTTTGGGGGAGAAATGGCAAGTCAGACTTTGCTAAAGTAATGAGAACATAATCAATACAATTTTGAGGTCATTATCACATTTTATATTTATGTGAGATTGCAAACCAGTAGATCGTTTAAATGAAATCTGAAATGTATCTAAATAATACTGTTTCAGCTCTGCTTAAATGTCATATGGTATGTGTGGTAATGTGAAAATGCAGTCATTTCCTACAATTTCACCAACTCTTATAAAACAAATGGCTTTTAAATTTCCAGAAAAGATTTTGAAAATGAAATAAATTATTTTATGTTAGTATTTTCTTTTTTTAAAATATCTTCCAGTCAAACTCTAGCCTTCTTTACAAACCCAAAAATTACATTTGGAAAGAGTTCAAATTTTAAATAGAAAAATAAAAATGAGGAAATGGATTTCTTCCTCATGTTTGAAGTTTATAGAGAGAAGTAACAAAGCAAAACACAAGACTTCTGGTGCCCACAGATTTGCTAGGGAGGTAGAGATGAGGGAAAAACCCCAAAAACCCCACAAAACTCCCCAAAGTCAATTAAAATATTTCTTTTTTAACTAGTGGATAATAAATAAACTAGGAATTTTCTTTGAAATCACATATCAAACAGGCTATAAGACATCTTCAAAAAGATGCCCCCTTTTTAAATGAGAAACTGTCAAGCTTAATCAATGGAGAGACTCAGCAATTTGGAAGTGTGAATAGTTTTATTGTAGACTGTGATCCAGATGCATCCCCTCTCCTAAGATACTTCTTTAGATCCATAAGGAGCTTTGGAGTACTTTGTGCTTTGCTCTTTAATGTGACCTTTTTTGCTGTTTCTTCCTTGTTTTTATTATTTTGTATTCAGCATATTTTTTTTGTGTCCTTTAGTTTGTGTTCAGACATTTCAGAAGATTATGCCCACTGTGTAAAACATATGAAGTTCACATTAATTGGCCTTAGATCCGTAGATTCAAGTTATTTCCAGAGCTTTAGGAAAAAATACCCCAACCCCCTGAAATACATACTTTGTAGAATAATATTGAAACAAATTGAATCATCACGAATGCATAGCTTAGTGTGTAATGTTTTATGTATGCATTCATAAAAACTTTAAAAGTATTTCTACAATGATCAAAACCTAATTTAAACATAAAATCCTTACCTTACTTCATTAGACATAAAAATATTCCTCCTGTTCATTTCTTTCCATCCTCCTTTTTCTTTCTGAGGGGGATATTCCAATACTTTTAAATTATAAATTGTTTCTGGAGACAGCCAGTCATTATATATTTAATTTCACTCTATGTTTTTGTACCTGCACAGTTTTGTAATTCTCCTTATGTGCCTTGATAGTGGTAAACTTAAGGGAAATGTTGGTTTGCATGTTACTTCACACATCATTACACTTGTGGCATCGTCTTCATCCAATATGATTTTTAAATACTTTACTTCTCAATTTCTGTTTATCACTGCTAGGTATCAGCTTGGGTTTCTTCCCAAGAGAGAAGTGCAGATATCCTAATTCTAGATAATAGGAGAAAATTATATTTTAAAAAAATGTGTTTATGGCATTAAAATGTCAGATTAGTGAATAAAATTTTCATTACCAATAAAAGAAAATAAATTTTATGAGTTTGAGGTATTTTTTTTTTTTTTAATGCTTGGTCTCTTTTTCTGAGGGCTTTAAGAATGTTCTGAAGATTTTGACAAGTGTAAAATAAAAACAATTTTAGAAATTTACCTTACTCTTTGAGAATTTTATGCATTTTGCATAAATTATGGAAGAAAAAGGCCAATATTTTCCCTGCCTTTCTGAGTTTTCTTATTTAACAGATCAAGAACAAAGTGATAGAAAAAGCAGTTTTTAAAGCTTTTCTAGATTTGAAGCATCATACTGAAACTTCAAAATTAACCAAAAAAAAAAAAAAAACTATTAAAAATTCCTGAAAGAATGAAAAAGTACTGTAGAAACACATAATATCAATAAACAATATAGTTAGTGTTTGTGAGATTTTCTGAGAAACTAAGAAAATACTTGTCCATGAAGGGTGGGAATGAGCTTGTGATAGTGAATGGCGTTATATGCAGTTCTTCACAGCACAGTTTTAAGCATTGAGCCTCCTGAGTGCCATATAGCAATCCCCTGGTGTTTAGGACTCAATAACTTACAGAGACTAAACTGAGAAATCTGCTTTTTTGAGTTCACTTAGTTCATGACATGGGACTATCAAATACAGATTTTAAAAGTACAAGAAAACAAACAACAGACCCAGTTAATTAAGATGGTCTACAAAGAATGACACAAAAATAAATGGAGCCAGATATATAAATACTGTTTAAGAAAACTGTCTGTAATATAGACCATAAGTGTATACTGGTTTTGAAAATCTTCATAACAATTGGGCAGCATAAGAAATTCCAAAGGGATACATTTCAGTGTTACAAGGGGAATAGTCAAATTTCAGTCCCAAACAATTTATAGTTTAATGTAACATTTTAGAGGAAATTTCAACAGGGTCAGGAATATTTAATGAATTTCTGCCATTGATTGAAATTAATATTTCCTGGTTATATGCGTTGACAAATTTCCAAATTGCTTATTCTCTCATTTGAGTGAATATAACAATGTTGAAATCATTCATTAAGTAAGTTCTGTTGCCTGAAAGAATTGTGTTTGTGTATTTTCTTAGATAAAATATATATCCATATATTCATTGAACTCGTACTGTAAAAGAACTTGGTGTCACAATTGTTTTGTATTCCTTAAAAGGTGGGCAAACTGAATAAAAGAAATTTCCTAGAGTATAAGTTGTTTTTTTATGAATACAAAATTGACAGAGCACCTGAATTTTTGTTTGTTTGGATCTGGAAATATTGTCACTTGGCAATATTTACATTTATTCAAGAATGTTGATATTAAATTATATTTAATTCCTTCCTTCTTTCTCCCCTTTTTCTCCTAGGGTGGGTGCAAGTGTACAGTTTTCCTGTGAAGACAATTATGTACTGCAAGGTTCTAAGAGCATCACTTGTCAGAGAGTGACAGATACACTGGCTGCCTGGAGTGACCACAGGCCAATTTGCAGAGGTAACTGCTATTCTTTGGAATTTTTTTGTGAAGTTTGGAAGGGTAATCTATAGTTTCTGCTGCAATGAAATTCAAAACTAAGCAAACTAAACCAGGGAATTGTATCTCATGTATATGTGTAGATATGATTATAAATGTACAAAGATTTTTATGCAGCTTGAAGCAAGCAATCCAATGTGTTGAACGAGTATCAATTTAAGGAGCAAATTTAATATAGATAGTCTTAATTTCACTTCGTCTTCTTTTTGTCATGATAAACTTACTTCAAGTAGAACTAATTAGCTAGGTTTATGTTAATTTTTTCTAAATTAATTTCCAAATATGAGATTCTCACTATCATGCATTTTTTATCGGTCCAAAATATTTACCTAGTCCTGATTTTTCAGTCAATTCCTTTCTGTTAATCTATTTTGCTCAACTTTACATAAAACCTGACCTTCTAACTTATTTCTAAATGTTTTTGCATTTAGACCCCCTGTTTTGAATTCCTGCCCACCCCACTTTTAAGGAGGAATAGGGGAAGTGGCTTTTGTTTACTTTGTATGTTTTTCCATTGCAATCTGCTGTCTGTAACAAAAACACAGAAAAATATGAGGTGTATAGGAAAAAATAAAGAATGGATCTCTATGTACACAACCTTTTATCTCAGTATAAAAATTATTTGGGGTTGCACATTTAGATTGTACATGCCAATGAGAGCCTTGACCCTTGAAATGTGCTTCCTTTATATTCTCCTAGAACCAGTCAACCCAGCCAGGATAAACAGGGCAAACCACCACCATTAACTGGAAAAGAAGTATTCATACAAACTGATAGAGATAATTTTATTGTCATTTTGAGGTAGATCAAAGAGATACTTCTTGTACACACAAAACCTTACCAGAATGCCAGTTGCCAGGGCAGCAAATGATACCACTTTAAGAAACAGTGGAGCATTTCTAACCCATGAACTTTAACTTTTTTTTTTTTTTCAAGAATGCTAAAACATAATCTTATTTATATAAAACTCACATAAGTCTCTAAAAAAGTTTTCATTACCTAGTTATTTTGTAATTCCTTTTTTTTTTTTTCCTGCTGCCAGATTGGATTTTTTCAACTTGTATAAACACGTGTGTGCTTCACTTCTCAATAGTGTCTAATTCTTGGTCAGTATTATGGTGTGCATATTTGTGGATTGTGCGGAATGAAAGAGGCAGGTTTTATTTGCAGTCTGTATTAATCTCAATTCCTTTACTGACCTCCAAGACGCCAGTATTCATAGTGCTCATTTAAGCACCAATTAAAAATAAAATACACAGTGCAAAGGAGTGTTTATCGCATTTTTTCTAAATTATTATCAACTTAAATTGGAAAAGCTGATAAACTGCATGTGACTACTGTGAGCTTAATGACTTCAAGAGTACAAGTTTTACTGAAGAAGCTGACGCGTGCATTTACCCCAGAATTGTGATTAACAAAGCTCAAAACTTAGGAATCTGATGGAATGTCACAGGAACCATCTTGCTCTTGGCAAGTTCGTGACGTTACTTTAAAGGGCACAACAGTGGCTGGGGTCCCAGGGTGCCCAGGACCACTGGGGTCTGCTCATGGTGGTGGTGCAGTTCCTGTCCCACCCCACCACCTCACCTGGGTTACAGGCAGGGAGTGGTGGGAGCCTCCAGACACTGCTTACATTAGCTTGGTGCAAATGTAAATGCTGCCAGTTTCCTTGAATTCCACACTAAAACCTTATGGTGATCCATTCCTGTTTTCTGTAGGCAGAACACAAGGCTATCTAACATTTTTATACAATCTTTTGCAAGAACTCAATTTCCTAAACAGACCTCTGGGCTCAACTTCCATTGTGCCTCTTTCTCGGCTTTACTCCTTTCCCCTCCCCATCCTTTTAGCCTTATCTTGGAAGTTTGAATAGGAGAAAGGTAAAAGAGTAACAGCTTGAATCAAAAATCTCCCTGCAAGGGAGATGTTTCTTAGCCTTTCTTCTTTGTGGACAGCTACAGGAGGGACCGCCTGGTGTTTTTATTGCTATAAAGTTGCACTTCTGGATTGGTGTCTGCTGCAGCAGACCTTAGGCAGGAGGAATTGAAAATGAAGTAATACGTTGTGTGATCGTTATGATCCTGGAGGTATAGTGTTTCTAGCAGTTACTAGAAAGAAAATGCCCTATATTTCAGATCCCATTAATTTGTCATTGTTATTACCTCAATTAAAATAATATAGGTTACTTAACACAGCAGTAATGTGCCAAGCTTTCTGTATTGTTTTCAGGCAGCATAGTGTGGCATCCTTAAATGTGATTAGTTTTTTGTGACGCTTAGGGACACGGTTTAGTGATGGACTGAACAGTGGTAGGTTAAGCCTTACACTCAGTGAGCCTAGACCTCTTTCCTAACCTAAGTGATTCTGTGACTTTTTCCATGTTAAGTACAGACAGCCTTTTAATAACTGGTAAAGGATGTTTTTGTAGAATTTCCTACGTAGATGAGGGGTTTGTTTAGACTTCTACTGGGATTGTAACAGGATTTCCATGTGAGGTACCTGAGACTTAAATTGGTGGGCAGCTATTAGGACAGTTTTGGTTATAAACATGGAATCTTAGAATGAGGTTGGAAGGTGTAGTGGTTTTGATTAGTTAATTTGAGATTTTACTAATTTTGAGATTTTTTTTAATTAATGTGTTGATGAGTATTGCAGGTTTGGTGTTGGCTAATTATTAGTGTACTTTTTGTTGTGAGATAGGATTAGGAGAAAGGTAAAATAGGTTTAAAACTTTAAAAGGATATAAAGAAAATTTTATTAATAGTAAAATAAAAAAAGTAGTAGGAATTAAAACATGACAGAGGGGAACTTGAAGATCATCTAGTTCCACTCTCCCTGCATATATAGACAGACATTTTCACAGAAAATGGAGTCCTAGTTGATTAATCTTGTCGTAGAATTATAATGAGTTCTCAAAGTCTAGTCTCTTAACATCATAACAAAGGACCAAGTGCTGGTAGTATATTGTGATGTAAGGACAGAAAATCTGATAGTTTTTTTCATCTAGTACCATTTTTCCTATTTGTACCAATAGAAGGGTACTTCTATTCATGGAGAAGATCAGACTTCCTCCCAGCAGCTCATGAAGTAAAAAAACACCCATATTTCACACTTTAGAATGCAGGCAGCCAGAGAGAGATGAAAACTAAAAATTTCTAAAGTACCAGAAATATGTTGTGTGCTTTATTCCAATATTCAGAAAAAGAATGAACAAGTTTTTAAAGAATCTAGTCATTCCTCTTGCCTGTACTGAAACTTAAGTAACTGAAGGGACTAAATAACATCAGAAGGTAGCAGAATATATATGGATAGATTCTGAGATTCTGAGATTTGTACCTAAGAAATTCTACAAAATTTGTACTTTGTGTAATTTTATCATCTAGACTCTCTTTTTAGCATGTTGACAAAGTACTGTAATACCATAAACATGACATTACATTTTGAAATATTCTGAGTTCTGTAAATCTGTGTCACTGGGAATTATATGTCTAAATATTTTTAAATGCTTCTAGTTACTTAAATATTTTGAGAAATTTGAATATTCTTGCAAAATCTTTCCTTAATGCTCTTTAGAAGATAATACTTTTTAAATGCTGACTGTATGGGTTTGCTGAATGTGGCAGAGAGATTGTGATTGTTTCAGAACTCAATCTGCTTTACCAAAGTCAGACTACATACTGACTTGAACCATTTTATATTTTTTCTTTCTAATTATATTTCTGATGGTGTATAGAGCTAAGACACCACAGAAGGTCATGTTTAGGTTAAAGACATACAGTTACATAAATATTGTGATGTGTTTCTTTCTCCAATTCATGGGGAAATCATGAAGGAGAGCACATACTGACCCTTCTTACATTCATGGGTAGAAGACTCCTCCATCCATTTGGAAATGGTAAACTTCTCTCCAAACAGAATATTGATATGATAATTTTGAGTGTTTAATCTACATAAAGTAAGAATAAAATATTGTAAATGTTGGGCTGGTTAAATCAAAAAGTGCTCATTTCTTCCCCTGTATGTAAATTTTCATTATTTTTTTTGTCTGGCTGAAATATCTTTAAGGGCAGATTGTTGTGGAATATATCAGCATAGTAATACTTTCATGGCAAGTTGTTGCTAACGCTGTGGCAATTTTATAATATTTATTTTAAACAGTGCATCCAGTCTAAAGCAATCTGGTTTGTTGGTTATCATTTTAGCTAGAACATGTGGTTCTAATTTACGTGGACCGAGTGGCATTATCACATCACCAAATTACCCGGTTCAGTATGAAGACAACGCACACTGTGTGTGGGTCATTACAACAACTGATCCAGAAAAGGTATGCTTTTTCTCTTGTCTCAAGTGAATTTTGGAATTGTCTTAAAAACATTTTATATCTATTTGCAGAAATGCACGAACACATGCAAGTCTGTATGTTCATTTAAACACAAAAAGGAACAGAGTAGAGTTGTTACGAAAATACACTCGGCACTAGAGAGGAGAAAAGTAGCATGTGTGAAAATGTCCACTCAGAGTAAGAGGCCTAGGTAAAATTTTCAAGTTTTAAATACATTTTTTAATAAAGTACAGAAACTTGTAATCAAAATTCCACATTGCTAAATAAGTTAATAGTGCATTTTTCATGTTGTGCCTTGATACTTACACACTGTTGAATCTTAACTCAGGATTTCTTGGCATAAAAACTGAACATTACACATAAGTATTTTGACGGCTGTTGTTAGTTATTTTACTACCTGCATAATTTCTTTTCAATCCACTGTTTTCCAGTAATGATTCTTAATACATAACTATGAATTAGTCATCTAATTATGCATAAGATAGTGGTCATAAAAGGATAGTTTAACTGTTTTTCTGTAAAATCAGTAAAGGATGGAGATGCCCCACCTGTAGGAAAAAAAAAAAAAAAGATAATTTACAGAAGTACTTTACGTATATTGTACTTCTGTGTAATGAAATGCTGAATAAATTAATTGCTATATGGCAGGGAATGCATGATCTATATGTACTTTCATAATTGCAAAATGTATATTTCCTGTGCAGCTGTTTGGAACATTGTATTCTTGACTTCTTTAAAATAGTTAAGGAAAAAAAAATGTTTATCTTACCATAAATAAGTGAAAATGTTTAGCTGCAGAAAAGATAAATTTGATGCATGCTTTCATAGCATATTTTTATGATGTAAATACTGCTGCTTTTTTAAGTTAATTAGATTCACTTTTTTATTAAAGAGGATTCAGTTTGGCTCAGTAAAGATATGTATTCAGAAAAAATGGGCAAAAGTACAAAACTACTATATTAAGAAAGATTTTACTATAGTGGGACTTCTTGCAGAACAGAAAAAGCTGTTTTCAGTTCCAAACTGACCTGTTATATTTTATTTAGAATAGCCATTAGATGTGAATATTTCTCCTAGAAGGCCCTTGACTTTAAAATCATTGCATTTTATAGAAATTGTTAAATTACTTTGCATTTTTAAATATAGAAAAGCATTTAAATTATGGAAAAAGTATAAAAATTTAATCTACTCAAATTTATATTCAGTAGTGTGCTGTCTTGTTGATTTTGCAAAACACAGTATATTTTTGTAAGAGAAAAATTAAATGTGCATTAAAAAAATAGTTGAAATTCCTGCAAATAGAGGAGAGTTTCAGCATCTTCATGCTTTCTTTATTCAGTTAATTTTAATTTTAAGTAGAAAAATTGGTACTGACTATGCTGTTAAACTGTCCAGTGCATGTTTTCTATGGAGACTCAGACTTGCCTATGAAAACCAGTAAATCCCAATCTACTACAATAATACACATATTGTCTTCATTCTATACAATGTATCTTTCTCAGTGAATGTAGAATTTTAGTAGTGCAGAACTTAAGATTTGTGTGGATTAATTTGGACTTGAAAAAACAATAATCTTAAGTAGTATTCTTTGGGCAGGTTGCTAGTTCATCAGTTACAAGAATCAACAGAAGGAATTGCACACCCAGGCAGATAAATTATGTTCAAAATTAGGAGGCCTCAGTAAACACTTGTAGCTTTCACCCAGAAAAAAATTAACACTTGTTATACCCAAGCTGTGTGGAAGGTAAAGACATGCTAACAGACACTGATAATCACAGCATGAGAAAAAGAGATGTAACTTTTAAGTCTTTCATTTTCGACAGGATGGGCAATATTGAATGGGTTACCTTTCTATTGAACTTGGATTTGTCTAGCAGTGCAACCAAGGAAGAATTTTCTTAATTTGATGTCTCTTGAAAAGACTGTAGCTGCTTTAGGACCATGATGACTGTAAATGTGAAGTAATAAAATCAGACTTATTTAAGGCTTACACTATCTTTAGGTTGCTTTCACATAAAGTCTACGTCATCTTTATCAGTATTGGAATTTCTATACCCAAGTAACCACATTGGGAGTTAATATGTACCCTTTCAGTTAATAAAAGATGTGAAAGAAAATCCTTTTACTTAACAGATTATCTGATTGAATGGAACACTACTTCTTTTTAATAAAAAAATATTGCTAACATTTTGAAATCTATGAACTTTTAAAAAATCAATTACAAAAATAATTTTCAAGTTTACAAAACTATGAAATTATTTTAAGATATGCTGAAAGTTTTACAGATTTTTGCCCTTGACTTTTCTTGGAGAATTGTTGTGGTAGGCAAAAGCAGAGAGAATGACAGAACTCTTGAAAACTGAACAGTGTATTGAAGGTCTGATTTTAAAATTACTTTGAGGAATCTACTCTTTTGACTTGCAGATTTGAAAATGTTTATCAGAATGCTTAGAGTCCTGTTGATTTTCTTTTCCAGGAAGCAGACTGCTCATGACATATCGTTAGTCTGTATTTTAAATGACTTTTGACTTACTCTAAAAGTGAGTTTGTGGCCTTTTATCAGGTTAGTTTGCAAGTAGAATTTTACAAGATAAGATAGTGTTTTCTCTTAACATAACATTCAGTGCATTTTGAAGAGGATAATGCAGTTAAAGAGATTTCCTGAGTTTCCTTCCAGAAAAAAAACATATTCCTCCCCCCAAAACCACAAACAACACAAAAGCCAAGCAAACAAAAAAACCCAACAAAACAAACAAACACCCAAACCCAACGTCCCTAAACCATAATAAACTGTTGTTGTTGTTTTTTTTTTTTTTAATGGAAACATTTTCCAAATTTTGCCTTCTGGGGTTGGCATGGGGGCAGATTTTTAGTGCCAACCCGAAATGAAAACAAATTTCAACATCCTATAGAGACAGTGGCATAGTTTCAGGTCTTAGCAAACTATATCAAGATGATTTTAAGTTAAATGTTTTCTAAGATTTTTTGCCTTTTTCTGAGCAACACAGAAATCTAAATCTTATCCTGTTCAATGGTATTCCTGCTTATTTCTTTCTTAACCATTTATTTGTTGCCTCTGGATCCCACTATTGCAGCTTTTGATCAGCATCCTACTGAGTCATTTATTAGACTTTTAGTACTTGCAAATACAACTTTATGGTGTTCTTCTGACTGTGTCAAGTGCATGCTGTAATTTTTTACAACTCTTCATTGTTTTGGTTCTTCTGTTATGCAATTTCTCAGCTTTCTAGAGTCAGTTTCTTTGAACTCTTTTGAGGACCTACTGATGTGTTCTCTTTACCCCTTTCTTACTGTTAGTATAATCTCGTTAGATTATGTACTAACCATGCCCCTACCCCTTGGTGTTTCAATTCCTCTCCAGACTGTGGATACTTACTGCCTTGGATTTCCTGCTGTTTTCACTGTTTTATGGTAACATTGCAAGGGCTCAATTTTTCAGCTCTGTTGTCTATTGGACGGCAAGATTTGTTGCATTATTGCATTGTTGCTTCAGCTATGATACCTCATTTTGCCCAATATTTTCCTGACTGATTTCTGATTGTGGTGTAGTAGATGTGCTATGGGCTGCAATATTGCTAAGTTTAATGACCTGGTAAATAAAGACTGTGTCCCAGTTACAGGGCTTTTTATTGAAGGCTGTACTTTCTGCACTGTACAAAGCACAGATATATTAAGTATTTGTTTGAGCCTAGCAACTTCCTTCTTCTATAAAAAGTAAAAGTTATTCACTACAATTGACACAACTGAAGACACTGAAATTAATTACAGTGAGAGTGGGAAACTTCACATACAGTTTTATAGGTCTCAGCTCTCAGGTATTTGTATAAAGTTGGATTATGCCTCAATATGTTGGTATAAAATATATAGGTATAAAATAGTATTTCTGATTTAGTGCCTTTCAAACACATAGCTGAAGAATTTCAAAACAACATTTTTATTCAGAAAATCTTTGCCCAGTTCACACCTAGGGAATTCACATACTGTTACAGTTGATTTTGAGATAATTCATTCTTGCAATATGCTCTAAAAGAGCAGTCTTACTAGGTAGCATATGATAATATGCAGGGGGTTGAGTGAGATTATCGTGCTGATTCATGGATTGTTATAAAAGTTTGTGGTAGCTCAGACATGATCTGTTAGTGACACTTTTCTTCCATATAAGTAGCTTATGCATATATAATACTCCGCAATGAGTTCAAAACTTGTGTTTCGTCCAATTAGGAGGCCTAATATCTGACTGGCATTTTTGAAAATGTGCCATACATAAAATGAGGTTTAGCATCTACAGAACCTGCAATGTAGCTATACTCTGACTGGGGAAGGATCTCTTGCTGAGCACCAGATAGCTCATCCATAAGAGATTATTACCATAATCCTAATAAAATTGATTTTTATCTGTAGAATTTATCCTATCTTGCTCTATGTCAGCATTTTAAATTGCAGACCTCTTGAGGATCAAATATATGTAGATCCAAGTACTACTTCCCCTAAACTTTTGCGTATTCATGGCAATGTACAGTTTCATGCTTGTGATTCACTCAATTACTATTTCACAATTATTAGGACTGATTTAATAGAGTGAAGGACAGCCATTGTGAATTTAGTATTGTCTCATTTGTACATCCTGTGCCTTCTACATCGTACAAATACAGTAACACCTTTCTGAAACAGCTATTTTCCATGTCAGGTGGAAAATGAATGCAATTTATATTCTCTTATCTCCTTCATACAGTGTTAAAGCTTTGTGCCATCTGTGAATATATGTGTTCAAATTTAAACTTTTTATTTTTATTTGCCAGAATGGCATCTTTGATTTTAGGGGGCTATAACATCATTGACAAAGAATTCACATAGTTTAGAATTAAAATTACTAAGGTCCTAGTAATGAAATAAACAAATACTGATTAGGCCCCCTCTTGCCTTGAAATAGGCTTGTGTATTTATTTAATTTTTTAATAATTGAGGATTACAACTTTGGAACACAAAATATCTAAAGCATTTACATGAGAAAACTCTTGTTGCAATATAAGGATAAGATTTATAATTTTTGATGTCTTAAAATCTTGTACAAGGCTTCCGGGGCGGCATTGGTTTTATAAGTCTAAATACATTTCAAAAACAAAGAAAACAGTTTGTAAATTTTGGTATAATGTGCAAAAGATACTTCTAAGCCTACTGGAAAAATAATATTATTTATAACTGATTCCTTATGTTCATCTTCAATTTTAATTCATGTACATAAATTGTAACAAAGAGCTCTATATACATACATACACGTGTTATAAAATAATATTTATATTGCAAAAAAAGCAAGCACAGTTTACTTTTAAAAATCATATATTTTTGATGGCTTTTGTGATTTGTGTATAGTAATTGCAACATTATGATTTTTATTAGTGATGTTGACATTTTTACCTTTCAAAACATCTTGTGAGTGAGATGTTAGAGCTGGAAAAGAAGACACAATTTTAACATTGAAGACATTTAGAATGGAATGTGATTTGCACATATGGGTGCTGCGTGTCCGAACTCTGATTATACTTGATGTACTTCTGTCGAATAGTCAGTAGAGTCAGAACAGTGCTTCACCTCCTCCTAAAGCACTCCACTGGAGGCTGATCAACTAAATCAACACTGGGCTTTGCTTGCTCTTACTGTATCAGAACCAAAGGGGATTTAGACATTCAAAATGTTACCCTGTAAGGTTTAGTATTCTTGGTGTGCAAGAAAGTATGCTACTTTAGATGAAGGATATCCTACACAGATTGAATAAGGAGGGTCCCATAATGGCCGTATATATGGAATGGAATAATGTCACTTTTGACTGGGGTTATACCAGAGTTAAGTAAAACTTGAAGAAAATCTCTCCTATATTAATACGTATATTTCTGAGATTTTGGTGAGACTGATAAACCCAAATCAAAACCACTTTCTATATTAAGTTTAGATGTCTCATTTGAGCATTAATTAAAAGAAATTTTGACTCTTGTTTTCTTCAAACTGAGAGTACTGATGGAAGATGGCTGCATGGGATCAATACTCATCTCATGACAAAAGCATCCAAGCACAAATTTCCAGCTATGCAGGAAAGTACTGTATTTCCTGGTTGGCAAGAAAAGCTAGGAGAAGTCTTAATGCCACTAGTGCTATTTCCTGTGGTATTTGCTTTATTTTTCTTAGGTGATTTCTAGCATTAAGTGCCAAAACCAACAAACACTGCAGTTTTTTGTCTTGTAATGTCATTGTCACAAATACAGGTTGACAGTTATTATTTCATATTACTTACCTTCCCTCTGACCTTCCTTCCATGCTGTTTTTGAGCAAAGGACACTAACTACTGAGACTTATCTGTCTTCAGTATTTCATATGTGCTTTCAGGATATCAGCTAGATTCTCACAACTGAGATTTAGCTGTAGGGTGTGAATTTTATGAAACTCACATGGATCTAAGTATGACATACTGAGTTGGAAATGACAATTTAGGAGAAAAAAAACCAGTAAGACTTCTGGAAAGAAACTATAGAAGCACACACATGAAAGAATGGAAAAGCTGAAAAATGGGATTTAGCAGCATATTTGCTTTGCTATTGCTATTTTCTATATTGTGTTTGATTTTACAAGTCCATAATTCAGACAAGCAGTTGGAATGTATTACATGGCAATGTAAAGCACAAGGCAAACAAAAGTTTGAGTGCCCAAAAAAAAGTGCCAAAAAAAAAAACCAAAAAAAAAACAAACAAAAAAAAAACAAAAAAACACCCACAAACTAAAAATCAAAACCTTTGAAGTGATCAAGAGGATTTTGTTAAATACAAAAAAGGTATGCTATTTTCAAAGTTTAATGCATCCATTTCCTCATGTTCTAATACCAGTTTTAGGATCCTTTCAAAAGAAAGCAAAATGAAATATTTTCACTCTGATATGTTTCTTCTGTATCTGCTTGGGTCAGAATTATATAAATCCATTATTGTAACTCTTTAGTTGAATACATAATGCAGCAAAAGTGTTTTCCTTTCTCATAGATACACTTTTCCAGACTGTATATCTGAAAACTTCATTATTATTTTGGCCTCTATCTCGCAAAACAAAACCAGACTATTCCTTTTTGAATTTTATATTTTATATCTAAAACAATCCTCTACTTAAAAAATACACACAGTCCCCTTCAAAACTGTTTAACACATAAGTGCCTTTTTGTTTTCCAGTAACCAGAGATAGTCTTTCAAGGCTAAAAAGTGGGGGAAAAAAACCCAAATAAACCATGTACAGCTTCACTTTCATCATTGGCATTTATTATCTAGCCACTGCCTTATATATACCTCACTTGTTGCTGAGTGTTGGGTTGTTCCCTTCAGCTTTTTTCATAGATAATTTTATTAGCTGCTCATGCACCTCCAATTCCTCCATCATTTCCTTTCTCCCCTGTGATTTGTCCTTTCATGGTGGTCTGCCTCAGTTTCTTATTTTTTGCTGTTTGGATCTCCATCAATCTATTTTTTCTGGTTTAGCTTTAATATTTTCTTTCTTTTCACTTTTTGTGCTTTTAGATAGCAAAAAATTTTTATAGAGTGTTCAAATGTAGAATCCTAATGATTTTCATTATTTAAATGGAGTTTAAAAAATGATTAAAGAATGATCAGCTAAAATGTTAACTTTTAATTTTAGCCAGAACAAATCAATAAGTTTTTATTCATAGTTACTTAATGTAATTACAATACTATTCAGCATAACAATGTACCCTTTGGTGTTGTGACATATTATTCCACACACACAAAAAACATATTTACACTCAATTTCTTCATAGTAAAAGGCATTCAGACAACTTTATTAAACAGAATCAATTAGTCTTCCTGAGCCATGGCTGAATATACATTAAATATACCTAAATACAAGACACTTTCTTTCTTTCTACGTAGTATAGAATTCAAATCAATGTATTTGTTATTACTCCTGAACATATATACACATGCAAATAAACATTGGAATTTTTTACTTGCACAATGCAAAAATATAAATAAAGCAACATAAAACCATTACTATTCTCATTTAATTCAGGTTTGGGCTTTTTTTTCTGACAGGAAGTACTCTCTACAGAGAGTGCATCAAATGACAACATTCTGGCACTGTGTTAATAAAATCCTGTAGCTAAATCTCCCCTTTTTTTCTTACCTTGTTTGTTCTACAAATTATTTGTAATTCTCTTGATAAGAGCTATTAGGTTTATTCACTATTAAATTGTCATCTTTGTAAATGAAAAATATCAAGGTTTGTGTGTAGACATTTTTTCCCATTTTTCCTGGAGTGTCTGCAACTATTGATAGTATATCATACCTGAAAAATGTCCTTGAATTTTTTGCTTATATTCTTTTTTTTTTATCCTGAGCATTATTTTTTTCATTTTTCAAGTATTCTGCATAAAATATCTTTGTACAGACAATGTACAGTCTGATTGGGTTGGTAATGTGGCCATAAACCCACATTTACTGCATAAAGAGGCAAGTGCTGCCGAATATTTTATGCTCCTGTAGTTCTTTGTTACCTCACAAAGCACATTCATTTGCATTGCCTCGGAATGTGAGTGTTGGTGTTCTTTCTAAATGTTTCTCACCACTTATCTTCTCTTGTAGATTATTACTTGGGTATATTTTCTACTGGGAAAATGTCAGCTGATAGCTTCTAGGCAAATAATAGGAAAATCTGAGAAATTCACAGATTGCATAGTGAACTGTGTGTCTATATAAATATAAGAAAAAAATTATCTCATTCTAAAAATATTATTATTTTCTGATAATTATTATTCTCTCTTTCACCTTGTTTTAGCAATACTATAGATTTGGTGTTGGTATCACAGTAAATAGAAACCTGCAAGTATTTACATAATAAATTTCTTAGGACTTCATTTAATGACCTCACTTTGGCTTAATATTAAACAGACTCTCATATTTTTTAAGAACTACTGTAGAGACAGTAATAAATGGAGGAGGAAATTATTAGCAAGATGTGCAAATTGCAGATTTCAGGAAGATGGTGTTAAAGTGGGGAGGATGTAATTCCAATTTACTGGAATTTTTACTTAGTCTTGAACTATAACAAGGTTTATTATAAGTTATGATATAATGAAAAGATTTTCAAAGTCTCATGTGGCAAATTCGCCCTACTAGGGCTGATTTGATAGCTGAGATACCATGGGAAAAGCAAACTTCAAGGGTGCCTCCATAATTTAAAGCATTTAAGTGCACTACCTAAATTAATTTTATTTCTTTAGAGTTTTTCTACCTTCAAAGTAAACTCCTCAAATTGTATTGTAGCCCATTTAAGATGAAATTTTCTTCCTGGCTTTCATTAAGTAAAGAAAAGCTGGAATGTTTAATGCTTAACATGACATATGGACAATGAACTCATAAATGTTAAATATATATATATATATATATATATATATGTTTGAAAGGGTGCTAATGTTGACACCAAAATGTGATGCTACTTTAAAGTAAATAGAGACAAAATCTTCAGTCCTAAAATGGGATCTCATCAAGAATCAAGGCAGGCATTAATACAACTGCTGTATATTGTGAAAGGATTAACACAGATTAGCAAACTGATTTGTCAGCTACTTGACCCAAGAAAGATGTGGATAGACTTGAAGTGTGTTAGAAAAAGCAATGGTTCGGTACTTGCTGGATTTATAAAAATAGTTAAGAACCACTAACATAGCCAAACCCAAGAACCTGGTCCTTCCTACCCTCAGCTTCAGTTGGCTTGAGCATTGAGTATTTGAGCATTGATTTGATCTACAGTGCAGGTAAGAGACTCTTTACACAATCTTTTAAATATACCTTTCAATTTAGCAGGTAATATCTAAAACCCCTTGGGTTTATGAGCCTTAGGGTCTATATCAGTGAGCCATATGTCTATGTGTTAGTCATTTTTTTAACATTTCTTACTTATTTAATAGTAATCCTTGCCACAGTATGCAGAACAAAAGTTTAACTACTCTTTAAAACATGCCCCTATATGTTTCTAAAAATATCACCCATAAAGTTAAAAGTGAGATCTTCAAGGGCTTAATGCTAATTTACTGTACTAGAAAATAATAAATGCTTGTTCATCACATCTTCAGCCATTACTTTGCTTCTATGCAGATTTTTCTTTTTTTAATTAATGCCCTGTTTTTAGCAGGAAGTACCCTGTTTAAATATTTTTTCTCCTTCCTTATATTTTCCAGTATTTTTATGAGATAGAACTTGGAGGGAAAAAGCTGAGTTTGATTACTGGTCTCATCTCTGTATCCAAGGGAAGAATTGCTCAGACAGAACTTGTCAGGTTGGCCAGACCTTTTTCATGCAGCAATCATCTCAACATTTTACTCTTCATTTATTTAATAGGTGTTATCACTGTTTCAGGCTCACTGGAAAGGTAACAAGTGAAGAGCTTGCAGCATAATTCAGGTGTTCTTCTGTAAAGAGACTCAGAGAAGAGTGCTGGCTAGAGGGCAAGGAACCTTGCAGCTTCTGTGCTGTCACTGCCTTCATGATGGATTTGAGCAGTATAAACCAGCATTCATGAAACAGTGTTTAATCATAATGTCACAGGAAGAACAATTTCACAAATCCAGAGGAGAGTACATTCATAATCATAAATGCAAATAAAGCAAAAGACATAATGTCACTGCAGATTTTCTTCCTATTCTTGCTAAGATTTTTGGACTTATTACTTTTTGCCAGATAGATATGTATTGCATATATATTTTTAAGAGATTTATACCACAAACTGAATAGTTTGTCCCTCTGTATATTTTTTTTTTATTTTAGGCTTGCTATTTTATTTTCCTGTTTCTAGGAGAAAGTAGATTTTTTTGCAGAATCACAGAATCATTGAATATCTTGAGGTGGAAAGGAACCATAAGGATCATCAAGTCCAACTCCTGTCTCAGCACAGGACAATCCCAGGACTCACACTATTCCTGAAAGCATTGCCCGAGAGCTTCTTGGACTCTGGCAGGCTTGGTGCTGTGACTGCTTCCTTGGCGAGCCTGTTCCAGTGCCCAGCCACCCTCTGAATGAAGAACCTTTTCCTGATAAACAACCTAAACCTCCCCTGACACTTCAGGCCATTGCCTTGGGTCCTGTCACTGGTCACCACAGAGCAGAGATCAGGGTCTGCCCCTCCTCTTCCCCTCACAAGGAAGCTGGAACTGCAGTGAGGTCTCCCCATCAGTCTCCTCCAGGCTGAACAGACCAAGTGCTCTCAGCTGCTCCTCACAGAGCTTTCCCTGAAGGCCCTTCCCCATCTTTGCAGCCCTTATTTGGCCTCACTCTAATAGCTTACTATCTTTTTTGCATTGTGGTGTCCAAAACTGCCCCAGCACTCAAGGTGAGACCACCTCCATGAGGGGCAGAGGATTCAAAGTGAGGTCTCATCAGTGCAGAATAATTGGGCAGCAGAATCTCCCCTTTCAAATTTTTAAATGTGATGACCCTGTGTGGGTTTTATACATTAGACGGGGTCTGAGTCAGAATAAACTGGTTATATTGCAGAAGTTGTGCCTTCACATAGATAAGGAGGAGTTTAGTCCAGTTCTCTGTGGAAATAAAGAAGAGATTATTGATCAGACTCTTGAAAATAAAGTAAAAATAAATTTAAAAAATTTAACAAGCATCAGTCAGAAATCTTAGTGTGATTCTATACTAATTATGTTTCTTGTTTTCTGCCTGCTTATTATTTGAAGAGAAAACTGGTTGTTTTATTTATGATATTTTGTTAAGTGAATGGTAGTGCTATTTGCTGTATACCTGTATTTCAGTAAATTCATAAGTAAAACCAAATCTGTGTTTAAAAATATTCTAACACTTACTGGCATTTTTTTCCAATGTTGCATGTATTTCAAGGAGATGTGTTCTGTTTCAACTTGAGCATGTACTGTTCTTTAGAGATGTGGGACATCCTCTTCTTGATTAAAATTGTTTAAGGGGTTAATGTATCTGCATAGAGCTGTTCTCACTATTGTGCTCTCAAAGGCCTTCTCTTTGCACTTTCATCATGTCTTAGAGCTATAATAACATCTCTATTATATAAGAGGAAGCAGACATATTAAGATCTGTGTAGTAATTCCACTGATGCACATAGGAGGGAACCACTGGACAAGTTCCTACCTTAGGAAGGGGGCATGGTGAAGAAGCTTCTTTTCCAGGATATGGGAAGGCATTTAATTTCTTTCAATTGTCTTGCTAAGAAAAGGGACAATAGAGCCTAAAGCATTGCTGGCAGTTTACTGCATAAACATTAAAATCACAATGGGGGTCAGCATGCCTTTTGAGATTTTCATCCCTTTCAGAAAAAGGAAGCACCTGTTACAATGATCATCCCTTTCCTTTTAAGATGACAAGTAAGAACATAGATTTCACTGCATGGTTTTCCTCTTCATCCCCATCAGTGGTAACTTTCCTCATTACAACAAAAGGAATTATTTTTAACCTAGTGAAGAGCTTAGTAATTTAAATTAGTTATCCCTGGAACATAATTTTCTTACTGATATTCCTGAAATATGTATAAGCAAAGACCTGTGCACCATGGTAAAGTATTCAGGACTGAAGTGAGGCATAAAAAGAGGCTTCACTGCAAGAATGAGATGTAGGTCCCTCTAGTTGCTATAAAAGTTTAAAATGGAGACCAGCTCATTAGAGAAACTCACCTTTCTGCCTGAGAAGGAAAACATCTTAGGAGAAGTTCATTCATCACTAAGCAGTTCTCATTTTAAATTTGGTGTTGAAATGGGTGGAAGACAATGACAGATCATGTAAAATGTGAAGTTTGAAGCTGTGGAAACAAGAAATTTATCTTTTTTTCTGGACTTCAAGTCTGATTCATCTCCTATGGCTGTTCTGTTTTGCAAAGCACAAGACCTCTCCTTTCATGGAGTTCACAGACTGTCATGGAGGGTTTTGTTCATGCAGATTTTAGCCTCTCTGCAGATGTCATTCTTCTAAGCAGTGTTCTCCATAGTTATTTATTAGCATAAATACCTGGCAGCAAGTACAAGTGTAGATAAAAAAATCTAATTTATTTATGCAATCAAAATCCAGAAGTTTCTAGAAGGAAAATCTAAGGATTTTAAGTAAAGATGAAAAATACATTGTCTGTTTAAAGCTTTCTTCACTTCACAGGTACATCTTGCAGAAACTTGCATCTGCAGAGCATGAGCAGTATCTCAGCAGGTGGAAAAATGAAAGGAAGATAGGACAAGACCCAAGTCGGGCCTCCAGTTGTCCTAAGAGAATAAATTAGGCAATGTTTACATCTGCATTAGTACAGTGCACCACAAGCAGCTTCATACTGCAAAACAATTAGTGCTAAGGGCATGTGTATATTTCAGAGTTTTTACTGTGGACTGTTTCTGTAGGCTGAGTGCCTGCTACTGACTGGAGAGCACCTTCCATCTTTTATGCAAAAAGAGGTGAACCTATCTGCTTTGAGACTGCTCTGTGATGCAAATCAAAGCACAGTCAGAGCAGATGACTCGAGATTGTTTCTGAAGTGCACTCTTGATCAAAGCCTTGATGTGAATGTATTTTTAATCTCCTGGTACAACTATAACACACAGAAAAGCCTGACATTTGCAGACACATTTTACATGCAGGATTTGATTGGGTCAATGGACAAACAAATGAAGACTCAGAAATGTCCTTTTAAGATTTTATATATCTTCATGAAATTCAAATACAAATCCCACACAACAAAGTAGTTTCAGAAGTAGTTTCAGGACATTGCCTATAATGAATGTATTCTTGCTACCCCATAGTTGTTTGTTGATTCATTTAGTTGTTTTTTTCCAAGGCAAAAAAGGCACTTAGGTAGAGTAGGCACACTGGCAGAGTATATGTGTCATGTTTTAATCCAGACTTTCACACAATTAACATAATAATTCTTAGTACTGTTCTATGTTATCAGACTGTTAACAGCCTTCTGAGTGATCATTGTTTTTAATTGTGGCTTTTGAAATATTCTATGTCTACAGTGTTTACAGTGTCCTTCAGAAAAAGGTATTGCCTTGCACATATTACATATGTGCAAATCTATGTAGGAAACTAAATGCTTCCAGATTACTTTTTTTCTACATTAGTCGGTTATTAACTCTGTCTAATTAGTAGCCTTTCTGCTTTGATGTTATCTAAAGGGAAAATAATGTTCATTTTTTCATCAAATAACTATTATCAGGGAGAGCTACACAGTAATTCCTGAATATCTGTCCTTAAGCAGATATCTCACTGCCAGTCTGATGAATAACTCTTTTAGCTATACTTAAAACAGTGAGAGATCGATTACCTGAAGCATCTTTAGACACAAATGGGTAAAGATCTACACTTAGGTGTGTTAGAGCACATTTCAATTACTGCACCATAAGTAATCCTTTCTGGCCTCCAGCTTCTGCATCAGTAAATTGTGGACCTCTCACAGTTTCTGTATCTCCAGGCAATGTGAGGATTTTACCTTACACTTTCAAATTACTCTAGCCAACTATTTTGATTTATACTGAATTCCAACCCGAGTACTGGTTTTTGCAACAAATTTCTATTTACTTTAATTTTTTTTCTTCTAAAAATGAAATTTTAAAATCATTTTACAGTGTGTGTTTGGGCACATCTCATTTCTGTTCAAGTAAGTAAGAGACTATGTTTTCAGCATAACTACTTTTAATCCTTTTTTTATTTTTTATTTTTTTTAATTAGGCAAATCAAAATACAGCTCCTGAATTGGGTTTACAATACCGTGGTAAAATATTGAGTGAGGTGGCATTTTTATTACTGTGCTGGTTTTATGGTAATTTAGTATAATCACTTGAAATATAATAAGCTTTATAATTCTAGTTGTACCTACACTGAGTCAGGGAATGAATCAGATTACTTCCAGAGGTCACTTGCAACCTAAATGATTCTCTGATTAACCAAAGTGATTTCAACACTGGGAATATTTTATATGTTCATACATGCATTTCTCAGGTACTAGACAGTCACTTCCATTCCTACTGACATAAGAATGATCAAGCATGGTTGTGGCATTTCAAGTATAACAGAATGCTTATAGACAATTTTAAAGAAATTGCAGCTTTTCATTTAAGCCCTGTATAATGCTAATTATGATTCCTGAAGGTATGTGATTATATGAGCAGGAATTTGAAAAAGAAGAGCCAGAAAAAGGGATTTTTTACATGTTTTAATGAAGTTTTTCAATAAAATAATGGCATTATGCAAGAATTGTAATTCTTACTTGTAAATATCTCACTAAGATGAGTTTATCACTAGTATTTGGACTTAATTGTGTCAAGTCTTTTTCTTGTTCAAACCGTTAAGAAATGAATAGTTAAAAATCAAGAATATCATAAAGATACTAAATGAATATTTTAAAATGTTATAATTTAAAATTAATTATATAATGTTTATTATCCCTTATAATTATACCATATTTATCAATATTATTAATATATTTAAATAAATTCTTTTTCTAGAAATTAATTTTGTAATTAATATTCCCAAACCCAAATAATAATAATGTCCATTTATTTTAAAAATTATATAACAGCTTTAATAGACATGAGTAAAATTAAGAGATATGATTTGCATACTTAAATATTGTCTTCAACTTTCATTTTAAGTTTACTGTTAGACAGCTTCATCATATGGGGATCAAAGATTTGTGTGGTGGTTTTGACCCTTCTACTGTTGTTCCAACATATCATTTCACTGTGAATAACTAAGTGACAGTTTGAAACATAATTAATTTACTTCACCTTCAAGAAATTCCCTACCTTCCTCTTCTTCTTAAATAAGATACAGATACAATTTCAAATATTGAAGCTATAGCCATAGCTGTCAAACATTAGGACAGTGATAGACTACTGCTACTGCTACTACTACTGAGGATTATTTTCTTTATCGAGCTTTGTACATGTCAGGGTCTCAAAACTCAAAATTATACAGATCAATTTTTTACTTTTTTCCCCCCACTTCTCTGCATGCATTAGCATTCAGAGAACCTGTAGCTGGTTTCACAAATTAGTGTTCTAAATTCAAAATCCTGAGGAGATCTTCATTGGAGCTGTAAGCTGAATCCTCATGTCTCCACTTGAGGCAGAAAACTAATCAGTCTGTATATGCCTTGCAATTCACAGAAATCTTCTACTGGTAGTTATTGGCTGGTGGGTTTGAATCAGATTCAATGAAGCAGGTAGAACAACAAACGTTTTGGTTGTAGAACTTCGGAATAGTCTTTTATAGTAATGATGGACAGTTTGTAGCAATAGAAACAAAATTGATAAACGCTTGCACTATGATTTCCTAAATAATACAGAATATATTGGAAAATTAAGAAATATTTTATGCTGTCATTTTGCACATTTACTTTGTCTGTGATATATGTTTCTGTGAAATTAAATGAAACACCTCCTATATTAGTATAAGAATGACAAAATGGATCTTATTGCAGCTGTCAGATTGTCTCCAGATTCAAATATATTTTCATATAAAGTAATATGCAAAGCACCTAAAGAATTAATATGCCAGTAAAGATTTTAATGAAATCATTAGAATATATCTTACTCTCTAAACCTATCTCTAACCTTTTTATGGAGGCACAGTATATCCAGATATAATTCAGATATAATTCACGTATTTTTTATTTAGCTAATAAAAATGTCTACCAAATAGACACTGATAGTGATAAAGAGACCATAAAATAGCTTGGAAATAACATTATAAATCCATATTTAGAATTAATAACATTAGGGTAGTCTCAAATGTATTTTTTTAGTATTGTTATTTAGATTTGTAATTCATAAAGAACCTTGTTTTTATTCCCTTTTAAAAACTGATTAAAGGACAGGAATATAAAAAGAATAAATCTTTATGTCGCATGTGTGTTTTTAAATACTTCTTGAATAAATTTTTACATGTAAACATTTTCTGTGATAGAAAAGCAAATGTTGAACTTTGAATTAGCATCAGACACATTTCATTTCATGTCACTCAGTCTTACTGGCAGTTTATGTCTCTTAAGAACAGGGAAATGAGAACTGTGCAATAAGGCCATCTTATTGGCAGGTATTAAGTTCTTCCTTTACCCACAAACTAACTCTTGGTTAAAGCAAATGATAGTGGAAACTAAACAAAAAGAGAAGGAGTTGTGGAACCAAAAAAACCCCATCAACTTGACATTAACAATTTTCTTTACTCCTCCTCTTTATTTTTTTTAATGAGTATCAGTGTGTAAACAGTTATTTGCTCCTACCAGTAAGATACACATTCTTCTAATTTCTTTATTCTTTGTTTATTTTGGTTTTAGAGAGTTACAAAGGGTACATATTTATCAGAACATCTGTTCTGTTCTGTTCTTTCAGAGGTAAACTTGATTTCTTTTTAATTTTAAACTGACCAGCTTTGAAAAGAATTGCTTTTGTCTGCCTCCAGTTATATTTTTTATTTTAAGAAGGGATCGAGATTAATTTGTGTAAAAACTCCTATTTTTGCCAAAGATTTCATATTAATGTCTTAGCTTTTCACCTTTCTTATAAGGTATATTGTACATTGCCACTAAGGCAGCTTGTAGAAGTTTTGCAGAGCACAACAACTGAAATGTAAAAAAAAAAAGAACAACCAATGACCAAACCCTCACAACTGCTTTGTGTTCAGTTTCTTGGTCACTTGTGGCTGTGGAACAAAATATAAAAATTTTCTTGAGTGCCATATTTCAGTGTACATGATACTTCTACCTTTCCTGAAATCTATCACTTTTGATCACATATCTACTAGTCAAGCTATTCAAGGAGTGAAGATAATAAGAATCCTTTCAAAATAAATTTTACAGATGTATCATTTTAGTCCAAAAGCATTGTATTGTTGACATTACAGCCATGCTATTTTGTCATATTCAGAAACTCAAGCTGAGTACTTACGTGATTCATACTTTTCCTTCACTTAAATTTCTGAAAACTAAATAATGTCTACTATAAATATTTTTTTAAGAAAATAGTTTCTATTTAGTAGATATTTTCCATGAAGATTCAGGTCAAATTGACACAGCTTTGCAATTGAGTTCTCATAAATGTTGATTAAAGAGAAAAAATATCTCCCCATCTGTTGCAGACAGATGTATGCTCTTTTAAGGTGTCTGACTTTTTCAGAGAGGTGACTGATGATTCCTGTTCAGCTAGTGTTCTATTCAGCTAGTGTCCTATGACATCCATATCCTCTTCTAGAGAGCTGTTACCTGAATAGCTGTCACTCATTCTGTAGCTGAGCAGTACATTACACTTTTCAAAATGTAATGTCCTACTTAATGACACATTTCTTTTTCTTTTCTTTTTCTTATTTTATTTTTCCTTGTAAAACAATCTCTCAAATTTTTCAAGATCACTTTGCTTTCTAAATCTCTTTCCAGAGAGTACCTCTCTGTACTCACATTTCTTCCCAGTGCAGAAACCTTACAATTTTCATACAGTTTTAAAAATGTTGAAATCTCTATGTATGTTTAAAATCTGAAGCTAAAAATGCTAACTCCAAATAGAATTAAAAAATCCCACTAACATTCATTAAACATTTTTTCCCTGAAGAATCAGCAGTTAAGTAATGAGTTATTAGATATCTGACTCATCAAGAATTTGGGCCACTTCAGATGTGATATCTATTGTGACTAAAACCATAAGGGTTCACTGTTTCCAGCTAGACTTAAAACACAAAGAGAAAGTAAGGATGTATTAATAATTTAAACTTTTTAGCTACTATCTTCTTAACCAAATTGCATTTCACATCTGTCTGTGTTCAGTACTACTGCTTACTGTATTGGCATTGCCAGTTTACATATGGTAATGCAAATAATTTTGTTTCATGAGGAATGCAGAGGTGAAAGGGGCAGGAAAGAGAAAAATTAAGAAAAGTGAAGATAAAAGACATTAGCCAAAAGAATTCTTCTACAAATGATATTTTTATAATAGTTGTTTGGCACATGATACAAGTATATTTTAAATGCCTAAAGTCTTTACAAATTAGAAATAAGTAGACTGTTTAAAATAATCAATATGAAAAGGAATAAAGGGTGAGCAGTGATAAACCTTTCATTAAGTGACAAGAAAATATATTCAAATGAAATGCAAAGAGACTAAGTACAACTTAACTTTGGACTTTGGTTTTAATAAAGTAAATTTTTTGTTGGTTTGTATTTGCAACATCTGGAAAAACTGGAGCAGAAGTGTATTAGGATAAATCAGGTATTCTGATAGATGGCATTAGCTAATATTTGATCATTACTGTTATTATCTGCTTATCAAAAATGCCAAATTTTCCAAATGGTATAGATTTATAATACAGGCAGGTGTAGCAGTTTTTATTATAAAGCATTAAGTCACAACTTAAACCAAAATAAAAATTTATATTTTCCTCCATTTATTTATTTCAAATTTTCATGCATTTTGTTATCCAAATAATAGGTTATACAGATGGATCAAGGACCATGACTATGGAATGAGTTTATACATCTGTGTTATTTATGCAAATAAAAGAATATTATAAGTAGTGCAAACTGATAATGGGGAAAATAATATTTTCTGATAGTAAGTTTATAAAAAAAATCAAAAAGTTTTGGTTCTGAAAGTCAGTTTCTGTTTCCCAATGGTTTCAGGTATGCCATAGCTAGCCACATGATTCTGATTAAAAGTCCTATTATTTTCAAAATTCAACAGATCATGTTGTGATAGTTATGCTTATGCAATTCTACTGCTTCATGTACATTTAAGCTATATAATTATAAAGAACAAGAACATATTGACATCGCATTTGGATTAAGCTTTTTAAAAGGCACACCTAGCTGTGTGTTAGTTAAGACACAGGAAAGAGGAAAAACAGATTTGTGGCTAAATGACAGATTCTGGGGACAAAGGCCAGTTTACAGCTTCTCACATCAGATTAAGAATGAGCTCTGTAACTGTGTTTCAAATACGTAGACAATAGGGAAGTTTTACTATAAAGATGGTACCACGATGTACAAGTATTGATACTTATAGAAGATTGTAAACTTGTTCTGCTACAGAAATACAAGTATTCATCGCCATTCATCACAGTACCATGGAAATGAAAGTAAAGGTTAAGCAATATGTGTTAGAAAAATACAGTAAAATTTATTTCCTCAGGCTGTATCTACTTTTATTTTTAGGACTCTGATCATAAAATGGTAACTCAGCAAAAAGAAATAAAAATCTTGCTCACAGACAAAGAGGAAGTACACAGTTTAAGTAAAGCTAAGAATTAATTTTTAGTATATTAGAGATCTTAGCAGTTAAATTCAAGAAAAAATATTAGTCTGCATCTAATTATCATAGAAAAAGTTCATTTCATACAGAAGTCTTAATATTTACTATATAAGGTATACTTTGTGTGTGTTAGATACTGGGTTTTCTTTTTCTCTGTTACCCTAGAGCCAATTTTGTCCAATATATTTCTTGACCCATGGTGAGTAGTTTATAGCTGTGTGGCATAGCTACTGTAAATAAAAAATATCTTATTCTAATGGAATAACAACTTGCTATAGATATCTGTATACAATTATCTTTGTGCTTTGCAAAGATAAACAAAATTGAACTAGCCATAGAGACTTGGTCAATAAGAGAAATTTCTGTCATAGAAATCAAGTAAAACAAGGCTGCAACTTCCCACAAGAAAAGTTCAGACAGGGAAAACCTACCAAACATCAGTCCTGAGGTCTTGAAAGTTCAGTGCAATTTTTGTGGCTTGTTATTGGGAGTGGCAACACAGCATTACAGTGCTATCTGGTTACAAGATAGTGTGGAACCAGGGTAGAGCAGTGAAGTCTTTTGTAATGGAGAGTGACTCTTGGTGACGGATTGGACATTCTAGTGAGGGCTGGTTGTACTGACACATTAATATTGAGGGGTATTTAAACTTGCTATGCATATAAGAAAACATTCACAGTATAAATAAATGACTAGTTTAATGATATTTGCTTGTCTCTCACAATATATTAAATGAGTGTAAGGTTTTGTATGTTACAGCTAAAAGATGACAGCAAATATTTATTTCTCAGAAAGAAGTCTATGTAAAATATTTTGGAAGGATGCATTGTAAAAAAATTAGCAACCTCCCAAATCTAGTGCAGCTGTTAAACATATTTGTCTGTCTGTGTGCATTATTTGAGCATGCATTAGTGTATATGGACCATGTGGGATTTTTATTTGTACACATAGGAAAAGCTATTATGCTTTGTGATACTAATTAGTTATATTCTGAAGTTCAAAATTGCTATCTGCTAAGTGTATCTGAAAAGCTGTTGCATGTAATATTACACTTTCAGTGTCCATGTCTTTGGTGGGCAGTGAGACAGTTTGCCCAAAGTAACGGAGATCTCAGTGGGAGTGAGCAGATGTGCTTTTCAAGGGTTTAACATTCATACATGAAATCCAATTACACGTCCACAATGGGTTTGATTCATGCCTGCTTTACATCCTTTCATCTACAGTTACATGTTTTAACAGGCCTGTAATCATCTGTGACTTGAGTGATTGTCATGCATTTAACCAGGTTTCTACTTCAGCACATCTGAGTGTCAATCTCTTCCAAGATGTAGATGATCTGTATCTTGCATCGATGTATCCTGAGCAGAGCAGGAAACTGTCATTCCTCTTGCTGCACACTGATATGTCAAATATCAGTCATAAAAAAAACTGTGAGATGTTTAAATAATTGGAAGAAGGTGTGTGGGAAGTCCAATGCAGTAATCAAATTTCCTTTTATCATCTCATTAAATTCTGAAAGAAAAATTTGCAGAACCCACGGAATCAATCTCACACAGATGGATTTTCTTTCTAGTTTTGTTACATATTTTGTTACAATATTATTGTTTAAATTGTCTAAATTTTTTCAGCAACTGGGCAGGAGAAAAGAAAAACTTAATCATTGAAATTTTGCATAATGTCACACACCATGGAACAAAACTTGGGTGCTATATGATTGCATGACTTGGAGTTTCTCAGATGACTGTGACTGATTTCTTTATTTGTTTGGATTTTTAAGTATGTTGGGGTACATTAAGTTAATAGTTTTGAGCTTAATTTGGTTTTGTAAAGTTCTGTAATTTCATGTAACTGAAATAATAATAGAACTCTTTGTACTATGATTCTAAAATATTTTGTGACAGGGAAATAAATAGGTGAAAGATTATTGGTAATTGAGAGCATGTGAACAAAACATCAGAAGATCTAAATGTCTTTTGGCTTGCCCTTTATCACTGTATTTCATAGAACATTTCAACTATTTTTGTAGAAAGAAGGTTTATATGGTGGAGACAAACCTTTGCTTCACATATTGAAGCAATTTTGTTTACTTTGTACTTAAAATACATATTTAATGAGGATACAAAACATAATTATATAAAATCCAAATTAATTTTGCAGTTCTAATTTTCAAAATCGTACTCATTAAGATTGTTTCACTGTGAAACAACTTGTGCAACCTGATGTAATATTAAACAAGTATCTTCTTCCTGAAATTATTTCAGAGGCTCTCCACATTCATATTTTTCTTTAAAGGTGCATGGGCAATTGTGCCTGGAGTCTTATGTACAGTTCTTTTATTAATTTCCATTCATGGCAGAATTGGAAAGTTCACATCATAGATCTTTTATAATTCCTTTCATCATTTAAGAGTGTCCATCCCTTAGGAGGGAAAATGGAGAGGGAGATGTGAGCTCTTGTCCCTGGAATTCAAGGAAGAGTTCAAAGCTGTGCTAGGGGAGGTTTAGACTTGACATGAGGAAGCATTTCTTTTCCATACAGGGTGGTCAAACAGTAGAACAGGATTCCTAGAGTGGTCCTAGAGTATGCCCCAAGCCTGTCAGTGTTTAAGAGGGTTTGAAAAATGCCCTTAATAATATAAGTTAAATTTAGGCCACCCCTGAAGTGGTCAGGCATTCTATTCTATTCTATTCTATTCTATTCTATTCTATTCTATTCTATTCTATTCTATTCTATTCTATTCTATTCTA
>JAYDZK010000169.1:91391129-91422889 GCA_034509185.1 Euphonia xanthogaster
ATCCCATCCCATCCCATCCCATCCCATCCCATCCCATCCCATCCCATCCCATCCCATCCCATCCCATCCCATCCTGCCTTTATTATTCTACACTATTCTATTTTATCCTGTCCTACTCCTAGCCTAGCCTAGCCTAGCCTAGCCTATGCCTAGCCTATATTGCATGCATTGCTGTAAGTTCTTGTCTTAAGGCAAAAAAGGTCACCAATATGTTATTAAGCATAGAAGATGTCAAAGACCATTTATTCCACTTTAAAATTTATTTTTTCTTGCTAAAATTACATTTTTCATTTCAGGTTTTAAAGACTTAATACCATTTATTGGTCAAATATTAAAAGGTAGTTTTAGCCTTTAGGGATATTTTGTGATTTGCTTTTGTTCTAAAGTGCTAGGACACAATTGTATTATGTTTTCTCAAGCTCTTTGATACAATGCTGTTAATGTTGCTCAAGATAGATAAGTTTTTTTGAGTAATAAATCTGAACATGATTTACCAAAATGCTTCCCTCAGCCTCCAAAACTGCATTGTAAAGTCTCATTCTTTATATCTTTGAGATAAAATTATATAATTCCAGTGTTAGGATTTATTCTAAATATCAAAAATGCATGCAGTGCTTATACATTGTTATAGAGAGAAAAGAAGATATTGCAGGAACATCAGAACAGTGGGTTATTAATTACCTAAACAAGGAAAAAAGGAATATATAACTCCTCCTAAGGCTTTTTGGTTTGCAGGTGTCATTGACATGCAAGTCGAATTTTAATTGTTCTTGTATCTTAAAAGCTACTTTGTTTGGTCACTGGCCCAGCTTGTCTCAAGTATGGTTTACATTGCATTTAATTTTGTAGACAATATATCTTTATGTTTCTATGTCAGTAAGAATTTCAACAAGAAAGTAACTGAGCACACATCTTTGGAAAAACACCCTAATATTTAAAATTGGTCCAAAAGACTTCAAAATCTATCTTTAAAGATACTCTTCCTTTTTTTCCCCCACTATTTTATTGGTAGCTATGAGATTAATAGTTTGCTATTGAGTATTTTTCTTTTCTGGGCTAAATTATTTTTATGTTTTACACTGATTTAAAAGTAAGTCATACCATACTGCAGTGGGAAAATTGCACGTATCCTTAACTACAATTCTCTTTACATTTTAATGGTGTTTTTACATAATCTCCTCATTGAATATTCATCACAGATGATGTCTTAGCAAACTGACAGAAACTGTTCTGTTTACCCATTTATAATTTGAATTAGAGCCAAATAATGTCTTCCTCCCAAATGTGTTCTTACAGGGCACTATGAGCTGCATATTTGAGCAGATTGCTGTATGGTTTTGATACTAATGACCAGACATCATCTTTACTGATTCTGGTATATTTTTTATGAGATCAACAACAATGCAGGTCAAGAACAGCTCTACTCAAGTGATTATAAATGCAAAGACATAAAATCAAGGTGGACTCTAAAGAAATCAGCCTGTAATCATTAAAGTCAATCATATTTACCACTTCCTCTTAATACATATGAACCTCATGGCACAGGATGAAAATAAATATATTCATTATCACTGAGATGCAAAGGACATTTTCAACGAAAGTATGGGATTTGAGAAAGAACATTGAGGTGTCAGAGATTGGATTTTAAAGCCAAGACAGGTAGTCTTTTATTACCAAAAAGATTGAATATGTAATTAGGTTTTATGTTGTGCTTTTTATTTTTGGAAATTTAAACCATGAGAAGCATTGCTGAACAATGTTCAAAATATATGTGCTGTCATCACTATCATTATTTTTATGGCCTTTGGGCAAAAGAGTTTTGTTTTCTGACCATGATCTCTAAGAGAAGGTAAATATTTACTGTAGATGAATTTAAATATCTTCATAATTCATTTTATTAGAAGTAATTTTAATGTTTCAGTTCTCCTATATAGTTGTGGTGGGTTGATCTTGTCTGGCTGCCAGCTGCCCACCAAGCTGCTTTTTGCTCTTCCTACTCATCAGGTCAGGGGGCAACAATAAGATGAAAAAGCTCATGGGTCAAGGTAAGGACAGGGAGATCGCACACCAATTAGGTAAAATAAATCCAACTTTGGCAAGATTAATTTACAGACATTTAAAAATAGAGCAGAATGGTGAGAAACAATAAAAACTTTTTCTCAAGTCAAACTCTTCCCTATCCTTCCTGACTGAATGATGAAAAGGTGTTGGGAATATGGGCTGCAGTCAATTCATTAACAGCTCCTCTCTGCCACTCCTTCTTCACACTTTTACCCTGCACTATTGCATTGTCCTTCTTTTGGGATAGCAGTCATTCATAAACAGCTTGAATGTGGGTCCTTCCGACATGCTGCAGTTTATGATTTCTTTCCTTTTTATTTTTTCATGTAAAAATGTAATTGTAAATTACAAAGCTTGTGTCACATGCTAAGATTCTTATTACTTCCTAGACAGCAGGTTGAATTGAATTTTAGTTTATGAAAACAACAGTAATAATAATACAGGGAATTATTCAGAAAACAATTTGGTTTTTATTTCAAAACTACACTTGGACCAACAAGGCATGTTGTTGAATATTTTAAAAATAGAGTAGGAAGAAAAGCTCTAAAGAAAATGCAACTTTCAAAGTCAGTTTAAGTGATTTTGTTAGTATGAATGCCAAAATTTCATAATCATAACTGCTTGCTATTCATAATGTAAGCACAGGGAAAAGATATTTCCATGTTTTTATTCAGAATGAAGTTAACCTCGATGTATTTAAACTTTGTAGTGTATAACACTATCTAAAAACAGTCCAGATTTATGTAAAACCTTGGTGTCCTAACAATTCAATGTCCATGTAATAGTACTGAGATTTTGTAACAGGGATATGCATTCATTCATAGTTCCCTCATTCTCATCATGCATATAAATATTTTGTATTTATACTGTATATATAAGCAGTTTATATGTTCTAGCATTATTATTAAGAGTTTTTCTATATAAAGCATGTGTTTTCTTATTACAGCAAACACTTCAGTACACCAAAGATAGAATGAACTTGTTTGTCTATCCTCAAGTATCTGTTATGGTGTGAGATGCTCAGGTATTCAATGTATTACCAGCAAGGCTGATGTGTATGACACAGGAAAATCCATGTCCCTCTAGAAATGTGGTTAGACAAGATGCAAAGACATCTTATATGGCAAAAGATATCTGAGTGTGGACATCTGAAAGCAAGAAACACTATATGCTGACACACTGCTTAGTTTTCCTCTTGAAATTCCATAAATACTTCCATTACTTCAGAAAAGATACCTGCTTTATCAGAGTTTCTAACTTAGATCAGTATGGCCCAGACCTTTCCAGTCCCTATTTTAAATAGCATTAAGCAGTAGTTGTATACATTTCTAGTGAATTAATTTAACTGTCACATTGTATTTTTCTGAGGCATTTCTTTCTATAAATATTTTGTCATCTCCTTGTACCTCTGGAGGTTTTCCAGTGTTCACTTCAATTGCCTTTTTGCACCATACAGTGTGATGGCAAGATGTGTCACCCTTCTAAATGAAATAGTTTGTGCTCCCAGAACTATTATGACACAATAACAAGAAACCAATAAGCTCAAGTACTCTACTTCTCAAAGAAACAAGTGTTTATGGACCTTTCTGCTACTATTGACAGAGGGTTAGTACTGCACGAAATTATCCTTAAAATAAGTTTCATAGTGTTAGAATGCATGAAATAAAAGATTTATCCAACATGTTCCACCAAAAATAATATTTGACTTAGAATTAGTTAGTATGTATGGATTTCCCACAGTTAATTTTTTGTTTAAGGTCACAAATGCAAATCTGCTTTGTTATTTTGTTACTTTTATGTCCTGGACATTCCACTGACCCATATGTCATTACATTCAAAGGTATTTGAATTCCCTCAGTGAATATTGTACAATGATATTTGAGTTGGGACACATAGAATTCATTATATTTTAAGTTTTCTGAAATTTGAATATTTGTCATATATGGTTCATGTTTCACATGAAGTTTAAGTAACAAGAATTAAAATGTCAGAAAACTTTTGCAGAATTATGCCATTAAATAAGTAATTTTCAAGGACTTGAAATTAATTGCTTTAAGGACCACACAATAATAGCAGGGCTGAGATTTAGCACTTTGGATTCCCACATAGGGCTCTGTCTAGAGAATAGTTTGTGTATAGATGGATATGCACCCCTGATACTTAAACACTTCTTCATGTAGACCTTTATTTCATGTGCTCTATCAGATTCATATGCACTTTGAATTAATTAATAAAATTAACCTATTCTTTAAAGACTTTAGGAAGAAAGACAGCAGTCAAATGGGGTAAACTAAGTATTTTTCTCCTGCTTAAATTTTTAAGGCAAAAAAAAATTGGTGTGCTCAATTTATAAGTGATATTCTCAGCCTTTATTTAAGTCAGAGTTCTTATCTGGCAATTCATGTCATCTTAGTTAATGTGCAATTTGTGTTTAAAAAATGCTAGCTGGAGCTTTTAATTTTCAAATTTAAAGAACAGTTTTTTCAGATCTCCAGACAACAAATCTAAAAGTATTTCTTTAAAATGTTTTGAAAAAGATTTACAATAATAAAATAAGCACAATCAGAATTATTTTTGATGAATGGCAAGTAAATAGATGCATGTTTTTTTTAAGTTCATTTCCAGTTTTCAGTTTAAAACAAATGACACAGTGTTTCTTTAAAGCTTGTATTTCCATGTTTGTTTCCTACTGGCAGTTGGAGCAGCAGCAGGCGCAAAAATGAAAGCCATATATTTGGCATTTTTCCTTGGCAGAAAATGAGAAATAGATCATCCTACTATATCAGAGAGTTGTCTAAAATTGTCCAAAAGTGATAAATTCCAAACTTTTAGTGTGAACATATGAATAATTATCTCCTCTTGCAATTCTTCTTTTTATTATTTTAATTTTAGCTTTCAAACCTAAATCAAATTGATTGATAATTCATTAAAAATATGTCTCACATAAATGTGAAATATTCATTGGACTTAAATTTTAATGCTGTATACTATTCTGTGTACTTAGAAATGGTAACATATTTGTATACATATCAAACAAACAGAAAAAAGAAGAAGGAAAATGTTTCAATGATTAAGATGGCAAAGTGAAATTCGACATGATGTTTAGGCACTATAGCTGAAGATTAAAATCTAACTTGGCAACAAGCTGCTTCTCTGACTGAGTAACAGATTGTGGCAGCTCTGAAATCATCATTATGGGTTTTTTTTAATGTCTCCCTCTGCTGAAGAAACAAAACTGTGACTAAAAATGTGCTCATTCCTTACTGTGGATGTATTTAAATTCCTTAAGTAGATAATTAGTTATAGATCTATTTTACATAATTAACAGCTACCACTAAAAATGGCACTTCATATTATCAGGAATTTTATTATTCTTATTTTTGCAATTAATTCTCTATTTTTATAGGTTTATCTTCCAGCCACTGTGTGTCCATCCTTTTTATCCTATATATCAGAAAGTTCTTCCTTATTGGAGTAGTCTAAGATTAGTGTCAAATCACTTCATAACTTTTACTACATAAACAAAATGAGCTGATTTTTCTAAAGATTGTTCTTATTGTTTTCTTTCAAAGATCTCAGATTATTTGATCTCAATTAACTTGCTGAGGAAGGGCTATGTTGGTTATGGCAACTATGTTCAAAGTTATGTATGCTATCAATGGCAATCCAAAGAAAGAAAAGCTGTGGGGAAAAAGACAATCTGTGTTTACTTACCTGAGAAATGCTCCAGACATGGGACAGTTTCCTGATAATAGTCATTATAAAACAAACTGTTAGATTTTTTGGTACTATTTTATTAGTAGTATTAGTATTGTGATTTTGCTTTTTTCCTCCTTTTTTTAAAGTGTCAGCATTTTTGGTTTTACATTATTACTATTATATGATATATTATTATTCTTATTTCCTTCTTATCTTTGTTTAATTTCTACCAAGTGTGGTTATTAGGTTAATTTTCAAGTCATTAGTGGAGGCTAAAAAGAAAAGTAAATTCCTGAGAATGAGGAATATAAATTATAATGTCAATATTGAAAAATAAGCAAATTTATTTTTATAATTGCTTTTTAAGTAACTGCAGTTGTTGGATAATTGTAGTACCAAAAGCCTTAAACATTTCTTTAAAATAATGAACAGAATAATCTAAGTGTTTTCAAGAAATTTGTAGTCATTCAACAAAAACTGGAGGTATTAAAATTTTACAGAACAGGCCCTTGTATTGGCATCAATTTTATTTTGTCTGGTTGGAGCCTATTTCAGGCTGGTAGTTACAAATTATTAATTTTGCATCTTATTAATTTCAGCTTTACCTGTGCCTAATTATGAATAATATGGCTGGGATAAATATTTTACCTTTTTTAAGGGCTTTGAGGGAAAACGAATAACTTGATTTACAAAGGAATATGAAAAAAAAGTTATGTCATCTTTCACAATAAACCACCCATAAAATTTATGCATTATAGTACCTAGTTTTATTACTATGTATAGTCAATTTTTTATGTTTCCTCTTCCTCTGGATTTTGGCCATAATTACATTGCCACTTAAAAATTCGAGAGATATCACTTTAAGAGGGGTGGACTAGGGAAAGAGTGGAGTTTTGAGAGTTTTCTCAAAAAACCATTCTTCTATGTGTTCTCTAATACTGGCAACATCTTTTAAAATTGCTTCTATATTATGTTGTTCTTTAAGTGAAATAGGGGCTCCAAACCTTAGCTTAAAGCTCTGTTTTCAGAATCTGGCTCCATTCTTCTAAAAACTTAGAAAAAAATATTTAGGAATCTGAAAGACTATAGCAGTATTTCCATGTTTATGTCTATAGGAAAAAAAATTGAATATTTATGTTACTTTCGATATCTACATAGCAGCAGGGAGAAGACACAAAGTAGGAAAATACTGTTACATTTGAAGGAAAATACTGTTCCACTAAGTACCGTTACATTTGTCAATGAAATTAAATAACCTATTACAGTTGCAAGCAGCTTTTATAAAAAGACTTTATAACTAACACATTTTCTTTTTATTATTTTAAAATTTCTAATCATGGATGCTCAGGACTGTTTTATTTTCTGATTTTAATGTATGTTACTATAGTTTTACTCAGGCAATAAATTGTCTCACTGTATTTTCTCATCTTTAAGAGATGTTCCTTCAAGCAGGTCCTAGGTTTTTTTCTTTTTTTATTGTGGGTTGGGTATTTGTTTGTTTTTGTGGTTTTGGTTTTTTTTCTTTTCTTGGTTTGGGTTTGTTTTTTGTCTTTTTTGTGGGGATTTTTTGCTTGTTTTTCTTGGTTTGTTTGTTTTGGGGTTTTGTTTGTTTTCTCTTTGGGTGTTTGTTATTTTGTTTTTTAATTTTTTGTTTGGGTTTTTGTTTGGATTTTTTGTTTGTTAAATTTTTCATTGTTGACTTGATCTGCTATAATAGATATCTCATTGGGAGTTTTCATTTCTTCTTGCATCTTAGAAAAAAATTCGCTGCTCTTGCTTAATACTTTCTCTTTATTTAATGCATACATTTATAACACATATAAGTAATAATAAAATAGGCCTTTTTAGAAGTGAAAAGAACATGCACACCTAGGTGTTTTGGAGATGTAGCCCTGCCATGTGCCCTATTGCTTCCTCCAGGCAGAATGTCCATACAGGCATTTCCTACAACTCTGGTGCTGTTTTTATCCATTGTTTACAACAGCAATTTTGCCAGCGTAAAGTATGGGAGTATCTAGGATAAAGGAAAAGATTTCAAATTAAAAACTAACTATGACAAATTCACTTGCAGAATTCTTGTATAGGTACCTCCTTAGGTGTCTCATATTTTTAGGCTTTTTCTTGTTTTCTGTTTTCACAGTCTGTTTATCTAATAAGAAGTAATCATTTGGAATTGCTTATAAGGGAATTTTGTCTCATACCTTTTAGAAAGCAAATAGGATCATTCTTCTGTAAGAAGAATGTAACTGATTGTCCAGAAATAAACATAGCATATTTGAAAGCAATTTTCATGTTTCCAGTTTTTCTAAATGAAAATTAATTATTTTCTTCATTTAATCTGTTCATATTAGGCATATGTAAATGGTGATGGCAAAAATAGTATTACTGGAATTTTTAATTGCAAAACAAAATTGAATCTGGATAAGCACCACAGAGCTGCTTTTTCCCTCCCTTGGTATATTAATCAATATTGTTTACCCACATGTGTAGTATATTGTGGTATATTGTGATATTATTGAATCATCATTAGTTTTTCCTATGCTTTACTCATATCTATATCCATACAAAACTGTCTTATATTCTTCAATCTGCCATCTAACAAATCTTAACAATTCTTCTGACAATTCAAATCTTTATCTACACACAAATTTTAACCAAATAGATATGGGTAAATATTAGTTTCCCATAGTCATCAAAACTCCCATATAGTCATTAGAAACAGTAATTCTAAGTGGTAGTTTGCTCCACTGCAAGACAGCTAATATGACTTGTGTCAGTCTCACTTAAGGGCTTGGTAAAATTTTGGAGAAAATTATTCTGGGAATTATTGAAAAACACCTGAGGGATAACACAGTCAATGGTCGCAGCAAGCAGTTTTTCATGCGGGGAAAGTCCTGCTTGACATACTTAATTTCCTTTTATGATAGGGTAACCCACCTAGTTGATCAAAGGAACCCAGTTGATGTGATCTTTTTGGATTTCAGTAAATTTTTTAATAATATGTCTCACAGGATCCTTCTGGACAAAATGTCCAGAACTAAGCTGCATAAACACATAATGTGGTGGGTGAGCAACTGGCTCATGGTTTGGCCACAAAGGGTGACAGTGACTGGGGTGACACCAGACTGGGGACCTGGCACTAGTGGGGTTCCACTGGGCTCCATCCTCAGCCCAGTTCTCTCACACATTGTCATAAATGACTGGGAAGCAGGACGGGAAGGAATACTGAGCAGGCTGCAGTTGATACAAAACTGGGAGGAGCTGTTGACTCCCTTGAAGGCAGGGAGGCCCTGCAAACATACCTCAATAAATTAGAGTACTGGACAATCACCAGCCACAGAAAGTTCAACTTGCCATAAGAAGGCCAAGTGCTGTATTCTACACCTGGGGTGGAGCAATCCTGATTGTATGTGTAGATGAGAAACTGGAATCAGATCTGTGGAAATGGACCTGGGGGACCTGGTCACAGAATAACAGAATCAAAGAATAACAAGGTTGGAAGAGACCTTCAAGATCATCAAGTCCAACCCATGCCCTATACACCTTAACTAAACCATGGCACCAAGTACCATACCCAGTTCTCTTTTCGAACACATCCAGGGATGGTGACTCCACCACCTCCCCAGGAAGGTACTCCAATATTTTATCACTCTTTCTGTGAAAAAAACTTGCTCCTAATATCCAACATATATTTCCCCTGTCACAGCTTGAGACTGTGTCCTCTCGTTCTGTCAGTTGTTGCCTGGAGAAAGAGACCAACCCCCACCTGACTACAACTGCCTTTCAGGAAGTTGTAGAGAGTGATAAGGTCACCTCTGAGTCTCCTCTTCTCCAGGTTAAAACAACCCCAGCTCCCTCAGTTGTTCCTCACAGGGTTGTGTTCCAAGCCCCTCACCAGTTTCGTTGCCCTCCTCTGGATGTGCTCAAGCATCTCAACGTCCTTCCCAAACTGAGGGGCCAGAACTGGACCCAGCACTCAAGGTGTGGCCTCACCTGTGCCAAGTAGAGATGCAATGACCTCCCTGGTCCTGCTGGCCACACTATTCCTGATACAGGCCAATAGCAAGCTGAATATAAGTGAGCAGTGCCCTGGCAGCCAGGAGGGCCAACCCTGTCCTGGGGGGCATCAGGCCCAGCATCGCCAGCTGGGCAAGGGAGGGGATTGTCCCACTCTGCTCTGCCTGGGGCACCCTCACCTCAATTGCTGGGGGAAGTTTTGGATGCTACAATATTAAAAGGATATTAAACTTTGAGAGAGCATCCAAAGGAGGGCAGCAAAGATGGTGAAGGGCCTTGAGGGGAAGCTGTATGAGGAGCGGCAGAGGGGACTTGGTCTGTTCAGCCTGGAGGGGACTGAGGGGAGACCTCACTGCAGTTACAGCTCATTTTGAAGGGAGGAGGAGGGGCAGACCCTGATCTCTTCTGTGTGGTCACCAATGACAGGACCCGAGGGAATGGCCTAAAGCTATGTCAGGGGAGGTTTAGGTTGGATATCAGGAGCCTGGCTGGGCACTAGAACAGGCTCTGCAGGGAAGTGGTCACAGCACCAAGCCTCAGGCACATAGTGTGACTCTTGGGGCTGTCTCGTACAGGGCCAGGGACTGTACTCAATGATCCTTGTGGGTTCTTTCCAACTCAGGAAATGTTATGACAGAAAAGTGCCATTTTCTGTCCACCAACTGTGAAAAGAGCAATGGTTGCTTACTGTTTACATGTTAGAATTTAGTTTCTATGAGTCACAGTAAAGGAATACAAGTTAGTCCTCTTAACCCTCAACCATTTGAAGGTCTTTCCAAAAGATTTTATGTGTTAGCACAGAATAACTATTATCATGGAAATTAAGATAACAAGATTTTGTTTAATAGTGTGTAATATATCTTCACAATGTATCTCCCATAAAGGAATGTTTCTTGTCACATTTCCTATATGCTTAGCCAGAAGCTTAAAACTTTTGTTTATGGTTTATATCCAATTACTTTTTTTTCTGACTTATTTTTGTATTTAAAAGGTGAACATTCATATTTGCTTTTAAATTGTTGTGTAAAAGAATTTGTGAGTCTAACCAAATGTATTATCTGGAGTAAAACCAAATGTATTAGTTAAATAATATATTACCATCTATTTTCATGGAATATTCTATTAGGTTTCCTCCTCCTTATGAAATAATAATTGCATTAAAAGTCTTGCAGTTATTTTATTGCCAGGAACAACTCTCTTTTTTGTGCTTCTGCATAATTTTTGCTTCATTTTGGCTTTATTAGTCTTGATTTAATAATGAAATTTCACATGTTAACCACTGATATTATCTAGGAATAATAGAATGTACACCAGGAGAAGATGAAAATGTATATTGTTTTATCTGAAGCATATTGCCTGAAAATCATATAATTATTGTAACAATGGACAGCCAAGGCATGAGACCCAACAGCAGGGCTTTAGGAAAGGCAGATCCAACCTGATCTCCTTTTAGATGACCCCCCTAGTCAATGAGGGAAAGGCTGTTGATTTTCTCTGCCTGTAGGCTTTTCTTTGGGTTACAAACAAAAGCAACATAGTACAATTTAAATATCACCGAATCTAGTGGCTTAATTTCTTCTCTACAGTTCATTGTACTAGACTTTTCTAATTCCAACACAGAAATGAGGTGGCCTGGCTTTATTTTTTTAATACTGAGAAAGTTTAAACAACTAGCTTAGCTTGGATGATGCTTTTCTTCAGGGCTAAAAATTGATTGATATGCATTTTGCCTTGATGATCACATAGCAACAAATTGAAGTGGATGGAAAGTGAAGTTTTTCCATTTGTTTCTTCCTAAAAAAGGAGCATAATAAAGCTTGTGCTGAAAGCTCAAATCTGACCCAAATGTTGTTTCTACCCACAAAACAGAAGAAAAATTAACTACATCACATGCAATGGCTGATGTTGACTGAAAGCTTATCCAGGAATATCTCCAAAAGTTACTATAAAGATGAAGTGAATAATTTTGTGGAAAATCACTGACTGTCTGCACTTTCATGTCAAGTTTTTTGCAAAAACCTTTTGTATCAAATTACAAACAGGTACAATCTCCTGATATATGTGTACATATATATCAGCTGCAACTACTTGCCAATACTGAACTCTAAAACTGCTTGCCTTAGAATTGCTCTCTTGTAGAAACTAAGTCCATTTTCATACTTTATTTTATCTTAAAAAATTATGGTTTTGTAAATAACTTTTCAAAGAATTCTGAGAGATATGCTTGCAATTTCTTGGCAATTCATGACTCGACATTATGTGGAATCACAGTTTAATGTTAGTAATTTATACAAGGAAATTCATGCTTTTAAATTTCTGTGAACCAGCCTCCTCCATCTTTTTATGAATTGGTAGTTCAAATGTTCTACCTTGTTATTGTATAATCTAACAGATAAGAATGTTTTAATATACTTCCAATACTAGGTATAAAATTTTTATATAGTTAAATATATATATACATACTAGATATATACAGTTTAAAAAAAAGAAAATAGATTTCTTACTTCAACAATGAACAATTATCACCAGTTAGTGGTGACTGGCATCTTTGTATTTTAGTATGTGATACTTCTGAAGCATTATGGCAGTAACTTGCTCCTAAGTATGAGAAAATACAGAAGTTTCTGCACTTGTGCTCTTTCTAGGTATCTTTCAAATATAATTATTGCGTCATGATTTGATTTATAGTAGGCAAATAATTCAAGAATGGAACAGGTTAGATAACATGTGGGAATGTTTTGAAGTAACTGAGTTATTTAATTTTAATAGGTCATAAAGCTTGCTTTTGAAGAGTTTGAACTGGAAAGAGGCTATGATACTCTTACTGTTGGAGATGCTGGGAAAGTTGGTGATACCAGAACAGTGTTGTATGTGTAAGTAAAAAAACTTCAAAAATTTTCCTTGGAAATTTGCTGTCATGTTGTTTCTTCCAGACCAGGAGATATCTACTTAAATTTGCAATATTAATGTATGGAACTTTATAATTAATGTAAGCTTAAAATTCAAGTGCTGTCAATGAAGATTGTTCATTACAAAGCTCAGTCCAAATAATTAGTAGCATCTTTATAGGCTTTGACATTAGGGACTAAATGTTCCTTTAAAAAACAACTCCCTGTATAACTGTAATTGTATTCACAAGCAATTAAGAGAATAGAAAAATAAAACGCTTGGATTTCAGTGAACAGAATATACAACATGTGTAAAAAAATAAGGCATTGATTGATTTAAAAATCTGAATATTCAAAACTGGATTTGTGTATTAAATGTTAATGAAAGGACATAGTCCACTTTTCAGTAAATTTAAACATGCTTTATGGAATAATATAATATAATGTCACTGATGGTGTAGGAATTTAGATAAATTTGAAGGAAAATTCCAGACTAGATAGCTGCTCTTAATATACAGCTCTTCAGTACTGTCTGGACTAATGGAAATAATAGAACCCTGTACAGATTCATTAATCTCATCTACCTAAACCATCTCATTTTTGTTGCATACGCTAATTTTTTTCTTACTAATGAGAGCTTGTGGTTAACAAGATATTTTGGCTGCCACCTTTAGAGAGTTAAGTTATCATGTGAATCCTGGTCACCAAACACAGACCAAAATTAGAAATTTGATAAATTATCAATGACTAAATAAGAGAAATTAGCAGCATTTAAGCCACAACAACATGACTGTCTTTATCCAACAGATAAAAATCTGTTGGATGAAGACAGCATTGAACACATTTGATAAAAAGAATCCATTGTAGTTTTATATTTTGAGAGAGTTTTAATCCATATAAATAATTGCCATTTAGTTTCCTTTACTTAATTATAGCAAATGAGTGCTCTTAACATCCACATATTTTATTTTAAATAAACTAGAATGCTTTTGCAGAGAGAGATCTGAGGACAATATTTCCATTATATGTATTGGTTTATGAATATAAAAAATTATTAATTGTTAATTTCTGAACTGTCATATCAAAGACAGTTTTCTATTTCTTAGAAAACTCCTAGTTTAATTTGGCTTAAAAGTTACGATGAAGAATTATTGAATTATTTGCTCAATGCTTGTTTTTATTGGGTTGCAATATTAAGTATCTGCTACGGAGTAAATTGAATTCTATATTCTGAGTATCTGAAAAAGGAAAAAGAAAAAAAAATGAAAGCAAACAAAGAAAACCCCTGTTTTGAGGTCTTACACATTATACTAACAAGAAAAACATGAACTGGGAATGGATTTCCACACCAAAACCAAAAAAGTTTATTTTTTCTTGTATTTTGTCGACCAGTTGTATAATGCAACAGTCCTCTGGTGAGGTTGATTTAATTACTTGTAACTCTGACAAAAAGGTTTGCATTTTTTTTCTTTTTAATTGGGATATGTTTTTGCTCATAGAGATTGCTAAACTCCTCAAGAGTCAAGTCTTTAAGTATTAAATTTTCCATCCCAAACTGTTGTTTTCTACACTGTGCATACTTCATAGGTCAAAACTTGCCAAAATTATGTCAAATTTAAAACTAGGTGTCAGTTTTCTTTTTTTACCTTTCCATTTGAAGCCATTTAGCTTGTGACTACCTAGTTCATATCTATTTTCCATGACTGTGCAAAAAATAAAAATAAAAATTTAAAATATTATTATCTCATATTAATTGCTATTTAATTAGCAGGACTCCATAATAATATCACCACCTGTAACTTTTTTCACTTTAATAACATTTTAAAAATTCTGTAGCAGACATCCACTTCTAAATCCATCACTGGCATTTCTAGAACTAGTAGGATGGTCTCACTAGAGAAACACTTTATTTCAATAATTTCTTCAGTATATTGTTTTTTTTATTAAATTAGCAACTGTTTTATCCCTATTACTCCACAGCCCATCATGTAGGATTATGGTACAGATTTGATCCTACCATCTTTACTGTAAATTGTATGTTTGATGAAAGTGAAATCTATGCAAATAAATTTATCTGCCTTTTGGGTAGCAAAATTAGCATTACACTGAAAATCTTTTGAGAAACGAAATTATTAATAACTGAAATACACTGGAATATAGGAAGGCCCAAGGACAAAACTGTAGTCTCATGATAATTAATAATGAATCTGAATTTCTATTGAGACAATGTTTTGAAGTTATTAAATGCTGGATTGTATCATGCATGTTATACTTAAACAGCATCACAAATAAGCGCCATTTCACTTGCTGTTCAGAAGGGTCTTCCATAAATGCAAAGTAACATCTCTCATAAAACACTAAGTCCACTTGTAGATATATTATCATGAGAAAGTTCATAACTAAATGTCAGAGTGCTTTTCTTATAAAAAAGTTTTTATTAGTTGGTTGTAATAACATCTGTTACATTTAATGAGTTTTGAGCAGCACCTTCAAGTTTCTTATTAATCCCAGGAGAATGAAGGAGCTTACAGCAAAGACTTTTCTGGCTAGATTTAATTTCTAAATTTCTCAGGGCATCTTAAAGAAATAATACAGCTTTTCTTACACTCTTCATGCTTCTGTTGGCAGACAAAATGCCCGAATTTCTCAGAAATTATGCAGAATATCGCTGTGGAATCTCATGCATTTAATTCTAAAACTTTATAGCTTTTCTGATTTAGTTTGAACACAATATGCTAAAATACATATCTTTCTAAATTCAAGTCTAATTGTAAGTATTTGAATCTTTCAGCTTAGCAGAAAACTGTCATGTCTCAACATGTAAGCCTCAGCCCCATGCAAAATTTTTCAGTTCTCAGGTGCTAAAGACATCAAGATGGTAGCTACCTCTTTATTGGGTGTTTTACTGTAAATTTAAACATTATAAACAAACATTATATTGTAAACAAACTCAAACTTTATAACGAGTTTGGTCGTGCCAGGATGTTTATAAGCCAGTCAACTGTCTAAAGGCAGGTTGGTAAATAGGGGACCTTTAAATACTGTATGGAAAGACGATTGAGGGAGTTGAGAGTCCTGATATATAAATGACCTGTCCTAGCACAAGCTTTCCATAATGTCTGAACTCTCATCCATTAGCAATTGTCTGCGTAACATCAAACCTGTAGCACTACATCTTGAGGGGAATATGAAAGAATCTTGATGTTTAAAAAGGACAAAAAAAGAATGAGTAGACTCCTCATCTTTATTTTTTTTTGGACAAAATTGTGAAAATAATTAGGAAAAGTATTTTAGCTTCATGAAAGATAGCACTGAGATCATACAAAACCCAATACACTTTGATGAAGAGCAGCTTATTTGAAATCAGTTTTAGACATTTTTTGAGAGTCTAGTGGGCATATTAATTAAGGATCTTTTGGGTTTTAATTTATTAAAATATTTCATTTTAATATTTATAGTAAACTTTTCTAAAAATTGAATCAACAGTATCTTAAATAAAGGGGGATATTCTCATCAATTTTATGATTTCTAACAATTTGTCATCTGTAATCCTTACTTGTTGGAAAATTCAGGAATCTTCATAGATTATGTAGGCTGAGATGTTTAGCTCTGGAAAATATTAATACAAGATTTAGATTAAATAATATTAATCTAAATATGCTTATATTAAAAGTTTTGGAAGCAGTTATTCCTTATATTTAACAGAGTTTAGCTGAAACTAGTGACTACCCTTTCAAAATAATTCATTAGTGGTCATCATACGTTTATCAGTCAGGATGTTTCCTTCAATGTCCTGTTTTCTGTTTTTAAATTCTTGTGTATTAAACAAGCACATTACTTTAGAAGGTCTATTTTGCCTCCAAATGCTATGATTTATGTTTTTCTTTCAACATTTACATTAAATCTTAATTTTTTTAAAATTATTCCCTTAATGCATGAATCTTTTAACTACTTCCTGTACAGAAAAGTGTTCGTTGTTTTTTCTTCAAAACCAAGAAAAAACTGCACATTGGTGATTTAAAGCCAATTCATTATGTCAGCTATTTCAGGACACAGTAAAAACATCCATGGTAGTAAAATGCTTTTTAGTAAACCTTTATCCTTTTCTTTTATTCATACAAAGTTTGGAACCTTACTGGGGGCTTGGAAAAGAACCTACCCTTTCATAACTGGTAAAAACCTGTATTTCTGGTCCTGTAGACCATTCTGAATAGCTTGGATGTGGCCTCTTGTGGATGACTAAGGAGAAAGCAAACTGTTGCAAAAAATTCCTTTCAATTAGTCAATTCAAATTCAACTCTAATCGAATTTTCTGACCTGTGATCTGTTCAGGCTAGTGAGAAGCTCCACTTAGATTTGCCTCAACGTTTTTAATTTCCTTTATGTGGAGATGAACTGAGGTTCATGTCCACACAAAATGAAGTTAGCACCAGCCAAACTGCCTGAATGGCTGGTCTGCAAGTTTCGGTTCATGAACTTGAAGATAATCTGATTTTGAGATGATTATAGACTGGGAAAAACTCAGAGTCAGTAACAGCATGTGTTGGTAGACAGGTCTGCATTCCCTAAACATTTGACCTGCTTTATCTTCTATCCTAGTTAAGAATGTAGCTCTATGTATGGAGCCATTCTCAAGGAATAAAACCAAACAGAAACAGCAACAAAACTCCAACCAAACCAGCAAACAAAGCAAAACAAAAAAACAGGCAGAAACTACCACCACCAACAAAATGACTGTACATTTTACTGATTTCTGCTTTTGTTGTTTTTTTTTTTTTTTTTTCTTTTTTGTTTTTTTTTTGGGGGAGGTGGGAGGGAGGGGGGAATTGTTTTCTCCTACTTTCTTCTTTTCCAAAAGTCTTGGCCGTCTTCCTATACCCCTAGATGTGAATCTGAGGAAGCAATTGTATTTTGTTTGTTTATATCTGCCATCTATGGATAGACCACTAGCATTTTGAAGGGAGAAGACTCTGCCTATTTGATGAGTTTACCTTATTCAGTTGTGGCTTTTTATTTGCTTCTTTTTTTCTTTTCTTTTTTTTTTTTCTTTTTTTTTTTTTTTTTTTGCTTGCATTTTATAGGGGCATTTATATTAATTGAAAGTATTCCATCCTACTCATAAAGACTTAGAATTTGAGGGTTCATCCTATCTGTGTTCAGAAATTATCAGTGTAGGTCTGATTAATCAGATTACTGAGTATAAAGAGAGCCATTTAAACAGTTGTTAGTTGGTACTGCAATAGGTTTACACATTTAAATAGCCATTGAGAAATTTTTGCACAAAGCCCACAAGTTTCCCATTGTCCTTCAAAGTGTCCTTTACATTTTCTTTCTTTGTATATGTATTTCTGCAGGTATTTCCTAAACTACTTTTGTTTACGTTGCTCACTGTCTGGTGAGGTATCTTCCTTTCCTATTTAAATGAATGTCCCAACTTTATCAACATTCATTATTTTATCTTCAAGAGAATGTTAAATATTCTGACTATACCTAGCATCACTTTGAAGCTGTACAGCTCCCAATTAACTTAATAAGCAGCTCAGTTTTCAGACTAAGCAGCTGCTTTATTTTCATTCCTACACAGGTCAAACTGAACAATCTAGCTATTTATCATTGTTTCCTGATTTCCTTACTTATCCAAGCTAAGCACTTTTTGTGTGTTTGCATATGCTGAGCTATAATGGATTTTTGTTTTCCCTCCTTTTCTGCACCTATAGTATCACAAAAATCGAATACTTACTAAGGTCATAACTAGAAATCTTATAGATCATATTCAAGCAAACTCAGCCATTTTATCAGCAGTTCCAGGTGCTGTGTTCAGTAGTAATGAGTAAGCACATTCTTCTCACATGCGGATTGTGGTTTTAAATTTTATTTTCAATATATCTGAGTAAGAACCCAAATTGTTGTAGATATGGGATATAGTCACTTGTTCATAACCTTGATTGAAGACCGAGAGAATTCCTAAAACTTGTCTCATGCTTCCTCAGTTCTCACCTTGTTTCTGCTCAGCCTCTCCTTTTATTATGTCTTTGCATTTAAGTTTTAACAGTATTAACATCTGGCTTACTGTATTTAAATAATATGTTTTTGAAATAATCCATACACTGTGTTCTTGAGAAATTCTGCTTCTAGAACGTCTTATCTTGGTTTGGCACATCATTAGTTTTATTTACCTGATGCCTATTTGTTTTGCATGATCAAGACTGAGGGCTGGAAGAAAGAGAATTTTCTGGTTTGTATCTGATAAAAGTTTAGTTAGTGACATTCTACTGCCACTTCTTATGTGTGACTTTTCCCACTGCTCTTTGTAAAACTGTATACCTATCACCAGGATCTGAATGGTTGTTCAGGACTGGAACCTGATTATGCACTTGTTTTTCACTATTAAGAAGCAATCTTTCCTAATGATTCCTTTTGACACACAATTTTTTGGTATCAGAATTATGGATGTGTAAGTGACACTACTGACAAGTGCTGAAGTTTTTTGATGGGATTCACCAGTTTGCCTTATATGTGTTGTATACTGCACTGTACCTATCTATACAGAGCTATCACACATTACAGTGTGAGAAATAGCAGTTTCTCTGAAATTTGAGAGATGACTGTGAGTTATTTGAATGGAGAGAAGTGATTGTAGTAAGTTCTGGACACACAGGCTGTAAGGCATGTAAAGCAATTTTCTTCGCTTTTAAAAAGCATGGCAGAAAACCAATACTGATCCCAACAGGTGATCTCTCACACCTGTGATTTCTCACAACTTAATTACTTAATGGAAATTTTAGGTAGTAACTAGCTTTATCAGAAGAGTTTAATCATTGTTGAATGCATTCATTCAAAATATTTTTTTTCTATTATTTCACATTGTTCTATTTCATATAGAATACTTCATTTTATGAGAAAAAACAACTGATTAGAACAGAATGTGAATAGCTTAAAATGTCTTTTGTGGTAGTGGTGGTGATAGTAGCAGTACTAGTAATTTATGCATCTACAAATGATTTTGCCATTTATCCTTCATACAGACTCACTGGATCTAGTGTTCCTGATCTTATTGTGAGCATGAGCAACCAGATGTGGCTTCATTTACAATCTGATGACAGCATTGGCTCACCAGGATTCAAAGCTGTTTATCAAGGTATGAGCTAAATTAACTATTTTAAACTTATGTTGTACCTTACTTTGTTATATCCCAACAAACTAATTTTAAATAGGAATTTAGTCCTTTCACAAACTGAAGTGTTTTTATGCTGTCTCTATGGTCAATTAATAGTAAATGAAGACATGAATTTTCAAATACCTACAGAATAAATAAAAATATTTGCAAGTAAAAAAAAGTTTATTGTTCCAATACTTTTTGCTGGGAGGTCAATGGAGACTAAAAATTTCTAATATATTTGAAAGGTCCTACATTTTATATTCTGCTAACCTGTATCACATTGGATACTATTTGAAAAATATTGTTAATATTCTAAAACATTATTGGGGTACTTATAAAACTTATTTTCATTCTTTACTGAGAATTTTCACAGATCTAAGTCAAAATTAGTATGTAATGAAAGCAACAAAACAGATATATTGTATATTATTGTGGAAATTAGGAAGTTGTATGGAATTGTGGAAATTTAACCAAAAAAAATGATCTAAGTTACCCTAGCTTCATTTGTGTTGCTTCTGTCTCAAAGAAATGAGAACTTTTGCAATATAAATATCTTGGGTTTTTGTTGGTTTGTTTTTTTTTGATGGTGTGAAATTCAGTACCTTCTGAAGTTGATTAATTGTAGTAAAAAATATCTCTTAGTATATCTCTTAGTATGCAAGCATATATTGAGTTTTTCCCTTTCCATAGGTAGTATAGACCTGCAGCTAAAAAGAGCTCTTTGTTATTAACATCTGGTATAATTTTCTGTTAATTTCCATGTTAATTAGTTTACCTTAAGGATAAGGGAAAACACTTGATACTATTTTCAATAGTACCTTATGGGCACATATGATGAAAACGATTTGATAATAATCTTGTCAAAATTAGTTTTGTACAAAAGATGCTGCAAAACATTGAGAGATTTTTCACAGTTCAGTAACTGAAAGTAACTGAATTAGAAGAGGGATCTTCTCCTTAAACATTGTCCATAAACTGAAGTACCCTGTGTTTCACTTCATTTCTAGTTACCTTAATTCTTCAATACTAAAACAGGCAAAATAAAGAATGGAAAGTTATGGAGATGTTAACCTCAAGTTTAGAAAGCTATACTTTTATTGCAGTAAGGACATTAAGGCTTCCCAGAGCAGGTTTTTAGAAGTAGGGTGTGTGGTTGTGACATATTGTAAACGTCGAAAGGAACAGGAAGGGGAAATATTCCCCAGTGGTCAGCTAGGAAACACGGTGCTACTTTTCCATAACAATTGTTTTCTACTGGTGGTCTCTCCTTTGAAGCAGGTGGTGATGATAGCAGTGATTTGGGTTATACTGCTACCATTATTTTTCCCTAACACTGTATTTCTTTGGGACTCACTCAAGCTCACTATTTGTTATTCCCATTCATGGTACTGGTTGGAGCATGATAGTCAGATCAACTGTTTAGCATTCATAGTTTAAGTTTCTGTGAGCACATACTGCTGGAAAATATTTGAGCATTTTAATTATTATTTTCTACTTTATGCACCATGTTTTGGTTTTCTTTAGTGTGAACTAAAATCAAAAAAATAAGGAAAAAAGAGGAGAAAGAAGGTGTGATTCTCATGAGGGTGGCCATCACTTCCCATGAGAGTCCTCTATAACAACACTACTGACATTTGCAGGTCCATGACCATGAGAGTAACCATATGAGAACAAGGACAATTACAGAGGCTTTTGAAACACTGTCCCAATTGCTTAAGTATGATGTACAAGAGCTGTGAATGAAAAAGCAGATGCAGGCTTGTAGCCCTTCTCTGGCTAACATATTAAAGAATCTTAAGACATTGCACCATGCATTAAGCCTGTATAGTTACACAGCTCAAGTATGTTTTATTGCATGAGCACAATAACATACTCTTTATCTAAATTAATCTTACCCCTTCTTGTCCCTTCTGTCATGATTTTGTCTTCTGCACTTGAGAAATTTCTAGGATTTGTGTTTATTTAGAAAATAGGTTGTCTTTAAAAAATTAACTTATGCAATACATTCAATGGAAATAGTGATTATAAAGTGGAGAGAGAGTGTTGGCAAAAGTTATGTATCTGAAATTTACACTGTTTCCTCAAACCTTCATATTTTCCTCAAAATTATGAACTTTACCTTCTCATAACCCTATGAAAAAGTTCAAAAATTTAAAATTTATATATCAGATGATATATTATTTCTGCTATAATTTTTTTCTGGTATTTCTAATGTAAATTATTCTGTTGTCATTTCTGTATTTATCTAATGATGTTATTTTATTTATGGAGTTCAACCTCTTATTTTTGGGGACTTTCTGCAAACACCTGAAGTACACAATCTGTGTTTTGCAGTAGCAATATCATCTCTTTGATGAAATATATTGTTATCATTTGGCATTTGGACTTTGGCTTTCAGTCTTGTTTTCCAACCAGTTGTGGGTTATTCTGCATTTTTTTAGTTTTGCAAGTCAGTTTCAGAATTCTAAAGTGCGAAATTTTTACAAGATAAAAAGTATAGTAATGTTTTAAGATGAGGGTGAATTATAGCTTTTTCTCTCATTTCAATGGTATCATTAGTTTTATTAGATTTTTCTCATCTTTTATTGTTGATGAGACTTTTAACCATCTGCACCCTCAATACATTTCCTGCTTTAGGCTAAGTATAAAGTTTAAACTTTTATCCTGTCACAAGGTGCCTGAATAAATCTCCTTCCCCTTGATTAGCAGTCAAAGAACCTGTCTAAAAGTAGAATCTCATTTTAATTGTGAGAAAGTTAATAGATTGTGACATGTAACCTCAAGGACACTGTCTTTGTGATTGCAGTTAGCTAAAAAGAAGGCAAACTGCAGTTTTTGATGCCTTATATGTGTTCTGTGGACACAAAGTAAAGGACATCCTTATTTGAATCTTTTTTTCCCAAAAAGTTGTGAATTTTTCTCAGGATTGGAACATGATTTCTCATCCTCTTGGGATACATTTTACAGCTCACCTACCAAATCTTTGTATCTATTTTTTTTTCTTTCTATTTCTACTTAAATTACATCATAGTCTATATGATGTTATAACTTAACTTCATCTCACTTTAAATATTAAGAAAGGATATTAATGACTTAGTTCACCTATCTTACATTATTAGCATGTCCACCTAAAAATGGCATGAAATTATGCTTGTAAACGAACTGATATGCATAACAGATTTTATGTATGAGTAGTAAATTTAATCCTATTTACAATTTGCCTATGGGATAAAGAGAGAGGCAAGTCTTACCTAGTTCTTTTGCCTCTTCCTTGGCTCACCTTCAGAAACACATTATCATCAGAGATGTAAGGTTCTCTATATTCTCACTATTCCAGTTTTTGTAGTCTGCCCTATTAATTATGTTTCTTGGACTGTAGAATACAGTTCTCCAAGAGCTGGAGCCACAAGAAAAAATTCAGACATAGGTCCTGTAGAGATAGCTCCTGGAAAGAGTTTTGAATATAGGGGAATAACACTGTATTGGTATCGGTGTACGCACTGGAAGGTGACCAACGGAAACCCAGATGGTAAAAGAAGTGCTGGTACTGTTTTTTAACTCCAGGAAATTGACAAACAGCTACCATGTTAGCAAATACAAGAGATCTTGGTTTGTTTTGTTTTTTTTTTTGCCAGTCATACTCAGTATCATGCATTATAAAGACAAAAATAATTTAAGCATTACCTCTATGTAATTAATAAGTAAAATGCAAGACTACAGGCATTAGTCTTAACACTGATGAAAAACTTTCTAAACCGTGTTAGAACCACATTATTATTGCTAAAATAAAAGGCTGTTTATCCATACTAATAACAAAAAGTAAAAAAGCTGAAGAATGATCCTACCATTATTATTTTCAAAAAAAACTAATGTATAGATTGTATTTGAAGGTCCTTCATTCTCTATTATAGATCCCAGATATCTTAACAGAATGGTTTAATATCATTCAAAAAGAATCCTCTATAAGGATATTTTCAGTGAAAAGGCCAGAAATTTAAATTCTTCTGTGTTTGAAGAATGAGATACATTGTAATAGCACACTTAAGTGTTTCAAAGGATCTCAGCTGAAATCCTCTCCAATTATTATTAATGTCAGTTTTCCTAACTAAAGCCAAGACGACCAGGTGTCACTCCACAGGTCTTCATAAATTAAACAAAATTACATTATGCATTTCACAGCTGATACTTCATGGTAGAACCCGCTAACATTTCTCCATGTTTATACAGAACTGTAACGTGCTACTTTGAAGCCAAAATTTTCAACAAAAAAAAAAAAAAAGAGAAGAAAACATTCACAGAAAAAAAAATACAGTATTCAGGCTGTTGTTAAGAGAGTTTTCAGAGTTTCAGCAACAGAGATGTTTAAAAAGTAAAGAAATTGTACAAATGGACTGTAAGTTTTAGTTATATTTCTAATATAATTTTTTCTTTATAGCTGGATATTTATTAAGATTATGAAAGACCTCAGTGTATTTTCTCCATACAAGGGTCATATCTGAAGTCCTAGTATGCAGTCTCCTGGAAGAATACCACAAACCTACTGAATGGTAATCTTGATGAAGGTTGTTGCTGATCGCCCTTGTTGAAATTGCTTCAGTCTGAATAAATTTTTAATATGCATTAGAACAGCGCATGGCAATTTCTGACCTCTCTGGTTAAATAGGTTTAGGCTCAACAAAAGTACTTATTTTGAATTAATAAACTGATTACAGATTTTTTTTAAGGTCAAACCTTATTGTCAGTCCTGCCATGCAATGATTTTGTCCCTTTTTTTTTTTTTTTTGATAGTACCATATATATAAAGAACAACATGACATACACACTAATACATATAATATGCACAGAGTGATGAAAACAATATCATGCCACCATGGTCTGGTAATATCAACAAAGTATGTTGATGTACTAATTTTCTAAAATTCCACTGATGTTGATTTTACATACAATATGTAAAGAATTTGTAATTAACTTTTTCATAGACCTTTTTTTAAAGTTAGTTTTCTTCTTGAGCTGCATTTCTATTTTGTATTGACCACAAGTGAAGACCACCCATGCCCAAATTTGTCCAGCACGTGATCTAATGTAGTATTTAGGCAGCTTTGAATCAACAGGAAGATTTGATTTATGCCACTTCTTAATATTCATTCAAACATGCATTTACCTGTAAAGTGGATAAGTTAGGCACAGTCATGGCCATGCATATCCAGGTCAAGATGTTACTGTGACAGCAGGCCTTGTAGCAGTATCAAACAGTGGTGTTAGTTTGCAGTTGTGGCCCAAAAAAAGGTCTGAAGAGGTGACTATGTGCCTGAGTTTGGCTTATTCTACTCATTTTATGGGTGTGCCACATCTATATATAGGTGCTTTATGGCTGTCAGGATCCAAGGTGGATCATTAGGCTGCTTCCATGTTTGTGGTCCTATTGCTGTACCACAATGACATAAAAGCACATGACAGCTTAAAGTTTTAGGTGTAAATGTTTTATGATTTTATTATGCTTGAGCTTTTTCTCGCATTCAAGCCTGTGAACCTGTAATTTTGATTAAAAATATTTAATCTTTTGACTTCCAGACTTTATGATAACAAGTACAACGACATCTGTTTTATAACCTGTTTAGAATTCATTTCTTATTCCTGACTTTACATGGTTATATAAAGTAATTAAGTTATTTCACTAGCCTATCCTTTAGTTCATAACAGTGTTATAAAAAAAATCTGGTGACTCAGTAATATAATTCTAGCATTTTATGTAATTTGAAGTTATTAAGAATTCTTGGATATGTCAGGAAGTATATCAGCTCCTGCAAGCAGCTGAAAATGTCAGACCTACAACCTTTATTTGTATTGATGTTCAGATGAGCAGTTAAGCTTGTAAGCTCTTCATTATGATTGTTTGGTAGAAGATTCTTTTTTCCGCTTGAGACTAGTAGAAAAATACTTTCAAAAACATATTTCAGTTGGTCAGATAAGTGTCAGTTATCTTTTTGCATATGATTACTTTATATAACCATGTAAAGTATTAGTAAACCTTAAATCAGTGCAGTTTTTTACAAAAAATAATGACCTTATAAATGCTATTACACTACCAATATTGATATAGAACTTTGTTACTCCTTGGAGGTTTAATAAAACCTGTGCTGAAAAAATAAATGGAATTTAGACTTTCTAGGACTTTCAAAATTGGACATGCACACAGGGAAATCATTATTTACAGTGTAATGCTTGGAAAGAAAACAGATGTAAGTAATTCAGTGAAAACCCTGAGTTTCTTTTGCTTTAACCTTTTCTCTGTTTCATAAGTTTCACATATATTAAATTTTATTCTTGCATTAGGTTTGTATGTATTACAGTTCAGAACATTATTCAAATGTATCTTTTTGGAGAACAGGCAATAAATATGTTTCATGTGATTATTTTTATTTATTAGAGCAACTTGGTTTTGTGAAGAACTGTCAGAGTTCCATCATAATACTGTATGATTGAACCTGTTTGTAGTGATACAAAAGGCAGGTTAGTTTTTTGGATGAGCAAGTGTCAGTCACTTAATTTCTGCCACAGTGTTTTATCAATCATTTTCAGAGGCTTTCCCATGTTTTTGTCTGACCTTTTTAGAGTATACTGGTCAGATAAGCCTAGAACAGGCATTTCTCCTTTGCAGCATACCTGAATTTTCTTAAAATAAATAAATAAATAAATAAATAAATAGTACCACCAGTAGGTTACTAATAGAGTTAAAAGAGGCACACTAAGTTACTGAAAATTACTGCAGCAGTTTCAAAGAAATTTTTAATAGTGGGAATGTGTTTGCCTGAGTTTTGTATAGTATTTCGGACGGCAGAGAGAACACACTTTTCATCTAGAAAATACATATGAGTATGAGGAACATAATATAATAGTGATATGCTTTAACTAGGTGAGTGTTTTGCATATTTATATATTAGCAGACTGTAGCGGATAAGACCAAATTCCTGTTTCTACCACAATCCTTTACTAAACAATCCCAAACAGAAGCTCAGTGAAGAGAATAAATAGGAGAAAGCATGCAGTACCCTATAACTCTTCCTCTCCCTCCTAAATTAACAAAATAACAAAACAAAAATGGCCAAGAGTCAGACATTGACTCACGGGATTTTCTGTACATGAATGTGCATGATGTCAGCATGCTAAGTTCTTTTTGTGATACAACACAGGTTAACTTTATAAAAAAAATACTAAATGAATATTCTTATTATAAGCTGAAGAAAACTATTAAATGACCCTAAGACACTGTAAACAAAATCCTGCTTCCATTTAAAACTTTATAGTAGACATTTAAAAAATACATTTATATGTATTTATAGATATAAAAAGGGTATTTCACATATTAGAATAATTTCAAAGAATCTGAATAATCTGTTCCCTCAAATTTACCCCAAATTTTTCATATTGTGATTTTTTTTGGTATATGTATTAGAATACATTTTATACCATAAAATTAATTCAGTAAATTTTGCATAAACATTTAAAATAGTACAGCTAATCTTTACTGTTATTATATATAAAGACGATGTTCTGGTTTTTAAGATAACCCAGCTATAAAAGCTGGTGATCTTTTGATGAAAAATAGTGATAAAACCCTGCAAACTACCTATATTTTTTGAAAATGTCTATTGCATCTGCAAGCAGATGCTCATAAATGCTAAAATAAACAAGGTATGATAAATTTAAAGTACAGATTTAGCTGAGTAATCTACCTTAAATCCTTATTTAAGTGCTCTCCTTCAGTGACATGTTGACTTTTCATAACTACAACTTAATCCTTGAGAGAAGAATACAAATCCACTGGAGAGGATTAAATTGCAGTGATCTGATGACAATGGCTCACCTGAGTGAGTAGTTTTGTATCAGCAATGATGAGAGAGATGGGGAGACTGAGAAGTGGTCAGAATTTGACTTTATTGTGGACTACATATGTTTATATACTATTCTAGGAAGGCTAGTAATGTTTTACTACGATGATGGGGTTAATCATTACATAAACAAACTCATGAATTTTACAAAAACTCTTGCTTGCAGAGCTTGATGTAATTTTCTTTTCTGGTAAGGGGGATCAGAGGTGCTCTTCATAGGCAGGCCAGGACATACTAAGGTACAAAGGTGCCTGCCCAGGGCTTTATCATCAGAGTGTTGGTGTATGACATAAGCGTTCTCCATAAAAATTTTCATCTGCACTGATTTCATCCAAATCCGTTGAGTCTTGATTATTGTCCACTGTAGACCACCTCCATCACTGCTAATTTCTAGTATAGGGTCTAAATTTATTTAGTAAAACTGGTGTCTTAGGAATGCTCTATTGGAATTCTACACAGCCAACATAATGATAATTTTATTAAGTAGATTCATTTTAGCTGTTATTGAGATTTTAAAAATATCTGGAATTTCTTGTTCATATGCATTTTTCCATCTTTTTAAGCTGGGCTAGATTCCTATTACCATCTCACTAAAGTAAATTGCAGTTTTTAGGATTTTGGTGCTTATTGGTATGATTTTCTTTTAGTAATTAACAACATAAAAAAAAAAAAAGATGGTCAGGTTTGGGTCATTAAACAGTTTCTGCATCATTTGTGCCTTCATTAAAGTATTTATTGAATTTCTTAAATATCACCGTTGATTACTAAATCACATGACTTCAAATGGAAAATTATATTTGAATCTCAAATATTATTAAAAACACCATACTGGTAGTTGGTACTAAAGAAAGATCTGTGGGAAATATTAAGTAACAGTTGATGACTTGGATTCTGACACACAGTTGTCAATTAGTAAGATCTCTATAATGAACATTTATTTCACATAAGAGTTCTTCCAAATTCTTCTGTACTTTTTATCTTTCCCAAGTCCTTTCAACCACTACATGATTTATCTATTGAGCTCATAAACAGACATAAATTTTACACTTGGACTGAAATTGATGTAACGTACTAACACCTCCACTTTTTGCAAAGTCAGCATATCCTTCAGAGCAGCCTTTTTATATTGCTCTCTCATTTTATTAGCAATTTAAGGGGGTTGTTCTTCAAATGAAATAATGGCTTATTTTAATGTTGTTCTGAAATCTGAGAAAAATAATACTGCCTAATATAAAACATTATAAGAACAAATTTCATTGTGCATTTTGTGCATTTGATTTCTTTGTTGCATATATGGCAGCATATAAAAAAAATCCATTCAGTCTCTTTATTATACATGAGAATTGCTGAATTAAGTTACCAAAAGGTACAATATATTAGCATTGTGTGTGTTTGCATATGAACACGTCTGAAAACTCAATTTTATTCTAATCATGAAGAACTAGCAACATTTACTAGAAAATTGATCGTCTGAAATACAGTCTTGCTGTACTCAGAACATCACTTATAAAAGATTGCAGATTGAAGGTTTCTAAGTGAAAAAGTAATTAACTAGATTAAATAGGATATATATGCAGCTGAAGCTGAATTCAATGCCCTGACTGTCAGTGAAGAGCAGCTGGCTATTGCCTTGTACCTTCACCTCTCCTCTGACCTTTCTGGGCCAGCATAGCCATGGCCAGGCCTCTCTTCAGTAGGACATTATGCACCCATCTTGGAAAGATTTTAAAAGAGCATTTCCTTTACAATTCACTCATAGGCTTGGCATTAGTAGTCTTTTCAAAGGGTCTTTATTTTTCCTTTCAGTGTCCAAAGAATACTGTGATGGTGAAGGAACTTTTAGAAAGCAGAGTACTATTTACTTTAAAACAAAATCATCACAAAAAGATGCAAAAGAAAGCAGTAGATGTTTTGCAAATACTCCAACAGTATCAGTTGTAATATAAAAAATAAGTGAAGCATGAGTCCTTGTAAATATATATGTAGACTGTTTCCAGTCTATATCTCCAGGTATGCCTGTTGATGTATTTTTCCAATCATTTGAAAGAAAAGAAATTTAGGACCATTTCTATCAGGTAGTGAGTAAACTTGGCTTTGTTTCAATGCTAGAAAGTGATATTAGCATGTGTGCACTTGCATGGCCTTCCTTGCAGAACTAAGAGTTTAAGTGCTTCAAAAAGAAAAAAAGCCAGAAAATAGAAACCATTTTTGATATTTCCTATGATTTGCAGTATTCACCACATTTCAATCTTTGATAATTCCAGGGTCTTAATATTTGTTTCAGTTTTCTAATGACCTCTGAAACAGTAAAATGTTTTCATAAAGTCACCTTTATGGAGAACATGATAAAAAAAAGCTTTTGTCTGTTAATTTTTCTATTGTATTGTATTAGCATGCTGTAAAAAAGGTGACTGAGTTTTGGTGAGTATAATTTCTCAAGTTTATTCAGCTTGCAACTGAACTTTGCTGGACTGTGTTTCCAAATATCTTCATATTAAATTTGGTTCGAAATCTAATCAGCTGCTTGGAACCATGGCCAGAGGTTTCTCCTGTGTCTTTTTTTTGGTAAAATTAATGTGCAGAGGAAAGAGGAGGAATTTAAACAGATTTTTTGCAAGAGTCAGATGTACAAAAAAAATTTTTATTTTTTTTTCTAATTTCTATTCATTCACTTAATTCCATTCTTAATTTCAACTCACAATATGCTCAAGAAAAGTGGGCGCAACCTATTTATTGGGATTGTCTTTTAATCTGCCAAAACTGAAAGTATATAAAATAATCTGACTGTGCCTGATCTGTTTGCTTCTCTACACTATGCACATTTGGATGTGCTTTCATCAGAATATGTACCTGATGGGAACAACATTAAAAAAATTTTACACTCCCCCCGGCTTGTGCTATTTGGAAAAAAAATCAAAACCAAAACCTCAAAACCAGCAAACCAAAATGACACTGTACTTGTCAAACACTTCTTAAAATAATTTTTGGTTTGTTGTTTTTTTTTTTTTAATGAACAGATTTTAATTGTATCCTGATTACTCTGTGAAGGCCACAGTTAAGCTTTGTTATATAGTAACAGACACAGGAGTTCCATATAGCAGTTTGCTGGTGTTTTTAAGCTTGTGCAGTTAACTTCTACAGACAAACAATATTCAGAGAGACATTTTTTCAGCAAAATAACCAATACTGTTAAATCTCCATCATAACCCAACCTGTCCTCCTTCCTTTTTTCTTCTGGGTGTGAAAATGGAAAACCAAGATGTTGAATGGAATTTTAAGACTAAGTCCTGTTGTCATTATATTGCAAAGGTTAGATGTTGCTAGAGTTTTGTACTTCCCTGATGTTTCTCATAGGCAGCTCCTCTAAGCACTGACCCTTCTTCTCGCAGTAGCCAACTGACTCCAGTTCCTTCTCAGCCAACCAATCCACTCTTTCATAACACTCTTCTTATTGGCTACAGTTGTGGCCTGTTAGAGTCAGGCCTGTTCCCAATCTCTAATAATTGGCTCACCTGAACTCCTTAGGGGTAAGACTACTTTCTATACTACCTTTAATTTCTTATATTGTATCCCCCTACAAAGTCCAGTCTATCTATGCAAAGTCAAATAGATAGTTAATGCTCATGAAGACTCCCCTGTGTGCCTCTGGAAATTTCAGTTTTTAATTGCTCTCACTGAAAAAAAGCACATGAATTTTAGTTGTTTCTTCATTTATTTTTGTGAATTTATACTATCCCTACAAAATATTTGCATGTACCTATGGGTATGTTTATATGAAATAGCTTCCAGACTAAATTCTAAGCTTTGAGATTTCCTTTACTTGTCTGCAGAGTAGTTTTGTGTTATGTTGTGTTCCTCAGAAAGTGTGTTTTATTTTGGGAAAAAAACCCCTCCTGCTGTTAAGCCTTGGCCATGTTGGCATCTTTGGAAAGAGAAGGAAAGTTTGTCTTCCTTAATCCCACCCCAGAGCTCTTGGGTGACCAACAGGACGGGAGCCAAAAAGAATAGAGCCACAGTAAAAAAAAAAAAAAAAAAAAAAGGGAAATA
>JAYDZK010000169.1:91427379-91455207 GCA_034509185.1 Euphonia xanthogaster
CGACGCTCTTCCGATCTCTGCTTCTAATCTTTAGTAATTGGTTCAGCTGCAACTCATTGGGGGATGAGATTACCTTCTATAGCACCTTCATTTACCAATACTGTATCCCCCTACAAATCTGTGTATTTTTAATCTTGTACCAAGGGGGGGAAAAACTACTAAATTACCCCTTCCATGAATAGTAAGTTTAAGAGTGCAAAATCTAAGCTATGTATTATCTTATTATACATTTCAGATACCATAGTCAAAATCCTTACATCAAAAAATGCTTGAATTGCAGTGTGACACCATTCAAATAGTAGTCATAATACATATTTAAATGCTTAATATCAATTTGAATTGCCATATTTCTTCATTTGAAAGAAAACAGAGCACCAGAAATGTCTTTCAATTAAATTCAGAGAGATATGCCCTTACAGTCAGAAATCTAATGTTGTCATTCTTCTAACATGAAAGAAAGAATATTCCCTGAAACTGAGTAAATATTTCTAGTTTACAAACAAGATGAAAAGTGTTTCCCCAGGCTATTGAAACAGGGTACATGAAAGCCAAGAACAATTGCATAAGATCAATATTAATATTTTGATAACCAGAGGAAGCTGATGTTTAAATTTAGGCTTGAGAATTTATGTGCAAACTGCATGAAGTTCACACAGCTCTAAGAACTCAGATCAAAAGAAGTTCAACATTGAATGAGTACACAGAATAATCCTAAAAAACCAGGGCTTTAATTGCCATGCTAAATAGGCTAGCATAGATTTTATTTTCATATTTGTTATTTTAAGAACATTTTCTGTCCCATAGGATTTTTCTAAAAGCTCGACATAACTTCAACAGACTTGGTCTGAAATGTTCTCTTTTTTAGCAAACTGATACAGGGCATCTCTTCATTTATGAAACAGAAAAATCCATACATGTGTTGGAGCAATAAACACAATGCATCTCAGCTGCATTTAGACATTTAAAAAAAAAATGTTCAACAACTAAATCAGTACAAGTCAAACAGGTATCAGAAAGGACAATGGAGAAAAAATCTGTGCAAAATCCCAGAGGACAGAAAAATTTTGGAAATCATTACACGCCTACTACTCTATATCTAGTTATAAAGAAAGAGTATTCTTTATGTGTAAATACAAAATCATTAATTTGGACTTCTGTGTCTTCCCTTAGTTTTGGATTGTTAATGTAATGAAATGTAGCTTTTGACTAAAAAGAATCAGAGAATCATTTAAGATCAGCAGTCCAACCATTAATCCAGTTCCCCAACTAAATGATATCCCTCAGTGCCACATCTACATATTGCTTAAATACTGCTGGGATGGGGACTCAGCCACTTCCCTGAGTAGCCTGGTCTGATGCTTGACAACCCTTTCTGTGAACACTTCAGAGCACCTTCCAGTACCTAATGGGAGCCTTCAAGAGAGCTGCAGAGGGACTTTTCATAACAGCATCTAGTGACAGGGCAAGGGGGAATGGCTTTAAACTGAAGGAGGGTAGTTCTAGATTAGATTTTAGGAAGAAACTCTTTATTGTGAGGGTGCTGAGGCACTGGAACAGGTTGCCAGGAAAAGTTGACAATACCTCATCCCTGGGAGTATTCAAGGCCTGGCCAGTTCTAAGGAACTTGGGCTGATTGGAACGTATTTCTGTCCATGACAAAGAGGCTAGAACCAGGAGATCTTTAAGGCCCCTTCAAACCCAAATTCTATGATCCTATGGTGATTCTGTGAATTACAATGAGTGTTGTCTGTCAGCCTCAATAACTTTTGACTAGAGTGGATTTCCTGTTAGGGATACATACAGTCTTCAATTTAAGGTTTGGGAAGAAATCGATTCCTACACCTGGATGGAATTTTTCAAGCTATTTATTGTCAAAATGCAAATAAGACATCCTCAGAAGTGTTTTATAAATCAGTCATATTTTCTGTATTGTTTTTATGTTGAACAAACACGCACACACCCTGAATGTTTAAATAGAAATAAAGTTAATGTAATTATTTTTGACATTTTCTATGAGTTATTTGGCTTTTCAGTATAAAATAAATTGATTCAAAAATCCTTCAATTGTGTTCTAGAAAACCTGAAATTTATCATTCAGTTGCTTTTTATAAGACATATTTTATTAAAGCTATTTTCCAAAGAATGAAACATATTTTTAAATGTTTTATCTGAAATTAGTGTTAATATTTTTAATTTTTCTACAGTTTTCGTGCTTGAAAATAAGATATTTACAAATCTGAATTATATACCTCTATCTGTCCATATGGGCATTCTCAGATGAAGAGTTATACGTTAAGAATAAAAAAGGATTTGATTAATCTCCTAAATTTTGCAAAGAGTTCACGATCATTCTCACATACTGGATTAGATACACCTCTGCTGTCAGTAAGGGAGATGAACTTCTAAAATGTGATTAAAATGTGTATTCCGATTTTCTGTGGCTCCCCACCTTTTCATGAAGTATGTAAAGAGGCGCATAGCTGAAAACACAGGTTTTCAGTGCTATTCTGTGTACAAGTCAATATCTCAGTAGGAGCAGACAAGTGAAGCTACACTAAAGCATTTTATGTATATTCTAACTTTCTGCTGAGACAAGTTATTTAAATAAAATAATAATGGGTGATTAGGCACAGCATCACTAGCAGGTCTAGAAAACTATTACATTGTGAAATATGTGCCATTCCTTTCTCAACATGTCTGTCAACAATTTGTTAATGACTGCTTTAATGGTGTAAACATAGTGTATTGACTTCACATATCATAATTTTGTATTCTGTATCTTAAAATTTCTGTTGCTGAGTCAAGGTACACACTTCTGCCGGGATTTAACATAATTAGATTTAACAATATTTGACAGCAATCATTTTCAATTTAGTTAAATTATGTTAATATTTAACACTATTCAATGAGTTGAATTTTCCTGTTATCTTGAATATTTCTGATTTCATACCTTGGACTGAACTGTAAAATATTTAAATACCAAGAACTTTTTTTGTACTTTCATTTGAATCAGATTTACATCATTTTATTACATGTGCAGCAACGCACTTTATAGAATCAGAAGTGCTCTGTTGTTATTTTTTTCTGATCAAAGGCAAGTTAATTCTAAAAAAATGCTTTCAATTTAATAGCAAAGAAATGGAGCCTTCGTTTTTGATGAGCAGCCATGTGTATAGTATTTTGTAAGATGATTCTGTCACAGGCAATTAATACTTACATTTTCTTTTCTAATACTTATGGTATTCATAAATTTTCATAAGACTTGAATTTTTTATAGCCTTATCTGGTTTATGTAGATTTGAGATCTACAAATTAAATAATTTAAGAAAGAGAGCTCCTAGAGAATATCTTGAAGTATTATCCAAAATGTTAATTTGTTTTCAGCATAGCTGAATGTAGTTGGGAAAAATGTGGCTCTAATTTGAAGTGTGTGATAAAGAAATAATTCCTCAATTTTGTTTTTATTATATTTCAGCTATTTTAAACTGAAGTATATTCAATCTATTAGGAAATTATATACTTTTAATCATATTGTTAATAGACATTAATTGAATTGCAGATGTGAGAGTTAAGAGATTTTTTAGTATGAGTACTTCTTTGTGAGAAAAGTTATCTATATGTACTATGTCTCCATGGGTAGGATGGAGACTGTGGCTTTATAATTTTACCTTCAAATATGCTTTAATTTGGTGCAGTCATGCAGTTAAATATAAGTATTTTGTTATTTTCAGCAATGCAGCAATGCAAGTATGGAAGGTATTAACTTGTGGAAGAACTTTAGATCCTAAATCATCTTTGAGGCAGTTGCACAGCATTTACCTCTAGTTCATTTTCAGCTGTAAATATTAATGTAATGCATAATGCCAAATATTTTGGCATATAAGTTGATTGAAAATGTATTTTCCTTATTATTGCATTTGAATTTTTCAATATTCAGAAATAGAGAAAGGAGGTTGTGGAGATCCTGGAATTCCATCATATGGAAAAAGGACCGGCAGCAGTTTTCTGCATGGAGACACACTTACCTTTGAATGTCAAGCAGCTTTTGAACTGGTGGGAGAGAGAACAATTACATGTCAACAAAATAACCAGTGGTCTGGCAACAAACCCAGCTGTGTTTGTAAGAATTATTATATTTTTTCTGTGTTATTTTTCTGACCTTAACCTCTTGCATTTCTTAATGTTTGTGACTAATCAGCAAAAGCAATATACTTCTAAGTACCTTGAAGACTTTTTCCATCATGGTTTGCTTTTTTTTTTTTTCAATGGACTTGGTGGCTCATTTATGGGGAATGTCATGCAGGACTGTTTTTAGAATGTTCTTTACACCCATTTTATATGTAATTGAACCACTTAACACTCTAAATGTGTGTGTTGAATTAGATTCTAAATGAGAAATCTTTGATAGCAGAAATGTGTTCAAAAAAGAATAGAAAGACAAACATTTATAAAGTTTGTGGATAGTAGTTTGAGAATCTTATTGTTCTTTCCTTTAGTTTCATGTTTCTTCAACTTCACTGCACCATCCGGAATTATTCTTTCTCCAAATTATCCTGAGGAATATGGGAACAATATGAACTGTGTTTGGTTAATTATCTCAGAGCCAGGAAGCAGAATCCATCTGATTTTCAACGACTTTGATGTAGAACCTCAATTTGACTACCTTACAATCAAAGATGATGGGATTTCAGATTTACCACCCCTTGGCACATTTTCTGGCAATGAGGTCCCTTCTCAATTGGCTAGTAGTGGGCACATAGTAAGACTTGAATTTCAGTCAGATCACTCTACCACTGGAAGAGGATTTAATATCACTTACACAAGTAAGAACTTCTGCTTTTTATTTTATGCTTAGTTTTATGCTTTCTTCATAATAATTAAAACATGATATTTTAAAAATTTATATTTACATATTTATACATATATTTATATTTATATTTATTTCAGAAGTAAATTGTAATGATTGTATAATTGCACTATTTTCAGATGTCATCCTTGTATTCATTAGCTCATCTGAATCCTTATAATTTATTTATTTTAATTGTGATAGTGCGAGGAATTCCCTTCATTATTTATTTTTTGCCTTTTTTGTTCATACTGCGTAAATGCAGATCCCATAAGTAATGTCCAGATCTTTCACATCAAAGTATCCAGTGCATGTAATTTAATATACTTCTCAATGAAACCATCAGAAATAAGTTCATAAAGGTATCGATCTGTGATCCCAGATATTAATTGGAAAAGCATAATAATAATCATCAGCACAAATAAATAGTTGTGGGAACGTGTTTTGCTTTTGTATGTTTTTTTCTAGTTGAATGGAGTGGAATCTAAGAATACAAACCCCTAAGAATAGAGATCTCTTTTCTGCATTGCACATAGCAGTTACACTCTGCTTTTTCTAGTGTTTAGAACACAGCTGAACTGACGCAGAAGTCTTTCCTATAAGAGTACATGAATTTAGAATCATTCTTCTCTCTGGCTCCTGTCTCTATGAATTTTAAGAATCTGCTACCTTTAGGAAAGCAATTCTCAAACAAAGTTTAATTGTAACTGGGCAACCAGTCCAAAAGCTGTTAAATGTGGACCTACTGGTCATGTACATATAGAGAGCTGCTGAGAAAAGAAGTGTCTCCTGTTTGGGCAACCAGGCTAAAAAATATCTAACAGATGGTCCTTTGTTTCATTTATATAAAAAGATATTACTAAACAGTACCCTCAAAAGAAAACTAGTAACAGCACTGTCATGTAGAAAACATTTTTACATTTGCTGTAGATTGGTAACTCTCCTAAAAGTTTTATGAGTCATTCAAAGATGCTGCTTATACAGAGGTTATCATTTTAACTGAAATTATCTTCTAAGGTTATAGAAGTTAATTGACAATAAAGTTGTCTTCAAGACCTTTTGCACTGTTTCTATGTCGTATCAATTAAACTAATAGTGTTGGTGGCCAAGGTGTTTTCTTGCATTATTTGGAAAGATTCCCCACATAAAGCTGAAATTCATTGATTTCAATCTTTTTAAAGTCTTAGATGCCTAAATTGGTCTTCTGCTTTTATAGGAGGGGATAATTTTTGTCCTTAGAAAAATGGCAGGAAGAAAAAAGGGGAAGCCATTTCCTCTTTCTTTATCACATAGTACCTGTGAGAGGAGGCCAATACTCACTTTGCTACAACCTCTTTCCAGGTAGTTGTAGGGAGCAATGGGGGCTCCCTTCAACCTCCCTTTCTTTGGGTTAAACAACCACAATTCCCTTATGTTAGAGGCAAAATAGCTGGATTTTTGTCCAGAGGAAAATTTAGGCAAATTATTCTTGTGTATCTAAGCCACAAATATCTAAAAACTTCTGAATTCCAACTGAGTTGCATGTCATTGGATTTGAAGCTTTTTATTGAGAAATTTTCTATAATTTGAATTATGTATTACTATGTTATATGTGTTTCATATACTGTATTACAAGTGAAATATTATTCTCCTCCTCCAAAAAAAAAACAAGACACAAAGTTTAAAGGGATGGGGTTTCCTATTGCTATTATTGTGGGGTTTATTACCAGCATTATTACTATGTTTTTATCAGCCTTTGGTCAGAATGAGTGTCATGATCCAGGCATTCCTATAAATGGGAGGCGTTTTGGAGACAGATTCCTTCTGGGAAGCTCTGTTTCCTTTCACTGTGATGATGGCTTTGTGAAGACTCAAGGCTCTGAATCCATAACCTGTATTATGCAAGATGGAAATGTAGTATGGAGCTCAACTGTTCCACGTTGTGAAGGTAAGGGCACAATCTTTACTTTGCACCTACAGTTTGAATAATGACACTATTTAAATTTAGCTGACTTTTTACATTTTGTACATAAACAAGACTGCTTTACCTGAAGTAATTAATTCATCTTAACACTCTTCCAGTCAAGTGAGAGCACAGTAGTAGAAACAAGATAGCTTGCTTTTATATTCTTGGAATAAATTAGCATTCTAAAAATCTGGTTGCTATTGTTTCCAAGTTCTGTTTGTCACCATCATTACTCAGTTGTGAATTATAACTGCTATAGCAGTTTTGGCTGTACATACTGAAGGACAATTATATAACACATAGGAAGTAAATAAAGCTTCTATTTAGAAGTCCTTTTTGAAAATTTACCCCTTTAACTTTCTCAAAATGAAAGTATACTAGAATTTCTGTGTGCAATATTATAACCTGCAGTACACTTATTTCTGAGAAATATAGTGAAAACCAGAGCTATGTTTAATATCCATGATATTCCCAAAAATTTGCATATTTATTTCCTTTCTTAGGTGAATAAATAGACTAAGATGATCTCTACTAAGGTTTAAAACTCTCTTTAGAATGAGATGCAGTAAGAAGAATTGCTTGATGCTTAACTGATAGGTCCCAAAGTCAAGGCAGATGAGTGCATTTAATAAATGACAAGTACGTTTTTTAAAAGTCATGTTCAAAGTGTTTACATTTTATCAAACAATAGATACATAGATACATAGACAGACTCCAGATTAAAAGGATTTTTTGGGAGAACTAATCCAAACCTTCTAAATCTCACATTTCCATTAATTTCAGTGTCATTGCAATTACTTAAGGATCTGTTTCATATCACTTTCTTGTTATTTGGGCAGTTTGAGAACTCAGTTCTCATAAGACTCTGCATTTCAAAGAAAATTTTTAAATACTGAAGAGCCCTTCCATGTCTGCAGTCTGTTAGAAATGTATGTGACCCTGGATGTTATACTAGCAAAATTTCTTACCCTGATTATAGCATGTTACACAGTGGGGCAGGGTTTTTCTTTTATTCTTAGAGCAAAGCCAGCCCACTCCAAAGCAGGGAGTAGGCTGTTGTTTTTCGTCAGAAGATTTTTTTCTCATTTTGAAACTCTAGATTCAATTGTTAAAGTATTCAGCATAATCTTTGTGCAATTTTATTTTTGAAAATGCATAAAGGACCAATGATGAACACTTTGAGGGGAAGAAAAGAGAAAAATATTACAAAATTACAGAAATTACTTTTCCAGAAAATATATAGGTGCCCCTCAGTTATCTATTCCTTGAACCTTCTGGAATGTTTACTTGGTTTTTAATGAGGATAAGATTAAACTAATAGTCTGGCTTGAGCTGTTTTTTGTTTGTTTGATTATTTGTTTGGTTTTGGTTTTTTGTTTTGGTTTGATTTGGGTTTTATTGGTTTTTTGTTTTGGTTTGGTTTGTTTTGTTTTTTTTAAGATTTTACTCTTTGCTTCTTTTATAGAAGGAACGAGTTAGGTTCAGAATATGTTCCTTTCTGATTGGATTCTCTTGATAATTGAAGGAGTTTCTGGGCTTGGATTATGGACTAAGAATCCTAAGCATGATTTAGTTTGCTTCTAGTTGTCTGAGATTTCTGAACAACTGTTGTTATTTTGTTGTTGCTCTGCTCTGCGTTTTTTCATACATAACTGTCTCTGTAAGCAACACCTGAAATACATGAAATAAATGATGTACATGAAGTACTATAATCAGTTGAGGATCAACAGTCTTAAGAATGTTCTTGTTCATAGTATGATGAAATTTGATTTAAAAAAACACTATGGAATAAATTTATTTCCTCATTAACTATACACATGTAAGGAAAATGCCATTTTACTGGCCTTTCATTTTTCTTCAAAAAAAAGTCAGTGTGTTTCAGGATTTGTGGGTTGCTTTTATCACTCAAATCAGGAAAAAAATTCCTTGAGATGAGTGCAAGTCAAGTGAAATCAAATAAAGCTCTCTGATTGGTTTTTGTGTTGCTAAAAACATTGAAATAAAATTAGGCATATTAATTTACAAATTCCTGTTGCCATCCATTTCTATATGGCATAATAGGTTGGTTTGTTGCTGCTTAGAGAAACAGAAGAAATCTAGCAAGATTTCCTGCACTGAAATGTGGAATTTTCTGATTATGATATCACTGAATTCTTCTATGAGGACAATATAAGTGATACTAAGATAAATTTACCTGACCTTGAAAGTGTTCCTGTGTTATGCTGTGCCATAGCCTCTAGTAAAACATAACATCCCAAGGCCCTGTGCCATGACAGCTTAAATTTTTAAGGGACTCATGTTTTCCTAAATTTGTTCTGTCATTTCTGCTGTTGTTTAATCCTGCTCCAAACTCCTTTAATTTGTCTCTGAAAAATGCCCCTGTCTAGCCCTGTCATTTTCACAGCCCTCTTGCAATACATTTTTTTTTTTTTTAACTTTTTATGGAGGAGGATCAGGTTAGAGAACGTTCAAACAAATTTGACATAGAGGAATGGGTTTGATGGGATGCAGCCAAGATTTCTGAATAAACCATTCAATGACATCACAAGGTCACTCAATATCCTGGGAAGCTGGTTTAAACCAGGTAGATCCCTGAGGAGTGGAAGAAAGAAAATTTCAGTCTTGGAGAATGGAAAGAGAGAAGATCTGAACAGCTACAGGTCTTATCTCTATCACTGGGAAAGGTGATGCAACAATATTCCTTGAAACTATTTCCAAACCATGTGCTGTGGTTTAAACCCTGCTGGAAATTAAGCCACATGCAGCTGATCTTTTCCCCTCCACCCCCTCCTGTGGGAGTGAGACAAAAGGCAGATATTCTGAGTTGAGACAGGAAAACAGCCATAAGATAGTAAGAACAACAATATTAATAACAAAAGTATAGGAGAGGGTGATTTACATACAAAAAAGGGCTCACCCACTGCCTTACTGACCAACCAACCCAACCAGGCTCCAAGTTTGGGTGGCCACCAAGACAAAGACAAAATTCCCCTCCATATCCTCCTGCTCATGTCTTTCCTCCACATCCATGCCACATTCACATTCTCTTCCTCTTGCAAGTGAAGTTCCTGACTTCTGACCCGCAGAGGTGTTGTGAGTGATATAGAATAACCACCCAGGTGTGCCCACATAGCTCCAAACTCTGACCCCTCAAGGCTACTGTGAGAAAATTACCTCTGTCCAAGCCAAAAATAGGACAAAATGAAGAAAACGATGGTGACTGGGAGTAATCAACATGGATTTATGAAGAGGAAAATCATGCCTGACCAACCTAATAGCCCTCTGTGTTAAAATGAACTGTCTGATGGATGAGGGGAGAGTAATGGATATTCATTTTTAGTAATGTGTTTGGCACTGTGTCATGCAAAATTCTCAATGACAAACTGATGAAGCAGGGACTAGAGAACTGAACAGTGAAGTGGACTAAAAAAACTGACTGAACTATTTGGCTCACAGAATTGTAGGCAGTGTCACAACTGGAGGCTAATTGATAGAGGTGTAGCCCAGGGGTCAATACCCTATCTAATACTGTTCAAAACCTTCAGTACATAACTGAATGCTGAGGCAGAATGTACTCTGAGCAAGTCTGAAGATGATGTAAAACTGGGGGGAGTGGCTGGTGTTCCAGATGTTTGTGCTGCTGTTCAGAGGGATGAGAGAGGCAGGAGAAATGGGTTGAAAATAAATGACAGAACTTTCCCATCTGTTCAGCATTGGTGAGGCTGTGTTGGGAGCACTGTGTGCACTCCTGGGATCCACAGTACAAGAGAAATGTGGACATACTGCAGTGAGTCCTGTGAAGGGTCACAAAGTAAGGACTTGGACCATCTGTCATACAAGAAGAGGTTGAAAGAACTGTGCTTGTCTCGACTGGAAAAGAAAAGGCTCAGGACTCAAGAAAGACATTGTCAATGTGTACAGATAACTGATAGGATGGTTTAAAGAAGGTGGAGCTAGACTGTCCTCAGTGGTGCAAAATTACCAGACAAGAGGCAATTAATAGAAACTGAAATACATGGATTTCGGTTTAAAGATAAGAAAAACCTTGCACTGTGAGAGTGATCAAACATTAAAACAGACAGTCCAGAAGGAGGACTGTCCTCCTGAGGAGTGTCTGACTTTGGAGGAAGGGCATGATCCTGACTGGACATGGTTCTGTGCAATCTGTTGTTTTGAGCAGGAAATGGACTAGATGATTTCCAGACATCCCCTTCAACTTAAACCATTCTATGATCCAATGGAATATTTACAACTGCCAGTTCCACTGAGCTCAGTGATTACTCAAAACAGTGGCACAGAACAGCAGTAATAATTACTTGGAACAATTTGTCTGATGTTTCCATGTCAATGTAGAATTATACTGGATTTAAATGTGATGAGACAGTATCATTTTTTAATAAGATACTGTGCTTTTCAACAAAAGGAAGGCTGGCAGACCCAAGTGCCATGCTCTGTGTGTTAAAATATATAATAAGAAAGTAATAAGTCTTAATAAGACACATTGCAGGCCTTATGAATCTGAAGAAATCAAAGTGCTGTGTTAAAATATTAAAAATATATTAAACCTATTTCTATGCATTTTAGTTTGTTTTTTTTTCTATTTATTTGAATATATAATATATAATTTGTATGTTACAAATATACATATTTTTTATTCTTTCAGCACCATGTGGTGGACATTTGACAGCATCTAGTGGTGTTATCTTGCCACCAGGTTGGCCAGGATATTACAAGGACTCACTTAATTGTGAATGGGTGATTGAAGCAAGACCAGGAAATTCCATTAAGATCACTTTTGACAAGTGAGTATCATAAAGTTAAACAAGAAGTAAGGTCTGAGCATAAACACTTGTTTTATTATTGAAGAATAAGTATATACTTTAAGGACTCAAATCACAAAAAGGAACCTCATTGCAGCAGCCACAATATTATTCCTACAAGTAGGCAATTAAAGCTTTCCAATGTGTTCAATGTGTTGTTTTCTTCCATTGTACTCAGCAGGAAGTTCCAGAAATTTAAGATGCTGACTTTTTTTTCTCATTAAGACTTCATAGTATTTATAGATTTAAATTTATTTGCAATCTTTTTTTTTTTTTTTCTAATTAATGTTCAGAAGCCTGAGGTTTTCAGGGACGTCTTCTTAAATGGAAGTAGCAATTTAAGTTATAAGATGAAGCATTTAAATTTTACAAAAGGAAATGCATTGCCTGAAATTGCAGCTATTTGAATGCACGGGACCTTAACAGTGTGATGACAATATTTCTGAGAAAATAATGAGAAATATAGGCTTCTGTGACATGTGGTGAAGTTTAAGAACTCAATTTGCCGAATTTTAGACCGATGCACCCACATATTCCATTGCAGAATTCTGGAGTTTTGTGTACAAATTGAACTGCAATGACATTAAACAAGAACTTGGAGTTTATAAAATGGAGAATTCTGGTCACCTATAATTTTTGAAGTACAGCAGATACACAATTCATCTACTTCAACATTATCTCAGCATTAATAGCAAATGGAATCTGTTGCTGTTCCCTAATTGTTTCAGTTGCAAAACAGTATTACCATTCAGCATGCTGGCTTTGGTCGACAAAGAAAAAACATTTCCATGTTTTCTTTGGAGGCTTATGGAGCTTTTCTGGAAGGTTTAGAAAATTGTCTAACTTTACTAAATCACATTATATTTTTTATTAAAAGTGTTATGCTTGTTAATAAGAGTATAACCTTGCTTTTGCAATAAAATTATTTTCTTTTGTCAGCATGAAAGCTTTGGAAAACCTTTTTCATTGCTTACAAGAAAAACTGACCTTGCTGTCTGATATAATGTAAGAAAATTACAAATCAGTAGTTGATTTTTGTCAATTAATCAAGAAATAAAATAATTTTGTCAAGTATATGGCCTAGTTTGGGGAAAATGGAACCCTTTTATACTTCACTATATGACTTGCTCCAAAGACATACCTAACAGAGTGAAGCTTTGTACAAATGTGATATTAATATTGTAACTTATCTCACTCTTGAGCTAATGAAGCTGTAATGTTTCCAGACAAATGTTCCTTTCCAGAGTCCTTAGAAACTTTCCAGAAGTAGCAGCAAGTGACTGCATGACCCTATCATCATTGTACATTGAAACATTTTGCATTTCAAATTGTGCCTAATGCCTGGAAGGGTAACAGAAAAATAAAATCTAATTGAGTCAAGTCATGAGGAAAGAGGTAGAAGAATAATGGCTGACCTGAAGATCTTTTGTACTTTGAATATTGTTAAAAAATAGTTTGATAATTTATACAGCTAAGCTCTGTATCGAAAACCAACCCAACTATATGAAGAATAGTATAATACAACATCCTTTAAGTATTTTTAAAATTATCTATGTACATTTGGAGGACATCCTACCTCTTACTAATATCAGTAAAATAATAAACATTTAAATAATCTAAAACCCCAAAATGTAACCCTTAATTAGGTAGCTTCAGTAGTGATGAAGAACTTCCAATAACAAATTGTCTTGATTTATCACTTTAGGTAAAGTGCAAAGACTAAAAATAAAACCCAGCAACAAAACCAGACGGATTCAAAAGACAATTCATTCCTTTAAACCCTCAAAATCAGATAAGTGAATTATAAAGTCACATTTGAGTTTGACTTGAGCAGGAATCTACTGGGAATAAAGATCATTGTCAGAGTAGCACTTGCTGTTAAGAGTTATTTTCTGGTTTCTGTCTCCAGCAAGGGTTTGCCATCCATTGTTGTCATATTGCCCTGCTAAGAAAACTGCAATTGCTGGCTGAGAGCACTTTATTCCTAATTAGTTTGCCTCACAAACATAACTGTCAAAATAATTGAACTATTCAATTACTAATCTTGAGTCTATTCATTATGAGTACAAATAAAGTATTTAAAGCAGCCTAGCTGTATCTGTCTGTTTTCATCATTCTGCTGCAGGATAAATCAATATACAATCTCTGAAAATATAGAAGGGTACTGAAAAAATGTCAAGTACTTTAGTGATGCCCTCTGTAGCAGTCTATTTTGGTAAATTAAGTACTCAGTGAGCCTTTCCAGGAACAAAATCTCATGTGTTTATGCTGCTAAATTGTTGAAATAGTGTCCAACATGCTTCTTGAGTTTGTCAACTAGCATTCTCCCAAATAATTATCAAACAGAGCCAGGAGTTACTGTGGGCAAGCAACCATTCATAATAGGAAATTTGAATAGTATCTCCTTTTTTGAGAGGCTAAAGGATGTATTTAATAGTGTGGATGTAGGCCATTCCATTCTAGCTGATTTCATTGCCAGAAATAGGTCCTGAAAATGCTTAATGTATTAGCAAACCTGCAAGCCCTGTATTCCATGTCAGAGTAGATAGATAGCAGTAAAAGCAATCACATGGATTTTATCCAACTTATCCAAATAAAGTACCATAAATCTAGAGTTTTCTGTGTGAAGAGGAAGGAATGATACAAAGGGCCTAAGTCAGTTTCCAAGCAGTCATTAGCTCTGATAGCAAAGCAAAAGCTTTCTGAATTATGCTGTGCATTTGTTTTCAGGGAATCATGAGAGAACAACTAGGAAGAATACTAAACACTGGCTAAAACTGAACTTGTTCTTTACTTTTATTGATGTGTCTGTAAAAATATTTTTACAAGAGCAATGCTATTTATTCTGGAAAATGTAATGGGATGGGAGCTTGGTCATTCTGCCATAATTTCTTAATGAAGTATAAAGTTTATTTACGCTTCAAAGGAATGTCACATGTATTTCTCCCTTCTAGAGTGTTTCATATTTTGAACTTTTCTTTAATTACAAGAATACAGTTTCCTATCTCTAGACCACTACATGTGTCCCATATTGGCAAGACAGCTAAGGGCATTCACTTTGAAAAATATTGTATTGCATAGGGATTTCTGCTGTTCTCAGAAGTAGAACTTATGGGAAGACTTATGGGAATAGAAGAGAAAAATCTCACAACATATGCATTTCTGAAAGATGAAAATAAGAATATTGGGTCTGCATGGAAATACATTTAGAGCAGTGTAAATATCTGTATAATAGCACAAACTTCATTGGCAGGAAAATGTATGTGTGCATGGTTTAGATGCTACAGCACATCAGAATCTACTATAATCACAAAATATCTTGAAAAGCATCTGATGTAAAAAGTGCCACTTTAAGTTCATCTTGAGAAAGAGCAGGTTTATGCTGTTTAATTTAAGAACTAGTAGTAGATGACATAGATATCCCTTATGAACTGGAGAAATGTGATATGGATTAATGATTGACAGACACATTGACTCTGCTGTTGATTTTAAAGTTATTTTTCTTGTAAGTCAACCCCCATTAGTCTCCTTACTTTCTATTCTAGTCTATATTACGTATTGGGGTTTTTTTGACACACTAAAGTAATGTAAGAAGTCCTGCTTATTATAACAGCAACAAATTTCAAAATAAAGGCTTGATTTAAATCTAGTATTTTTTACTGCTTCATTTCATTGGACAAAAACGATTACCTTAAAGTAACAAGAGATGTTAGAATAAAATCTTTGAATAAAAAAAAAAAATACTCTTTGCCAAATAGCAAATATCAAATAATGAAATTATTGAGATGAAATAATAAAGTGTTATTGAAGATGTTCCTAGGGTGTCCAACTATTTCTTAACCTGAGGGCAAAAAATATCTTCATACTGCAATTTTGTTTGAGACAATTTGCATTTTTGTACCCAGATTTCCCACTAAATGTCTTTCTGGAGGTCAGAAATATGGCTGATCTCAAGTATACTGAATCCCTTAAAAAAATTTTTACAATACTGCAAAAAAAGCAAGGAAAATGATTCATGAAATCTTCTTTAACTGTTATTCTTAGTAGTACATGGATGGATTTGTAGCTATGTAATTTTTTAATGTGTGGTATTGATCAGTTACAAGTGGGTTGCATTTCTATCAGTTGAAGAAAATAACCCCACTCATCCATCTACCACCTGACTTGCATATTCCTTTTCAGATTCCAGACTGAAGTTAATTATGACACTTTGGAAGTCAGAGATGGGCCAGCAAATTCATCACCATTAATTGGAGAATACCATGGAACACAAGCACCTCAGTTCCTTATTAGTACTGGAAATTATATGTATCTGCTGTTCACTACGGACAACAGTCGTTCCAGTGTTGGTTTCCTAATTCACTATGAGAGTAAGTCTGGTATTTCTCAAATAATTTTTTATTTAATCTTGAAAAAAATCCTTCAATTAGAAAATGAGCAAACAAATGGGAATAAATAAAATTCAGTAGTTATATTTGTGTAAGAATAAATCATGTTTATTCTATGCTGTACTGACAGATAATTCTGGAAGTATTCATTTTGGAAACTTTTTCTTCATGAGTTCTTTTATGTTATTCAGAGTTTTTACAGACCTAGTTGTTTAATCAAATGAAAAATAATTTTATAAACTTTCCCTTGTGGGTAAACATATATTCTTTGGGTGTCCCCTATCTTCTCTCTCACTTTCTCTCTTTTTCTCTCTCTCTGGTTTTTGTAGGGCCAAACAGACTTGGACACCTTATCTATAATGGTTCCAAAATGCAAATTAATTAATAATACTATCTCCATGTGAACTACAGAATTATCATAATAGCATTTTTCTTTTCAATTAAGTGCATAAAAGGATGTATATTAAATGGTCTGAAGTCACACTAGTCTTTATATGATAGTACAACCATTCACTTAATTATTTATTGAAGAGAGCTTATGTGTTTACTGCAGTTGTACCAACCTAGTAACATCACTTTTATCAGTTATTCTTATTTGGAAGCTAATCTGATTACTAAAAATTTGCTGTACTATTGAATCTGGAATAGTGTCCAGATTTATTTTATAGCCACATCAAGGCTTGTCCAAATAGTAAAAAAAAAGTTAAGCAGTGACAGCTTGCTGAATACTTCACACCAATGTCAGTGCATTTGCTCCACAAGACTTCTTAAGTTACCAACAGCCTCACTGTTCATACTGTCTTTTTCCTCACATTGGATTTCACACAGAGCTAAAATTGTCTCCATTTCGCCTTGTGTTCTATGTGTTCATGTAACACAGCTCAGATCTGCTGCAGAGTCTATCGTATTGAGCTAGTCAGCATCAGGAGCTCCTGCAGCATTTCTGTGATCCTTTACTCCGTATTGGCAATTGTGTACATCACAGAATCACAGAGGGAAGGGCATCACAATAACTAGTAACAAGGGGGTACTAAGTAGATAAAGTTAGTGTTTTCAAAGAGCAAAACAAGGTAGAAAGACCTAATTGAAACCTTGAATAATTTGCCAGGAACACAGGAGATTAAAATTGTATTTTGATTTTGCTTGGAGGTTTAACTATAGACATTGCTAATTTTAAAGATATCACAACAGAACTTCTGTTTGTTTTACATTTCTTACATTTGTAGAAAACAAGGTAGTCAATTTTGAGTTTTATGAAAAGTTTCTGAATATTTTCTTTGGAAGTTCAAATACCTGTCTTATTTGGAAGTATCTTAAAAATCTTCAAGTTATAGTCATAAACTTTAATGATAAAGTAAATCACTGCACTGTAAAGCAGAAGGCTCTTAACCTGCTTAAAATAAAAGGTTCAACATAAGCTAAACTGAGTTGAATCTGAGATGGCACTAATATTCTATTAAGTTAAAATATGACTGTAATATAGCTTTAATAAATATGTAGCCCATTAAAGGTACTGTGAAGGATGTGAAGATAATTTGTTCATTCTTCTCCTTAAATTTTTTCTTGTTCAGCCCTTCTATGACACTTCAAAATAGCTAATGCAAGACAGTGCAGATTAAGTCTTATGCATCTAAGCCAAGAAAAAATAATGAAGTGCCTAAAGTATTTCTTAAGTAAAACTACTGATAAAATATTCATTTTTTGCTAAAAGTAAATAATCTTTTGGCAATTGTGCTTCATGCCTCAATTACATTTTCCCAATGTTTCAGCTTCCCTAGTTATGTGTTTTGAGTAGGGTTTGTTTGTTTGTTTGGTTGGTTGGTTGGTTGGTTGGTTTTTGATTGTTTGTTTTTGTAGGGGTTTTTTTGTTCCTCATTTTGTGAAGTAGGTTGTGCAGTCTTAGTCTTTTTCTTTATTGAAAACAGATAGAAATACTTTACCTGCAGATTCCTGTAATGTAAATTGTTCCTATGTTTATTAAAGTATACTTGATTTTTTTTCTTTCCTAATATAAGAGAACACGATAATTTACAAAGCAAATTGATCAATTATTTCTTCAAATGCTTTACTTACAATTCTGTGCTTTTTGTGGACTAATATTTCCTTCTATCCTAAAATTTATCTGAAAAATAGATCATATTTTATTCATGTATTGGGACAGTCAAATTACACTCTACATCTATATATATTTGATAAGCATTACAATTCTCTTACACAGTCAGTGAAATTGTTTAAAAATCAAAGATTACCCATCTTAGTAAAAACATTCCTTATTGACACCATTGAAAAAATCTACAAAATCAATATTGTGATTTTTCTTAATGAAAATAATCATAACATAAAAAAATAGAATAATCCTTTATTCACAGTGTATAAAATGAGGTATTTGTTTAGATTCAGTTTCAGAAAATAACTTTTTAAGCTCAGAAATATTCAGTCTGCATGGATTCGACAAAGTGTTGAAACCAGTCAGATAGCCCACAATCAATTTTAGTTGTGATAACATAGCATCAAAATACGTAACACTTTTTCATTTGAGGCAAAAAATAATCCTTTGAATAGTCTGGATATGAGGAAAAGATAAATATAATTTTCTGTGGTAGGATACAGTCACTGGAAAAATATTTGAAATACTGGGGAAGATTTTTTTGTTTCCGCAGTCCATTTTACTATAGCTAAGAATCAATACAGAGGCTAAATCGGAAAAGCAGATTTGGGGAATGTGACCATAAAAAAAAAGAGAGTTTATGACTGGTAAGAAGTGAAAGAATGAAGCAACACGGTGATTAAATTAATGGTTTGCAAAAATCTAAACCATCAAATTTGGCAGATTGGTAAGTGAATGTCCTTGAGTCCTTACAAATGAATTCTGAAAGTAATTTATAAAAGAAATTGATGAAAAGTGCAACAGAAAACTATTAGGTTTTTTGGTGGTTTTGGCTTGGTCTGGTTTGCTTTTGTTTGTTTTGTTATTCCTTTTCCTTGGTTTTGTTTCATTTTGGGGGTTTTTGTGTCTGTTTATTTTTTTAAATTTTGTTTTTTTTTTTTTTGAGAAAGGTTTCTGTAGCTATTTAAAAATCTCTTTTAATGATGTAACTCAAGAGTTAATAATGTAGATACTAGATATATTCAAATATTGCTATAGATAGCAATCAGAGAATAACAGAGATCTCAGGATAAACACAAAAATCTAAAGTTCATATATAATTCCAAGCACAAGAAACAGAAAGACACTAACAAAAATCTCTATAAATATATTCAAATAAGGGAAAAAAATTACCCAAAAAAAATTTGACCAAAAACCAGCTGTCACCGTCAAGACTAAGTGTTTTGTTCTTGCTTTGCAACTTTTGCATAAAATAGTTATTTTTTTACCATATATTTAACATAATTAAGTGAACATTTTCAAGGTACTAGTAGGGCACATGGAGAGAGGGTACTACACAATATTCAAATACTTAAATATATTTTATTCATCAGGGACTGTTGATATTCCCTGTGCTGTACTGAGAGGCAAAGTGGAAGGACCACTCCACTTAAAAATATGTCTGATAATTCAAATCTGTAAGGAAATTTTTAAAAAATTCAGAAAGGCACGCACTTTTCCAAGCAAGGATGGAGAAGTAAAAAAAAAAAAAAGAAGATATTTGGACCAGAAGGATCAAGGACATTAGTTTTATCTCTGCTCTTGAAAGATACTAGTTTCAAGCTGATAAACAAAATGATAAGAAATAAATGACTGGTATTTGATAAAACAGATTATGTCAAACCAACTTAATTTCTTTTTTGACAGGTTAACTGCTTTTGTAGATTTGGAAATGGGAAGGGGAGGAAATAGTTCTGTGCTGCCATGTTAAGGCTTTTAGAACTCTTTCATACAAAATATAGAAATTTAATGTGGATGAAATTATTGCAGTACAATAAATGTACAATAAGGTACAGTAGGCACTGGAAAAAGTTTCTCAGAAAGGCTGTCAAATCTCCATCCTTGGAGATACTAAAAATACATACAGGAATGGATCCACCTGTGCAACCAGCTTTAGGTGACCTTGCTTGAGCAGGTCAAAGGACTACATGACCCCAGAGGTTCATTCCACCCTAAATTGTTATGTGATTTCCATAATGCTGTGGAAAAAAAAAAAAAAAAAGAAAGATTTAGATGGTAATATAAGAACAGTTACAATTTGAGGATGATTCCAACCTACAATTATAGTAAGCATTATGATTGAGAAGTCTGGAATTCATAACAAGCTAGATGAACTGAAGAAAGAGTGTAAAACTAAAACAATTCAATTCTATAAAGAAACATGCTAAATCTAAATGGGGAAGGAGAAGGGACATGCACAAGTACAAAGTAGAGATACAATAGAAAAAGATTTGGATGTCACTCAGAACCTACATAATCTAGACAAAAATGTAGTAGCATTGCAAAAAGTTGAATCTTCTGGACATTGAATTTAACCATCTAAAAAACCAAAAGACTATTTCAGAAAACACATTTGTTTTGTTTAAGGGACTGTTTTATCTAGGATTTGTTCAAAAATTATTTCACTTCCTTTGATGACCAGGAAGACTATTGTGTCCAGTTTGTGACGCAGTTTGAAAAGACCAGAATTTTGCTAACATGAAAAATATGAAACATAAGGAGACATTGAAAGGCTTGTACTTGTTTAGCAAAAGTATGACTTGGCAGGCAGGGGTTAAAGCCTGATAATGGTGTCATGGTCCCAGTAGCTAATACTTGCAGCCTGTCCTAGAGTTTGATCTACTGCCTGTGGTCCTTCTCAATCAACTCTTTGCAATTATTTTCCAACCACATTTATCACTCTTGTGCCAGAATTGTGCCATATTTCTCATATCAAAGAATTACCCAATATTTAATTTTAGGGTATCTCCTACCATGAAAAAAATTCTAATCTTCAGGCAAAGAGGCAAAAAAAATATTTCTTTTCAGCTATGTTCATGGTTGCTGAAACCTACATACTGAATATTTTTCCCTGGGAATGAAACTGTTGCCTGAGCTGATTTTATTTATTTAATACTACTACTTCAGTCAGGAAGTTGGAAGTTGATAAATTTTCTACAGCTTTTGGTCTTCTTGCAAAAATGTGAAACACTGGAGTCAATGTAATTTTGAATTATCATTTCAAAAAGAACCTGATGAGTTTACCTGTTATGTGTGATTCAGAATGCCAAAGAAGCTGATGTGGTCAGGCAGGGGTGATAGGCTGCCCTAAGAGGAAGGAATTTTTAGATTGCTCTTGTGGACCTCCATCTACACTAACATATTTCAAAATATGAGGCATGATTTATCTGAAAAAAACCTAATGTGCATCTAAGTTAAAATTTCATACAGATGAAATTAAGGGCACTTACAATGCAGAATATTGTAGACTTAAATGGTTTCTTTGAGACTTTATTAAGCAATTTTATCCAGGCGAAGGGAATCTAAATATGCACTGTTAGCTAAGACGGTACATTTGCATTAAGAGTATGCAGTCAAGTCTAGAGGAACTTATTCGTCTAGAATTTAAGTATGTCAGGGTTACCTCATGAAAACTGGATCATAAGCTTTCAAATCTGAATTCTAAGTGAGAAATAAGAAGAGCTGGAGGGTACAGAGAATATTACTCTGTGAAAGCTAGACTCATTTTTTATGATATTTTTATTTGTAGTCCTGATTCTAACACTCATATCTATAGTTCAGAACCCTTCACTTTATGCCCTGAAAAATCAATTTTTACCTTAATTTTGAACTCCTCCTACTTTTTTCCTAAGTCTGTGTTGTAGTCCTGGGTAAACAAGGCAGGGTAGAAGCAGTAAACTGAGAGTACAACTTCCACAGAAACAGTTAGAGATGTGCAAGCAGCTGAGAGGACCAGCACCTTCTTCACCCTTTAGAGGGCTAAGAAAGTAGGAAATGCTTGTGAAGAAGGCAGAAGAAGGCAGTTGGGGTGGAGTAACCTTGCTAGATCCCAGGTGTCAAAATATTAGAAACACCTTCCCACTACCCTTCCGTTCTTCTCTGGTTGAACTTCACTATCAGTTTTATCTACCCCCTCCTGCTGAGAGGTGCAGGGGGACAGGGCATGAAGGCTGTGATCAGTTTATCATACCTTATCTTTGCTGCTCCTTCCTCCTTGGTGGGAGGACCCCTCAGACTCTACTCCTCCTCCAGCATTGGGTTCTTCCCCCAGGAGACAGTCTTCCATGAATATTTAAAATTTGAATGCTTCCCATAATCTAGAGTCCTTAATGAATGGCTCTGGCAGGGGGTGCAATCTTTCAGGAACTGAGTGCTCCAGTGTAGGTCTCCCACAGTGTCACAAATCCTGCCAGCAGAGCTGTTCCAGCAAGGGCTGCTGTCTCCACCAGGCCACAGATCCTGCCAGGAGCCTGCTCCAGTGTGGACTCAGCACAAGAACACAGCCTCCTTTGAGCATTCATCTACTCCAGGGTGGAGTCCTGCACAGGCTGCAGAAGGATCTCCAATCCACTGTGAACCTTCATGGGTTGCAGTAGCACAGCTGCTTCAGCACAGGTGGCAAGGGCTTCCAAACCTTGAGCACCTCCTCTCTCTTCTTCTTCACTGACCTTAGCGTTTCAGAATTCTTGCTCTCACATTCTCATTCTTCTCTATGGCTGCTGTTTTTCTGCAGCAGCTTTTTGTGTCCTTCTTAACTATGTTAAGCCAGAGGCTTTACCACCATCTCTGCCTTTGTCAGCAACAGGCCCATCCTGATGCCAGATGGCATTGGTTCTGTTGGACATGCGGGAAATTTATGGCAGGTTCTAACAGAAGCCACTCTTGTGGCCACCCCTGTCTACTAACTAAAACTTGGCCATGCAAGCTTAATACGGGGGTGAGGGTGACGGGGTATTTTACTTTTTCGTTTTGTTTCTCACCATCCTAGTCTATTTTTAATTAGCAATAAATTAAATCATTTCTTCTCAAATGGAGTCTGGTTTGCCTGTGATGGTAATTATTAAGTGATCTTCTTTTCTTTGTCTTAGCCCTTGAGTTTCTTCATGTTATTTTTCTACCTTGTTCTCTCCCCCTGTACTGTTGAAGGGGATAATGAGAGAGCAGCTGTGTGGGGGGGCTGACAGACAGACAATGTCAATTCACCACACATAGTAACAAAAAATAAAAGAAGTTCCTGTCATCCCAATAGTGAGTCTCTATTTGTTTCCCTCATGTGTATACATTATTGTTCATTATATTATTAGATTCCATAATCATTTGCTATCACTAGAAGCACAATGTATAATGTTCAGCTAATGAGTCTTCATTTGATAATTTCAGGGAGTTCTTTTCAGTGGATAGCTCCAGGTTTATTTGCCAAAAACTATTTAATCTCTCTGGAAGACATAATTACCAGAGAATCTTTCTGTCAGATAAGAGTTATATAATTGTGAAAGCCATATTATTTGTCTTTCTTTTTTTTCATGCATAGGAAAATATCTGTAAGAATTTGGTAGTTTGTGAGCTCTTCAATTGCAGTTTTTTGGCACTGCTTCTTGTTGTACCAAATAATCATAACTATGCAGAGGAAAGTTGAGTTATCCTGCAGTATCAGAATTTGAATAGATGAAATAATTAAATATGAATTTTATATTTGCAAAATCTTTATTCATACTTTAGACTGTAGTATCTTCCTGTAGCTTTAGATGTCCATTATTTTATTGTTTTGGTGCTTTTAATTGATTGACAAAATATACCTTAAAGTTCAAGTCTTCTTCTATTTCATTTGGACTTTTCTATTCTATGAAACTTAAAATTAGAAAACTGTTCTGAGCCAGAAAACAGCTAGAGAAAGGGTTATATATCCCATATTGGTTCTCAGGCAATGCTAACTAGGATTTTTTGAGGCTCTTTCTTTCTCCTGTCTTCCTAGTTTTGTGTTTTGTTTGGGTCTTTTTTTCTGTTTACTATCTGAAAAAAGGTGCAAAAACCAAAATTAAATCTGTGTGTTTCAGGTGTTACTCTGGAATCAGATTCTTGCCTTGACCCGGGAATTCCTGTGAATGGCCATCGCCATGGTAACAACTTTAATATCCGCTCTACAGTAACCTTCAGCTGTGATCCAGGATATACACTGAGTGATGAAGAACCTCTCATATGTGAAAGAAACCATCAGTGGAATCATGCATTACCCAGCTGTGATGGTAAGTGTCAAGCTCTTCAGATGGCAGGTTTAAAGTCCACAAAAGTTAATCTACTATTTTGCAGAACTAATAAAGCTTGTCATTGCTACTACCTCCCTTCAATTGCAGCAAGATTCACACTTTAAAAAAATATTTTATTGTTATTAAAAGCCATGCTTTACACCTCTGTATCAGTTTTCAGTGAAGTACTGAAAAATACCAGGCACATATTCACAAATAGAAAAATTCAGATTCTCAGAGGGTGCCATTGTTCAACTGTGAATCAAAATGGTGCCATACAACTAATACTTTCAACACAAAGCTAATAAAATTAATTTATATTTTAAACTCTAAATATTGTATACCAAAATGATTGTTTAAAACTTAGGATGCTCAATACTAAAGCCATGATCAGCCAATGTAATTAATTTTGTTAACATATTTTTGTTTTGAAATTTTTGGTTAGCTTAGTAATTGTTTTGGTGGATATGAAGTATGAAACTGTCTAGAGCTTTCATGAAACATTTTTTAAAATGCTGAATCACTTCATGGTTTAACCACAGCCCATGACCAAGCCTCACACAGCCACTTGCTCACTCCCACCAGCAGGATCAGGGAGAGAATCAGAAAGCTAAAACTGATAATATTCCTGAGTTGAGATAAAGACAGTAGGAAAAGCAAAATCTGTGCAGACAAGCAAAGCAAACCAAGGAATTTATTCACTGCTTTCCAAGGACAGCAGGTGTTCAGCCATCTCCAGAAGAGCAGATGACAAATATCATCAGTCTGAACTTCTCCGTTTTGCCTTTTTCTCCCCACTTCATATACTGAGCCTGATGCCATATGGTGTGGGTATTCTTTGAATTAGCTGCAGTCACCTGTCCCTGCTGTGTCTCCTCCGAATCTCCCACACACCCCCAACTTCTTCACCAGTGTGACATATGAAAAGCAGAAAAATCTTGGCTCTGTGTAAACCCTGCTCAGCCATGACAAAAACATCTCTGTATTATTAATCCTGTGCTCAGCACAAATCCAAAACACAGCCCCATACCGAGAAGAAAACTATACACCAGCACAACTGTATTTCCAAATATTTCTGTGTTCTTTTTTGTAACTGGATTTTTTTGGCTAAGTTCTGCTTCTGTGAACCACTGAATCAAGGTAATTTCTTCATGGAATCCTTGTATAGTTGCTACAAAATCCCTCTCATAGAAACCACGGAACAGCAGTAAAGAAAGGCTCTTGCTTTAGTGAATTACTTACCTTAATGTATTTCTAACTTGATTTTCAGGTCCAAGGTTTTCATTGATTACAGTGGAATGTCAGAGGACAAACTTAGATTCAGCAAAGTATTTCAGTTTCTCACTCTGTTTTAAACTGTTTTGTTAAATCTGAGCACTAGTCTTCTCCATCTAACTCTCACTACAGCCTTCTGGCCCTTTTCTAAAAACATCTAAACCACCAAAAGACTATTATAGAAGTTAGCTAATCTAGCATTCAAACTCACTCACCTTGTAATCACCACAACCCATTCCTCCTTTACAAGTACAGACACAAAGCATTTTTAAAATTTATCATTGTTTGTATGGGTTTCTGTCCTTGTTTTCTTTGCCGTGATGGATTGACAAATGCAAAGAAATCTTAAGCTTGAATAGTATTCTCTTATTTTTCTACTTACTTTTAATAAAATGTGTAGATGTATTTTTGAGTTAAAATATCAATATTTAACTCTTTTTTTGGCATATGAATGTTGAACTTCAGGAAGATCTAGTTAATTTTCACTCACTGAAAGATTTTTTTTCCCAGTTCCTCCAACCACTTTCATGTGAGTGCATATCAAGAAAATGTCAAGCCTTTCTGGAGTATGTTCTCTAGACAAGCAACACATAAGGGCTCAACATACATTCAGTCTCTTCTTTTCCTCACTGATTAAACTCTGCTATATTAACTAGTCTAACATGGCATAGAACTCACACTCTATTAGGTAACCACTCTGTTAGTGTATTTGCCTTTTGAGGCTCAACACGTTGTGACCCAGATCTTTGGATTGTGACAGACTTAACTGAGGTGGAAATGAGCATATTGCACTCATCTCTCCAGTACTGATGTTCTCAAAATTTTTACTTCAGAAATTAATTTAGCAGAATAAATGCCTAAGGGAAAAGCATGTTGCTTTGTTTCATGCCAACAAAAAAGAAATAAACCTGCATACAAATGCAAGGTGGTTAAAGTTCCCTCTAAGTAATGTGTCATTCTTACAATATGCTAATGCCAAGGTGGAACATGAAAAAAAAATTTGAGTGAGAGCTAAATTAAAGCACATCAATTCTGTATTTTAAATTTTGTTTAAAATATGTACATGATTTTTGAAATATGTCATATCTGCTTTAAGTAATGTTGCACAATATTTTCTTCCTTCTGTGGTGTTTATAGACTAAGATAAAGATTTTTGAATTAATGTATAATTGTTCATTTATGGCACTGGAACCTGACATCTATAACACTGTGTTTTATTATTAAGTATTGTTATCAACCAGATATTTACTTATTCCAATGTGTTTTAATTCATACTTGCATGCAGAAATAACTATATTCAGGTAAAACCAGGCTGGAAGCATTTAGTTTCCTTTTACTTACTTATAAATATATAAAAGTTACATAAATTCAAAAAACATTAAAAACTTTAACAAAAACCTTAGTCTAATAAGAATTTTTTTAAAAAAGGAACTTAAGCTATAAACCAAGTATATGTATATATATACATACATCTACATAAATGTACTGCAAGTTTATTGAATATTTTTTCCTGTGTATTTTCCATCCAATTAATGGCAAAGTGTATCACTCTATGTGAGGAAGAAGACTAAAAGCATCTTAATGTTTTGCTGCTTTACTGTTTAAATATTTAGTATATTAAAATTAAAAAAAAAAAACAGCATAAAAACTGGACAGCAAGAGATGAGTGAAAAGCACAGTCATGCCGTATTTATAAGATCCGTGAGCAATTCAGAATGCAAATCTTAAACATTAATTAATTTGCTATGCAAATTTGAACAGCCTTGTTTAGCAAATTCTAGTATGCATAAAATGTTTTCTAGCATAGTTCTCATGTCTTCCAAAATATTCAATTCCAAATAAATTACTTATGACGGGACAATCTAAATCTTTGAAAAAGAGGAAATTACACTTCTTTTTTCCCCTGAGTGTGGCAGTAATCATCAAACTTTTACTTACTTGAAAAAAAAAAGCTTTTTACAGAAGTATTTTTGTTTGTTAAAAATGCAGTTGAATGTATGCCTTTCAAAATATTTAGTGAAAGAAAAGTAGCATCAAGATATTTTTTATGTTACTTCACAAAAAATCCCCTCATTTCTTACATATTACTGCAATTGGAATTAATACTTGCAATATTTTTTGTGTGTGTTCTGCTAACTAACAAGAGTGATTTTAAATGAAAAATAAACTCTATTTCAAGGACTAATTTAGAAAAAGACAAATTGTTGTGAAAATGAATGTTGCAGATTTGGATTAATTAACTTCTTATTTTAATGTTTTTTTTTTTTAATTTAAGTGTAGGTAAAAACATGAACTCTCTTTCTCTTTCTCTCTCTCAAACCCTTTTACAAAAAATGCTTTTTGTATTTTTTTTTTTTTTTTTTTTTTTTTTTTTCTTTAAGTTTT
>JAYDZK010000169.1:91455307-91465430 GCA_034509185.1 Euphonia xanthogaster
AAATGAATGTTGCAGATTTGGATTAATTAACTTCTTATTTTAATGCTTTTTTTTTTTAATTTAAGTGTAGGTAAAAAAATGAACTCTCTTTCTTTCTCTTTCTCTCTCTCAAACCCTTTTACAAAAAATGCTTTTTGTGTTTTTTTTTTTTTTTTTTTTTTTCTCTTCTTAAGCTTTATGTGGTGGATATATTCATGGGAAGAGTGGAACTGTTCTTTCTCCAGGTTTTCCTGATTTTTACCCAAACTCTTTAAACTGCACTTGGACTATTGAAGTGTCCCATGGCAAGGGTAAGTATCCAATATGTTTTGCATATATATAATGTCTGTATGGAAAAAAAAAATCAGACACACATAGCTAAAAAAGGAAATGTCCTTTATGAGTTAAACCAACACTTTCTGTCATTCGTTTGAGGAAAAAGTTTAACCTCCTAAAATAAATATCTTCAAAGGTGGGATTTCCAGTTTGTGTTTATTTTTCAAAGGAAGAATTATTTTTAAAGTTGCCAGAGGCAATGTATTTTAGTCTCAGAGAAATGGGAAAGAGTGAAAGAGGTAAAATATGGGAAAAGAATAGCTACTGGTTAAATAGCTCTAAATTTCTTTCCGTCAAAGATGTCAGGACCTTTTTGATGGCTCTTTGCTATTATTGAGCATAAAGGAACAGATTTGATCTGTGTATTGGTAACCTAAGATTTCAGACTTAAACCATTAGAGCAAAAACGTGATATATATCTTTATGTTACATATACAGTAGGGTAATATCTGAATAAAAAAATTACTGAGAAGTATATGGGAAGTTACTACTTTTTAAAATCTTCTGAAAGACTGTTTTTTTTTTTTTGTTTAAAACTCATAAAACATTTTAAATATAAAATATATGAGTAAATGTGCTAAGAAAAGTGCTGTCCCCCACAGTAAATTTTTAAATTTATCATATATATAGTATTTGAAAACTGAACTGTAAGTCAAAATTTAATTAAATATTGGATTGGGAATTGGCAAATGAAAAAAACATCAGGTAAATGATCAGTTCCAGAAAATAAGAATCTGTATTTATGTAAGACTGTACATAAAACTTCTGTATGCTTTGTCCTTGTATTTGGAAACTTCCCTGAAGCTTAGAAATTAAAACCAGAATTGTGTTGGAGGAAATGCAAAAATAAAATACAAATACAAAATTTCAGCCAAGTATTCATGTATGTCTCCTAGGTAATAATGAAATCAAAGTAGATATTATAAGTAAAAGAGAAATACAGGAACTTGAATAGCACCTAAATAATACAAATTTGAATTTTCGGAGTGCTGTATAAAAATAGCACTGAATGTCATCAATTCTCTTATAGGAACTATTGATTTAAAGTGAGCTAAACGAGCATCCCCATTGGACATATTATTCAGTTGAGCTCATGTGCTTTCTGCAAAATTTATTTTCAGAATTTCATGTTTTGATTCTAACTTTTTCTCAAAATGTTTCTGCGTAACATAAAATTTGCTTTCTGTGTCATCTACATATGAAGGAATAGAAAAACTTGCTATTAAATTCTCTTCTTTCCTCCCTTTTTAATTCTTTTAAAGGTGTCCAGCTGGTTTTTCATACTTTTCACCTTGAGAGCTCTCATGACTATTTGCTCATCACTGAAGATGGGAGCTTCACAGAACCAGTAGCCAGATTAACTGGCTCAGTCTTGCCCCCTACAATTAAAGCCGGCCTCTTTGGAAATTTTACTGCACAGCTTCGATTTATATCTGATTTTTCAATTTCTTATGAAGGTTTCAACATAACATTTTCAGGTAATGAATTCCATTCTGCTAAATATCCTAAAACTGTTCCAAATGATATTTCACATGGAGATAACAGAAATATTATGAAACACCACAAAGTAACAAAACCCACTTAATCAAAATTGTATAGCCTCTATCATTAAAAAACTGGTTAAGGTTTAAAAAGGTGCATAAGAGAATCAAGAAGAATGTTGGTGATTGTTGTAAGTTTTCCCTGTTCCTACAGAAACATTAAAATTGTTGAAAAAGAAGTTTGGAAGAAAATTAAGGGGAAAAAATTACAAAGATAGAAGGTACTGGTTCAGAAGAAATGAAATAACTTGTTCAAAGTATAGAAACTTTAAAATGCAGTGGTATGCTGACTCAGATTCACAAAGGACTCTAAATTGAAGACTGATTTTGAAATGGAAAATGTGTATATAAAGATGAAATAAAACACTTATTAGCTATTGATGCATTTCTACACGTTATCTCAAGATAAGGGAAACATTCGTTACTGCTTCTTATTTACAGTCTTCTAAAACTAGATGACATCAAATATACCTTTCTCAGAAATTTTCTTTGCCTAGGCTGTAATCTACTAGTAGTTGTTTAGTTTCATACTGTGTAGTAATTCTGATTAGGATCTTCGGTCTGTTATCTCTGTTAAATAAATAATTATTTTTATAAACAGACCTGATTTAACTTGTGGACCAGAGTAAGTCCTTAAATTTAAGATGCTGCCAAGTTCTGAGGCTAAGGCAGGGTTTTTCTGAATATTCCCCTTGTCCCATGAGACATATGAATGAATCAAGTGCTAGTTGAAATGCACATGCACATGCACATGTACATTTTATGGAAGGAGTACATAACAAATTCACATCCAACTCTCTAACATCATTTTTCAAGAACTGAAAGCCAATAAGTTTTTTTGAGGATTGGCAATGTTTACAGATGACCATGATATTTATGAGTAATATATCTCATTTAGCTTGCTTATTTAAAAAAGGAAAAAACTACCTCACTGATTAGAGCAATAGTGTTGGATTTACTCCTATTAAATACTAAAATAAATTCCTTCTGGAGACTTTGGACTCACCAAAGCAAAGGTCAGCAGTTTTACAAGTTTGAAATGTAAATAGAAATATTAATTATTTCACTGATAAGTTTTTTTATCACTAAATCAAAAGAGTAGAGCACTAGCCAAGTTATAGAAAAACACACAGAATATTGTGGATGCAAGGAAGAAAACTATGCAGTAACAAAAGATATGGATCACGGAACTTTTGGACCATGACTGAAGGTCTATGTCCTATCTACTACTGCTACAACATACAGAGACAGCATATGCCATCATTTATATTAAATACACATTTTGAGAAATGTTATGAGGTACATTAACTTTATGAAACAAATAGGTGATTCTGGTTTTGTATTTTCATGCAACCAGAATTTCTTCTTAGTAAGAAGTGTTTTGTGAGAACAATTGCTTTGAATGACATCAAATATAGAAATTTGTCATGATAATTTCCATGTGCTTAAAGGTATACTACAGGGTATCTCCATGTCAGCTTAGCCCTGGCAGTACTGAGCAGAGGTAGTAGACCATATGTTTTCTAAACTTACAACATCTGCCAGCAGAAAATGATGTAGTTTTTAGATTGCCTCTAATATTCAGAAGTTTCCTACAAGACAGTTACTAAAGGGAAGAATTTATTTATTCCATTTATTTCGTATATTCACTGTTTAAAGATTCACTCAGGAACTTTGGTTTTATTTCTTCCCTGAGTAAATGGAGTCTCTAATTCTAAATAAGATTTCACCCTACTTTCCACTGACCTCCCAGGTTAATGTTCTAGAAAACATTTTTTCTTATCCGTTGCCAGAAGGGATCTCTTGGGTCTTTTGGATCATATTCTGATGAATACAAAATCAAACCTTTTCCATCAGGTGTTAGGTTGTTCTCTTTCAACATCTTTTCTCAAAGTAGTTGGTAGTGGATATCTAAGGAAAAAAAATAAATGGAAAAACAGGATAAACAATAAGTGATACTTCCACAGCATATTCTTTGGAGATGAGGAAATGGGTGGCTCATATATTTTCTGAGTTTGATTTGCTTCCTATGTAACAGCCCTGCTTTTTTTCCCCATTAGTCTATTCTGACTCCTCCTGCTGAATTATTCCTGATGTGTAGTTATAAAAGCACACTTTTTGAAAATGTGTTCATATGTCTTTCATTCACCTAACCTTTTGTTTGTTTTTTAATTAGATTTTCTTCATCACATAATGATTTCTTTCAACTGTAAGGCTCGCTTCTAAAGCTGTTTGGAAGTTCAGATGAAAAGAAACTAGAATTATACACAAAGGAAGTAATTAAACAAAATTATAGTAAACCACTTACAGTACAAGCTGATTACAGCTCTTGAAATTAAAAAAATAGATGTAGTATGGGTAGAACAAATAAAATACATAATTACTGTATATAAAGGCATAATAGGCTTATAGAAACAGTATTGGGTTTTAGTAGAGAACACAGCTCTAAAATACATGTTTTCCAGCTGTTCCATGCTCACACAATGCAAGCAATTTAGTAAATTTGCTTCTTTCCATGTGGACAACTTGTCCAGATAATAACATATTATGTTTTATTGTCTGCAGAATATGATCTGGAGCCATGTGATGATCCTGGTGTTCCTGCCTTCAGTAGGCGAGTTGGTTTTCATTTTGGTGTTGGAGATTCCTTGATCTTTTCCTGTTTCCCTGGATATCGCCTGGAAGGTGCTAACAAACTCACCTGCCTGGGAGGTGGTCGGCGTGTATGGAGCGCACCTCTGCCAAGGTGTGTGGGTAGGTGGTCACATGCTTTCATTTCATTCATCAAATCCTTAATAGCACATGGCATGTGTCAGAATACTGGGCAGGGAACAAAGTGCTTGTTGAAGCAGTTGATCCCCAAGCTGTAAAAACTGTAAAGTCAGTGAAAGATATAAGTAATGCATGTCTCTTTTATATAGAGAACAAAAAATGCAGAGGAATAACTAGAATTATGCCAGAAAATATAATGTCATGTGAGATAAAATATAAAAGTAATTTTTAAATTTTATGTTTGGCACAGTTAAGTTATGAATTTCATACTTTCTCTTTTGGGGTAGAGAAGTGATGTTTAGCACTTTTAGGTGAAAATGCCCTACTTAGAGCCCTGTTGCTGGTTTTAAGGGTCTTTTTTTCATATTGTCTTGTTATTCTTGTAATTCTAAGCTTTTGGGATTTTTACAGTTTATAAACTGCATCACAGTGTTTTTAGACTTAATTTTTTAAATTAATGTGCGTTTGTTAAACATCAGTAACTATGAACTCAAATTGAGTGAACAGTTCTTTTCTTGGAAAAGCACTGGGACTGTATATTATGAAATTTGTGCAGTTGCTGTATTTCTGAGATAGTTTTATCTCCACCATGTCAAGTGAATCTCGTCAGCTGCTATTGACCTAATGCTTGTGAAAAGTCAAATACTTCCATGCAGCTCTAAATGGATTTCCTTAAGAGGGTTCTTGTTTTTAAATAAGATTTTATTTAATGAAAGGAAAAACTCAGCTTCAGCTTCTTTCTTTTATTTATTATAAAAAGATGGATCTTTATATCTGAAAAAATGCATGTTTTCCTGTGTATCTTACATGCACCTACATTGTATGTGCATGTAAGATACACAGGAAAACAAAGTATCAAATTTTGTTTTAAAACTGAGTTATTTATTCCATGATAAAATGATGTTAAAGATGAGAGAGAAACCAAAATAATATGGAGTTTACCATTTATTTGGAAATTCTATACTTAAATCTTAGTCTATTCTCAGCCTTTGGATATGTGCTTGGTTTGGGGGTTGTTTGGGGTTTCTCTCTTTCTAAGGGGTTTCTCTGTATTCCACTCAAACATGTTTAGTTTATTTTAGATATCATAACATTTTAGCCATTGGCAGAAATATTGTTATCTTGTGCTGAAGAAAGGAGACATTCTATATGATGCACGTTTTCGTAAACTTTGTTAACTTTTAAAAAAGCCTTTCCTACAGTATCTACAGTAATAAGAGATTTATACCCAATATCTTGAAAATGCTCACTTGACTATCCTCATAAAGTAAATGACACATTGAAAAGTTTCAAAGATTATCAAAGTATCAATAATTAGCTTAATGAAGTATCAGCCATTGAATTAGCTGTTGATTTATAGGACTAATGTAACCACATACTGTGCCAGACACAGTTACGTATGTTCTGCCTGTATGTTGTCCCAAGCATAATTTAGTGATACACATCTAATCTTATATATATGTGATATGCATGCCATTCATATTGAAATGGAATTTACTTACAGAGAGCCCAACACTTCCTTTTTGTTCTTATCTTTAGTTTTTAGCAAATTTGTCGACTTGCCCTGAGACACTTTGTCACTAGATCCATGTATGAGATCCCACTTTCTAACTGATTAGTAAAACCTTTTATAAAATATGCAAAGACAAGTAGCACTTCTCTAAAATAAGATGATCTAAATAAATCTTTTAACTCAACCTATGTCTTTGTTTGATCTCTTGTAGTGTAGCAAGCTGAAGATATATACAATGCAGCTAAGAGAAATGCAACGAAAGAAACTGCTAGGCAGCTGCATGAAACTGAGGGGAAAAGACATTTTCAGTGCCCTTCATAACTGCTTTTATAGGTGATTTTTTTCTTAACACTAAGAGGGTTTACAGAAATCCCTTTTCTTTTTGCCATGGCACCTAAGACATTAGGGGTGACGATATCCTCTTGCCCTTAAAAGGAGTTCACAAAAAGATTTCTCTCTCAGATGAGTGAAAAGCAATGGCTTGCCATGAAATCTGCTGGATTTGGAATCTACATTCTGATTTAAATCTAGTCTCAATTCAGTGGCACTTATTCATAAGTACATTACTGGGTTCAGTAGTCTCTTGATTATTACTTCCTAATTGTCATTTCTACAGTAACCAAACTCTCATACTCAATATATACACATCAACAAGGATTTTCAAGTCCTTCTATGACATATGGTAATTCAGTCTTTCATGATAGTTTTAATCAGATTCAGGATGAAAGCCCCTCAAATTTAATTGCACTTTAATTTATAAACTAAACATTCAAATGAACATATGCTGATTTGTATCACAAAAGTTGTATTCATTTTCATCTGCTGTTGAAAAAACCAACAAACCAAGATGGTTTCAAAAAGTCTTGCCCTTCTCAATCCAAGTAAATAATTTAAAATCCTTCCTCTAGGGTTATCTCAAACATGTTGTGCACTTTTCCTGATCAGAGAACTATTTCTGCCTTTCTACCCTTTCATCTTCTTTGAAGAGTTATTTTCCAGGTAAAGGAAAAGCAGAGCTTGGGAGGTGTAGTTAGTCTAACATCATGATGCTGCCATTCTTAATTTACGACTTTGAGTCCTATATGAACAACATTATCATAACTTTCAGTGTCCTTCTCTCCATGCTGTGCAGGTAGATCGTCTTCCCCTAGATTTTTTTATCTGATTGCCTGGAAGTTGGTTGGCTCTCAGAATAAAGCAGCATACTCTCTTCTGCAATAAGAACCCTCCTTTTCACAACAAAATACACCACCAAGTCTACCTGCAAAATCAGATTCATATTCAGAAACAGGTGGACTTGTAAATCTTTTTTCCTTGTGTCAACCATTCACTCTTTTATCTTTTCAATTAGAATGATTTTGTGTAACTCAGCTACGCACTTCAAGTTGTTTTGCATACTATTCCACCTGACACCAGAGTTTTGAAGAGACTAGTGAGGGTTTCCCTTTGAGTCATTACCCCATTTCTAAATGTGTCCTCCAGATGGATCTGTCCCTTGACTGGAAAGCAGTTTGTGCCTACAGCCACCTACTTGCTACTATTTGAGGAAAAGAGCTTTACTGTTAAAAGTTGTGCCGCAGGCTCTTAAGGCTGACTCCCTTTGCGCTGTTTAAAGAACACATAATTACCCCAGGTGGTGTCAAATTTCCCCCATCTCAGAAGACTAAACTTTTTCTTTTTTTCCTTCTTTAAAGGGGTGTTTTTCCCATAGAAGCAAATCCCCTTCCTGTCTAGTGAATTTTCAGTTTACATTGACATGATATGGCTTTTCAAGAACACTTTGTCCTTCCACCTCTATATACCAAGTGTGGGAACACTGGGACTGCCAATCTCCTCAAAGGGAGTCTCTCAATCTTGAATTGTTTATAAGAAGGTAGTGGGGTCATCCATAAAAAATCTCATTTCCACTCAGAGCTTCCTCAAAACACTCAAATAATAATGCTGGTTTCCCTGACAATTGTCCTAGTAGCTGATAACTGCAGATGAGACACTCTACTCTTTTTACAAGAGTACTGCTTCACATCTTTCCAGAGATGGTAACTGCATTTGGGAGAACTATCATACAATTTTTACTGAAGTGGTGACTCCCTGCAGCACACATGCTACAGCTAGGCTTTTCTGCAGTTTCCCACAGTAATGAGAGTGAAATAAAATCTGTCTAACTGTATATAGCTTTTCTTTAAGATATGTTGTCTCAATGTATATTCACTGTGTTCTTTCTACCCCTCTCTTCAAAATTCACTGTAACTGAGAAGAATGTGACATTAAGGGGAACTCTGCTACTTTTCTATTTTGCATGATTCACAAAATTGAGTAAGGAGTACATGACTATAGATAATGAGAAAAATATCTTTTTAGCAATACTGACACATGGCTACCTGGAAGATAAACATACATAATATCTTGAAAAGAAATATCACTAGCCCATGTTTTTTGATTTGAGAGCATTGATATAAATATTTGGGTTTTCACTGTTCAGAAATAACTTGTGACCTGTGAGGATGTTAACCTTATCATCTGGTATATGACTATAATTGGTGTGTGACGGTTTAATTTTCCAGATGTACTTCTTGATAATTTGCTTGTCATTTAAAATTACTGGGTTTGTATTGTGTGTGTAGGTGAAAAACAAGCTGCTGGAGTACAGACAAGTTTCTCCTGAATATCTTTAGTCTAGCTGTGATTTGCAACCAGAAAACAGCTTTCGTCCCCTTCATTTGTTTATATTTTATCCAGTGTTATTATTTATTTTGTTGTTATTATTGCTTTAATTATTATTCCAGTGTTTTCCAGAAAATCATTCAGAAACATGCATTTTGTTAGTAATTATGGTTGTGATGGATTGCTGACACTACTTCTACACATATAATTTATTCCTGTTATGCCATTTGCTTTCCATAATTGCAAATGTTGTATATACCTTTAGAAATATATACCTTTTTACTTATAACTGTGAAGACAAAACTATCTCAGCATGGATGAATATTCCTACCAGTTTTTCCTTCCAGCAATAACTCTTTTTTCCTCTACCTATAATTACACTGTTCTATTATAGTTTCATTTACATTTCACAGATGACTACTTTTTCTTGAGGACAACCCCCAGCTTTCAGTGAGCAGTCCCCCTAGAGTACAGATCCAAGAATAAAGTTTCAAGGCACTCACGCACCTCTGCGTATCCACAAAGCTGTGTGAATCTCAGAAGCTCGGTGAATAGCAGTGCCCAGAAATGAGGTGGAACAACTTCTTATTGAAGTCTGTTGAAGTCCCTGATTCTGAGGCTAATGTCCACCTGAAAGAGACTGTCAAAATTAGATTTCTGATGTTATCATATTGTCATCACTAACCTTTTAAACAGGATCCACATTCCATATTTCCAGGAAATCTGTTACTAAAGCAAATTTTCTAAATCTCATCTAACAAACCAAGGCTATGCTTTTAATCATACTTTTCTTACTTTAGAGTTTGCTTTAAGTCAAACTATTCACGAGCTTTCTAATATTCTGTCTTGGAGTTTTATTACTATTAAAAAATGAATTGAAAGACTCATAGGTTACGGGAGGCATTCCTGAAAAAAAAAACAAACTGGTGAACCAGAAGACCCTGAAAGCAAAATGAAAAAAGAAGTTAAAAAAAATAAAAATGAACCTCCAGATCATTAGCGGTCATATAAAATGGCAAAAAGCTTCCATTTGCATAGGTAGGAAGGATATAAAGGAGTTGTTTCAACTTACACACATTTCTTTAGAGTCTGAGGGGAAAGAAAAGGTTTGGAAAGGAAAGGTTCGGAAAGGTTCGGTAAAGAAAGGTTCAGAAAGGAAAGGTTCGGAAAGGAAAGGAAAGGTTTGGAGAGGTTCGGAGAGGTTCAGAGAGGTTCGGAGAGGAGAGGTTTGGAGAGGAGAGGTTAGGAGAGAGGAGAGGAGAGGAGAGGAGAGGAGAGGAGAGGAGAGGAGAGGAGAGGAGAGGAGAGGAGAGGAGAGGAG
>JAYDZK010000169.1:91465639-91484405 GCA_034509185.1 Euphonia xanthogaster
AGGAAGGAAGGAAGGAAGGAAGGAAGGAAGGAAGGAAGGAAGGAAGGAAGGAAGGAAGGAAGGAAGGAAGGAAGACATGCATACATTAATTCTTGGAGAAATAATTGAAATAGCACCTCCTGTGCTCTGACAAGATCTATAAAATTAAGAGGATGCTTTCCTATTAAAACACATATAAATCACTTGTTACATAGCTTAAACTAGAACGTAGTGCACCTTTTTTTTTTTTTCTGTAAATATCAGCTGCTTACATAGATCCAATTCAGATCCTTCTCTTCCCACATCTGACAACTGTGGAAGTCTGCCAAAACACAGCATTCAAAGACAAGGTCCTAGAATAATCTTTCTGTAAAGGGAAAAAAAAAATCTATATGGTTACCTGTGTCTTCTCAGACTTGGTGAGGAGTAGGGTATGTGAAAAAGCATAAATATTTAACAAAACAAGATGCATGCACATTTCCAGAGATAGGTGGCCAAGAAGCAGGGCCTGAGGCAGAGGAGGGAGTTTAGACTCCTCTGCATGCATCTGATGTTCACTGAAATTACCTCCTTAGTACTTTTTGAAATGTGACTTTATCATTTTCAGTAATCCTCTAAAAAGCTGAGGAATGAGCCTTTTAGTTTTGGTATTCCTGTATATGGTGCACTGTGAAATACTGATGAAATTTTGAAAGAGAGGAGACATTTCATTCTTTCCTTCCCACTTGACAAAGATACTCTGTTGACTAATTATGGAAAAAAACAGAGTGGAGATCTTGTTACAGTGAGTTACAAAGTATGGAACTCAGATGTAGGTGCTCTCTCTTTTCAAAATACTTGAATTTAATCAGGAGGGGATGAGCCACATTAGACTCCTCTTGGGCAGTCATTCCTTTCAAATCTGTCTCTAATCTGCAGAGGGTTAATGTCTTTCTCCCCATTAACCCTCTCTGAGAAGTCGGCTTGGCTTTCTTCCAGGGAAATCCTTTCAAAAGGCCCAGGTTACACCAAAAAACCTTTCAGCAGGTCTCACATACCCAGGTCATACTGAGGGGAAAAAATTATCATTATAATTTCTTAAAAAACAGACAGTCATCATTTGACTTACTCTTGGTAGTTGTACCCTTCAGTGACTCACTGAGAGTCAATGTCCTTCTTCTCACAGCCCTCTCTGTGGTTGACTTTCTCCCACACAAAACCTTTCAATGGGTCCAGGTCACACCAGAAAACCCTAAATATCTTTGAACCACACTGATCACTCCACCACATCCAAGGGATTCTGTGTGATGCTACAATCATGTAATGCTCTGGTCCAGCCAGTGGGTTTAGGGGAAGGTAGCTTGATTGACCCTGGGTGATGTGTGAGAGAAACAACAAGAATTCTCAAGACTAGAGTGAAATGACACTGAATTACCAGACTATATCTATATGTCTATCTATTCTTTCTATCTATCTATCTATCTATCTATCTATCTATCTATCTATCTATCTATCTATTTATCTATCTATCTATCTATCTATCTATCTATCTATCTATCTATCTATCTCTATGTGTGTGTGTGGGTGTGTGGCAGGTTTATTCTTTAGCAGTTTGATTGCAATGGAAAGAAGGTATGTGGCCACTGTTGTTATAATCTATGGAAATATTAAAAAACATCATTTAAGAAAATATTTCAGGAAAATAAAAAAAGAGAAAGGACCAATAGAAGTAGAGAGTGGAGAGAAAAGTTATTGTTGCATAAGGATCCAGAAAAGAGACTATTGCAGCTTAGATGTCTATTGCTCAAAGTTATAATCATGGTCTTGATCCATTGAGGGCGGGGAAAGCCCTCACGACATAAAGTTCAGAGGGTCTTTGATGGTTTATTACATTTATGACATTTCCTAATGTTTCTCAGCATAGTGTAGCCAGTCATGCCTTATCAGAAGGGATGAGTACCTTCAGGCCTATGTGTGAATGTGTAGATAACTCCCCTGGGAATGAGGTTTTACATCTGAACCCATTTTCTTTTCCCTTATCTAGCTGAAAGGCCAGCTTGTTTCCAAACAAAGGTTGGTTTGTAGTGGTCATCATCTGGTGATGGGTCCTCACCCCCTCTGCACCACGGCTGCTTTTATGCTGATCAGATGTCTCACCACCACACATCCAAAATGCCTCCTTCTCTTCCCCTTCTTTGGGGGGGTGCAAACCTGGCCTCAGCAAAGCACCCTGCTGCTTTTGAAAATGAATTAATATTTGAGTTATTAACCCTTAACATTCCAGTCTCTCATAAGAGGGAAGAAACATTTGAATTTGTTCTTCAACTCTCCTTTATGTGATTGTCTCAAGAATTATATTATTTGATCTGCAATTCTGTCTGCTTGTCAACACTTTCCCTGCTCACTATCTCTTTAAGAAACTGTTTAATTTTACCTATATATGACATATAATGAAAATATTATTTGTTCACTGCACACTACACAGTGTATACTACATTCAGCTCAAATAAGCCTTTCATGATAAGGATTGAACAGGATTGAAACACAACATATAAAAGAACAATCTTAGTTTTGAGTGACATGTCTTTTTTGTTTGGTTTGAGTTTTAACCTGTGTTATTTCCTGTCCCAGATGAGTCATTTCAACTGTACTGAATTCCTAAATCAAACTGTAAGAATCTTAAATGGTAAAGCTGAATAGAAAGTGCTCCTATATATTTTCATCTTAAATTTATGTGGTGTTGCTCCTATATTAAATTTTATATATGGCACTTGACTTTTAATAGTGCATTAATACAGTATTTGAGTAAAATCTTCACCGAGGTATTGCTCACTGGCATTCACATTAATATCACATTAATTTATCATATTCAGTTGTTATATTAAATACCACTTGAAGAATTGGTAGGGTGCTACAATAAAATGCTGACACCATTTAATAAGCAGTTTCTTTTTAATAGTTTAGTTAGTATTCATTGCAAAGTCATCAATTGTAATTAATATACTCTGTCATGTTGTAGCATTGAATTAATTTCCAGTGAGATTGAAACAAGTGGAAACCCTGTTAGTGTGAATAGCATTGGAGATTTCTGTGAGACCCCTGAGAGCTGACATTCATTGTTTTCTTTAAAGTCTCTGTAGCATAAAATCTGGATTTGAGTTCAGATTTGACTTTAAGAAGTCAAACTAAGTCTAAAAATTCCTGTTCATTTTTAGCTAGAGTTTAGGAAGAGAGAGCTCTCATTTAAGAGCTGCTCATGAACAATAAAACTTATATAACATCAGTAGCTGAGTCTCTGAACCTTCAGACAGAAATATAGATGTTCATGCATTCAGGATCCACTGTATTTCAGAATTCTTTATTTAAATGCTAAGTTATGTCTATAGGCTGTTTTCTGTTTTATACAATGTATTTCATAGTTATTTGATGTTTTTTGATAATTTCTGTTTCTTTCTCTTAAAACACTGCATTTGTTAAAATAAAATCAAAAGGTTCCATTATTTAATCCCTTCTTTTACTTTTAGTTTTTGACTGAATATTGAAGATTTGCCTGAGTTAGTCTTGAAGTCTTGCTCTGGCTGGATCTTTAAAAAAAATAAAATAAGATCTTAAAAATGTTATTTTTGCCATATAATAATGACAGCTTTGAGTTGTCTCTATCTGAAAACTGCAACTTTAATATTTGGGAATCACTACATATTTCAGTTGGAGTGACTTTAATAAGACCTTATTACCTTTATCTGAGGCCTGGTATGAAGTCACCTATAGTTAGAAGGAATAAAGATTACCTCAAGTAACCCTTTTGCCTTCTTTCTATGGTTTAAGGTTATGTCTGCTATGTGCTGTTTCCTGTTAAGACAAATAATTTAGGGGTGTTATGTCCAAAGATTTTTATCAGATGATACTAAAAACAGTAAACAAAACTCTCAAAATAATTTAAATACAAAAAAATGCCCATACCTTGGTTTGTGCCAATAATCCCCTGAGGCCAATTAACATCACAGGGTTTGTTTTGAGAATGTGAGTAGTGTCTCTTTTCAGTGGCATATGGATTGAGAACTAATTAAGCAAACCACTGAAAAGAATTTGCCTTCTGTAAAGGCCTTCCTTTCCTGCTCCATTGTTCTGTGCATTCGAATGGTACAATAAATACAGAATAAGATGTTTGTTTTCAGCAAAGAACTTCAGTCAAGTTTTCACTGAGGCATTCTAACCTCACCACCATCATACAGGTGTTGCTTAAAGAATATTAAGAGAGGCTGACTTGACCATGCTTTAGTAGTGCATGCTTTAGCTGATCACCTAACTTTACTTGAAATCCATCTTAGAGAAGCAAAAAGAAAAGAGTGAGAAAAAACAGGGAATTCCACCCCTTAGGCACCAACTGGTAAGAGCAAGGAAAGAATCCTCGGACAAAAAACTCTCTCCAGTAAAGGTAGTGGTGGCAATAATAATGATAATAGTAATGAGAAAAAAAAACAATATCTTCTTGCTTTCTCCCTGGCACAGTTATATTTTTCATGCAGACCTTCTCAAGATCCTGACTGCTAGCATATGATACTGTTTACACCAAATAGATCACGTGTGTGCTGCAGACTAAATAGTATTTAACGTGATATATTTGTGCATATATTTTATTGTGTAATATTTATTGTGCATTAAAATAACTATTAACTGCTCATTATCTATACAATTCCATTCAAGTATGAAGTTACAGGATAAACACTACCAGATCTGGAATGATGTGATCTTTGGGTAGAGTTACAGGCTAAAATTACAAGGCTAAAAAATGAGAAGTGGAATGAGAACAGCGTGATTTAAGAATCCATGGCAATCAATGGTTTTAGGAGAAACCCAGCGTAACATTGTTTCGGAATTCAGTAGTGCCAGATGAGAAAAACAGCACTTGTGAAACTAGAGTGAAGGTAATGCTGCAGCCACCTGGCAGTGTGCAGATGAAAAGCTATAGGTGCACTCTCAACGTGGAGGGCAGGCAGGCTGCAGAATTGGAGGTGAAGTACTGCTGACAATGCAGACTCAGACACTGTGCAGTGAGTTGCTGTGGAAATTCCATGTGCACCTCAGTTTGATGCAGTGTTCCAGTTTACAGGAATCTTCAGCTCCTAGCACTGTATCACAGTTTGTAAATTAATCCATGCTTGAGTCCAGTCATGGACTCAAATATATTCAAATATATTGTGTCTGCCCTGCTGAAGTCATATGCCCAGGTTTAGAGACCCTGAGTGTGGGGGGACCATAATTTCTGCTATTGTGCGAAGGCAGAGCATAAGATGCTTTATCTGTGATCCTCTTTGCTCTTTTATTAATGTTGCATAACCATCCTACTGGATAACAATATTGTGGAACAGAAATATAAAGAACATCTGAGCTCAGCTTCTTATACTTCATGAACTGCTGCAAAATTTGTAAATACAACAAAGGTATTCTGCACTCAGTAGACTGCTTTGTGTCAGAAAAGCCTTTAAACTGACAACATATGACTTTTATTTGATCTCTGCTTTGGAGATCTGCTTAAAATCCTGTCAAACCTTTTAGCAAGATGTATGGAAGAAAAAATAGTAAAGTAAACTTTTCCATTAAACAAAGTTATTGTTACATTTTACATGAACTGTATTTCAAAGCAATTCAAAAATCCCTGAATTTTGTTTGTTTTATAGTTTGTGCTCATATTTAGGAAGTGTTTGATGATCTTCAAAAGATCTACCCTCTGCAGTTTCCTTTTATCCAGTTTCAAGGAAGACAATGAAAGAAAGAAAAAAAGTTACTTATTTAGATAGAATTTTTTGACTTCATTAAGCAAAAGAACAAAGAATGGGGTCAAGTATCTGTTCCAGACAGATTACTCTCACTGAAAGGGAATTAAAGAACAGTTTGATAAAGCAGCATTTTTCAGTCTGCTGCACTTCTTACCAAGGTTATAACAGACAACTTGGAAACTGTAGTGAAATTAAAGCATCTAGTTCCTCCTCTAAAATGTTTTAGAGGAGAAAACAGTCAATATGAGTATTTCTTTTGCTTTCATGTTTTTCTGGCTTGCTGGTGGGGTTTTTTCCAATTTATTTTTCTGGTTTTTTGTTGTTTTTTTTTCTCTTGACATACCTTTTACATATTCTCTGCTGAAAAATATTTTGGAATAGCCTTTTTTTTGGTCACAGGATATATTTGAAATACATTATTAAATTGAAAAAAACAAAGTGAGAACTGGATCTTAATTGTTTAATCTAAAGAGTGGGTTTAGGTGTATTGATAGTAAAAAAACCTAGAATTTTGAATCAATGTACTTCGTATCTTGAAAAGTAAATAGACAAAAGTAAAATAAATTGATACAGAAACAAAGGAAAGGGAGACATGCAGCATAGAGAAAAGATCTCTGTTATGTCATAACATGTATTTCAGTGCTACATTTTTTAGGTATTATATCATATGCGGATTTTAAGTTATTTAGTTGTACCTATATTATACTAATCTATGCATATCACATAACCATACAGAGAGCACTGTGAAATATATTAATTTTCTTTAAAGGCTACAGCTTGAGGAGTTAGTCATGAAAATACTATTTACATAGAGCATGGGTATGTTGTAGTTTACCTGTTCACCTAAATTCACCCTGATACTTCCAACACAAGGTTGTGGATCAAAATATGGAGACAGAATATCAACAGTAATTATTTTAAGATCAGTAAAGATTATTTCTCCTGGCAAATTCCATACCTGTCAATATTTGCATAATTTAGGACTTGTAGATACTAATAGAGATATAGTTGATTTTATTGAAGAAATAGTATATATTGGTAATATTCAGTGAATTGTAGTTAATAAAGGAAATTAAAAGCACATACAAGATATTTTTTCTCATGTGGGGGAGTGAGAAATCTTTTTCATCTTTCTGGGCTGGGGAGGCAGTTCACGTTGTCAAGATGAAAACAGGTTTCTGGAACTGAGCAGGTATCTGGAAGGCACTGAAGTACGGAAGTGGCCTCCGCAGTCAAGAACTCTACTCTAAAGTGCTCTTTCAAGATGACATGATAGCATTTTTCTGTTTGAGATAATAAAGTCAGTAGTTACTCATAGAACACATGCTAGATAGGTAAACTTGCATTACATCTTTCAAGGTTGGCAGTGCTTTAGTTTTCAGTTACCAAAGGTGGACAAGCCATGTCCCTTCTTTACACAAAACTGCCATAGCTGGATCTCTCATCAAGAGTATAAGAGATGTGGCTTCATTTGCTTTGTATCTGTAAAAGAATTTTAAAGCCTATCTGATGCTTGCTAGCAGAATCATCTTGTCAATGCGGCAAAAGCTCTTGTTTCATTTGGCATAAGGAATTAAAAATTGGAGGTGAAGAAATGGAAGTGAACTGAATATATTTTTCCAGTCTAGTAGTTCAGTGCTCACAAGGTAACAATGAATACTGATTCATGAGTTACTTCAGAATTTTTTTTTCCCAACTGTTTAATGTATGAGTTTCTCCTAAGAAGTATTCCTTCTCCCTTATTTAATGCTCTACCCACTGTGCTAAAGAGATTAGTCAACATTTGTTCACTTTGTGACAGATTTTCAAATCTCTCTGTGTGAGGCAGAAGTCATAGGAGATGCATGTTCAAATCCCCAGAGGCAAAGTGAATTAAATTTAGGTGTCGCACATCTTGGCTGCATGTGTTAATTACAATATAAAAAAGCAGCAGCAGTATCAGCTAGTGTAAATATTTTTAAATAAAAAAACATGACTTTTCCCATACCATTCAGTAAAATATTAGGGCCTTGAAAGTGGAGGCATGCCTTTGACTGCTTAAGCTTTTCCTGCTGCGAAGGCCAGACTCAATATTTCATTTCATAGTTTCTAGTTCACTCGGAAAAGTGGCAATCAGGTTCTGGACCACAGTGTGTGGGAGCAGTTAGAAAAATGGTCAGTTGAAGTCTTTAGGGCATAAGTTCTGCTATATCTGGCATTGGTCACAAATAGCAGATTTTCAGTTATTAGCACACTTAGAAGCTCCAACTTTTTTTCTCCAAGTCTGGAGAAAAAAAGGAATTTTTCTATGGATGAGGACAACATTTCTTTGAAAAAAAGTCACCTAAATCTCCAGGCCAAGACATTGGGAGAGCTAATTAAACACAGCCTTGACTTGATATCCTAAGATTAGAAAATACAGCTAGAAAACTTTAACCTGAGCTGTGACAGGCTTTGAATATATCGAGGAAGAGAAATTACCAAGAAGGGCTTAACTTCCCTTGAAAGCCTCTTTCTGGGGTCTGTGTTAGTGATTTGCTGACTGACACAAGATGAGGTAGGAAACTTGACTGGCCAGATGACATGAGCAAGCCTTTGTTGTGATAATGAACAGAATGATGGGGCCTGATGAAACTGAATAGCTGTCAGATATTTGCAAGGGATTTGAAAAAGGGTAACATGAATATGGTTTTATAGCATGGGTTGGAGGTATATGAGTGCCAACTTGAGTTCAGAGAACTTCGCCATGTAATTAAAGTTTAGTAAATAATTGCTCATGTTAGAATACATCTGCTTCTTTCAGAGAGTAGCATATTTTAAAAGGGTAATAGTATTTTGACTTTAGTTTGTAACTCTCATTATCCCTTATATCTCAATACTTTTATTCACGGATCTAAAATTACCATGGCTTTGAACCTTGGAACACAGACCTATTGGATCAAGAAATGTATCAAGTCCTAGATTTTTGAAAGTTCATTATATGCTTTCTCTATAACTGCATATGTCTTAGTGGTTTACAGTCACTGAAACAAAACTTAGAATATTGCATGAACATTAAGTAAGAAAAAAATCCTTTGCTTCTATACTTTTTTCTCTTCAACATTGTACTAGTGTATTTCTAGTTCTTTAAAGGAGGTAGATAAGAAGATACTGATGCAGCCTAAGGGACTGTTGGTTTTTTGCATTTTGCCTTTACCTAGGTAAACACTTGTTTGCAGAAGGCTTGTGTAGAGTACTGGTGTTGTAAATCTTTTACATTCATGTGGCATTAATTTTGGCATTGCTTTCAATTATATTTTATAAACTTAATCAGTCCCACCTTCTTCCTAAAATCCAAGACAAAAATAGCTACATATGGATATGTACACACCAACAGGTACAGAGAGACATTTATATAAAGCCATATGTAATAAGTATCACACACTTGACATTCTTTACCAAAGAAGTATTGAAATAAAAATCTAGTTTCGCAGTGTACTACAGTCCTTTGAAACCTTTAGACGATGTAAGGTGACTTTAAATATGTTAGAAATACTTTATGCATATGACATTCTCCAACTAGAAAAGAGTTCATCTGTCTGAAGTTTGGTGGCTGGGGTTCTTATTCTCGAACACCCTTCTGCCTGTTAAATATAATGTAGCTCAAAATTGAAGCAAGGAAAGGGGGAATATAAAGCTCTACATTAAAAGAGCGAATGAGCTCTAACTTAACATGATAGATAAAGATCCTGAGCCAGTTTGCTGGTGATTTCCTTTTTCATTCTGCCTAAGGAGATCCCAAATGCAGACTAAAAATAAGGCTCCATGTAAGATTTTATTTGTCTCATTTCCCCTTCCCTTGTTCTCCCTTTCATCCTTACTTTCCTCCTTTCCGCTTCCCTTCGGTCATCCCTGCAGTCCTCTACTTCTCCTTCTTACTACCTTTCTTTCTTTAGATTCATTGTAGGGAGGAAGTGAAAAATACGTTCTTTTTACACTTTTTGAAAGCAAGAGGGACATAAAGTTGGTATTTGTGAAACCTCGGAAATGTAAAACCAAAATGTTTAAAACCAAAATGTTTAGACTGCTTCTTTGCAAATATAAATAATATATTTCTTCTTGAATTCTTCTCAAATAAATACTTTACCATCCTAAAACCCCTAAAAATTCTATTAAACATTTTCAAAAAAAATACAGATTTTTTCCTAAACCTACCCCTTCATTGATAGGGTGTACCTGTTATTTTACAATTATACATTAATTTATTATTATTTTATCTGTTTTGTTTTTACAAAACTCCAAATGAGGTCTAATGATGTTTAGGTAAAAAAAACACAGTGTATTTTATCCCTAGACTGAAAAATGAGATATCAATATAAATTTCATACACCTAAAAACAAGCTGAAGATTAATTGTTGGTATGTTAATTTTACTGTGGGATTTTATAAGGTGTTTTTAGATAATTTTTAAGTAGTTTTAATATCTGTTTGAACAGTACATCAATATTATTTGCTGTCTATTTAGATGTTTTCATGTATGTGGTGGAATTGATGTTGCATATTTGGCATAATTTTATTAGTCTTTATTCAAAATTCAAACTGAGTCCATGGTCTGGAACATACCACTCCTCCTACTCTATTATTTTCTTTACTGGGGAGCTACAACAAGAAATGTCTAATGAAAGTGTCAATAGGTGCTTACTACAGATGGCTGTGAAAAACTCACCTACTTCTTTACCCAGAAAGGAAAGGATCTGTCTCCTTGACATTGACTAATGTCAATAAATGTTGGTGTTTTTTTTGTTCTTTTTTTTTTTTTTTATTCCAGGTAGAGAAAAGCAAGTTTGAATGCTCTTGATTTAGTACCAGATTGTTTTTTTTGATTTTTTGTTGGTTTTTGTATTTTTTTTTTTTTGAGCTTATTGTGTTTTTTAAAATGCTTATTTGTAAAGCTGAATACAGAGGAAAAATCAATATTATGTTTATTTGAAATGTTACCACAATAATTATATTTAAATAAAGCATTCAATTTTTATGGTATCCAGAATAACCTGCATTATTGGTTAGTCTGATGGGAGGACTAGGGGATAAATTGAAGGTAAAAGCACGTTAGTGTACATAATAAACAGACCCAGTGAAATGCAGGAGATGGCAACTTTGATAGGGTTTCTAAGAGTTGGTCCTACAGATGAGACCTGACAGAAATATACTTTTCCTAGATAGCCTGTTAGAGATTTCATAGAGTCTAAATATTATTGCTAATAACTCTTATTTTCTTGAATTGGATAATTCACTTCTTTTGTTTTACTGTGTCTATTTTCTTTAGCTGAATGTGGAGCAACTGTCTCTGGAAATGAAGGAACATTACTGTCTCCAAATTTTCCATCTAATTATGACAACAACCATGAATGTATCTATAAAATTGAAACTGAGGCTGGAAAAGGGATCCATCTTAGAGCCAGGAGCTTTCAGCTGCATGAGGGAGATATTGTTAAGGTAATAAGACAAATTATTACACTTTCTATGCTAACTATTCACATTGCATGAATAAATCTGTTTCCAATGGCAATTATCTTTCTTTTCATATCCAATAGGTGGTTAGCGTCACTGCCTTTATACGAGATTCAATGATTTATACTAGATTCAAAGAAGCTATCAGAGACATTGCGATTTCAATTACATTTCCAGAAGTATTAGACTGTTTAAAATGGTTTAAATCTTAAAAGGAAACCTAAAATTTGAACTTGGATTTTGAATAGCTAGTATTTTTCTCTCTTTACACAATATTTATAAGTGTAGCACAGGGGTTTTTTTGGTTTTTTCCCCAAAATGGAAACTAACATTGCAATATTGACTACAACTGCAGTTATAGAAGCTGTCTTTCATTCTTTTACATTGTAGGGACTATTTGAAATATGGCCTAAATATATATAGATTTTGAGCATGTACTTTTCTACAGCATGGTAATAATTTGCTTTTTCCTAAAGGTAGCTGTTGCATTCTTGTATGTACTGAAAATCCTAATATTCATCTGAAGTGCTGACCATACATTAAACTAGTATTTCAATTTTAATGCCCCCAAATTTTCAGTTATTAATACTTAAAATCACAAAGTATTCAGAATTCAGTTAGCAATTTCCTTTCTGTATATCTCCCAACAACCCATTTAACATGTTAGAAATTGCTGTCTCTTGATTTTTTTAGTTGTACTGAGTGCCTCTCACAAGGAGTTTAAACATAAAATTGTTATGGATCAAATATTTGTGACTATATTTTTATCCATTTCATCACCTTACAAGCTTCCTTGTGTAATTAATTGTGACAATTAATTTTCTGCAAAAAACAAGGCATTTATTGATAGGATGAAGGTGGGGAGAAAAAAAAGGCTTCATTTTAATATAGATATGTATATCTTCATTATTATAGACATTTATATCTTTGTTATTATATCTGTTCTTTTCAACTAGTACTTCATTTGACCATGAAATAAGCAAAACTTATAGATTAGTTTATAGATTAGAAAGTTACAATCAAAAGAACAGCATTTTCTCTGTCTTTACCCACAAAAGCATTGATAATAAATGCTACCATGTATAAAACAGTGCAAGACTTTGGTTTTGCTTTTAGACCAAAGGGAATTGAGTACGTGGACGAAATATGTGGTTTGGATTGTCCTTTGCTCCTATTATCCATGGTCTGACAGTGCAGATCCCCAAAAGTATTTTTGCTCTGAAGAGATGCAGCAGGGAAGAAAGAACTTAATTGCCCTCTGATTTGCTAGAATGTGGTACATAAGTCTCCCAGAGGCTTTGCAGATATATGATTTGTAAATAATTTAATAAACTACTTAAAAATCTACAACAAAAAATCCCCTAGAAAACCCTAAAGAACCATTCAAGAAACTCAGTTTCTGTCCTTCAGAACATCTCATGAGTAATGTCCAGCATACTTAGCGATATTCCCTGGAGATAGAAGAATGATTTGCCTGAGACAAAGCTGTTCTGAGCAACCTGTTAGATACTTTCTTTTATAGACCTTTTAGCACAATACTTCAGAGGATCCAAAGGAAGCAAAGGCAAAATTGTGGCGATGTATGAACTGCAAGGACTGTTCTCTCGTTTTGCATCAGTTCCCACAGCACAGCTTCCATTTATACAATTAAGTGCTCTTCCACCAATTAAGGTCTCTCTATTACCTGCATTTATGAAAAAAAAAAAAAGTCTATTTCCTCTCTATTCCCATGCCAGGACGTCCTTTTACATATTTCCATTGGAATCAGAATGTTGGCAGGGTTATGGGCTTTAAAGCTTGCTTTCTTTCTATCTGCATCCAAAATATGAGCAAAATGTGTTATAAATCCCAGCCTTCTATCTTGTGCTGCACAGAGGGAAGCTGCAAGATTGCCTTGCTGGCAGCTTTGAAGAGATGCACTAAGCTTAAGAGTATTTATAAATGTTGTGCTGAAATATAGGGCATTTTCCCAGCTCAGTTCTTCACTCTGTTTTACAAGAGAGTATGTACATAACGTTGCATTGGGTGTGAGTGTCCATCCCCAGCAGCAGTGGCAGCTCTGTGGGGGGAAGCTGGGACTGCCCCAGCTGGGCATGGCCCGTTCCAGCCAGACACAGCCAGTTCCAGCCAGGCACAGCCGGTTCCAGCTCGGCACAGCTGGTTCCAGCCAAGCACGGCCGGTTCCAGCCGGGCACAGCCAGTTCCAGCTGGGCACAGCTGGTTCCAGCCAAGCATGGCCGGTTTCAGCCGGGCACGGCCAGTTCCAGCTGGGCACAGCTGGTTCCAGCCAGACAGGGCTGGTTCCAGCCAGGCACGGCTGGTTCTAGCCAGATCCAGCTGCCCACTGCAGGGTGTGGCTGAGCCACAGCCAGGGCAGGGGCATCTCAGGGAAACGTAGCTAAAGGGCAAAAAATGCTGCACAGAAGTGTGTGATAAAGTGGGCCAATAAAAGCCTGTAATAATAACAATGTAATAATCCTGTGAGAAATGACTGCTCACATTTAAAATTTTAAACGTTTATTAAACCTTAACAAAAAATACAACAAAAGGAAAAATTAGAGCACTGGGAGCATAAGGAAAAATTAGAGCACTGGGAGCCCCCGTGACTCTGCCATGTGCTTGTCTTCAAAATGAGTGCTCTGCCTTTTATACCACTAGGGCCTCCTAAAGTCTTGTCAGTCAACTCCTTCCTTGCCATCCAGTGGTGGAGATCACTTTCTTACATCTTGATTGGAGGTCAGGTGTTACCATAGTAACAAGCCAATCCTCCGCAAATGCCCTGACTACCAAGGACATCCCTTGATAACAGTGCAAGGGGGAGGACATATTATAGTAACATAACTATACATTTACAAAACTTCTATTAACATACATATAATGTTAACCCCTTATTTGTGAGAGCCAACCATCTCATTTTTCATCTATAACAATTCCAAGATCAACCCACCAGGAGTGTCAGAAAAAGCACATAATGTTACTGTTTGAGGTAAGATCACTTCAAACTCCATAAGGATGTAGGGGAAGGATTTCAGAATCTTAGCAATGTCAGCGAAGTATACAGGCCTTGCCTGCCCAATTCCAAGGAATATTTAAAAGTGTGTCCCTTTGGAATGATTTTATGCTATAAAATCTTTGCGGTTAAGGAAATTGGGTAAGTTTAGTTGTAAGTAATTTCTTTTTACTGTCAGAAGAAGAAATTTCAAGAAACATCAAGAAATTCTAGCCAGCATTTCCTTCTCCTTCAGGTGCATGTTGTTCCTTCCCACAGCAGGTGCAGATACATTAACACTGTTATTGGAGCATTTCTCTCCATGAATAACTGGAGTGCTGTCCTGTTCTTTTGTCTGCATTTTTTAGCCCCAGTAAGAAAAACAAACATTTTCAGTTCCTCAAAAATAGGGAAAAAGAGGCACCCCTGAATACTTTGGCTAAATTAATCCTAAACACAGCTCCAAACGATGCTGTGATCATCCCCCACTGTCCCCCAGACCAGCTTCTGCAGTTTGACTACACCTCTAAAGTTAAATTCTCTCATCTTGCGCAAAAAGGTAGCTCACTGGAATTGTGTCTCAGAAACAGTTCCTGGCCTGTGCAGCTCTTGCACATATACTTCCTCAGGAAAGATGTGTGAAGGTGTTAGTAAGTCTTCTTAAATGTGTTCCAGGGATGCACTGACAATTGATACTGTGTAGACAATCAAGTTGTGATGACTTGACTACTACTCTATCGCTATTTACTTGCTTTAAAAATATAAACTTATCTGCAGCTCTATATATCAGCTCAGTATTCAAGAGGGAATATTAAGGCTGGATATTGAGGCTGTAGAGTGTATGGAATGGCATATAATTTGCAAGAATATTTCTGGCATCAGTAAGACAAGTGTGTGAGGAAGGGTCAAACCTATTGCTTTCAAGAAGAATGCATGCAGGTTAATGTCTATAATTTGTGGGCATTCTATAGTGGTTGAAAAATTTGAACTTTAATTAATGGGACAGAAATTTCAATTCAGGTAAAGTAATAGAAACATGTTTCACTGTTTTCAAGGACATATGACAAAAGTGAATACTTGGATTATCTCTTTATTTTATAGCTTGTTCTTTCTCACTCACTAACACTTCATCCTCCTGGTTCTCCCTGTTTTAACTGCCACTTGAAGATTCATAGTTCTTTAACGTGGCTACTTATGCCAAAATCTTTATAATGCATTGCAGTGAGTTTGTCAAAGGTAAGAGGAAAAGCAGAATGTAGTATTCTGATTTTCATCTCTTTTGCCAAATAGACCTTTTTTTTTCCTTCATGACTGAAGAAATTGTAATTGCAGCATGTGAATTGTATTTCAAATGGCTTCTCCTAAATAAGTTAAATGTATGTACTAAATATGAATGAATAGTGATAAATAGTCTAGTCTTACCTCTGGAATCGGTGGCACAGGACATGAAACAATGGTTGTACACAAGCTGTCTACTGGAAGTGATCTTTGGCCCATATTAATTAGCATCACAAGCAGTGGTAAAAAAGAGTTTTCTTTCCTTTTCAGTGTGGACAAGGGAGATTCAGTGCTTGTATTTGTTCACTAATGATGTTTCACTTGTTTCATAAGTACTTGCTTATGTCTGTAATGTGAACAACACAAGGACAAGTGTCATCAAAAATTTTACCAGCCTTTTTGGTGGTGGTGGTGGTGGTTTTTTGTTGTTTCTTTTTTTTTTTTTTTTTTTTACAGCTGTTTTCACAGGATCTCTCACATCTAATTTTAATTTCATGAAACAGTCTTTTCATTTGGGTCTGGATTAATCCTGAGGGATTCTATTACTTAACTTGTTAGTCCTCAGGTAGGAAGAGTATCTCTAACATTCAGTGAGGTAGAACATGGCTGAAACAAGATGTCTGTAATCTTTAGCTGTGGGGCTTTTTGTTTGTCTGTTTTGTTTTATAGATGAATAAAAATATTATCTTAAACATAGCCAGCATTTTAAAGTGATGACAATTATTAAAGCATTTTTAATTAATGACAATTTTTAGAACTTTTAATTTCAAGTATTATCTCCTAGATCAAGTGTAATATATCTATGGAAATAAATTTTATGGGGTACAATAGACTCTTAACTTTGTACAATAGATTTCCAGCTCTAATAAATAAAGCATAAACTGTCCATGAAATCGATCTGTAGTTCTGTCCCAAGACAATGGTTAGAAGCTTGCAAGTAATTTTTCAGATGCTCTTAGCATAGCCTTAAGTGAGATTTCTTCCAAGAAAGGTGGACCTTAAGTACGTGTAACTGCTTGCATGAACCTTAAATACAATGGGTTGTATCTTCTGAGTCATCTCATCTTTGTGCCTTGGTATAAGACAATCTTTGCATCAATAATAAAGATGGAATGTATTCTTCTATCAATTGCTAGCACAATATATTGTTTTTCCAAATTTTCCTTTAGAGTATTTAATTATTTATATCTACGTAGGTTTATAAAAGTAAACATATGCTTTTTTTCTTAAAAAATCCTTATGCATTTTGTTTTTATTATTTTATTTTGTTAATGACATTTGAGATTAACATGGTACTTTCAAGTCATTTACCTATGGATGGCATGCTGGAATTTTCTCCACAGAAATATTAGAAATGCTTTTAATTGTTGGTCCTCACCTACAAATGTTGCAATGGTCTGTCATCTTAAAAGAAGCATTTCTAAATTTTGTTAAGAGATCTAACTGGGCATTCAAATGGGAAGAACTGCCTGTGACCCAGATGTAGCAATTTAGATTGTTAAGTGGCTCACTCTTGCTTCTCACTGGAATCAGTATAAATCTGCACTGTACCACAAGGTCTGCTAGTGGAAGGATGAAGATCCAGTGCTTGAAATATTTAATGTACCTGTTATGGTAGCTTTTCTGCTGGTTGTCTCTAGTCACTCTAGGACAAGAGATAAGGGGAAACCATCTTTCCCTTCATATCAGAAACCAGCTGCTCAAATCTATTTCTTGCTATTGTATAAGCATCCACATGACATTCCATGTATGGTGTATTTACAGACTTTATATTTCATGTATTTACAGACTTTATATTTTATTTTTCCATGAGAAAGTAGAGGAGATTTCTTTAATTTAAAGAAGAAATTAGCTTTTTAAGTTCATCTTGAGAAAACAAACCAACAAACAAAACAAAACTGCAGAAGGCTATTTTTGCACTTTGATTTTGCAATAAGGAAAAAAAAAATTATCTTGGTGGCAAGAGTTTGTATATCTGTATTTGTGAACAGAGTCAAAAGAGCATTCTTAAGAATTTTAGGATTTGAAAAAGTACATATGTTGATATTGCTCAAAGTTTTCACTGAAGTAACATGGCAAATAAGAGCATCTCTACAATTAGTTTGTAAATAGACTCATATTTTTTTGAAAACTTATCAGTCTTTGTTAAATCCGATAGTAAACCAAAATTGCTGCAGGTTTAGAGACTGAGATAAAAGATGACAGATTGACTTAAAATCTCATTTTTGCTGTTATTATATTGAGACAGGAGAGAACAGAGTAGGCTGTAAGGGTTTACCTTTAATGGTGATTTCAGAACTTATACTTCTGTTGGCCTTTGTGTATAATCCAGAAAACAATCTGAGTTTATTACACCTCAGAAGATAGAATTGCATATAAATATTAATTTCGCTCAAGAAGAGCTCACAAAACCAAAAAGGAAAAAGTCTCTAAAACACTTTAAAGGGGACAGAATATTTAAGATTTCCCTGAACTGTATAACCCAGGGGTATATACATCTCAAAATAGGTACATTAAGGTTTTGGAGAAACTATTGGCAATACATTGCTAAATTTGGAATTATTGTATAAATGAAAATCTTTCAAATATTTAGATTCGATGTCCAATTTCATGCTCTTATTTCTGCAAGGTGTATGATGGAAAAGACAGTTCTTCACGCTCTCTTGGAGTCTTCACCAAAAATGACATGATGGGAGTTATTCTTAATAGCACCTCTAACCATATGTGGATAGAGTTTAATACCAATGGATCTGATACTGACCAAGGATTTCAGCTGACTTATACAAGTAAGTAGCTCATAAATATGATCTGATTGATTGCTTTGCAGGGAAATGTGTATTTCTCAGCTGTAGTGGTTTCTTTTTGAATGTTGAAGGTAATTTCCTAGAATGTACTGTGGTTAAGAGACTATGCTTTACTTGTCTACATGACTAGATAGGTAATTTAAAAACAGTGTTAGTAATTTTAAAACACTGTTGAAAGCAAATTTGTACATTTTTAAACTTAGAAAGCATGGCTATTTTTAAGATTTAGTAGTGGCGTTGAGACATATGTGGGTTGAATATATTAATTGTTAAACTGTAGCAGAAAATGGACAGAAAGTCATGGAAAACAGAAAGTTCAATCTCTGCAGTCAGTCAACTTTGACAAGAGGAAAAGAAAAGAAAACAAAAAAAAGGAAAGAAAAGAAAAGGAAAGGAAAGGAAAGGAAAGAAAAGTAAAGAAAAGAAAAGAAAAGAAAAGAAAAGAAAAGAAAAGAAAAGAAAAGAAAAGAAAAGAAAAGAAAAGAAAAGAAA
>JAYDZK010000169.1:91484461-91499120 GCA_034509185.1 Euphonia xanthogaster
AAAGAAAAAGAAAAAGAAAAAGAAAAAGAAAAAGAAAAAGAAAAAGAAAAAGAAAAAGAAAAAGAAAAAGAATAAATGAGTACTTCTTAATCTGCACACCCAAAAAATGTGTGCTCTTAATCTGGCCTGATTACTTGTCAGGATCAGAGTGGAGTGCACTGGAAGAAGACCAGAATAAACAAGTTTTGACAAACAATACACTTGTCCCACAGACTGTATGCAATTAGTTTAATTCAGTTTTGCTGGCAAAAAAAAGAGATTTTTTTCTGGGGAATAATTTTGGGGATAACTAGTTTGTTTCCAACACACATAAAGGGATATTTTTCCAGGTTTCAAGGAATCTTCAAGTTCCATTTACATTCAATTTATTATCTTATACATTGCTTTCCATGAATTGCTGTTGAACCTTGCAGAGCAGAGCACAACATAGTGTGTCACAGAAATGGAACCATTGCTCAGTTTAATACATCTGATGTTTTCCCTTTGGTTTGGAGAAAGCTGTGGAATAACCTTTTAGATTTTTTTTTTCTTTTAGAACCACTGAAGAATGACTAGAGAAATCTACTCTAATTTGCCTGGACAAACTGTAGAAATTCTCCTTTGGAAGAAAAGGAACCAAAGATCTGTTTTAAAAATAAGCTTATTTTAAGGGCTCTGATTTCAAGGGTCTTGAATCAGCTCCTTTTAAATGCTGTTTCTGTGACCAGTTCCACCTCCTGTTTACGAATATAATTTTACTTAAAAATAGAATTTTGCTAACTTCTACATTCAATTGCTTGATTTTGTTGCACTTTATTTAAAGATTTGTTCTCCTGCACCATATTTTTCTGTGTAAGATAAGATACAATAATTAATGTCTTAAGGCTTTTTTTTTCCTGACTGTTTGCTTAGTTTTTAAACAGTGTTTTTTACTCTTCCAAGTATTTCCACATTGTCTGAAGTCTGTAGACAGAATTTGACATAATCTTCTAAGGACACTAAGATTCTAAGTAATTTTAGTACTGGATAGAGAGGCAAAACTTATTTTCCTAGGTCTGCATAACACTACATTTTTTTTTATTTTGGCTGCCAAGTGTTTAATTTATTTTATCCTATGTTATGAGTTTGCAGCCATTTATGTTGAAAAACTTATCTCTAATGACTTTTCTTCCTACTTTCTCTAACATGAGACAATCCCCACTTTTAAATACAAACTAATACTTTACTTCTCACGTGTATTTTCAAGAAACCAAATTCAATATAATAAATTTTGAGACAGTGACCATTTGACCAGATGATTCCCTTCTGCTGTAACTGTTATTTCCAAACCCTTTAGTGTGAGATTTTTCACCATTCACAAATTAATGCAAGAAAAAAAAAAAAGCAGAAGATGTAATCTTTTGCAGTTGAAAACTGGCTGCAGTCCTGACTCACATTCTGAAAGTCCTATCCTAGTAATATCTTAGAGATTAGGTATACCAGAAATTTATACTCATTATTTCATGGATATTGAATTTTTGGTGCAGTTAAAATTCAGTTACCAAATAAATATGTCCATTTTTTATTCAGTAAATACATGAAATACAAAATTATAATTATCTTTTGGGATTAAAATATCCGTAGTTTACAGCAAAATTAACTGAAAGATTACTCTGAAGTTTATTCACTTTTCAGATTGAGCTATAATGCCAGATACTATAAAAATACTAAAACAAATCAAAAAGGTGCTAAAATATAGTTTCACTGAAGGAAATGAGAAGTATATGCTGGAGTGAATGAAATTGAATAATTAATATAATAAGACACAGATAAGAGAAGTGATGGTCTAATAAATCAGGTTAATTAGTTCAGGTTACTTCCTATAAGATTGCTGAGTTCTTGTTACCCACAAGGCATCATCAACCGCCCTTATTTGTTGGGCTTTGTAGTACTTTTCTTTCTATTATTGCTATTGAAATTAAGAAGTAAAATTGCAGGTTGTTATTAAAAAGACTAATGTGAAAGTCTGCTATTTCATTTGTATGCAACTACCTTTTCATCCTTTTTGATGGGGTGAATTCTGAAGGTTATGTTAAATTTAAAAATACAGTAGAAGAAAAAGCTAATGATCCATGAGTACACAAATGTGGATAGAGAAACTTGTATACCTGTTTTCAGAATCTCATCACCAACATAGTAAAACCAAATTTCATAAACTCAGAATCCAAGAGGTTTGTATAAACTGTAGAAATCAGAATATAAGCAGATATTAAGGGGAAATCGATAAAGGATTAAAGTTTTAAAAGAAATCTGATGAAATTTCTCATGAAATTTTCTATAGAAGAAATTGATTCAGGTAATACTGATTGGAAGCTGGAAATTATAGTTATCTTATTCTTTGATCTATAACTACAAGATGCTTTCAAGAAAATAGATTTGTCCTGATAGGTAGAGGTATTTTTTTTACTAAAAAAGACCATGAAAACATCTGTACTCTTTCCCAAGCTAACTATTTCGAGAAACTAAGAAATATTTTGAGTGAAAACTAAAATTACAGTGATTTTGTTTAAGGAAACAACTTCAGAAAAATGGAGAATATTTTAGCCTGAAATTGGTGGGGTAAGTATATATGGAGTAAGAGTCAATGAAATAGTAATTTGAGCAATAGCTGAACATGGGGAGAAGAAACATGAACAAAGAAGGCAGCTTCTCAACTGTGTGTAAAACAAGTTTATATAAAGCCATTTCCTTCTAGTGTGTTAGGAGGAATAAGGTAATTGTCCACTTCCAGTATCTCTACACTTCTGTCAGAGGGAATGACTGTGGACATTTATAACTCTGTGCTGAGGAAATGGCCACATAAGTTTGATGCCTTTAATTCCCTACGAGTAGAAGACAGTAGTGCTCTGCATGTAAAAATTTAAGTGTATACTTATTGACACATGTGACAGCTACTTTTTATTAATTTTAGAAGATGTCTGTTATTTCATAAATGCAGTCTTCTTATTCAGGGGATCTTTTTCCCCCTCGGTCTGATTAGATCTGTTCTTCCTGAGACACCTCTAATTTTTGTTTGGTAGAGAAGATTAGATACAGGGATTCCCATAGCTATTCCTGGTCATAGCTCAGTAAAAAGGTTTGCCCAATCTGATATAAAGATACCAGTGCTTTCTGCTGTCATGGCAATGGCATTTAATGTTAAATTGACATTCATATAAAACCAAAATCTTATTGATGTCACACAGTGCTGGCAGAAAAAGCAAAACACAGATGTCTGGGAAAAGTAACAGGCTGCAACTTTAAATAAGGAGCAATTCAGTACAGCTTCTGAATAACAAACAGGCAGTCTCCCTGGCCATGCATAACCACTCCCCTATCACAGTCCTGACACAAGAGAAAATTTGACATTTTCACTCATCATGCACTGAACTTACTCTGACTTACTCTGACTTTTGGAAAAACAAAAAATAATACCTTTACACTTTATCATGCATGTCAAATACAAATGTTTTGTGACCCTCTGAGTGCCACCTAATGCTGCTACTGTGTGGTCTTTTCGGTCTTGTACAGATCACAGATCACTCGGCACTGTAGTGGGCTTGCACAATTTTCTCAGTAAAGTTCCCAAACATTTGAGAAGAAAACACTCTTTCCCTTCACAGTACCATCTAGAAATCTCAAAACCCATTTCTTTTCATGGTGCCTGATGATGGATGTCTATATTCATGATTTTTAAGGACCTTTACCACTGTAGAATTGCTCCTTGGACTCTCCTGAGACCTGAGGATTTTTACCATGTGCTTTGCAATGGCAGTTGTCTGTCTGAAATAGCATGAAGTGGCTGTAGGACCTTATCTAGACATCTTCTTTTTTAGGAGCAGCTTATCTAGCTCTCTGTGTCAATTTCATGGTTCCCCAGTCCTGTCCAGTAAATAATCGAAGCAAAAGCTTTACTTATCCTTAAACCTTAGAATATATCCTAAGAAGTTATTGGGAGGGTCCATCTAGAAATACTGACAGATACTATCTGTAGGAACATGCCTGGCTGCACTGGCCCACTCAGTACTATATTCTGCCTCTTAAAAGACTCCTTTGTGTTTCAGAAACATGAAGAACTAGTTATAGACTTTTTAAAGTCTGAAAATGATTCAGGAATTTGTGGCATACTCTGTGACTATATTTTAGGTTTCTGCAGTCCTTACACTGACCTGTCCCTGATTTGCTGCTATAGGTTAAAAATGAGAGTCCGTGTTAGTTCCTGAGCAGTTGTTTTTTATTTATATCCTCCACTTCCTTGTGATGTGAAATTAGACATTCTCCTCCACTTCTGTGCTAAGATGGAAATGAGGGCTGGAAAAAATCTTACTAAGGATTTGTCTTTTTGAAAATGAATGCTGTGTAGGCCCAAATCATAATTTAATGGTAACATACTCAAATTTCAAATCCATGATGACTATTTCTTTCTCTGAAAGCAGAATTCTCCATGGCTGTCATTTCTTTCAGAAGAGTTCAGGCCCCTGAGCTGTGTTCCACTCCACAGAACTTACCACAGATTTAGGATTGTTCATAGATAGAATTTTTTTCTTTCTAATGAGGTTTAACATTTCCATTTGCATTTATGATTCTTTTTATATTTAGCATAGTTAGTAGTTTTACAATATTCTCTTCATTGGTCTGAATATATACTTTTCAGTTTAAGGAAAGAAATTTTTAAATGCATTTCTTGGACATGATGCACTGGTTTAGCATTCATGGTATTCTGTTGCTGCTAAAGATTTAGTTCTGATTTTCAGTTTAATCATTCTTTAACCCTACTGCTTTCAAGGGATAGTGAAGGGTAGTGCATGGGAGGTGAATCTGAGTTGGTCTAAATTTATGTAAATCGTTGAAACCATTTATAATAGTTAATTTAAGATAATCATGAACTTTAATTTAGTTCATTTCTTATTCTACAGTAATTGAAAAGGTTAGAATGTCAGTGAAAACAATGTTCTGAAAATACAGACTCAGACACTTATTCTAGCACACAATCAGTCTCAAATTCAGGAATATGGTGGCTATGCCTCAGGGTGTATAATGTTTAGCAGAACGATCCAGTAATGAAAAGAGGCTCGTCCAGTTTCCTTTCCATAACCAGTCTGTATATAAGATCTGTTCCAATTAGAACCTTCACACACTGCAGTAAAAATGTAAGACACCAAAGACAAATATTATCAAATTAGTACGTCTTTACCAATACATATATGAGGTAGTCACAGGTCCTATTAAGAGCAGTACAGTTTTGTGACTAACCCCAAATGAATGTAACCCCAAATAAATATTGCATGTGTAGAAAAAATTCTTCTAAAAGAAAGTCAAACTTGCAGACTTGAAAAAAAAAATTAATGAATGTAAAACAAAATTTAGAAATTCTAATTTCACTTAAGTACAAGAATTACGATATCCTGATTAATAACATGATGACATCAGAGTCTCTTCCGCCCTTCCTCCCTCAGAAAATTAAATTGCCTTCTGCTTCCAAAATACTCAACATTTACATAGTCTCCCCATTGCCTCATATCCTCAAAACTTTGTATGACCAAAAAATAATTGGTCTTATAACAGTTTTTATAATTGTGGTTGGTTTTCACTTTTAATTTAAAGATGTGTATGAAGCTGCTACTCTGGTAAACAGAGTAGGTGCCAAGTATTTTTTTTTTTCTCTAAGACAGAAACAATGAAAACCATTCTATTAGGTGAATATAAGCACTGCCTTAACCTTCTGTTTGAAAAATTATGTTAACCCATGCTTTGTAGATGGAAATGCTAGCATGGTGATGTTTTGCATTTTTCCCATCTCAGGAAAATCTTACCAGATTTTTTGGGGTACAGATCTTTAGCCATATAGACTTATGTGAGAAAATGCTACCCTATAAATGAGCACTCCAAAATACTTTTTCTCAACAGGCCTGGATTAGGATGGAGGTGACCAGTTTGTCCAACTGTATTGGGTTTGAATGGGATGGAGTTAATTTTCTTCAGTTAAGAAAACATCAAGTTAATTCTTCTTTCAGACAGAATTTCTTCACTGAAAGGGTTGTCAAGAATTGGAAGGGGCTATGCAGGAAGGTGATGTAGTTATCGTCCCTTGAATTGTTCAAGAAACAGCTGGACTTGGTGTTAATGCTATGGTTTATTTGAGATGGTGATGCTTGGTCTAAGGTTGGACTTATGATCTTGGAAATCTTTACCAGCTTTAGTAATTCCATGATTCTTCAGCTAATGCTGAGCAGTGCTTCACAGTGTTAGGGCCTTCTCTAGGGTTACTTGTTCTGACATGCCAGCAGGTAGGGTCAGCATGGGCAAGAAGGTGGGAGGGGACACAGATGACCTGAATTGAATGGTGACACATGTCATGTCATGTCATGTCATGTCATGTCATGTCATGTCATGTCATGTCATGTCATGTCATGTCATGTCATGTCGTGTTTAGCAATCAAAATCTGGGGAAGTGTTTCTGAAGTAGCTGTTGCTAAAGGTCTGACTAGGTATCAGTCTGCTGTTGATATGTGATTGGGTTTGCATCACACGTTTGTGTTTGGGGTATTTGGAGTTTTTGCTTTATTTGTTTTCACTTATTAAACTGTCTTTATCTTGACTGATTCATTTTCTTGCTTTTGTCTTCCTAATTCTCTTCAGATCCCACTCTGGGGAATTGTGAGAGCAACTGGGTGGGGGCTTACCTGCCAGCTGGGGTAAACCTACCAATATCCTGTGTCTTGTGGGTAGCCTGAGAAAGTGAGGATGAAGCTGCTTGATTCAATACCAGGGATGTAAAAGCCAAACCTAGAGAGGAGGGGAAAAAAAGAGATAATAAAGGGAATATATAGATATGTTGGGAGCTTGGAATAAATGAAGCTGCAAAATCAAATCAGGGAGTCCTAAGGAGTACAGAAGGCAAGAAATGCACCACAGGGTATGGGGAAAGGGAATTTTTGTGACTAAAAGGCTAGGATACAAACATAAGAGAGGAAGATTGCCAGAGGGGCTGGCCGAGAAATAAAGAAAGTATATGGAGTAGAGAACTCAGACTGCATTGGTAAAAAGGAGGTTGCAAAAATGAAACTGAGAAGAGGAAAAAACACAAGAAATAGAACAGTAGTACCATGATGTGTTAGGAGTACGGGCTGAATAGTGCATGATTATTAAATTGTGTTCTTTAAAAAATGCTTGGAGTAAAAACTATGATTTTGTTTGAATTAAAATATGTGTATTGCAAATATACATCAACTAAATTAATAATTTTTTAAAGTGCCATGAAAAATTAAAAAGAAAAATATTTAATTTCAAAATTTACATCAATTATCATCCTTAAGTCACTGAATTACCCCTCTGGGCATAGGGTTAGAAAGAAGGAAGATGTTAACTATTTCTCATTTTCAATTAGGAAAAAAAAAGGTTTGATATGTAGGTGGTATCAAATATGTGGAAAAGGTAATTTGTTAAAGGTTATTGTGATTTGGTTCTGAAAATTACCAGTTGAAGGTCTCCTGACTTTTCTGTGTATGGTTCAGAGATTCTTATCTTCTTAAAACCACTGGGTTTTCCCAGTTTTGTAATTCACATCTATTATCAAGAAAAGGGCTGCTTTTTAAAATCTCTTGTTATAAACTTTAAAATGCAGTTAAGCTTTGCAGGTGAGAGAGAGCAGCTAGTAGAGATCACTGTAGGTGTTCATATGTATATGGCGTTTTACATTTATATTAAAATTCTATCTTTAGAGTATGAAAGAAATAGGTTTCAGTGATGCCAATTCAGGTAGGCTTCCTTAGTGTATTTTTTTTCTCATCTGTTGATGTATTCATCATAGCTTAAAAATGTGACTGAAATTTGCAAGCAGATTCCAGCTAAATTCATAATCTCAGGAGTGATGGCTTAAAGATTATATTGCTCTAATATCAAAGAAGTGATCATATTTGTAGTATTATTACTGAGGTTTTAGTGGGAACAGAATCCATGAATTTGTCAATGTAGTGGTTTGAACAACAGAACTTCTTTACCTTCTTTGCCACCTCAACCTAATTTTTTTCCTGTCATATTTTAAAAAGAATCTATTTCTATGAAACTATTATAGACGTTGTCATTATATGTATGTGCAGCTGGATTTAATGAGTTTTAACTGGGATTTGTTCCAAAAGTTTGCTCATTTCCTCTGTTTTTCACAAAAAGACTCCTGTTTATTTGCAGTGAATCATTTCCTCTTTTCAAGTTTCAGATGAGTAGACACTAGAGTTACTGTTAATTTTTTCCCACTGCTATAATTACTAGAATTTTCCCATGAGCAAGAATTCCTGCCTGAAAACTTAGAACACTTGAACAGAACTGCCAACATCCCATTGTTCTTTAGCCCGGCTTTCTTGCCTATGTTGACCCCATGTTGAATGAAAAATGATCATTTCCCATTTGGAATTATTGGCTTAACCCTATCTGTTGGGAAAGGGAGGCTGCTAAGCAGTTTCTTAAGTCAGGTAGATGACCAGCACCTAGAAACCTAGGATGGATGAAGTAATCCTTCTTGTAAGCTCCTTCTTGCTGCAATTCAAATGTAAGATCAGTTAGGTGAATTAGTGCTGATTTGCAGTTAATTTATAGAAGTATTAACTATAACAGTCTAATTATAAAATTTAAGCTACACAAACATGAATATATTATTCTGTTCCATATTTCTAATACTCTTATGCAAAATTACAATCTTATATAACATATAATAGATATACATAAAGTATAGTATATGACAATATATAGTATATAATAATATATAATATAGTATATCATGCTGAACATTTCAAATACCTTGTGGGAGCCTCTGAGATCAAAGTTTGATCTTAACTTTCTTCTGACTGACTTTTTCCCCTTTCTAATAAAATGAATTTTCAAGCAAAATCTAGAATTACTTTGTAAATATTTTAACAGTTTAAATGAAGAATGTGAGTTTTTCTCTATTCCTTTATTATATTTAGGAACTGTTTACATTTCAACAAATTAGGATTGGTGACCTCAATCCTAGTCATATTTTATAACTGAAGATTAGCAGATTTTTGTCAGTTTGTTTTTCATCTAAATTATATTTTTTAATGTTTCTAATTATTTAAAACATTAAGGAAGTCATTTCAAAATAAAATTAAGATTATTCCTTCAAAAGTTTATGCAAATTAAAACCAGCCTGCCAAAACTATGTATACATGATATATGGGCAGAATTAGAGATACATGTAAAGAGAAGACTATTTGCAACAAAGATAGTTAAAAATGAATGCTATAAACCTATTCATTTCTATTCCTTCTGTTTCCATAAAGTTTCTAGATGGGAAGAGCTGCCTGAAACAGTACAAAAGGTAGACAAGATTTATTGTTTCTTGTTACTCAGTTCTTCAGTGTATTGAGAAGTTAATTTTCAGTTCCGAGCACAATACCACTCACCAGAATAACAGGTGATGTGTGCAGTTGGTTCATTTGTCAGTGTGTGAAGGAATAAACACAATTGGAGATGAAGGGGTTTGTTTAACATTTGGTACTGTTTGTGCCATACTGCTTTTTATTGGCTTGTACAATGCTTTTTCCATTTTTAATCCATTCTTTACATTCATGGTGACTTCATTCTTCTAAGGATTTTAGAAAAGACTGTGAGGAAATGAAGGAATTTGCAAAAACTTAAGTATTTGCTATGTGTTAGGTCAAAGTATCTTGCACAGTATAACACAGGGGAAAAAATTTATTTCTTCTGCTTTTCTTTCCCCTCTCCCAGAAAAAGGATAAGACCAGTCTCGCTTAACAAGCCACCTACAGAATATTTTTAAGTAGTGGCTGTATCAGTCATGTCCCCACTGATTATAAAAGAGGATTTAGACATGGAAATCCTGAAGATATCTTTCCATAGATACTTGAGGTTAGAGTTCTTAAACACACATGGAATTTCACTTTTAATCCCTGCTTCTTATATGGAGTATATATTGTGATTAATTATTCACTTGCTTGCTGATTGCAAAGTTTATTTGTATGCTATCTATATATGCACCTCAGTCATCTTGCTGCAGGCACATACATTTGCATACCCATCTCTCTTAGGTATAGTTATTTATGCATTGTCTCTCAATAAAATAATAAAAACCTGTCTTCTGCTACATGGCTACCCATATTTAACGTGCTTCTTAAATTAGCAAGTTTTTATTTGTGTAGGGAGACACTGTAGCTGAGAAAGGGAGAGCAAAATGATTGAATGGATAAATAGATAAAAAGAACCTGGTTTGAAACAGGTGAGGAAAAGCCTTAGAACTTTTTGCAACATATTTATAACAGGAGAAAATTACAGAAAATAATGGTTTTAATTTTTTATGGTATTCAAAAACCTGTTATTTATAACATGTCCTAACATCTCTATTTTACATATTTTGTAGGTTTACATTATTTTTTTACATGTTGCTTATGTTAAGAATTGCTGAAATTCCTATTAGGAAGTATTATCCATTGAATGACTCATCCAAGTAGTCAAAATTAACTGCCAATTGATTGCAAATCTTCTGAGAAATTAAAAGTGTATTTCTGTTTTGAAAGGATATAAAGCAGTAGTTTCTGATACCTCACTATTAGCCACATTATCCAAACATGCTTTTTTCTATAGATTTTTCTATCATTCTAATTAGGTAGAGATTTTGTAATTGGCCATTTTTCTAGTACATGTTTTTTCCCTACAGCTGTAGGTTTCAGGACAGAGTTGCACATAAGTGGTTCCAAGATAAAATGAAAATGCCAAGAACTCTTATTTCTAATTGAATAGATTTAATTAAATAGGTTATGTTATGGAAGTTTAGGATACAACAACTGCAGAATGAGTATTTGTTGACTACATGCATTTAGAAATCCATTATATACTCTGAACATTAACTCAAGTACCATTTCATACTTTTAATTGCTCTTTAATAGTTAAAAAAAATTCTGTGTTAAACATATAGACTACATTTATGAGCTTAAATGACTTCAGATTTAGGCAACTGTGGAAGAGTCACTGATATTTCCAATGTTTTCATTGTACCTTTATTTTATAATAAAACATGTTAATATTTACTTGTGTGCACTGAAATAGGATTTTTCTATGCACTTATCCTTCTTTTGAAGTCATCCTGAAATCTTTTGTCGTATCACTTTAAGAAGCTGAATATAGGTTATACATTATTTGTGTGTTCTGTCTTCCATGGCAAGCAGAAAAGAAAAGACAGTGCCTTTTCACAATGGGTATGTGCAGAACCCACCCACTCTATACTTACATTACAGTAAGTGATATAATTATTAGAGATTATTAAAGAGTATTTGGCATCCCTTTGGTGTTTAATATATAAGCTGCAAACCCCTTATTTTATTCAAAATAATTAACCCCCCATGGCTTGTCTGGTGAAATTTTCTTAGCAATTAATGATATTTTTGTTGCAATAGTATTTCTTCATCTTTAACAAACAGTAATATTATCAGGAACTTATATGAGTATATAGTTATTCTTCCAAGCCAAGATTATTGGCTACACCTACACACTATAGTTTTTATGTTTTAAAAACCTGTTCATCTTTAGATTAGACATCTAAAGTCTTGAAAATAACCCAGCTGGCATTTCTTTTAAAATGTCTTTACAGTTTTTTCTGGAGGCTTTCTTTGTAGAGTTCTTACTACAAAGTAGCAGAGTTCAGGGTAACAGAAGTTACAGCACAGGTTCATGCTTTTGAATTTACAAGAAGAAATATTTATTTGGCAGTTGCATTGTTCTGGGATCACATCTGAAGCCAAGGTTCCATAGTCTCAAAAGTGAATTAATGAAGCATCAGGATGCCCAGCACTCCAAATCTGATCTGAATCTGGCATAAAGACATGATTGAATTCCTGTAAAATTAATGAGTGCATACAGAAGAAAATTTGTACACATTTTGTGCTTTTATGGCAGTTTTATATATGATTTGGAATAAGGTCAGCATGGCATTGACAAACAATAATAAATTCAACATAGCTGTAAATAAAGCTAAAATGTCAAAAGCAGTTGAACAAATTTGCACCACAGGACCACAATATTGAGGGCTATGATATTACATTCATTTTATTGTCAGTTCAAGTATTTCCTTTTTTAAAACTGTTTCCATTAGTGCAATTTTAATTGACATATTTTTTTGCAAAACATGAACAAGGTTTACTAAGAAAGAAAAAAAGAGGAAGAAATAAAGCCCAACAACCTAATTTCTGGGCTTGTATTCTGATCACTAATAACAGTGTGCTCATATGTTATACTAAATCAGCCCTAATGTAATATGCATCAACATACCTTTCTGTAGGAAAGAGCAATTGGATGATTACCATAGCTCACAATTCAGTGTCTTTGTTTATTTGGTCTATTCATAGACATGTCTTAGTGTTGAACTCAAGGTTAGACTCAGAAATTAGGGAACAAGTACCTGAAGGTTGCTAATGCACCTTTTAGGTGTGTACTTTTTCATGTGTCTGGCTTTAGGAGAGTGATTGTTTCAAAATGCCTTGGTACTTCTTCTAGTAAGAAATTACTTGGTTTAGATTACTTATTTTTCACATAGCTACTGTAAGTTTACATGCAGTGTATATGCACACGTATATGTAGTAAGTAAATGGTATTCTTCCTTTCAAAGTGATTGAAGGCAACATTTGTAGACACCTCAGGATGTTGTCAACTTCTTTTATAAGTACATTCTGCAGTAATGAATCCCTGAAAATTTCCCTTGGAAACACAAAATTAACACTCTCTTCTTTGTATTGACAATAGTCTTTGGAGGGTAAAAAATTGAAGCTGAACTGAGAGTTATGCTTCATGGATGCACGTAGCATATTCCACCCATTAATGGACAGAAAAGCTAGTCCAAGGAAAAAAACACAAGTGCACATAGTATGGACATCAAATCTGCAGCTTCATTGCTTTGCTTCCCAGATTTATTTTATTATACTGTACTGCTTACTAATGTAGCTAATAACACAGTGCCCATCATAATTAAACTGAGTTGAAAAAAGTTGTAATAAATAGTCTACATATATTTACAGATATGTCAATGATTTTTACCCTGACAAATGGTATTTCTGTATTCCTGATTATTTACATTAAATGTGACAGAGAAAATCCCATTGAATAGTGCCAGAAAGTTAAGCCAATCATCAAGATGTGTTCTGGCTAGTTTGGTTTTAATTTACCATGCTTTTATGCATTCATTGTTCTGAAAATCCTATAATGAAACTCAAGAATAAGATAATTGGCAGCAATTTTCCAATACAATAATCTTTCTCAGCAGTAAGAACCTTGGCAGAATTTCTCTGACGCTGGCTTGCTGCAATGTCAGGTAAACTCGAGTACTGTGATTATGTGGAACTCATGGCCATGTTCCCCTGCTGTAAAACTTCATAAAATCTACTTTAACATTGAAGTCCTGTTGCAACATTTCTACAATGATATTTCACAAAAATACAATCCTTTATGATAAATTACTCCAGATTTACAAGAGCACCAGGGAAAAAGGGAATTAAACGCTCTAGGTTTTGTGTATGAGAGGAAGGGGAAGAAACTGGGGAAGAAGAGCACAGGGCAAGATACTGCTGTGTTTGCACATAATGAACAGCATCTACATGCATGTGAAATAGCCCAATTTTTAATATGTCTACTGATGAACAACGGTTGTCTTGCTGGTGGAGAAATATAGTGAACATGGGACTGCAAATTATGTACTGTAATTCTTATAGTTTTTTCTAGGGTATTTAAAGTGCCATATTAAAAATTTGGTATAAATGCCAGCAATTAGTTTGTTGGAGGTTTTTGAAGGGATTATTCTTGAAATACAAAAAGTTTGAAACACAAAATAAAAAACTCATGATATTGTGCAAACCATTTTAAAATTAAGAGTACTGCTGAATTCTTCATGAATTATCAATACCCAGAAATTAAAATCAAGGTGGTCTTTGAATGTCTGAATAATCTTAATAAATAAACAAATACTGAAGGGTCTAATGTCCCAAGTATATTTAAATTTAGGTTTTATATTTTTTCTTCCAGTCAGATATTTTTATTTTCATGTTATTTTTTAATTTCTAGTTTGTGAAATAGGAAATTAAATTGTAGCAATTAACACAGTAACTTGTTATGTTCTCTACAATCATCTTATTTGTCACTTCACCCCAAATAATTATTTGATTTTGATTTATAATGAACTGGCAGAAAAATCTTGACTCTCCTGTTGCTCATACGGTCTTAAAAATGTTTAAAATAAGATTTTAAAGGATGTAAAAAATCACTATATTTCTGGAAGACACTTAATGTTCTTTGACATATGTACAGACTGAGAAATTCCTGCATGTGTCACTGGTAGTAGAGTGTTTTTAACAAAGTTGTGTTTTCCTATTCATAATTTTCAGAGGTACTTTGTTATTTACAGATACAAAAATGCAGTGCAGTGAGTATCTGCAGAGTGTGAGGCTCTTGAAGAAGTAGGCAATTCACTTTGGGACAGACAGGTGAAAAACTATGTTCACAGGAAAAAAAAAAAAAAAAGTTGGAGTACATGAAGGAAACTACAAAGCAAAGAAGGTGAAATACCTTTACATTTATGGATACGTAAATATATAAGTGACTTACATGATGATGTGAACTATCTGTAGGGCAAAATAAAAACAAAAAA
>JAYDZK010000169.1:91501504-91529836 GCA_034509185.1 Euphonia xanthogaster
CACACTGGAGGCAATGCTCCACACCTACCTCTGGAGCCTCTAACCCAGCTCCTAAGTGTCCAAATGACTGCAAGCCCTACCTGGGGAAGGGCCCAGGAAAAGCCAACGGGTACTTAAAGCAAGACACAAGGCAAGCACATTTGACCCTGCCTCCTCTTGGAACTTCTATCAGCTGAACACCACTGGAAACAGGAGTAATGGCTACGTTTGTTCTTTTCTACACCATTTTTGTCTTTCCTTTTCTCTCCTAATTACCTCATCTTGGGATTTTGAGTAATGTTTTGAGAAATTTAAAATCAATGAGGCTTGGAGTTTGCTAAGTTGAATGGGCCACGTGAATGCTTTGAGAAGTGTTTGTTTCATGTTGATTGAATGCTGCTCAAAACCTTTTGCCAAAGTTCTCTGATTTTCTAAAGCTGCCAGTAATAGCATTTTTTGTTATTTTGACTTCTTGGGTATCTTGTTAGTATTTCTCCCATGCATCTAACTCAGAGTACATGAACAACTGTAAGCCCTTTTGAAAGTCTCATAGATCAGATTTCTTTGGGCCTTACACATAGGCAAGGACACCTTCTACTAAAACTCGTTGTTCAAAGCCATATCCAGCATGGCCTTGAACACTTCCAGGGAAGGGGTATCCACAGCTTCCCTGAGCAACCTCGTGTAGAAAATGCACTGAAAACAGAAAACTGAAGACCAACAGCCTGAATCATAACCACTTATATAAGCTGATCAGTAAAATATGGAGAGCAAAATGGAAAATATTTATGGAGTCAAAATTACTTCTTTGGTTTGGGGACATGGCAGCAATAAAAAAGAATCCGCTATGAAGAAGAATTTGGAGTTAAAAAGATGAATTTGGAACTACTCTTTATATTATTCCAGGAACAGGAACTGAAGGCAAAAGAAGAGATAGAATACATCTTTACATTTTAGCAATGCTGTATGAAGGCAATCAAGAGAGTAATGCATAAAATGTGGTAAGAGTTGTAGGTGCTCAGAGCAGATCTGCTCATTCCATGGATCACAGAGGGAGGTATTTATCCCACTCAGCATAGTAATGGGCCAGAAAGGAGAATGCAAATTGAAAATGAGTGTGGGAATACTTCCTTTCAGCAGAGATTAAATTGAAGCCATGCTATTTTGGGACTAGGATGGATGAAGTAGCCCTTGCACATGCTTCCTGAGTTACCATTGTGGTCTCTTGATGTCATTATGGAGATTAGTTGAGGAGGTGAAGCTGCTACTTTGTGCCAAAACCAGGGTCAATATTTCCTTTCCACTGAATAAAAAAGAATGAAATATAGAAGTGGTATAAAGTAATTAATTTCTCACCAATCCATTTTAGAATAATATAGATAAGATGCTTTCTTCAAAAAAGCAAATGTCATAATCAAATATCAAGTTAATAATTATTTCCTAGTCTTTCAGTTTCTGATTTACCCAAATTATATACTATTTATCTTTGGTCTCTGTGAATACATCTAAGGTCATTGAATCATGAGAATATAATTTGCATCAGAATCAGATTCATTGCTATTATATTTTATTTGGTATTTATATCTCCATGCCTTTTTTTCTTTCCCCATTTCTGTTTGCAGGTTTTGACCTAGTAAAGTGTGAAGATCCTGGCATACCAAATTATGGTTACAAGATACGAGATGAAGGACATTTTATAGACACTGTCATTTTATACAGCTGTAATCCTGGCTATACAATGCATGGTAGTAGTATTATGACCTGCCTAAGTGGAGATCGAAGAGTTTGGGACAAACCTTTGCCTACTTGCATAGGTAATATGGATTGTGACAGTGTTCTGGTATGATTGGTTTGGTGCTTCAAGAAAAAAACCCAAATATTCTGTCTTTGTATACTTCATGAGATGGTGCAAATATATTTTAAATTTCAAGAGAGATTTAATACGGATAGGGAAGTTTAACGTCTCCAAAAAGGTGGCTTGCTGTTAACGGTTAGGAAACTACTGGAAAACACTTTTTTCTAAGGAGTAGCCTTTGATGGAAGACTACTGTTCCAATGAAGCCCTGGGTCACTGAGTCTGATATACTATCACAGGCAGTAGTATTGTTTAAACACTTAATAAACTAAGAAAGACCCATCATAAAGCAAATAAGGTTGTGGGCTTTTTTCCCTAATCTATTTTCATCAGATATTATTTCAGCACCTCATTCTTATGATTTTTTTTTTCTAAGTTTCATCACACGTTGCTGTATTTTTTTATCCGTGTGCTCTGGAACTCTTGCTGCCGTGCTAAGATACCCCATCTGTCAAAGCCTTGAGGTAGACCTTCCCTGGAAATGTCATGTCTTCAAGAGCCTAAAACTTTGTTTCATTACAACCAACATAAATATTAAACAGAAAATTACTAGCCAACGTGCAGAATAACTGAACACCAGTATAGCTGTTATCCTTTGTACCTTTACTAGGAGTTTGCATCCTCTAGTTCTGCTTTCCAGTCCAGCAAGTGCCAGTGACTTCCTGACTTCAATTTTCACACAGAGTTCCCATGAGTCTTTACTTCTGCCTGTCTACTGATCCTTAGTTTTTTACCTCTGCTGCCTGCTGCTGGCAGGTCACCAACTGCTTTCAGCACTCACCTCACCTACAGGATCTTTGCTTGTTGCCTTTCTCTCATTTTGAGGGCTACATCCTCCATTCCAGGACCTTTTTCCTGCCGAACACATTCACAAACCTGCAGTCTACAAAAGAGCAAGCTCCCTTCTTTTCAAACATTCAGCTTAAGCTGAAGGTAAGTGCCAAAAAAACATCAGTAAAGGACATTTCTGCTGTCTTAGTAGAGGTTATTTTCCCCACTTGATTCTAGAATTTTATCTGTACATTTTCTTCTATATATATGAGAGGTCAAAACAACTATCCAGTTTTGATTTAAAGACTTTTCCAGGCTCTTTATGCATTCAAGTCCTCATGCTCTTCAGTTTAATTGGTTAGCCTCCTTTTCTTCCAAGTTTGCCCTTTTGTAGAGAAGACCCATAATTAGTCCTACCTTTGCCTGTTTCTCCATGTAATTTAAATGAAGTCATTTCTCTAAGGTCATTTTCTGCAATATTTTATTGTGCCTGTGTTCACTACAAAGACTTAGAATCAGCTCTAAAATACTTGTTGGTTTCAAGTCTATTAGGCAAATAAATCTAACCATCTACCTATTTCCTTTTCTTTGTATGATGATTTGTCTTCTAATCTATATGTGGGATGTTAACGTTTTTAACATACAACAATAGAAATAGTACTAATAAAAAAAAAAATATTCCAATCTGACCTGGAGGAAGCTAGGGAACCCAGGATCAAGCAAATCTAAAGAAAATTGCCTTCTTTGCTCCAGTAGAACAGCTTTCATGGTCCTTCAAAATACTTTTTGACCAATATGTTCATTTTTTCACTCTGACTTTATTTAAATTATTAGTGTATTCCTACTATGTAATGCTCTTTCAAGTCACAAATTTCCACCTGTATTTCCAGTTTCTTCATACTAATACGCTTTTAAGATTCTATATTTCACTCAAGATTTTCACTCTTTTTTCTTCTTTTTTTTTTTTTTGTCATTGCACTTTGATTTTGTACCTTGCATAACTAGATTTGGTTTCTGTATTTTATTTCCAATTTTTTGAAATAATTTGTTCCAGAATATTTTGAGAATCTTATTTCTTCTCTAAGTGAAATTATGTCCCTCAATCAATAGAATAATCAGTTTTATTTTGGTTTTCTGAGAGAGATTTTGATCTTCTTTTCTGTCTGATCAACCAAAAGGTACCTTTCTACGTGCATTCATCTCTCTACATATATTTTTCATTACTGTCCTTGTTCCTCTCCTTAAAATAAAATTTTGGGATTGCATAAATTCTGTATTAACTACTTCTTTTCATTTCTAGTTTAAATCTCTTCTGGGCCATTAATTAGTTCCCCAAGAAATCAAATGTTCAGTGTTGTGTCTTAAAATCTTCTAAAAGTGCTCTCTTCTAAACAGTTGTTTACAGTCTGTAATCTTCATTAAGTTATGGGGAGTTTTTTACTGTTCTGTGCACAGGAAATCTTGCCATGAAGATCCCTGAAAACTCAGCTATATACCTGGAGATTATTTCAGTCTTGCTTGCTTCCCCCTTTAGACTTATAAGATCTATTCTTCCCTCAGTTATATCTTATGCTATCACAGTTTTATCTTTTTCTACTTTGATTTGAATGCCTTGTTTTTCTTCCTTTTTCTGAAGTTGTCATGAAGTTCCAAACATCACTTCCTTTCTTAGAAACATTTTCTAAAAATCTTTGTGGAGATGCATTATTTTTTCTCGTAGACTAGGTCAGCTTTTGATATTTGCTGTTCTCTTTGGTGACACTTATATTCTTCTTTGTATTCACTATCATTTCAGTCTTATTCACAAAAAAATCAAGCATATGCATAGACATATTCCCCACATTCTACACTTAGTAATTTTTAGGGATAAGCTGTTATATTGGTCAGCATTCATTTTCATTTTTTTCTATGTTCCAAACCATAATGTAGAAAGACAGTGAATTATTTTAATTCCTCCTATAGAAGCTTCCAGACACATTGAAGTCACTTCCATTAGTTATACTATACGTGTTTATATAGTATATTCTTTGAGGTGCTGATTTTACAGTGTGCTCATTTATGAATATTGAAATAGAAATTTTAAAAATTATTTTTATAATTACTTATGAAAGTTTACTTTTGATCTACTACTAAAATGGATTTTTAAAAAATATATTAAATATGTGATGCATCGTCTCAAATTTTATGATGTATTCTTTTCCTAAAAGAGCCTTCTCAGAATTTTAAATCAAGTATGTAAATTAGTTTAAGTTTAAATTTTGGGTTCACTGAGGTAAATTTAGTTCTTTGGTAAACACAGTACTGTATCAGTGATTTCTTGTCTGTAGTTATCTACCACAGTGATTATTGCAATCCAAACTTTCTTGTAAAATGGAAATTAACTGAAATAATAGAAGAGGATTACGTGTAAAGAAATTTTCTACTTCAGTTTCTTTCTGCTGTGGTCCTGTATATAGAATGTAGTGTTTTGAGGGATCAAACCAGCAGGATAAATGAGTAAATCAGTCACCTTATTTCCTCTATGGTAATTTTCCCTCACGGTAGCAACATGGTTGTGAGCAGTGCCTTGGTGGCATGTACAAGGATTAATATTTGTTAGGAGTATTGCAGATAAATTATTTGGTCCAACTGCCATGTTTTTTCCATCATCTCTCTCTTACCATGCTTGCTGTACAGCTGTGCTTGAATGAATCCCCATGGTAGGTTTTTTTAATAACTTCTAAGGCAACACTATAAATGTAGTAGAAATTCAGCTACATCACTTAACTGAAGAATCACTGATCCTTTTTTAGTTCAGTGTTAATGACTGTTACACAATTCTCTTTTATTAGGGTGTGTTTTTACACTGGCCAGACAACAGCCTGATGCCCTAAACAAGCAACAAAAGAATCATTTGATTATGGATGCTTAACATTGCCATTGGTCTCTCCACAAAAACAGCAGTGATAGTAAAAGTGTTTTAAACCAGATGCCACATACTATCAAATTGTAGCTTTCTGATTTACTCTCTTGATCTGCAAGCATATGGCATTTAAATTTTTAAATACTGAAGGAAATTGCTAGGCAATACCTATTGCTTTTTGGTGTAATTACACCTGAAGCTTCATAGAAGTAACTTGAAAGCATTACACTAAAATCATTTTGATATTACAGCAAAACTGAAAGCTATTTTATTGTAAAATTCAATGCTTCAAAGTTTGAATTCAAACATTCATTGTTAGAAAAGCTAAACATGCTAGATGGGAAATTTCTGAAACATTTTTCTGTCTTGCTAATGCTAAAATTGTGCTTTTGTAGTCTCAGTACATATTGAACCTGTCTGGTCATTTAAGTAACCTAATCACAGTTTTATGGTTTATTTCTTTATAACAAGGTAGGAGTGAGATCATTGTGTTCATTTTTAACTTATGTACATGTCCTGGTTTGTATGTATGTTTACTACTTCGGAAGTATTAGGTCATTCTGTTAACTTTTTAGAAAACACAGAGATGTGTAATGGATGGAAAATGGAAGTGCCAGTTACTATGGTCTCATTAGAAATTTCCTCCTCACTTTGCAGCTGAGTGTGGTGGTAGAATTCATGCTGCTACATCAGGGCGCATTTTGTCCCCTGGTTACCCAGCACCATATGACAACAATCTTCATTGCACTTGGATTATTGAAGCAGATCCAGGAAAGACAATAAGGTACATGCTTAATTTCAATATTTATGGTGGAATTCAGTATGTTATAAACTTTTTGGCATTCTCATATTTTTCTACACAAGCTGCTGGTTTTCACTGGCATAGTCACAGTATCCTTCTATAAGGTGTTGCATCAATTATTGAGGTGTCTTGCCTGTTCGAGTGTAAAGTCCCTGGATATGGGGCAAGATAAGCAGCATTCAAGACACATTTGAGTATAGCCTCACCCAAAAGTTGTCTTTTGCACCAAGACAACACCAAATTCCACAAATAAACGCCAGAATGTGTTAATTAGTAGTATTAAACAGCTTACATAAGGGTGAACATGAACCTCTGGAATCTTCATAGTAAAACAATTCTCACTAATCACAAGTAGGAAAAGAATGTTGCATTCACTCATCCTCTCCACAAGACAGCTCTGCCAGCACAGCAAGGACATCAGTGCCAGGGCAAAGCACAGACCCATTTGAATTAACGTGTTCCCACAGACTGAGCAAAATGAAGAGTTAATAAGTGAAACCAACAAACTCTGTCACCTGCTCGGGAAGTTGACACCTAGTTACTACCATAGCTATAGAACCTTCATACAAAACTATTGTTTACCTCAAGACCCACACTGGGCCCTGAAAAAGCCTTTAAAGGGTTGACATTGTCCCTCCTCAGCAGGATGGGGTGGGGAGAAAATAACATGAAAAAATAAACTTGTGAAAATAAACTCAGTTTAATAAAACAAAACCAAAAGTCCATGCATGTAAGCAGAAGAAAACAAAACATTTAATCTCTACTTCCTATCAATAGGTGATGGCCAGCCACCTCTTCAGGAGCAGGCCCTCAGTATGTGTTGCTCTAGAAGAAAAATATAATCGCAGAATATTCTGATTTGAAAGGGACTCACAGGCAAAACAATAAAACTAAATGACAAATTATTCACTGGGAGGTTTTTCCCCTTTGTTTTTTTTTTTTTTTTGTAATCCTGTTTCACTAAGCCAAATACTGAATTTACACCATCATGGGCTATTTCAATGCATCATTTTTGTTTAAATAACAATTTTCAAATTAATGATTTCCAGTAAAGAACTAATAAGATGAAGAAATGTCAACAAACATCTATTTGAAACAAAAAACCAGAGACATTTTGATATTTACCTATTAGAGTTCTTCAGCACTAAGAATGTAAACATTCAGGACTTAGAGGCGATGCAGATTTTTGACTTACAAGATAACATTCCTGAACACCCTAATAAGTATAATTCTTCACCTGAAGATAAATACAAATTATTTTATTATAATACAGTTTTATATTTTATAAATTTTAGCAAAAAGTCAATCTATTCTATTTTTCCCTTTTTTGTGTTGGAAAGGAAATGCCGTGCTGACAGGATTTCTTGTGCTATGTGTTCTACTGTCCAGTAGCTGCTACCTTTTTTTAAATTGCATATAATAAAAGCAAAACAGCATTCTTGCTATCCTCATTTGAATAAAAAGACTAAATCTTCAATAAAATCATAGTTTGTATACCTTAAAATATTTAACAAAAAAATAATATAATTTATAGACTTATAAGTTTTCTTGAGGACTTATGCCCTGTAATAACATTTTCTGTTATTCAGACATTTATAAAACAGAACTGCATGACTCTTACAAGATTAGCTTGTTCAACAAGAAAAAATAATAACTCTGCTGGATTACCAGGTCTTTTTCAATGCTAAACATCTTAAAACTACAGTTTGGGAATGATTGCTTGGAGTTTCATGTAATTGTGTTTAACAAGTAATGCACAGTACTTATGCTTTTTCTTTGCAGTCTGCATTTTATTGTTTTTGATACTGAGGTTGCTCATGACATCTTGAAGGTATGGGATGGGCCTGTTGAGAGCAGCATACTTCTCAAAGAGTGGAGTGGCTCGGCTCTTCCAGAGGATATTCACAGCACTTTCAACTCCTTAACTTTGCAATTTGACAGTGATTTCTTCATCAGCAAATCAGGCTTCTCCATTCAGTTTTCAAGTATGTAAATATTTTTCTTCTCCCCAGTATAATAATTTCGTATTTGTTTACATTATTCCTTTCCTTATTGACTCTTTCTCAACTCTTTTGCAACTTCCTCAGTTTTTAGAAGAAAATAAATTATATTATTTTAATTATGTTATGTGTTTATGCAAATGGCTACAACTAGGGAGAATTTTTGGATTTATTTTGAATGTTTTAGGTTTTTACTCCTTGTTTTCCACAGCAACCACATACTTAGCATTATCTAATTAGCATTACTTAACAAGTCAAAATGGGTCTGTACATACAGAACTATTCTTCTGCACCAGTAATCTTAAATATTCCCACCAGTGTTACCTAACAATGGATTACATCATGTTTATTTTTTATATTGGTTGGATTTTTTTTTTCTCAAAACATTGGTTGCATGATGCATGATTTTTATGACCTAAACATTCTTTGTATGATTAAGATAAAGAATACAAGACACTTTACCATATTGAAAAACACTTAAAATTTACTATTAAACTAATCAAATTGATCTTTAGGTATAAAGTGAAAGCGTCTCTGTTTCTAGAGAAGTTATGATCCATATTATACAAGCGATCAATATTTTAAAACTGGTTATGTGGAATTTTTCTATGTTATTTTGACCTCAAGACAGGCTAGGGCACAGGAGAATGTATCTTTGTCTTTGAATCCTTATATGCCTAGATATAATGTGTGTATTTCTCATCAAGACATAGGAAAATTAAGAATTAATGTGTGTGAGTAGAAGTATTTACACACAATAATCCATATCATCCATAGATGATGTCATTCAGAATTAAGGGGTCCTAATCAGCTTTCAGTCATTATTATTTGCCTGAAGATGGTGGAAAACTTGGGGTTTTCCTAGTCTCTAAGTCTCTAATGCATTTTACATTTACCTATTTACTTAATTTTCCTGTATTTTTCTGAATGCTGTATCTGCCTCCCCCAAAACACTCTTTTATCAGCCTTAAAATAATAATTAAAAGTATGTAAAATGAATTAAAGACAAAGGGCAGAAAAAATGTTTCTAAGGTTTCTCACCAGTGTCCTATATAATATGCTGTTTTTCATTTTTTTTTTGAAAAAACAAGATAAGTTTTACATTTTTGGAAATAAGTGTTTTTTTTTTCTTGTCAGGATTAGCAAACACATTTAAGGTTGTATTATATGAAAATAACTTTATGCCCCAATTTTGAAAGGACAGAAATATTCAAGCAGTTTGGGTTATCAACCATTCCTTGAACTTCAGTGGCAATAAGAAGCAATAGAAGAAAATTTAAAGCTATAACACAGGATAACTGATTTTCCTGTCCTAGTGTAATATCTGATGGATGCACTGAGTGATCGTGCTGACAGTTGCAGAGTATGTTTTACTGGAATTAATTGGAGTAAGTGATGAAGAACTGAGAGCTCAAGTATAGGGAAAATAGTTTCATTCACTCTGCTTGACAAGTGGAATATCGTGGCAGTGGGAGTTTGAAGTTGGTAATTTTTTAATTGTAAGGAGTAAAAAATAAGATTTAAAGAATATGTTAAAGTAAATATTAAGTTATTTAATCTAAAAATCAGTCTAGTATATTTAGTCTTTTTGAGGCAATGAGAAGACCACTGTGGCCTTGACCTGTAAAGGATTTAAAGTAATTAATCTATTGCTAATTGGGAATCTTTACATGCTATAGTATTCATCATGTGTTCAAACTGTCAGACAGTTTATAGCAAAGCTACAAAGAATATTGACATTTCAGTACTTTAGTAGCTTGTAACTCTTAAATAAAACATTTCTGAATTGCTGAAACTTTTTTTTTTGGCAATTGCAGAAGATGTAGACATTTTGTTACAAGTTCTATGAAGGTAATGTGTGAAACTTTTTCGTCTGTGTCATGTGAAGGATTTTCAAGTGTTACATCTGTTAATGAGTATTTCATTTAACTCTTAATTATAATTGAAGAAGTAAATTTCAGGTTCAGAATTGCACAGAATTGGAAAACCTTTAGTAATACAGCTTCTGTACTGGATTATGAAATTGGAATGAGTATCTGCATCCATGAACTGCCCTTTATGGGATCAGATAAAGGATATACATTTCAGAATATCAGGCCAAATGAGCAACTTAAAGACAAAACATTAAAGTGCTAATTTTCATCTGGAGAATTTGTTTTGCTGTGCTGTGAATGTGCTAATTACTCTCTATACTTTGTACTCTAGAACATCATAACTGTGTCTGACTAAAAAAGGGGTGCTGTGAAAGGGTAATGTAAGGTAGATTAGAAAATATCACCGATAAATTACTTACTGCTGATTGTAAATGTAATTAGAGGTATTTTTTAAATGAAAAAAAAAAAAGGCTGAATTTTGCAAAATGTTCGAATGTTAAAGTGCTCTGTCTTGCCCACTCAGCTCAGCATGTAGAACATGAGGACATGAACTGACAAGAGTGATTATGTTAATTGTAATCAGTCTAATGCTTTTCAATAAAACCTAATTACCATTTAGTTGTGCATAAAAGGACAAAAAAATGAAGTTCAATGTGCAAAACTGACCTTTACTCTGGGGGTTAAATACATTTAAGCTGTGTATTACAAGTCAGGGATATCCATCAACTCTTTCTGGCAAAAGAGTATAGGCAGATTTGGTTTTTGTCTTATTTATTACAAAAAAAGTTACTGGCAGCAAAAACTTCTTTCATAAGTTGACCATTATAAAGTGCTGTCTAACCTAGCTTAATTCTATCCTACTTATCTAAGGCAAATGGGAGAAATTTCAATCTGACGTTGCCTTTTTCTTCTTATCAACTACAGGTCTAGACACACTAACAGTAATTTTCAAACTTTTGAATATTTAAGGGCAGATGAAATGAATCCTATCTGTTTTTTCAGAGGTGTCTAGATTCCTTTGAGATGCCATAAAGTATCCTGGCTAGTCTCCATCTGCCACTGCAGGTTACACAACCATAAGTCGTCTCTCCTATCTTCCAGTTCTCTGCTGATATCTTGGATATGATAAGGCATCTGAAATCAGACTAGTCACCTATGTTGAACTAGATCAATCTTGCCCTGAATATTTAATCTCCATCTACTCTAGACTTCTGACAGCACTTGGATCCCATGCTAAGGGGTCTATTGCTTTTATTGCCCTGAAATTTATTTTATTCAGAATTTTTATTTCTAACTGTTTTTTTTTTTTTACTTGATATTTAGCAAAACCGTAGAAGTAATTGATGATAGGATCAGCACTGGCAGTTTCTAGTCATATTGTCATTCTTACAGGCTCTAATAGCTTAAGTTTAAAAATACCTAATATTGTTTCTATCCTTACAGTCTATCCTTCTTTTCTTCATCTAAATTCTCTGCTATTGTAACTTAAGATAATTGTATATTTTTCTTCAACCAAATGATTAATTTATAGTTCTTTAGGTGATTTTATAGATTTTGATCCTCAAGTCAAATAATAAATCAAAGGATTTTATTCACACTCTTCTTAAAATTAAGGGGAAAAAAAGGAGATATCTGGATTTTCTAGAGTCAGACCGATCTATGTAATTTTTCTATGCCTGTCTCTGGTTCTGCAGTATTGTAAATTTCTCTTAGTTATGGTATTGTGTAAGCATTTTAATTTAAAATGTGCCTATCTCTGCTTTCATACAAGAAAAGATGTGATTTGAGGTTTTTTCATTAGTATAAAACAACTGTCAATATGTTAATTAAGCAGCAAAACACTTTTTCTCTATTTATTTTAATATTTCTGTCTAATAAGAACTTGGGACACTCATATTATTAAAAGCAAAGACACAACACCAAGGAATTTGTATAGTTGGTTTAGTCCACTTTTCATTTTTCTGTTGTTTGCTTATTTTCTCAATATTTTAAAGTTTTGCTCTTGAAGTATATACAGAGATAAGTAGTGATGACTAAAGATGCCTAAGTCTTTAAATTAACAACACAAGTCACCACTTATGTAATACAAGTAAGCAACTTACACTAATTGTAATTACAACAATTATTTGGAAATTATTCTGTCAGATGTTGACGCATCTGTTGACAACTTATTTCCTCTGGCAAAAACTTCACTAAAAGCTATTTGGTTGTTCCTAATGGCACTGGGCTTAATATGACAAATCTGCTTAAGCAATGATTTCTACTTTTGTCTAGCTTTACAATTCCATTTGATCATTTGTTTGGTACCAGCAACTTTTACAGTAACTGTGTCACCTATCTTGAATTGAGTACTGTTGTCTTGAAAATTATTCCTTTACTGTTGAAATATCTTTCAATCACTTGTTTAATGGCCTAAGTTGCCACACTTAAGTAGTATAAGTATTTACATGACAGAACCTTCATTGCTAGAATTCACAATGCAATTTTTCCAGATTGATTCACAATTAAATTTTTGGGGAAAGGGAGGTAGCACAAAAATATCTTTTTAAAGAAATTTACAATGAATAATGCAGAATCATGTATCTGCCTTATTAACTAAATAAATTGAGTTCAATAGATATTAAATCTATTAAGACATCCCTTCTTTTTGTTTTTGTTAAAACAAAAATAAAAGGACACAAGACACAATAATTCAACCCTTTTCAAGTTTGTAACCTAACAGTTTCACAGTTCAGTGTCTTTTGCTGTCTGATAAATGTTGCATTTCATGTTCACAATAACATGGTGATGAAAACATGATAATGAAACTGTCATTGCACTCCTATCCATCATCTAATACATGCATGGCCTGGGGAAGGCATCCCTAGCCTCATAGAGCATGGCAGTTCTTCATTTGGTTCCTGTGGAACTAAGAGAAAATTAATCTTGTAGATTAGTTTGGTCATTAACTCTAAACTTATGAGCTTTTGTACTCCAGACTTTAATAAAGAGGCTGCATTATCATTTGGGTTTCTTTTTTCTTTATATTCTTGGACAATACATGACATTTAAATATGTTGTTGATGCTAATTTGCACAGTACTTAGTCTGTGCATTTACATATGTTATGTAAGTTACTTTTTGGAGAACAAACACTATTCATTGTTTCACAATGTTAGTCTGAAATCACTGCAAGTCCACAAACGTCTCAGCTTTGATAAGCAAAATTCCATTTCAAGCTTATTATTATGCAAAAATAATGCACTAAACAGGGGAAGGAAGCATGTGCAATTTAAAAGCCTGGGAAAGTCTATATTGTTTTTATAACCATGTGGACTAGAAATAAAATAGTGTCTGTAGCACAACACTACAGGAAATGGCTTCTATGATTGTTACCACAACCGTAGTGAAAATTATAGCGATGAAGGTGATGTTTTTATTTCCTTAAGGTACTAGAGAATACCAACTAAAAATTATGTAAAAAATGAGTAAAATATAAATTAGGCAAAAATCTAGTATTTTGCTCGCAGGTCTACAGGCCTGTGAATACAGTGTCATATTCTCAAAAGCAGTCTCCTATTGATTTTCAGTTCAGTTTTAAGTCAACATTGCAATAAAATTTGAGGACCAAATACAAAATGAAATCTAAAATTTGATTGTGAAAGATTCTTAAATTAGAATCAGGGAGGCTTAGCACAGTGGCTATCTACATATGGAGGTCTGAAAACTCCTTGGCAATATGTGGTTTTCTCAGCTTTCTGTTCTTCTGGAACCTACGTCCGAGTTCCATCTTTAATGTACACAGAAGCTTGTTCTGCTCTGAGCAGATGAGACATTAAGAGATGGAAATCTGTACAGAGAATTACTCTATAACCCACTGAGTATCATCTAGGCTTAAGGCTTAGAGCACATATGCAAGAGCTGAGAAGCAGCAATTACTTATTTTCCAGCTTAGTGACATTCACATCTTGTCTCCTGGCTATCCCATTTTAGGAACCTAATTTTTCTCAGTCATTTTTTAAAAGTCTGTGTAATTTACATTGATTTTGCATCCTTGATGCTAAAAAGTAGTTATTGCTTTCCTTGCTTTACAGTGTGTATGTTTTACTTGTTAAATGTTATAAAAAATGACCAGTGACAGAAAGCTGGTGATTTTTAATTTCTGGATTACTTATAAATGTGTATGACCTCTATACCCTTCAGATATTTGCAAAATACAAAATGAAGAAATACCAGACTTGTAATTTTCATGCAGTTACAGAATCTCTTGGGACTCTTGAGAAGTAAAACAACTTGGAAAGGAGGCAAGTTGAAAAGTTGACAGTCTGTCTAAATGTTCACTTTACTAGATGGCACGTCAGTGCTTAAATGTTTGGTGCTCTATTTAATTAGGATCAAGCATATTTGGCACAATAAAAAGGTTGTTGGTTTCAAATACGTAAAATAACTTCTGAGGCTGCAAGACCAAAAGTGTAAAGAATATTTTGTTGTTTAATAAATATCTGTGATAATTTTTAAAATATAGAACTTTGTATATGAGAAATGGAGATTAACAGTGAAAATAATATTAGAAGGCATCAATCCTTTCTAATTGATGGATACTTGACACAGATAAAATGGGGCAAGTGTTGTTTGCTGAGATATTATATAGCATAACCTTTTAAGAAGAAAATTAATCTATTCAGAGATATGTTACAAAATGACAGCAATTAATAACAGAGATTGACTTGTGCTCATTTATTTGGAAGAATTGCAAATCTTTAACAGGTATGCACTAGAGCAATCCATTGTTCAGAGCTGCTGTTGTCTGTCAAATTAGGAAAAACTTCTCTGAGGTTGTGACCATGCTTTCATTCCCTTGTGGCCAAACATTCTTTTAGTAAACTGCACTACTATGGGGTGTCATGTAAGTTGTCAGAGTGGTGCCTGGGGAATCCTTACACAGTACTCATTAGTAGTGACAGCTATTACTTTAATTCCTAGTGGAAAAAAGTGTACCACATTTAAAAACCTACCGTGTCTTTTAATTCATTTACATATAAGAACAATCCAAAGTATGAGATCTATTGTTTTGAAATGGAATCAAGAAAAAAAACTATGAATAATAAAATGTCAAACAAAGTTTCTGTGTTTCTAATTGTTTCTAAATGTTTCTAAATGTTTCTAAATGTTAAATATAATAATCCATGAATTCTCCCATAAAGATGTTTTACAATTTCTGTGATTTATCTGTGACCACCCATTCAGTAGAACATGCATAAAACAATATAAAGGGTTGTTGGTTCTCTCTTATTTTACTCTTTTTTTTTTTTTTCTTTCTACCTTTCTCTTATCTGAAAATTTACAACACAGGGAGAAAAAAAAATCTAAAATGTTTTCCAGTTGTACAACCTGGTAGTTGCTTCAAGTTAGCAAATGTTTAACTGCTCTTGCTGTTTCTTACAGTGGTGTACTCTTTTAGTGTTGACAGAAGGAGTAGATGGAGCTGTTAATTCAGAAAATGAATTATTATGGACAGGAAGGCTGCATACTGGTGCTAAACACCAGTACCATTCGTGGCAACTGTGACATAACTGGATTTATGAGTTCTTATTTTGGTTTTTGTTCACAGTTGTAGTCAGTTCTTTGAAAATGATGTTTGGGCAAGGACTGATAGGAAAGAGTGCAATTCAGTAGGGCCATTATTCTCAAGAGATGGACCTTCTTTCCTATGGAAGACTGCAAAGTTTATTGTTACTTCAGGATAACTGAAGCCAGTAGAAGAGAACCTGAAGCCAGTGGAAGAGAACCCAATGCCAGAAGAGACTTGACATCTTCCAGAAATCTGTATTAGATGTGGATCTGTGTGTCTACTTTCTGAGTGATTATTTGCATTAAGTCATACTGATTGCTCTGCTTAGTTAAACATTTCTTTTTAAAAAATTTAGTCTTTTAAAAAGTAAAATCCATATCCGGCTATTGAAGACTGATCATAAGTTGAGGTATTTTGCTAAGATTCAGTTTAAATTATCTCTAAGAAAATTGTTTCTTGCCCCTGAAATGAAAACTTCAGGGCTGCATAAACTTCTGTTTTATTTATGCAGATGGGTAAGGAGGATCTGCATGCTGCAGGAGAGTATGACTATAAAACAATATTATTTATAATATGATACTTACTCTATTGCACAAAAGGTATCAAAATTGTTTTGATAAACAGAATATTAAAGAGAGAAAAGGAATTATTAGTTCTTGTGATGTGCTAACTGGACAAAATCAGCCCATATTTTATACTAAAGATACTGGCAGGAAGTCAACACAATCATGGTGTATCTCAGTGGGCAGATTTTTGTAAAAGTAAAGAAACAAAATGCCTTCCTGCATTACCTGAAGAGTAAATAATACTGCCTCTGGCTGGAATGCTAATGTGAACCTGTAAGTATCTATACTTTACATCTTTTCTTTCATCATTCCCTTGCAGCTTCCGTTGCATCAACTTGTAATGATCCTGGGACACCACAGAATGGCACTAGATATGGAGACAGCAGGGAACCTGGAGACACCACCACCTTCCAGTGTGACCCGGGCTATCAGCTGCAAGGGCAGGCTAAAATCACGTGTGTGGAACTGAATAACCGGTTCTTTTGGCAACCTGATCCACCTACATGCATAGGTATTGAGATGAGATGTTAGTCTCTCTTTAGGACTAATACAGATCGGATTTCTTGTTCAATTACTGGGCATATGGTGCTCATGCTGGAGTGATGATCTCTGCTAAGCTCAGTTATTTTGTACTTACAATGCCAGTCTTGTTCTTCTCATTAACAGTATTTTATTCTTAAAACTTCATAAAAGCTTAAAAATTACAAAATCTAATAGGAATAAGTAAACAGAAGTGGTGATTTGGACAAAAAAAACATGTTGAAATGGTTTCATTAAAATGTTCTTCTTTATAATAGTTTGGTTACATAAACTGTGACCCATTATTTATTCAAAAAATATTTTATGTATATAATACATATACAGATATATTTCTGAGATGTCTTACAGATTAAATACTCATCCTGTGAAATACCTTGGAAGATGGATACTTATTGGAAAAAGTAGATTCAAAGGAGGAGATCCAAGTGACAATACTGTTAAAAGAAATTAGATATATTTCCATAGAGCCAGGAGAGGGTGGATCCATAGTGCTAGATTGTGTAAAGATTTCCCTAAAGTTCCTGCAAGTAGACAATAATTACAGGCTTAGAAGTTTTGCTGAATTGTATTTTTAAGGCCATTAATGTAGGTTTTCTAGGAGTAATCAACATCTGCAAATTTTTTCTGCTAGGCATAGTAATTTTTTAAATCCTTGTTATTTTGTTGCCTACTGATTTATAATTAAATGAAGACTTTAGCAATCCTAAATTCCAGCTACAATATCACTGGAATAAACATAATGCTTTTTCTTTCTACAAGGCACTTTGCACTGACACTTTTCAAAATAGCATATCCTTAATAGCATATATTTAAACAACTGCAGTCCCTCTGTTTCTCTGAAGTAAAAATACTGTGAAGGATTCAAGAATAGTTTCTCTGACTCCATGTCATGTAACAGAATTGGAGAAGCACATAATCTGCATACTGTCTTCTGGATACCTCATGTGCAGTGTACAAAGCAGTATGAAAATGCTAACTAAATATATTGGGATCATTCACAAAATAAATATCTAAAGAAAAAAATTAAAATAATACATGTGGTATCTAAATTGAGAAGATTCATATTTTGATTTTAGATACCAACTGTAATCACTCCATGTTTCTTTACAATCTAGTATAAAACCCCAACAAAACAACCCTAAAAGAAAGAAGGAAATAGAAAGAAAGAAAGAGAGAATCACTTTGGGTAAAAAACTATATACATAATTACTGTTATTCCATATACTCAAGGTGACTTTGAAGGAGAAAGCACATTAAAGTAATCTTTAGTGTAGACATGACAATAGTAGAAACCTTAAGAGTTCTGTAAAGCTACTATATGTCATTTTAAAATTTTCATAAAGCCCTTACTTTAGTATGCTGACTTATAAATCGAACGACCTGAGAAGAAACCTCTTTAAAATGTTTAGCGTCAATTCCAAATCCTTAGTGCCAACTGGTTTGCACTATAAATGTGTTTCTCTTAGTTTAATTGACTTGGTAATGTAGATGCAGCCTCTCTTGACTACTTTACTTTTTTGTTAGATGTACTTTTGTTAGACTTTTTAGATGTGAATATCAGCTATGAGAGTAGGATTCCTTATCTGTTTAAAAGTTCAATTCATGGTAACAAAATGAATGTATTTGATTTTTGATTTGAGTAATATCTTTTACTATGTGAATCAAATTGGTTTCTGCAGCACCTTTGGTCAATAAAAACTGCAACCTGAGTCCTACTATTGAGCTTTCCTAGTTTTTAAAGTACTTTCAGTACATAAGAAATTTTCAGCATGATAGAGACAGGATTAATACCAAAGCTATACAGGACTTCCTATTTAACTTAATAAATTTTTATTCTTTTAGAAAAATTTATTCCTTTACTGCTTTTGAATATGAACAGAGATCACTCTTTTGGAGGAAAGTAGAAAATTTTTGCTAACAGGAATTGGGACAGTTCTGTGTTTTTTAAAAAAATAATTAATTTTTGTAAATGTAGAAGTAATTTTATTCTACTTAAAAGCTAATATGTGTTTGTGAATTTAATATGTGACTATATTCCTATTTCTTTCTACATTGTGACAGCTGCATGTGGAGGAAACCTGACAGGCCCAGCAGGAGTTATTTTATCACCTAACTATCCACAGCCTTATCCTCCTGGGAAAGAATGTGACTGGAGAATAAAAGTAAACCCTGACTTTGTCATTGCCTTGATATTCAAAAGGTACCATTTCTCGATGAATGTCTTTGTTTTAAAGGGTTTTAAACATCAAATCTAATAATGGCAATATTTAGAATTCCTTAAAGCTTCTAATTAAATTCTCTGTCTACTTCCTGGAGCATGTATCTAATATGTGCTATATCATTGATTCCAAATAATGTAAAAGAAAAAATATACAGCTGTGTGGTACATTTGCTATCCAATATATTTCTGAAAAACAAAACTTTCTGTGACAGAACAAATAAGAATCCTTTAAAGACCATATTAATTTGTAGAAGTGCTTGATTAATGCTATTGTAACTAATAGTTGAGACTAAAAGTGTAGTGGAAATTCTATCTGCAAGTCAGTTCTTTCAGGTTTTCTAGAAATACAGCCTAAATATACTTTGCTTAAAGTGCATAGGTCAGAAAAAATATTGTTCTACTTAGTCAAGAGATGAAAGACACTGAGATAATAGTGTTTCATAATTTTATTTATTTCCTCTGTGTTCCATAATCAACCTATATGTGTTGCATTGATTTTTGCAAGTTGAATTTCAGGGATATAGTCATATTCATGCATTCTGTTTGTCATTTCTAACTGAATCAGTCCTATATAATCATCTTGCTTGCTCTATCTGTGGATGGAAATGCAATTTTTTTTTTCATTTTTTGGTACTGTGTTTTAAGTGTGATTTTAATGCTGAGAATGCAGCAACATTGCTGTTTACTTCAGTGGAATGTTGATCAGTTGTGATTTTTTAGGAGGAGATGGTGGCATATTGGGAATTTTGCTGTATAATATTTGTACCATTTCTGTGAAAAAAAAAAAAAAAAAAAAAAAAGTGACATAACACCAAAAAAACAACAACCAAACAACACCAAACTAAAATAAAATCTGGTTTCTTTAATTATGGACTGAAGTTTATTTTCTAAAAACTAGTGATAGACACAAAATTAAAGAATGGAATCCTAAGGTACTTGAAATTACATAATAAAAAATAAAGTAATTCTGTTATTCTGGTATTTTATCAAATAGCATTAATGGATGAGAATAGTTCTCCACTAATTACACTCTTGAAGATGTCACTTGATAGGTGTATTAATCGGCATATTTTTGTGGATTGTCTAAAAAATCAACTCAAATGCTCAATTTCAAATAAGATGAAAGAAACTCACAGTTACTCAGCATTCAGATTTTTTTATGAGTATTATTGTAGGGACTAAAATATGAGAAATATAGTGGAATTTTCTGTTTATGCTATGCTTTCAATAAATTTTCTAAATTGTTGCAGTCCAGTAATACACACACTTTTCAGTAGCTGAAGTCAGACAGGCCTGGAGTTCCCTGATTCTTCTCTTGCACTCTTCTTGTAAATTACATAGATGGTTTAGTGAAAATTAATATTAATTCACATTAGGTTATCATGACTGATATCATCTGGGTAAGAACAAAGACAAGTTCCAAGATAATGGTCTATCTATGAAAGCATCTTGTTTCTAAAATGATAAACATGTTTGTAATGGGTGGATTTAGTGCCATCCAGTTTAGCCAAATAAAAGCTGGACTTTTAATTCAAGCTACTTTTTTTGATCATTCTTTTGGTCCTCTGGTCAGAGGCAGCCTTTCTGAATCATGATTCCATGGTCTTGAGAAAGGTGTTATAGATAGGTGGGAGGATATTCATAATGGCTTTTGGAAAGATTGAGGTGTTCATATCAATGATAAAAAGAACGCCACAGTGAATTTTTTACTGTGAATCATGTTTAAAAAGACATTTAGTTCTGGAGAAGAAAATGTATTCGGCAGAAAATTGGCAACTACAGTTACAGTAATGTTTAACTCATTAAAAAACTCCAAAGACATAATTATTTTTCCCTTTTTTTTCAGTTTCAATATGGAACCCAGTTATGATTTTCTACATATTTATGAAGGAGAAGATTCCAACAGTCCTCTAATTGGCAGTTTTCAAGGCTCACAGGCTCCTGAAAGAATAGAGAGCAGTGGTAACAGTCTGTTTCTGGCTTTTCGCAGTGATGCTTCTGTTGGAATGTCAGGATTTGCCATTGACTATAAAGGTACTCTTCTCATTGTAGTCTAAATAAAAGGGAAAAAATGTTTGTTACTTAGTAATTATTGAGACTCAAATATGTTTCCTTCTGTATGTACTCGTAAGTGACCTGCCAAATACCTTTGCACATCAATGTACGTTTTAAAAACTGTTTTCTATTAATATGTGAAGAAACACAGAAATCCTGTTTCCTGAAATATCTTTCACATCACTTATGCACATTTTCATCTTCCAGGAAAAAAAAAAAAAAATAGGTAGAAGATGCACATCAAAAGTACCATTTGGAAAAAGTTTTACAATAGTGAAATTGTCTTACCCAAGAAGACCACCTGACTACTTCCTCTTTCTTGTCAATACATACCAATATGTTTTCCTTTCTCCATTGCTTTCAATCTAGTAATACATTTTTGAATTAATACTACTGGGTAGTATTTACATTTTTGGTTTTTCAGAAGATGCCTCTTACTAGATAGAGACTGGGATATACTGACTGTTTATTAAAGCCAGACAATCACTGAAGATGCTGGTTTCTTTTCCAGTCACAGATGTTGTCAGTGGTTTAATTATAATCTTTGCTGAGTTTTATCAAGCTGTTTTTCAGTAGCAGAAGTGCTGCCTCAGCTTCTTATTCTAGGCAATTGAAGCAAACCACATTAATATACATGTTAAAAATGAAGAACAAAAAGATCTAAGAAATACAGAAAAAATATAACTATAAAAGAAAAAGGAGTGACAAAGACCTGTAAAATCATTTTTATACTTAGTCTTTGTCTGTCATCCAGCATAATGCATTATTCTCCAAGTGTGCAAGGTTCTTCTTCCCAAAGTAATCATCATATTGCCATAAATGAAATCTTAGACTATTTGTCCCCATCTAAACAAAATATCAAAAAATGGAAAAGAATTTGTTCCAGGAAGTCTGCAAGGCCTGCAAGGAAAGAAAATGAGATGTTGAGCAGAAGGAGATAAAGAGATAAAGATGGCGATTGAAAATGTGCATACACATTTTCACTGTGTCTATCTTTTGTTTTCAGCAGAGCGTGATATGAGTTCCTCTATGCAACTGAGAGTTAAATGAAATTATAATGAGATAAAAATAAAAGATACATAAACAGAATTCTGTATTTTAAAAAGTTATTGCACTGAATGGACGGTATATTTTTGCCTAATAATTTAATATTTTTCTGATGTATATTATTTAGTACTTATATATAAAATGTATAAAATTATAGAACACTTTTGAGTTGGAAGAGACTTAAAGGTCATCCAGTTCCAACCCCCCTGCCATGGTAGGGACACCTTCCTCTAGACTGGGTTGCTCAAAGCCTCATCCAACCTGACTTTGAACACTTCCAGAGAGGTGACATCCAAAACTTCCCTGGGCAACTTGTTCCAGTGCCTCAACACCCTCATGGTAAAGCATTACCTCCTTATGTTTATTCTAAACCTACCCTCTCTCAGTCTGAAGCCACTCTCCCTTGCCCTATCACTACATTCCCTTGCTATTGATTACCTCAGCCTTTTCCATGTCCTAGGTAATCTGGGTAACCAGATCTCCCATTTCTTTCTGGAGAGGGCTCATATTTTCCCTAGTCTTCCTTTTGTCACAAATATACATATAGAAGTGGTGAATTCTAGAAGTGGTCATTCTTCTTCGAAATACTAAATACGAAACTTTATTAGAGTCATTCAGCTTCAGCTTGATTATAATTTCCTCTTCCAGATAATCAATCTTAAGCAAACATCCATGATACATGATTCAATGAGAATAATATATTAATAAGCTGTTGAATAAATTAAACTGTCTGAAAAAAAACACTGAGAATAGTTAGAAGAGTTTGTTTTACTTTTTCCTTATTGAAAGTATATATGATTTACTGTAATTCATTTTAACAGAAAAGCCACGGGAAGCCTGTTTTGATCCTGGAAACATCATGAACGGTACAAGAATTGGAACAGACTTTAAGCTTGGTTCAACTATTACATACCAGTGTGATTCTGGATATAAGATTATTGAACCTTCAACTATAACATGTGTAATTGGTGCAGATGGAAAGCCGGCTTGGAACAGAGCATTGCCATCTTGTAATGGTATGTACTATTTTCTTATCATTTGCCTTGTCTGCCAGTGAATTCAATTTTTCAGTCCCTAAGGCTATCTCCACTATTTCTACATATACATCTTGTGCAAAAAAAAATGAGGTAAAAAAATAAGAATTAAGATGAGTATTGGACTATAGCTTAGTCAATAATATATTAAGTATTTAAAAATGTCTTTAAACTCTGGAATCAACACATGTTCATATAATGATTGCAAGGTAAAATGTAAGATTCTTTACACACCCAGTATTATTTAGAATAGCTATCACAACCATCTCAATGCTGCATTAATTATCACCTTGGAATAAGAATTATAGTTACTGAGGCATAAAATAGGAGTGACATCTCAGAACTGTGGCTAACTAATTTATCCTCTATTCCTTCTTTTAGTGTTTGTTTTGTGTATATGGAATAATTTTAACAAACCAAAAAGAACTTACATATATTAGTTAATAAAGTCCATAAAGTACTAATTTATTTATGTTGAAAAATAATCTCCTTCAAAATTTTAGATTTTTAATTATAGAAAAACACAATTTAGAAGGAAATATTTCTATAACTCCATAACTTTAGAGTTTGTTTTAAATTAAGTTTGATACATTTTCATTGCAAAGAAATGTTCATGACTTGAGAATTTCATGTGGTAATCAGACTTTGTAACATAGTTTCTGATATCCTCAAAGCAAGAAGAGAAAGAAATAATGAAGATTTTAAATTTATGGCATGAACGAATTCCTTGTGATATTTGAGTTTTCCCTCAGCTACATAATCCTATTTGGCCTACTGATAGATCAAACTTCTCATCTTCTATCATTACATTGGATTTTTGAATAATTCATATAAGCAGCTAAGAGAAGACGTGGATTTGTAGTATTAATTGCTGTCTTTTTGTATAAGGAAGTATGACTTGTGCAGATATTTCAAGCATGATTTTAAAGACCTGCCAGGGAGCAGGTCTGCTCAGCAAGGGCTAAGAGCCAAGGATATCCAAAGCACAAGCTCACTGACTAGGCAGAGCTCCACAGCACATAAGCCAGGTCTGCGGAGCCAGGCGTTGGTAACAAGGTACTTTCACAGCCCCTCATCAATGACCTTGTTGGCCACCTGGGCCATCGGTCCTCCTCTAAGTCAGTTTCCAGGAAGCTGTTAAGTTGTACTCTGCTATACGCAAGATGCCCCAGCAGGGTAACGTTGATTTACTTTGTGTCTTATAGCAGAATGATATCTTCATTGCTTGAAAGCATGTTATTGTGATGGTGTTATTTTTAAAAAACCTTATTTATCCATTTATTTATTTATAAAATAATTTAATTATTGGTTTCTTGGGTAAGATAACTTCTTATTGTTAACTGATACTGATAACTTCAATCTGTTATTCTGGTGAAAACTATTGTTTTTTATGAAATCATTTCTCACAATAAAAAGAGCACTGAATTGCATGTAACTGCTTTAATACAAGACGACTTATCTTTCAATGAAGATTTTGATAGAAAGCCATAATTTTCCAAAATGTGAGGAGAGTGAGAGCAGTACTTTGTTTTCAGTGAATAGAAATATATTTACTCCATATCCAGCACAAGGAGATATTTGAACTTAAAAATAGCCCCTCCATCTGTCCATTAATATGCCACATTTACAGCCTATCCATGGAGGAACGTGCCATGCGTGCACTGTTCATTGCTTTTCTCGTGATACAGATGGAACTACTACTCATGTAAATGTTGACTTGTCTTGGGGATTTGAGCTCCACCATTCTTAAATATGTATTCTAACTTCTGTAGCTCTAAAATTTTCTCCTACCTTTCTGTTGCTGTCTTTTTCTGCATACATATGAAGCCAAAGATTTTTTTATATGTATAATCTATGTGCAATTTTCATTATCATCCAGTAAGATATGAAAATAAAGCAATTCAAGCATACTTTCACAAAGCGGAATTTTTGGCATTCTGTAGGGTAGTGTCAGCATATCTATGTATTCCTCTGTGCCATTTTTAATGCAGTACCATATATCTTCCTGACCTGTTTTTAACATGGATAGATATAGACAAATATTTAAATGAAAACCCAACCTAAAGCCAGTGTTTACAGTATCTTGCAATTAAATAACTTCTACTTCCAGTCCTATGTGAATACTTGTAGTGAAGTAAAACTTTAATGAATTCTAATTTTCAAGAAATTAAAATAAAATTATGTCCTGAGAAAGAACCATTAGATATTTCAGAAAAGGTAAACCAAATAAAAGCAAAACCAGTAAAGTGTCATTTTGTGATCTTTAGATTTTTTTTTTTTTCAGATGTAACTAATATAGACAGCTCTAATTAATATAACATGTTTCTCTGTATTTTTTTCCAGCACCATGTGGAGGGCAGTATACTGGATCAGAGGGAGTGGTTTTATCACCAAATTATCCTCATAATTACACTGCTGGACAGACTTGCCATTATTCAATAACTGTCCCTAAAGAATTTGGTAAGAATTTCTTCTATTGATTTATCAATCATTATCATTGTCCTACATTGCCAATCATTATCATTGTCCTACTGTTTAAATGTCCTTTATGTGGAGTAATGACCTTAGGTTTACATTGTATTGCAAATTGTTTATAAAACTCAATATATTCCCGATACAGAAAATTATTCAAGGATTTTAACCTTTTACTTCTTCCTAGAGTAACCAAGTGACTTCAGATAAGACATGTTTGCTATCTGAGCATATCCTGAATACTTTCATTGTTTACATTACTCATCATCATAGGATAATCATTCATTCATGCTTCCTGCAAAGTAAAATCAGGTGTCAGCAAACAAGCTCTTATATTCATCTTACTTTCTAATTTTTTGTCTTTCATATTATGACAAGGGTAAGATGAGTGGAATCACATTTGTTTAAGTTGTACAGTGGAAGCAATTCTGCGTGAAAGTACCAGAAATGCTTGTGAAAAATCACAAAACTGATTATTTCAATGGGTCTAAATACTTGGACAGAATCTCTAAAACTCTAGCAATTATATGTTAGGGGTAGTTTCCTGCAAAGCAGGTTTTTCCTAAGTCCAGACAAATGCAGTAAGATTCATTTTACTACTTATTCACCAAGAGGCTTAATTCACAGCAACTTATTGCATTTGGTAATTTCTGTGTACAATGAAACCTTTAAGGACTCATCTGTAAACAAAATAAAGATGTCTAGAATGACAAAATAATATTTTTATTGACTTGATTTTACTTCCTCTTTCTATTGCTAGATGGTATTTGAATTTGGGGAACTATTTGATACTTAGTGATATGTAATATTAAATTATTTATTAATATACTTTATGTACAGATGAAGTGCAAATTAACTGTAGCAATATGTCAAAGTTGGTAACACACTGGTATTTTTTAATATTTGATCAGTTTTTATAGCCTTCTGATAAAATAAGTACTGATGCAAATCTTCTTTTATCTCTAATTTTTTTCCCCTCTCTATCCTTTTTTTTTTTTTTCAATTTTTTAAATTTAGTTGTGTTTGGACAATTTGCCTATTTTCAGACAGCTTTGAATGATGTGGCAGAATTATTTGATGGAGAAAACTCTCAGGCTAGACTTCTTAGTTCTCTGTCTGGATCCCACTCAGGTAATTAATAAAGTATACATTTCTTACATATCTCAGCATGGGAAAAATATCATCAGGAGAATGTTATGAATTTACTTTGGAAATAAAATTATTTGAACAGGATGCTAAGGGAAGTGGAATACCCTTCTAAATCTTTGAATCAGACATTATTCTGGAACATATGGTTAGGCAAGAACTGATCCTGGGATGGCTGTAGAAAAAGTTGAATGAAGTTCTCAGATCCCTATGTAAGAGGGCAGATTGGATGGTATAATTGTCTTCTCTCCCTTAAACCTTTTGAAATGCACATCTACATTTTCTGGATCGCTAATTTACACAAAATATTTGTATTTACAAAATGCAAATATCTGTATGCAAACAATGCACTTAAACTAAAAGCAGGCCAGCTGCTGCATTCAGGTAACTATAGCAAAATGTTGACCCTGTGAAATCATAATTAAGCTTATATGGATTTCAACATGGTCAAATTTCCAATGTGTGCATATATAATAAATGTGTTCATCTTCAGTGATATGTAAGTATATTTTTTTATATTTCTGCAGCTATTAATGTGTTTCGTTAAAAACTTCTAGTGTTTTGGAGAGTTTATATGTGAGTTTAATATTTTTGCAGGTAAGGGACATTCATGGCTTCTTGGTTTTTACTTTGAATAATTGGAGAAATACTTAATAGGAAAAGAATGTAACATATATATTTGATTTATAGTAAATATATTATTACATGAAAAACTCTGTTCTTAATTTTCCCCTGGTGAACCCAAATATTTGTGTTATGAGTTCACAAAAAATTCTAAGATTTGTTTAATTACTGACAAAAGTTCAGCTACAAAAAAAAATTAAATTTTTAAATTTGAGACAGCTGATCCCAACACCAAATTTTACTGCATCAAACTGTCATATAAAATATGGAACTAACTTCTGTTTTCACAGCAGACATTTAAAAATACTTGAGGGGTATTTAAACTTCCAATTTTTATTTATTACTTATGACATATCTGATTTTCATTGATTCAGGATAGGATTCTCCTAGTTGCAATAATAAAAAATTAATTAAAGTGAAAGACTTATATACCTAGATGATATTTTAAATCATCATTCATTTCTGAAGAATTTCATAAAATATGGGTTCATACAGTCCAGGGAGAATAAAAACAGTAGTCATATGTAGTGGAATTGTTGTAGAAGTACCTCAATTTTGTCTATAGTGTTTCATTATTGAGCTTCTATCATGACTCCTGATAAATATGCCAGGAAAGGAGATAAAGTATATTAAATATTTTTATTAATTCTCAAATCAGAAATAAAATTTGCAATGCCATAAGAAATTTAATAATGTAATATAGCTTGTGTGTGACCACATATTTATTGAAGCCACTACATAAAACAAGTCATTACTTTTTTCTCTCTGTTTTAGTCTTGAAATGGTAAACATTCCATGAAGATTCCTGTGGTATTTTTCAAATAGTTTTATTAGTTTAATGTGTTTTGCAAGGCAAAGTAAACCTCTTAGTCACAGAAAAGAGTTAACTAAAAA
>JAYDZK010000169.1:91529936-91563816 GCA_034509185.1 Euphonia xanthogaster
ACTTCTAATAATTTCTGCCCCAAACAGGAATAGGGCTCTTGTCATGTAGCTTATTGGAGCTCTAGTTTCAGCTGCTGCAGTAAATTCCAGGTTTCTCTTGTTAAATCATGAAGTCTTTTTATTCTGGCAATGGCAAATTTAATTTTGTATAATGTTATTTATATTTTCTTTAACGATAGAGGAAAACATGAAACTTTGTTTTAACAGCATATTTGATCATACATTGAAGAGCTCTAACTGTTGTTTCTGGTTTGCATCTTTATTTTCTGTTTCCATTTGTAGGAGAGACATTGCCTTTGGCTACATCTAATCAAATTCTTCTGCGATTCAGTGCTAAGAGTGGGGCATCAGCCAGGGGGTTTCACTTTGTTTACCAAGGTAAACATGTCTACTTTTGGTGGAAGATGCTGGTGCCAGTTTCATGAATTGCATGGTTTTTAATTCTGCGTAAGCCTTAATGTACTGCTTTAAATGTGAGTGTAGTCTTAACCTTTTTCCACAGATCAGGGACTTCTAATGGCAGACTGGCTTTCTAACAGCAGTTGTCTGTGTTTATCCTATCTTGCCCTACAGACTTGAAAGTATGTCTAGCCTTCCTCAGTAGTTGGCAATCTGTAGCTGTCTCCCTTACTGCTGAGTGAGCTCAAGGGGTTTAGGAGTACTCTTAATTGTATTAGTCTTTCTCAGTATTCCGAGCTGATATTTCAAGAGTTTTTGTTCAGGCTGCTAAGGATTCTGTCTTGAAGAGCTGGGAGAGAAAATTGCTGCTGCAGAGACCATCAATTTCAGTATTGAAGTGTGGGTGGGAGACTTGCTGGTCTGTTTCAGACCCAGCTGAACTTGAGACATTTTGTACATGTCTGCCCACTGCAGCTGAAATGCAAGAATGTCACGGCATGGCCAAGTCTGTTAGCATTCTGCTGGGCAGCTGAGTGCACTTAGCTGATCCATGAGTCTTGAGTGCAGTCTGGTGACACCAGGAGCATTGCTTACAGATTCATTGCCTGTACAGGCAACAAATGCAGTCCCAAAGGGACTGACTTCTGGGCAGCTCACTAGATGTATTGCATACACACCCAGCAAGCATAATGAGACAGTCATTGCACACCATAACTAAAGTGAAGCGTAAAAGTGGTTTGGAATAATTTTAAATAATATTATTAAGATTTCTAGATTCCTCTTCTTTTATCTCTTTTTTCTTTTTTTTTTTCATTTTTTTTATTATTGCAGTTTTTTATGTGGAGTTCTAGTGTCCTAGTTGGACACAACAAATAAATGGAAAGAACTGCCTTACCTCAAGAAAATTTCCAGAGTTTAAAGACACTTAGTAGGACTGATTGTTAAGCCTTTGACTCCTGTGTTTATAGAAAGGTATCACCATGACTGCACATTCTCCTTTGGATATGTATCAAGATACTGTTACCTGCTCTTATTACACATCAAAAGTATCTTACATACACTTGCATTAATACTTATCATCAAAATTAACCGTAAAAGAGGAGGACTATAAACTTAGGAGTTAGAAAATAGCTTTCAGCATTTGAGTTCCTATCCATTTGCATATGAAGGGCATATTTCTGTCTTACTCCATTATTGTTAAGACTCTGAAGTGTTACTTTTTACTGCTTTTGAAGAGTTCATAGCGATAAAACCCCATGATTCTATTAGCTGTATATATACACACAGAGAGTGCTATTGAACAGGAAGTCTCCAGGTGAGCACAATGCTATGCCTCATTTCAGACATTTATACATTTATTAAGTGTAAGAAATAGTTTTTAACAAATGGGAGCACAAAATGAGATAGAAAAAGTCACTTTATTTGTCTCAGAAAAATCATGAAGCTATTTAAATGACATGGGATTTTAATATATTTTAAAATATATTTTAAGAGCTTTACTAAATATAGTTATATATGTGTACATATATTGGTTAATGAATCAGTGGTATTTAATAAGCTCTATCTTTTTGAGATTTTTTCCTTTTCTCATAAAGCATGTGATCATACTTCCAATGACCACCTGCTTGCTAACCTTTTAAATACTTCAGAAATGACATCCACTTTTACCCTGAACACAGTAATCTGGTCTGCAAAGTCAATCATTTTATTTATTGCCCTCTATTCCAGGTTGACCTTCTTCCCTGTTCACTTTTCCACTGGGCTGATTTCAATTTTGTTTCACAGTGGTATGAAACATTTACTGAAAAATGGAGGATAATTACTATAGAAAATGGAATGCCTCTCTGACACAGCTTGAGAAGTCTAGGTTGACAACACTATAGGTAAAAGCTAAAAGGCAGGCTCGAGGGAGAAAAAGTTATTGCTTGCCTTATTTCACATTCTTTCTGGTTTGAACAACCGACAGATAGGGGCTTTAGCTTCTGATTCAGGTTTAATGGCTTTTGTGATGCCACTTTCTCAAAAACTTCTTTTTATCTGGATATGCCATCTATGACTTTACTTTTCTCGGATGATCACATTTCCTTGTAATTAATGCAATAGTTAAAGAGTGTCTGTAATAAGAGACTAAATATTTATCGAGTCTTCCAAAATATTAGGGTCAGGTATGCTAATATATGCTAAGAACAATCACGTGTAAGAAGACTGGGATTTATTTTTTTTTAGGGTTTCTTATGCTTGTTTTTCTACTATGACATCACCTACGAAACAAGAGCCTATATTTTTTATAACTCAGACTGCAGCAGTACAGAGTTTCTTCCTTAAAAATTAAATACCTTTCTACCATCCAATATTGATGGAGTTTTATTTTTTTTTGTTGTTATACAATACATGAACTAGTTTATTAGGTCAATTGATATTTTAAAGAGGTGTATTAAGAAAGTATACTAGGATGAAGAAGACAAGACGAAAAAAGGAGTAAAAGATTGTGGCTTTAACAATCAAGTTGATCTAATTTGTAACAAGAATAAAATGCACAGCCACACATTGTCTGCTAAATGTAATTAGAGAGCAGAACTAAGACTGTTAGCATTACTTTTTATATGTACTACCATGACACATTATGTCCTGCTTTAAAACAGACATCCTGAAGAGGTGATTGATGCCCTGAGCCTGTCAGTGTTTAAGAGGGATTTGAAAAATGCCCTTAATAACATACTTTAACTTGTTCAGTCCTGAATTGGAAAGGCAGTTGGATGGTTGTTGTTTGTCTCTTCCAACTGAAATAATCTTGGAGGCATTTCAGCTGAGCGGTCAGTTGTGTCACCTTTTAAAGAAACAGACCTTTTTCTCCTAACTTTTTATAGATGTTAGAAACTATGCTACATTTTTCCATTAACTATTTAAATCCCATTTTAAGCAGTGTGGAACTACCTTACTTTGTTGTTATCTATAGGTTGCATTGCATTTATTCTTAAGGCAGTTCTTTTTAAACTGGGGTGGGGGGGGATGTGGGGTAGGGGGAAGGGGGAGAGGAAGATTTAAAAAAAATAGTACCTCATGGTGATTTTGTATCTTTAGCATTTCTTTTCTCACAGTAACCATTAACAGAGCATTAGTAAAACTTCTGAAAAACTGAGCAAAATGTCAGTTTTAAATGTCATTGAGTATTTCTTGCTGGCAATAGAAAAATTTGATACAACTGCAGCCTTGGATGTTTCTGGCTGTCAGGGCTGATCTCAGTAAAATGTCAGCTTTTAGTCTGAAAAAGTATTTCTGGTATGTGAATTAATTCAAGGGTAAACTGCTGGTAAACTGCCCCTACATTTGCTATCATGTCAGAGATAGCTTGCTCACAGGAAAATAACTTTCATAAGGGAATATTATAATGAAACCACATGATCTGAAATTCTTTGTTGACAGGTGCTAAAAGGTCTAGTTACACCCAAAAAAGGGTAGATTACTAGTGCATGTATTCATGTTTCCCAATCTATTACTGTTACTGAAAGCTATAGGATGTTCTTAAATCTGACTTAAAAAGTGTCCTTTGCCAGCACAGCTGTTGTAGGTATTCTCCAGATGTGGTTGCTAGGCAAGGGTTAGAGAAACAAGAAGGACATTTTTTCTATAGTTTCCTCTCTTTTAAAAATTTGAGTGAAAAAATACATAGGGAAATATGTTATTCCTATAGGAAGCTGAGCAAGAGTTTCTTTCACACAATCAATGGAAAATACTCCAGGAGTGATGCTGAAATTTTCAGTCAGTTCATGCAGCCTCTTAGGTAAGACAGATAAGCTTTGGACATGTGAGAAGCTAAAAGTTTAACTAGCAGGTGGCTGAGGTGGTGACCTGTGTGGGAGGAGGCCTTAAGCTACCATGAGCCATTCACAAACAGCATCCTGTGAAGCTGCTATAAGCATCTCTCACATGCCTACACTCCCACTAGTCAGAGGAACACGTGGTGCCTCAGAAATATTTGAGATACAACTGCTTTGGGGCAGAGGTGCTCCTGGGTATGTGCTGCTAGAGATGCTGCTGGTGGGATTGTTGGAGGTGCTCTTGGAAAGAGGCAAAGGGCTTGTACTTCCAAAGGGGCTGTGGCCTGTGGGGGACACCTGCTGGAGTGACAACACCTCAGAGGGGTTGGCAGCCTGTGAAAGTACTCTTCTGCAGTAGGGAACATCTTTGAGGAACTGTAGCCCAGGCATGACCCACACTGGAGGAGAAACATTCAGAAACAGGGAGATTTGGAAACCTGAAGAAGCAAAAAGGAAGAGAAAGATGAGAAAAATGCTAAATAAATTGTTAGGGGAGGTGGGGGAAAGCAAAAAGAAAGCACATACCCCAACTTCCTGTGCTGCCTCTCACCTCATTGATACAGCAAAGATGGACACAAGGAAGTTGAGAAAAAGAAGGAGAAGACAGATGTTTGAAGTTGAGCCTGAGGCTGGTGAGAATGAAGTAAAACTGTTTAATTAACTTGATTGATTTTTTCTGTCCTCTTTCTTTTTAGTTCCTGAATCAGTGATCAGAAGCTTGTGTAAAATTGGTAACAAATTAAGCATAATTAAGTTTCAATTTCCTGAATCTAAATTGGTTTGTCCACAAGAATGTACTGACCCCTTTTCTGTCACATAATTGTGAATTACTTATCTCATGGCCAAAATGCCCATTTGAACAAGTAGTCCTGACCAAGTGATGGATAATCCTTAATTGCATGGCAGAAGCTGTAGTTCCAGGCATATGACAGATTGCATATGTGAGCAACTATCATCATGTAGGCAACTCTAAAGTCATCATTTGTTTCAGTGTAGTCATTATACATTAACATGGAAGAAAAAGGTTTGGGTAAAACAGTGCTGGTGCAGAAGATGCATGGGTAGAGAAAAGGCTGTTAGTCCAAATAAAAGAGCAAAAAAGAGCAAGCTGGGTCAGCTGAATTGACCTGGCAGTCTGCATCTGGCCTGCAGGTTATCATCAGGAAGAACTAGGACTGTGAAATCCTTGAACTATGGTTTCATCATTTTCCTTCCACAAGTGCAGAAGGGTTTCCTGACAGGGTTAGAACTGCATGCAGGAACAAATTTCATAAAGCATCTGTGTGATTCTGAGGTCCTGTTGAGAACTTAATGACAAATTCCTATTTATTTGAAGAAAGGCAGGTATACTAAGTTTGCTGAAAGGTAAGTTGTTTGTTTATACTGTGTAAGGTGTTTAAACATTTTAAAAAACATAATAAAATGGATTTGCTTTTGTTTTGCCATATCGTGCATTTACCCAGGAGAATGCTAGTTTACCTCTGACCATTCTTTAAATCCTAGTACGTTTTGCATCTTTCTGTAGCTTTCAAGGTTAAAGTCTAGAACCAACCAACATACTAATTTAGAAGAAAAATAGATATTACAGTATGTCTCACTTTGTCTGACTAATCAACTCACTGCATATTAATAAAAAAGAGAATTTATTTTTCTATTATTGATAGTATTAGTTATTTCTAAATCTTCTTAGAAAAAGCTTTTCTCTACATTCAGTAATACTTGGGCAAGCAACTGTTATATGCAGTAGCAACACAAACTGGTAGAACATAATGTAATCATAAATGACAACTTTCATTGTTCTGCTAAAATGTGTTCCATGTAAAATGCTAAATTTAAGATATAATTGATTTCAATTACTGTTCCGTATCCAGCATGTTAAGAAACCTTAATTTTTAGAGCATTTACAAGTACTTGAAACTTAATTATGATTCTGAATAGAGCAAATGATAGTATAAGAAATAGGATGAGTGTAAAGTTATGAATAATAAAATAAGTAAGTATAAGCTCTATACACCTTGTATTCTACTTAGCGACCAGGGTAGCTGAACAGGTGTGGTGGGGGTGTGTACAGTATAGAAATATCAATCTTCACTTTTATGGGTCAGCAAAGGAATTTAAACATATTAATGTAAAATAAAACTAAATATAGCTGTGATTCTGTTTACATTAGTGAGCCAGAAGCACCATGCTTGAAAATCTTCCAGGAATAAAGTGTAACACCTACTTTCTTTTTTTTTCCTCTTTCCTGGTGCCATTTGGTGTTGTTTACTTAAGGACTAAATGGCAGGCAATTTTCTTGGTGTTACTTATTCATATCTAGATTCAGTGTCACTCTAAAACTAATTCTTCAACAAACCAAGCTGATGAAACGAAGCTTTTGAACATGCCCCTCACACAGAAAAAATGCATATATTTAATAAGGTTATTTTTAATTTGCCTTTATTTTATTATAGTGTAAAACATAGATGATATTGCACACGCTGTAATTTTCTATATAAATATTTTAGTTTGTTTTTAAATTAGCATTTACTAGCTGACTGCAAAATGATGTAGTAAGAGCAAGTTTTATATATGAACAACATGCACAATAGCAAAAGTCAGTAGACATAAAAAAAAAAACTCTTATCAAGAAGTGTTTATAAATAATGAAGCCAAAGGGGAAATCATCCCATCAGTTTATAATATTATTGTTTTGCTCTTTATATATTGCTTGCAGTCTTTTAACTGTTCTTGTATCACATCAGGTTTATGAATTCTCAGACATTATTGGTAAACATAGGTGTTGTCAAAAGAAAACACTGAAATAGCCTGGAGAGTGTACTGTTATCACTTTATATTCCCAGTATGATAAATCAAATATTTGTAAGATATTATGCTTTCTTTATATCTGATTAGCTACACCATAAAAATTTTCTGGGCTTCTAATGAGAAAGTTCTTGTGAGAAGGCAAAGGGCCCATATTTATTAAATGAAGTAGGTGGTAGATGTAGTATTCTGTTATTGAAGAGGGCCAGAGAAACACCCAGTGATCTTCTCATCCCTAAAGCTGTGCATCCAAAGTCAAAATGTCTCCAAGCTGCCATGGCACTCACATGACTGCACACAGGCACAGCCCAAAACCGCATTCCAGCTAATACCCATGAAAACATTAGTCCATTCTTTGAGAATACGCAAGCAGAGCAAGTAACACGAATTAAGCTCTGTCCTATAAGAAACAATCAGCATTTTTACTGGTCTATTTTTTTTATTATGTCATTTGTATTCATGGCTTTATATCTTTCTCTCTGTATACAGCTGTTCCACGCACAAGCGATACACAGTGTAGCTCAGTTCCAGAGCCTAGATATGGAAGGAGAATTGGCTCTGAGTTTTCAGCAGGCTCTGTTGTTCGATTTGAGTGTAGTCCTGGCTATCTGCTACAAGGCTCAAAAGCTATCCGATGTCAGTCTGTACCAAATGCCTTAGCTCAGTGGAATGACACAGTACCAAGCTGTGTAGGTAAGCAATTGCATTTACATTGTCTGTTCTGTCACACGTCTCTGAATTAGGATTCAGGAATTGTTTCAGAAAATAGTATTTAACCCATATATTCACTCTCCTTCGATTAATATCAGTCATGCCCAATTTAAAAGAGCAGTTTTCCATATCAAGAAATAATTGAGTACCAGCTGGCTCATAGGCAGTATATTGTTTCATATAATGACTTAGATTATATGAACAAGTGTGATGCACATTTTCTTGAACATTCATTATTTTCATGACTTATCTACAGCTTGAAATACAGACAGAATTTAATTCTCCAGAAGTGTCTTTACCTGTTTTATTACACAGTGCTTGTGTATTTCTATCACACATAGGATAATGATTTCTTTTTTCAAGCAAAAGCATATTGTACACTGATGATAGCACTGTTAAGTATAACTAATTTTCTTTAGTCTGTCAGTAGACCTGCACTGACATAATGCATAGCACTAAAGATTTTTGTAAATGTTGAAATGTTTTTACCTTCTCCCTATTTGAATTTTTATTCCAAAGTCATTGCTATTCCTAGGAATTTACTCTAGCATTAATTTGAGTTCTAAAAATAAATGCAGGTATCCTATTTTCTGCATATTCTGTTGGGGTTTTATGTTTGGGGTTTTTTGGTGGGGTTTTTGTTGTTGTTGTTTGTTGTTCTGTTTTCCTGAACCTTAAAGAACCAAATGTGCCTACACTTAAAAATATTTAATGTACTACACTGCTTTATTAGCTAGATTCAGTATTGGAACTGTCTTGGGCTGTGGGTAAATTCACATGCTTTCTGTCCATCATGATTGTGTTTAATATTATGTCTTCACAGTTTGTTGTTACTCTAAGTAAGACATGATAAACCTCTGCTGCTGGGCTGTTCTAGGCTGCACACATGCAAAATGAAGTTCATTTCTGAATTGTTTATTCAGGCAGGTTGTATCTTATGCTGGATATCATTAACATATTTTAGATAAGATGCATTCTAAGTTCAGATGCTTGCTTCATGTCTATGTGTTTATGCTACAAAAGCAGATTATTATAATTATCTTGATCTTAGTAAAATTATTATTACTTTTCTGTTCTCTAAAGTTGTTTAAGTGGTGTAATAAGTTGTGATAATACTTTCTTTCAGTGCCATGCAGTGGGAATTTTACTGAGCGCAGAGGTACTATTCTTTCACCAGGTTACCCTGAACCTTATGGTAACAGCTTGAATTGTGTGTGGAAAATCATAGTGACTGAGGGATCAGGTATTCAGGCAAGTCTGTATTCTGTCAAGCATGGAATATTAATTACTTTTTTTGTTTATTTCTCTAAAAATTTCATAAATTAGTAATCCTATAACTGGGGAGTGGGGTACTTGAAATATTAGTGCTTTGGATTTCTCATTATTTTTCTTTGCTTAGCTTTATTTTATGTTACTTTTTTTTCACATAGGGGTATGAATGATAAGTGATTAACAAATAGTTTTCTGTTTTGATTGTGTAGTATATTGAAAGCAGGTCCTGATCCTTCAATCTGATATGCAAATACCAACTCTTTCTATCTGCTAGGGTGTTACTGAAGCCCTTGAGAGTGCTGCAGCTACCTTGATTATCTGCTCATTTACACTTTGAGTAATTATTAAAAATGATGCAACACATTCAAAATCCTTCTTACTTACCTTGTGTCATATTTTCTAAGAGTTAACACAACGCAAAAAGTGAATATTGATTATTCATTTACATTCCTTTCACTGATGTGTCTTTTGTTTGGATCTCTTATTTTAATTTTCTTTGCTACGTGTTCTCTTTTCATTTTGCTTGTTTTAGAACATTTAAAGATGCACATGACTTGTTGGCCTAAAGAAGTTCTGTGGTCCTGTTTTATAGATCCAGGTCATCAGCTTTGCCACTGAACATAATTGGGACTCCCTTGAAATATATGATGGTGGAGATATGACAGCACCCCGTCTTGGGAGCTTTTCAGGTTAGGATATGCCATGAATTAAAGTTACAGTTTTATATATATAGATATGTATGTGAGAGAACATGTCTTTATTTGCTCACACATATAGATAAGGAGTATATATTCATCATTTCTGATACCATTATGAAGTGTTCTTGCTTTTGGGGGAGACTTCCAGGTGGTGTAAGCATGTCAGTATTCAAATTCAAAGAGGTTTCCAGAAGAAAATGGGACACTAAAATGTTTGACTTTGATTAGTGGAATTTAGTTGATTATACTTTCAAAACAATCCTTTCTTTTATCTTTCCTGCTCCTCACATAGAGGAGATGCACGTATACAAATTGGTACTGACATTCAAGGAGCTTCCCTTGATAGCTTTGACTTAATTTATCCTTATTAGCCTGCCTTTCTCATGAAAAAGGTGAAGCATTCAATCTTCATCTAAACTCACCAGACCTCACAGAACAAACCGATTTAATACAACTGGAATATAAAAAAAACTAAGATAATCAGTTTTTTAAAATACATCAAGCACATACACTTTTCCTCTTTATATGAGACATTGTTATAGAAAGAGTGTGTTCTGTAAACCAAACCAAGAGAAAGGGATTAGGTCATGAATAATAACCCAGACTCATGATTACTGATCCTGCAACTTCAGGAGAAAACAAGGCAGTGCACAGCAGAATATTTGATTCCCATCAAGAGAACGAGAAGAAAACAAGCCTGTCTGCTTCAGTCCTGGTTATGTCTTTTCTGTATGAAACTCTGATCAGCATGCTGCAGTTTATTCATAACTTTTATTTTTCCAGGTACAACTGTGCCAGCATTGTTGAATAGCACCTCCAATCAACTTTACCTTCATTTTCACTCTGACATTAGTGTGGCAGCAGCTGGTTTTCACCTGGAATACAAAAGTAAGGTTCCTTGTTTTTTGAAACTTACTCGGGAAAAGCATGCATATAGAAACGGAAGCAGATATTTTACCTTATTCTATTTGCTTGCTTGTTTGGTTGGTTGGTTGTTTTTTTTCCTGACTACCAAACCTTGTATAAGTGGTATCTATTAAACTGAAATTTTAAATGAAGTGACATTTGAAATTGATGGAAAGCAGCTTTCACAAATTAGCATCACATAACAAATCAACCTGGGAATTCATAACAGCATTTTTAAATGTGAGGTTTAATATTGATGAGGGATTTCTTAACTTATTTCAGCGTAGTTTGGAAATTTAGGTGACCAAAAAAAAAGTAGAAGTAAATTTCTCTGCTTGTAAATAGATAAAACCAGAGAATATAATAGATTTTTTCCTATTAATATGTGCATATATTTATGCCTTGTAGTTCTTTTCTTTTCTTCAAATTATTTTCTCTCAACAAATTGCTATAATTGCAAAAAAACAGCATTTTAATTCCAGAGCTACAAGAAAACACAACAGTTATCTTGGTAAATCACTGGTGGTAAAAACAGAATGATCTAAGAATTTTCATGGCAAATTCTGCTATATATCAACTTCTTATATGTTTTCTGAGAAACTTCATTCTAAAATACAGAGATGTAGAGTTATAAACATAGTGGATTACCTCATATAATCATATTTAATTCTAACACTTTTGTATTATTACATCTCTCCAAAACTTAAAATACTGTAGAGTAATAGTAAATTCAGTACATGTGCTTGCTTAGACACAGGTCATGTGATTTTAATTGGAAGTAGGTATTGGTAAGAATAGTCTACTATTTAAAAAGTACTATGGTGAGTTGTGTCTGATGAGTGCTTGGATGAAGGTCACAAAGTAAATCCTTACAATTTTTGAAGCATCCTCTCTTTTTTCAAAGCCGATTAAAGAATTTTCTTTAAAATGGAGTTAGCTTTTATATTTCATTGAGTCCAATAATAATATCTAAAAATGGTAATGTTGTTTTTAATGTTTTGAAGAAGTACACATACGTAAGTAAACATGGATGATTTTTATAAGTTCTATTTAGGATTGAGATTAAAAAATTGTAAAGAAAATATAAAGCTGCACAGAATTTTGAAAGACTAGATTTTCAGCCCATAATAAATATTTGAATATGACTGTAGTCACAAGATAGTCCTATGTTTTCATTTAATTCCCTGCATAGTTCAAGCATTTATATGCAAGTATGTTGTATGTGTTATTTTGATACAATCATTCTAGTGGTGATGAAGAATGAAAATGTGAATATTAGCTCTGCAGGAATTTTTTTTAAATCCACTATTTTTAGAAGGAGTTTTTTTTGTTTAGTTGTTTTTTTTTTTGTCTAGAGACCTCCTCCTCCACACCACAGTTTTCCCTCCTCCAGTATTTCTCTTTAACCTACAGTGAAAGTATAATTCCATGTGAAGCATAAAGAAGTACACATTAATTCTAGAAAGTCATAGAATGAACATTTTAATTTTTTATATTTTACTGTATCAGTTTTATTTTCTCTGAAACTCAACTCCTGAAAAAACTCAACTCCTGTTCTGCTAACAAGTAAAATCACTTATATTTGTACTTTTGTTTGTCTCTTAATTGCCAATTTCCCCACTGTGCTCCATTAAAGCATCTATTGGACTTCAGTGGTGCTAATATTTCAAGGCCAGTGTTTCTTAGAAGTGCACCACAGTACAGGACAAGGTAGGAATGTTGAGCATTCAGAGCTTTGTTAGCTATTCTGTTGATAGTCTGACAGGAAAGAAAAGAATTTGTTTCTTACGTGGCTACGTGGTCTCTGCAGGGCTAGTAGGAGTACAGTATATCTCTCTGTGTGACTGAACACAGAAACTGAGCAAGTTCCCACAGCAAAAATTTACAGGTTTATATGGAGCAGTCACCTTTTCAGATCAAGAAAAAAAGCAGAGAAGGAAATACTTTTCTGTGCAGATATTGCTAGTATTTGATTATGAATTCTAAAGTCTCTGATTGTTTGGTCACCTAATATTTGAAGCAGAATCTGAAAAATAAATACCTTTGGTTCAGAAGTCAATCTGAAATTTGGAATAAAATATTGTTTTGCTGAAGGGTTGTGTTAATAAAGAAAACACAAAAATATCAGCTATCTGGGAAAAAAACATTCAACATGAAATACTATGTTAGAACATCAGATACTTTCAATAAATGTAAAAAAATTAAATAAGGAGAAATAGATTAATAGTCATAGAGTCATAGAATATGATGAGTTATAAGGGACCCATTGAATCTAACTCCTTGCCCTGTGCACTTGCATTGTTTGCTTGTCCCTTGATCTTTCTAGATAAAATGCTTTTCAGATGTAACTTTCAAGTATAATCAACTCCTAAAAATGACATTAAGCTATTAAAAAGTGTCTGAAGGAAGGTTGTGAGGACAGTGAAGGGCCTTGAGGGGAAGCCGTACGAGGAGTGGCTGAGGGCACTTGGTCTCTTCAGCCCAGAGGAGACTGAGGGGGAGCTCCACTGCAGTTACAGCTTCCTTGTGAGGGGAAGAGGAGGGGCAGACCCTGATCTCTTCTCTGTGGTGATTATTGACAGGACCCAAGGGAATGGCCTGAAGTTGTGTCAGGGGACGTGTAGGTTGGATATTAGAAAAAGATTTTTCACCCAGAGGGTGGTTGGGCATTGGAACAGCTCCCCAGGGAAGCGGTCACAGCACCAAGACTGACAGAGCTCAATAAGTGTTTGGAGAATTCTCTCAGACACGCAATGTGACTCTTTGGATGTCCTGTGCAGAGCAAAGAGTTGGATTTGATGATCCTTTCCGGTCCCTTCCAAATAAGCTTATTCTATGAGTCTGTGATATAATTAATTCTCTAGGGGACAGACAGTTAGGAATTAGAGTGAAGACAACTAGTTTTCCTACTATAGATACTAACAGAAAATATTCATTCACAATAATAAGCTGAGTCCAAATTTGTAATTCAAATCCTATATCAGCAGACTACAGCAGGGATAGAAGACATAAGGTGGACCTAGTAGTGTTTAATCTAGCCTTACCTTTTACATAATTTACAAATTAGAGTAGTAGCTGAAACTGCTATAAACTAACCATTACAGTATTCTGCAGAACCCTGATGTCCTTTTATAAAAAGTCTTCATTACAGCATTAGAAAGTGAGACTTATTTAGGAACATTCCCTTCATCCCAGAAGAAATTCTAAGGAGCAAGGCGCAACAGAGGAGAGTGTCCTTAAGACACTACTAAAGTTTTTATTCACAATAAAATTATGCCTCTACAACTTGCACATCATATGTTAGAATAAATGGAGAAGTATTTCTATTTAGAAGATATTTCACCAGCATAAATGCTATAAACATGCCTTGAGTTTGGATCACTATGTTAGGGAAAACTTTACTTCAGTAAGATAATATTTAGTTTGCTATCATTTGATCACATATCTTATATTCCACACTGTATATTGTTTTGAAGTAACTTTATAGAAATTCATAAATACTTTATGCAAGCTTCAGCCATTGATGAAAACTTATTCAAATTATTTGAAGATAATTTAAAAGTTTGAATAGGAATAGTTTTATTTCTTGAAACATTTGCTTCCTTTTAACAATGTTTTTATCTTGCCCTCTCCATTTGCAGGTTTTTTCTATTTATGTCTTTATTTTCACGGGACAGATCTGGACAATCTGCTCCTGCAAACCTAACACTATGTCTAATCTAGGCAGTGCATAGGTGTCCTTTCTAGCCTTCAAAAACACACAAGCCTAAAGGCAAATAATATAACTTTGTCATTTACTTTAGGATGTTTTTGTTTTAGACATCAAGAATGTAAAAGTTCCTTTGCCCAAGTTAAGTGGTCCACTGAATTTGTATGCTATTGTCAGATTGATGATGTAGATTTTTTTTCTTTGTTTCATTGTGATTTGTTTGTTTTACTCTTTTGTTTGTTTGGGTTTTGGTTTTGTTTCGTTTTTCAAGTCATATACACAAACTCATTAAAAGAAATAATTGGTCAGTGCCTTAGAAAAATTTCCTTGTGGTCACAACAGAATTGTAAGTATTGTTGAGGGCTACTATGTGATGTTTCCTCTTATTTCAGAAGGGCTGTAGGTTTTTAAACTGGTTGCAGCAACCTATGGTTAACAAAGCAGTAAAATATGCAATAGGTTGCTGTAGAAAAGACAAGAATTAATCAGTTAACTAATCCTTCATGTGCATGTGCTAGAATCAATACCAAACATAATTATTTTCACTACTACCAGCAAGTCAAATCAGAGTGTTTTGTTGCATTCCTAATATGTACAACAGTAGGAAGAATAAATATCCCTGTTATTTGATTGAATTACTTTTACTCTAATGAACGAAGGACTCAACTATCCAAATGGTTTGTTCTGGAAATGTGACTGTTTAATTCCACTGCATTTGTGGTTGTTGTTCTCTTAAGCTTGGTCTTAAAAGCTCATGTATTTATTCAGTGGTAGTTTTAATGTTTTTCCTTAATATTCAAACAAAAAAAATAAAATTCTGTAAATAATGAATGTTTTTCTCAGCATGCTGCTTGAACTTCTCAGTTTGTTTTAGTAAAACTGAATATATGCTGAATATTGATATATAGGTTAGGCCACCTTTTCAAATGTCTCTAAGTATCTATCTATCTATCTGTCTGTCCTGTCTGTCTATTTATCTATTTCTCCAAATTTAGGGATTAGAATTAAATTTTTCAGTAAAAATGTTCTTTTATGCAATCAGTATTTTAATACGTCATCCAGCTCTATTATCTTGAATTAGGATATATGGCACAGGTCAGCATCACTCATTTTGTAAGCTTTTAGTTTACTGCTATACCAAGATTATGGACTATGTATGAGAACATAATCTTACTTTTAACCAATATCTCCTTTTCTGAAGCCACTCTATCATGTCTTTTCAAGTGTTAAAGGTTCTTGGCAGCTGAAATAAAGGGTTCACTGGTAAGGGAACTAGAGAGAAATTGACTGTCTTTTGTAGTACTTCTCTATCATGGTGATATCTAATAAATTAGAAGATAAAAATCAGACTAGCAGAGAAGAAAATATATTCTTCCAAGTAACATATCGTATTTCACAGGTCCAGTTTAAGATCTTTCATGCAATTTGGATTTTAATGTAGCTCTTTAGTGCAAGTCTTTTCTGTTTCCTTGTGTTAAAGCAGGTGTGAATCATAAACATGCCATTTTAAATTTAGCAGGTCCTGATCCTGTCAGTATATTTGTGCAACTTACTAGATGTTGACAAGAGTCGGACCTCTCTGCAGTAACTCATTGAGATAAAGACATTTTCTAGGCCGGTGTCAGAAGCATGAAGTTTTGAAAGGGACAGCTTGGATTTTGATATACACCATCATCAAAATGGAGAGAACAATTCACTCCAGCTTGATGTTTGTGATATAGTATAGCACAATATGTTTGCATTAGCTGCATAGGGTGGGAGGAATTCAAAAAAGAAAGCCTGATGACTTTTGGTCCAGCTGTCAAGACATTCTTGTGTTGTCCAGTTCTCAGCTTTCTGAAATGGACACTAATGGGCATTCACATTGTCAGATATGCCAGCAAGGGTTTTCTTTCTGCCAGCAGTGGCAGTGATGTTTGGACAGAATTTGAGGTAATTGTAGGCATGGATATAATTATGTAAGTAAAGTATATTTGTCTTATGCCACAGCAGAGTCTAGAAAGTGTTTAGCAAACAGTAAGTGGAAGAAGGTCAGGGAGAGGGTTATCACTCTTGACATTGATGTGTTCTATTTTGCACTGCATAGCAGAAGCTGATCTCTGAGAAGCATGCACTTAAGAAATCCTTGCTCTTTTTTTGATTGCTTGGATTTGACATTTAACATGTTTTCCCTGTATTAGTGACTGTTCACATACTACCTACTTTAATAATGTATTTCTGAGTCTCTGAATATTTAAGATTTTAAGTTTGTCCTCAGATACCAGAACTTGTTTGCTTTCTCTCAAGCATTCTTTTGATGTTTGGACCTGTTCTAACTAAATCGGTTTTCAGACTACACTGGGGTAGTATTATGGAATGGTTAGAGTAACAGAGATTTGAGGATTCAGACTAGTATTTGATTCTGCTTTCAACTTTCTCTTGATTTTGGGATGGTAATATTTCTTCTTAATATCAGGGATATCAAAGGAATTCAAAGTGTTTTATGATATTCTGATAGAATATTCTATAATTTGCATCATTTTTCAGACCGAAGAAGTAGTAAATACAAAATGTTATGAAAAGTATAAGCAGCTAGCAGAAAAAAAGTTTTTTACATAATTATTAGAATCTGTTAAAGATAAACACAGAGTATACTACAACATCAGTTACACAGAAAGTTAATTTGAAGGTTTTCAATTGATCATAGTCTTTTTAAATTCTGTATGCTATTCAACCAATGATGGAATGAGCTATATAACAAGCACATTATTAGTGTTGCTTTGCAGCCACTGTTACAGCTGTTTCTGTAACTCTGAAAAATATGTAAAAGTAACTTTATTCATACACATCCAAGCCTGCAGCCCAGTTACTCTCAACATAAAGGAATGCTGAGTTCCAAAATACAAATTTCTTGATGACAGGAAGTGAACCTCAAATTTATATTCACAGAATTCAGCAAGTAGATTGATAACTGTAAACAATTTAGTCACTCTGTCTTTGTTAGGTGCACATTTATTTAATAACAGTTATCTTGGAGCAGATCTCTTTAAATTTTATTTTCTATTCAAGAGTGAGAAGGGTGAGGAAATGCAGAAATAAGCGTTGATTTTCTTCAGTTGCATCTGAACACTGGATTCTCAAATTAGTGAACAGCAATCTTTATATGATACTTTGAATTACTGAGATGAGGCATTACACTTCACTTAATGCTGAAACAGTTTGTGTGAATGCATATCACAGCTCTTTAGTACCTATACTCAAAGGAACTTTCCAGATACGAATACTTTAATGGTATTGTGGAATACAGAGTGATTGACCAAAAGAATGATACTAGTTAACCTGCAGCAAAACCCAAACCACTGAAGTTAATGGCAATATCTTCATGATTATTTGAAACATTACATTTCCACATAGTGACCACACAGGAGATTCCTAGTGGCCATGGAAAGTCACCATAGTATCATTTGAAAGTTGATTATATTGGAAGAATACCAAAATGTGTAAATTCTGCAATAGAAATTTCTGAAAATCTTTAAAGTACATTTAGATATTTTCCTAAATGATAAATTCCAGTACACAAAATAACTGCTTCGGGGAGGTCCCATTATTTGCACTAGTAAATAATTATTTATTTGATAATTTGAAAAATTTTTTTTGATACCTCTTGCATCATTTGTTATGAAGCCTATACTTCATACCTTGATGGTTTTCACTCAGAATTAGAATGACTTGTCATTATCTTCATGCCTGATAAAAGTGAAATATAGTAAAACTCAAGGCCACAGGACTAACAAGGAACATTCAGGACCATAAAAAAATTTCAGGAAAGGAAAAAAAAATGGCACAGTAATCCCAATTTCCTGTGAAAGTATAAAAGCTATTTCAGACTTCCATGTGCTTTATTAGGAAAAATATATTTACTTCAGCTAAAACTTTAAAAAGACTGGAATTGTGTGAAATTTTTATTTGCGCATTTAATATTTGTAAGGCATTTATATTTGAGTGATGAAAAGTGCATACATAAAGGTTTATGGCATAAAGTTAAAACAATGTCTGTATGAAAATGTGTGATCAACATTACCATTAAGAAAATTATATTTCCCTAGAAAGGCTAGGGTCTCAGTGAATAATATCAGATATTTTTTCATTATGAACTATGTGGAACAACAGACTAACATGTCATGTATCAGAATGAAGTAAAATATAATGCAATTTCTGTACTAAACACAGTCCAGTTTCACATACTATCACCAAACAGCTTAGATTTCATAGGAAGATATTGAGAATAATAGTCAGGGGTTTTTTTTTCACACAACTGAATTGAAGGATGCACAGAATCACATTCAGCAAAGTATCATGTTTCTCTGCTCTTTACAGAATTTTGTGCTAATAAATTCTCAAAATATCTTCTCACACATTGTGGAAATAATTTCCATTCTGTTTTGTCTTCTACAGATCATATTTTCATAAAACATAAAAACTGCATAATGATATTTCAGGAGTAATTTTCGCAAATAAATAAGTTAACAATTAAAATTGTATTTTATACAGATATTTGACTTCACAAAAGGTTTTTCACATAAGGAGAATGAGATTTTGTTGTCAGACCATGAACTTAAAAATTGATTCTTCTGGTCCTTGTGTTTGAAATGAAAATCTTAAAAGCACAGAATTCCTTAATCTAATCTCCTGTTTGTCAACTGTCTTGTTCATTTCGAGTATTTTCACTTAGTTGGAAAAGTTGATATTTAATTTTCAGTAGTGCTGACTAGCAAACTCCTTAGATGGTACACAAGGAAAAACACTGATATGCACTTGACAAAAAGCAGAATTTTGTACTTTAGGTTATCAAATTAGGTGAACAAATTTGAGAAATTACTAATCATGGGGAATCTTTGTTAAATTAATTTTTTGTTTTCTCCCGCCTGCCTTAAAAACAATTAAGAACAGAGTATCCAGTGACACCTATGCAGACATTTAGGTTTGGGTTAAAGTACTAAATTTCAATGTCTAAACACCTTTATAGTCGATGGAGTTGCCTAATAATAAGGAACCATCAATAAATTCTGCTCGTTTATTGTTGAAAAGAGAGAATATGCATAAAGCGTCTTCCATCTTTCTCTCTCCTCTTCCTTCACAAGGATAAGAAAAGATTAAAAACCCCAATAAAGCAAAATGTGCAAACAAATAAAATCCAGGATTTTTAACAAACTAAAATCACAATACTGCTTTGGAGACTAAAATTGTGTAGTGCGTCATAGCAATGTGACCTGCTAACTGGTCACATCTTTGTGCTCCAGCCATACCACTCATATTCTGCAGAACAGTTCTGAAAACGTCTGTGTTTTAAACAAACTTTCAGTTTATTGTTGAAATGAATTCTTAATTAATGTTTTCTTAAATACCCATAATTCTGTGGAAATAATTCATTAAGGCCGGGAATACCAATGAAGATCTGCTGTCCACTTATCTATGTTTTTTCAATCTTTGTCTTTACTTTTTCCAGCTGTAGGCCTTGCTGCGTGTCCAGAACCAGTAATTCCTAGCAATGGGATCAAATCAGGAGATAGATATATGGTGAATGATGTTTTGTCATTTCAGTGTGAGCCAGGATATACATTACAGGTATTTCTTTCTTTCTTTTTTTTTCCTTGAATAATACACTGTGGAATGATTGAAATAAAATGCCAAGAGACCTGTCCAAAACATATTCTAATGAAGAGTTTGTAGTGTGTACATAGAGATGATTTAGGTAGAGCCGATGTGAGTGCTCCCAAATTATAGAGCTACAAATGTATGGCATTTCTGTCCTCAATAAATCTGGGCTGGGAAATTTTGTCTTAGATCAACATACCATTGAGCAGTAAAGGCCATCAAAATAGACATTGAAATAACGTGGATTAAATCTTTTCTCTAGAAAATTGTTATAGTACTATACTATAGAGTACTGTGGTTTTTCCTTTTGGGGAATTAATTTATCTAGGTGAAATGTTAATGTATAAATACAGTGTGGGATTTCATATTCTGCTCATGAATTGTGGAATTTAATTTCTAAAGTAATTTTTTTTAATGCTAAATCTACTCTTAGAAATCTTTCATGGGAAAGTATTAGAAATTAGTTCACTGACTGGGGATGTTCTCTGTTCACACACTGGTTTAGTTTCCCATGGTAGACATATGATTGAGGTGCTCTTTGTAAATTTTTCAGCATTCTGTAAATCTAAGACTGGAAGCTTTTTTTCTTTCCTCTCTAGTTTCTCTAATTTGTTTAAATGTAGTCCACCACTGGTAAAATACATTGAGAACACCTGAGTTTAGAAAATTTTGCTTCGTAATAGGTCCCAACCAAGACAATGTGAAACCTGTATCAGAGAAGGCAAAGCATCACATCTTCTGTTCCTTACAAGGATACAGTTCCCCATCTAAGGACTGCCAATTCAGAGTTCCCACAACATATAATAGGATATTTCTTAGTCTCTGTATTTCTTACCATTCTTCTAAAATTCTTGCAGGATTCAGATTCTTGCCTCTAGGCTGGTTGTGGGAACATTTGCACATGCATGTCTCTCTAGATAGCCAGGAATATGTTTACCTTTTCAGTCATGTATGGCAGGTATAGGTCAAGTATTTAAACTAATTAATTCTCTTTACTTTCATTGCGTGACATGAAACAACCTGCACTGGAAGCATTCCATATCCATAGCAAAAAAAGATTTTGTTATACAAGTATCCTGCTAATTAGAAAAGATTCGACTTGAGCACGACAAAGCCGATTCTCCATCTGCCCTGAGCACTCATTGCTTATTTAACAGTTTGTGGTTACTTAAAAGCCAGCTGATTGTACATATATGAACTACTTAAATGCTTTTTCTTTCAAAATTATTATTATTTTGAAAATACCTAGTGGTATAAACCCATTAACTTTTGGAGTTTTTAACTTTATTTTCTCTACTTCATATTTCCCTTACAGTATCATTTGTAGTTAGCATGTCAGTAAGAAATGAGAGATTTGATAACATTTTTATGACATGGCCCCTTCAGAAGGATTATCTGTCATTAAAAATTGACACCAAGATAGATTCATACTTTCATTTAAAGACCACTATTGAGCCATTAACAGTTTTCTATTTCAAAGTAGCATTAAACTAAGTAAATGATGAAAGGATATATTATGTGTCTATACCTATGTTGCTATAGCTGAGGCAAAGATATGGGAACTGAAATTTCATCTTCAGCACTATTTATTTCTTGAAACAGCATGCTGGCAGGCTTTTGGCCTAGCTGAAATATAACAGTAGTAATTGTTACAAGCCAGAGACTATTCCTCATATGCAGTTTGTATTGTGGAACTTTTTTTGGAGATGAATTCAGAAGAAAAAAGTTAAGTTCTTTATGTATTTAGATATACATAGAACTGTGCGTTTGCACTCAATCCTACACACTTCCATTAGTATATGTAGCTTATATGTTCTTGTATGTTCTTTGAGGGCCTTTTTGTATGCATTGAGCTAAATTTAGCATTATTCATCTGTAGATTCAGGACAGTCTTTTTCAATGCAGAATCTATGTGAAAGTCAGCCTGTAATAAACTTGGGTGCACAACAATAATATAATTGTATCTTAAAAGTTGTTGGATTTTAAAAAAAGTAATCTTTTTTTTGACTTTTTTTTTTGTTTTGAGAAATGTTCCTATTTTGAATATTTGTAGAAAAGTTATGTGCAATTCTTTATTTATTTTTATTCAGTTCTTCTTTATGGTGAAAGGATCAAGATCTGCTGGTAGGGCTGTTATATAATTGCCAAGAGGTGTTTGTTTGGTTCCTCATTGCTGTGATCCAGGTCACTGCTTCTGAGCTCTTATGACTGAAATATATTTAGACAAACATCTGATTCATGGCTAAGCTTATAGCAGTGATTTGATAGGAAATAAGTGAAAAAACTAAGCCTCTACTAATAGTTTCCTATGGAGATGGAATAACATATAACACAATTAATTTAATATAAAAACCAGCCATCTAATCTCAATCAACTGTTTAGATTTTCATTGTGACACTAGAGATAATCAGCCATACTCCTCCAAGGACTGATTCATACTAAGATTTTGTGTTAGAACAGGAACTTTACTCTTAAAGTATCATTCTCCATCAGTAATATCAAAAGGTTAACACAGGTATCAAAGTTGAAACTGCTTAGATTTATTGGGGTGACCTCTACTTGTATTGCCCATCATATTGCAGGCTCTTTTATCCCTACCTTTTTCAACTTATAGAAATGTCTAAATCTTGCATATTGAAAAATGGGCATCATTATTCAGTTTTTGATTACATGGATTAGAAATGGATACATGCTTAAGATACAGCATCATCAAATATTCTGTCCATACTTAAAATAGTACTGGTGAAACATTGAAGTGGAGTGATAACAGTAGAATATGAATACTTCAGAAGTGGTTGGAATAAGTACAGGAAACCTTTTGAAGATACTCATTGTTAGCCTGGCTTGAAGTTTTGGACCTACTCTTACTTACAAACCAATCAGAATGCGAGTTCATAAATACAGTATTATTATAACATAATGATGCATTTGTGGAGAAGAGATCTGCACACAAAAAAATCCTCATCTGTATTAAAGCTAAATTTCAATACACTGTGTGTATGGCTATCACAAAACCATATAATGTCTTTTGTCTATATGCAGGTCTTATCTGTAGCCCTTTCATATGACTAACTGGACTTTTTTCTGTACACTTACAGGGATTCTATTATTAAATACTTCCTTAAAATTTCATAGCATATTGTTCCTTAACTGTATATATTCCAGCTGTATATATATGTAAACCTCTTTTTCAATACATCTAAAAATTTAATACTAGATGTAGAAGCTGACATATGCAAAACCTAGTTTCATGAGCTTGTTCAAAGTGTAAAACAAAGATCTTCAATATGCACATTCAATAGAAAAGACTTTGATTCTTTTCAAAATATTGATTAAAACTGCTATGCTGTATGGACTCCACTGTAAGAAAGTGCATACATATCTATATATATAGCATGTTAGTCAGACAGGACGAGTAAAATAGGATCCAAATTGAAAAGAAATAATAATGAAAATAGTGTTCTATGAGGCACAGTATGTTTCCTACTCAACAAATAAAGACCAGGATAACTTTTTGTAATCTTTTTTTTTTTTTTCCTCTTTAGCTGTGAATTTATCCTCAATCTTTTGAGAACATATTCACAGCTAGCAATAACAATCAGCTGTGGATTAGTTTATAATTGAGACTTACCAGAAAAGTCATAGAGCTCAAACTACTACCTGGAGATGCATAAGAAACGTAATTGCTAGCTGTAGGATTAAGTGTCTCCCCACAGGAGGGAACTTTAAAAGACTGAAATCAGAGTGCGCTCTTGTTGGAAAGAGCTTGAAGCTAGATGAATAATTTCATTTTATTTTTCAAAAGATCTTTTATGGGTTATTTTATGTTTTTCCTGACTGTGGTAGTTAAATTACGTCTTTCCCCTCGACTCACATCAGAGAAATGCAATCACAGAAAACTAGAAAAAGAGAATCAAATAAAACAATGCAATCTTGGAAGACTAGAAAGAGGGAGTGAAACAGGGAATATTGCATTAATTAAATTATTCAAAACCTCATCCATTTTGCAAGTAACTAAGATGACACAGTAAGTGCATGCACATTTTTCCTTTAAAAATGTAGCTTTTAAGAAAAAGATTTTTATTGAATTATCAATTTGGAGTGTTTTTAGAAGAAAAAGACTAATTTTTTTTCATTATTTTAGTGAAAACTGATCCTTTTTTCCTTCCAAGTAATTTTCTGCATGTGTTTCTGTTTGGCTTTCAAAACATGATTGCCTAAATATACTTAACTAAATGATTAATTAAAGGAATTTTATTCCATGCCGTTCTACATGAACTTTATTCAAGATAGAGTGTAAACATTCCAAATTATGTGGAAGAAATGTCATCAAATGGACTTTCTTTTACTGCAGTTTCCCTATTCATTCTTTTTCTTATTTTTATGAGATTATGATTGCTATGGACAAATAATATTTAAATAAATGTTCATATTATATTGATAAAATGCACTGCCTTACTAAATTTTAGACTCACAATACACCTGATTAAAAAAAAAAAAAAATAGGGATTTTAAGTGACTAGCACGAGTTTTTATTTCCAAATGATCAAAAGAGAAACTAAACCTTGTTCACAGTCCCGTGTCTCAATCTTTTTATCAGTTGCTCTCACTCCTGCCAGTTTATTCAGCTTTTGCATTTCAGCAGCAGAATGCATAACCTGAGTATCTCAATGGACAGAATTGACAAAAAAGAAGACTTTTTCTGCTACTGTTAACAGTTTGAACTGTTCCTAGGGAAAACAAGTTGGGAGCATTTTGGTCCTAGGCAGTCACCCTGAGGTATGTGGGATTAGACTGTGCAAGTTACAGCCATGTCTTGTTTTACTTCCTGCCACCACATGAGTCTGCTTGGTTCTTGTGATTTTTCTTAAAAACAGACAGAGTAAATTAAACACTACAGCTATATAAAGAGGCACTTGTATTTCTACAGCTGTCTGCCAAGATGTTGCGTTAATGCAGTGGGTCATGTTGTGAGGCCATGTCAGAGGTCAAGGCCTGCTGCTATTTGTTGATGGCAGTCTTGGCATGGTCCACATTAAACATCTGTAGCAAGTAGATGAGGAACAAATTCCTCTTCGTGTCTGTAGTGATCATGCAGAGCAATGGTTGATTCACTACAGATTGCAGCATAAAACTCAATTACTACACTGTAGATGCAATACACTGGAATTGAAACAGACAATGAACTAATCACATGAGAGCACATAGTTAGCTGGTTCTACTTTTAAGAAATTTTCAAGTTACCAGAGGAAGGGTGTTTTAGAACATTTATCCAATCGAAAAATAAGAACGTAAAACTACTTGAAAAGTAGAGTTTCATTCAAGAAATTATTACGTATAAATAAGAATATTATATAATATATTAATTAATATAATATATATTATATTAATTATTATATAATATATTATATTAAATATTATATAATATATTAATTAATAATATTATTACGTAAAAATAAGAACGTAAAACTACTTGAAAGTAGAGTTTCATTCAAGAAATTATTACATAGTTGGCAGAAATAAGAACATACACTGATTAGATTATCCAGAAGGTCCTGTGTAGCTTTGTCTTTCAGGAAAGTCCCAGAAATGAGTATTTGTAATCTGATGTTTTGCCCTTTCCAAACAGGGCCGTTCTCATATTTCTTGTATGCCAGGAACCGTTCGACGCTGGAACTATCCATCTCCTCTCTGCATTGGTATGGAAACCCATTTTCAGTTTTCTGACCATCAATCACAAGAAACTCCTGACCTTGTCATGCCCATTGTTCTTCAACTTAATTCTGCTTAAATCAAAACTTTTTTGAGTTTCTATTTGTATCTATGAAATATGGGAAAAAATAATAATATTTTTGTCTATATATGGTTGAATGTGATTTTTAAAAAATATTGTGAGAGCGGGCAAAGGAGGAAATCCATATGTTAACCATTGTTTAGCTTTTCCTGAATAATCTGCTTTGAATCAGGCTGAATCTTCTTTATGATGTTAAGAGATTCCTTTTGCAGCATGGTCAGATTGGAAAATTTAGGAGTCAGACAGTTCATGCAGGGCACCTAGGAGATTTCCTAAAGAAGCAGGCAGTGAAGAGCAGCTCTGAAGCCAAGCCTTCAGGGTGGTGGAATGAAAAGGAATTTTAGGAATCCAGAAAAGGCTGGCTCTTTTTATCTGAGAAAGCTGCAAAATTATGCTGAGTTGAAAAGTAAAGCTAAAAAGTATTTTCCTTTTAGTACATTTAGACTTTAGCCAAACAGATCTGAGTTTTCTGTATGTAGCAAATAATCTTCTGCAGTACGTTTTCTTGATTAGAAAAAAATTAAGAGAGCCAAGATTCTGCTGTATTTTGGTATTCTTATTTCAAGAAAAAGCAGGAATTGACGGGTGAGAAGCACAGGTCCATCATAATGTACTGTCACTTTAGCTTTGAAATACATTCTTCTGTGAATGCTTTTAATTTTAATACTCAATCAGCAAAAGCTGTTCCTATATCTAAGAGGATTTCAAAATATTGGGATGCACTGTACAACACTAAAGTGAAATAGATTCCTCGTCAAGTTGAGCCTATGCATTATTTTGCACTGCCAACTTCTACAGAAGGAGTCAATTTTGATTGATGTGAAGGCAGTGCATTTCCTTCCAATCAGTTTTAGAAATGGAAAATGCATTCAAAGATGGGTGTTTTGGGTTTTGGACACTTCCATTGTTTCTTTTCTTTTCATGGTAAACTATGTTTCACCTTGCATACTAAATATAGTTCCTTCTTAAAAACATTGAGCTGAAAACATAACTCTCCCTCTTCTCTCACCTCTAACACTTAAAATATTTATTTTTATAGAATGCAAGCCAAAATCAGTACAATTATTACAACAGACAGTATCACAGTATCACAGTTGTGTTATCAGATCATGTGTCAATGCAATGCCTGGCATGAAGACTCACAGGCCTTAAAGTAATGATTCCTCAAATAATAAATATAAAATTACTATATTATAATTTGATTTCTTGAAGTTATTCTTACTTCATATTCGTGTCCTAGCATATGTGTAAACGTAGCCATTTTTTTGCAGGTTGCTTCATGTATTTATGTCTTTGCTTTATATCATCTGAAGTGATGCAAATGGGTTTTCAATTTCCAAACATATGAATTTGCTGAATAGAAGCATACCAATAGAAAGCAAAGAATTATTCTGTTATGCAGCAAGTCTATCTTCTTTCTGAATTAAAGCATAAACTGTAGTAGGGGGTTTTTTTTTCCTTGCTTTTTTTTTAAATGCAAATGTATTTTTGGTTATATGGAGTAATAGATTTGTTGCTGCATCATGATTTGGGATCGTAATTCAGTTTAATTCCAGATTTGTTTATCTGATTGTGAAACATATCTCAGCATAGCACCAGACCTTTTTAACAGTAATTGCCAAGGTGAGACAATGGTTTGCCTGGTCTGTATATGCAACTACATATTTGTAGTTATATTACAGTGAACATATCACCTTAAGTAAAGATTTTACTCTAAATTGCATCCTTTTTTTTTTCTTCCTTCATGAGGAGTGTTTTGAATATGATCAATTTTACTGCTTTTGGGTCATGGAAACAAAATGAAAAATCCATTTTGAATGAAGCATATTTCAAATACTAAGAAATAATATTAATAAATGATACTGTGATTTTCTTTTTGTTTTTAATAGCTAAATGTGGTGGAACACTGACAAATATGGCTGGGGTGATCCTGAGCCCAGGTTTTCCTGGAAATTACCCTAGTAACTTAGATTGTACATGGAAAATTTTATTGCCTATTGGATATGGTAAGTAAACTTACACTGGAGGAGCAATTATTTGTAACCATCCGAATTTATATATATATCATATTATATTATTATAAATATTTTACTTCCAATATGGAAAAGATTTCATCCAGTAGATGTATTTTGAACTCTTACATAATTCTTTGCTATATTTGAAATGAAAATCGTTGGCAATTTTAAAATGTGTCTTTGCCAGAGCAACTTGTTAGTAACTCAGCCTGTCTCAGAAACTGATTTCAAAGCAAATGAGATCTATGGCATGAAGATATATCAGATTAAATAAATTGACTTCTAAATTAAATTATGGTGTTTTTTCATGCTTCAAGTGACTTTTTAAGTAGTTTTCTTATGTTTTATAAAAATAGACAAAACCTCACTTGAATTTGGTTTAAAGCATTCTCAAACTGTATTTCAAATCCTAGATTACACTTGCCAACTAAGAATATTTCTAGATTTACATTAAAACTATTGTCATACTGTATGTTCATGTACACTTGTCTTCTATCATTATCAGAACTGAAAGAGGAATAAATTTTCTTGCTGTGAAACTTCATGTGCCATACTGTAAATTCAATGCCAATGCTCAATAAGAAAAATAATTTAAAAAACTCATTACTAAATTTACTCTTCCTATTTGAGAAAATTTGTTTATTTTCCATATTCTCCATTTGTATTCATGAGAGGGATTTTTGTAGTGAGATGTACCACTTTCATAGTATTTTACTAAGTTAATCTGTAAGAAATACTTTGCTGCTGTTTAGAATAGTGCCCTTTATCAGTGAACACCTGGTAAAACTGATCCATCAAAATTATGGATAGCCTTAGGACCCTTAGATATCCTTACAGATGTAGGAGAACCACGGACAACATCCTTCACTAGGTTGGACATTCTCCAGCTACAGTTGTGGGAAATATAAATGATAAGCAATGTCATGCTAATTAGGTCATTACAATACTGCCTTTGAACAATCCTTCATATGTCTCAGAGTTGCTCTTTTTCTGTAAGCTTTTCCATGTAGAAAATGTTTCATGAATTAATTGCACAGGAGAATCTTGTATTCTATTATTACTTCTCTCACTTCTCTGAAAGTCTCCGGTGGTGGTAATTCTATAAATAGAAAAGACAATAGTTTTGTTTAGTAAGGGTTTTAACACATACAAGGTGCTTATAGCACTGATCTATCATTGCCTTCAAAAATATGACAAAGGACGTTTTTTACCACCAATATGACCATCAGTGATATTTTTCCCCAAGTATTTGTTGCATAATCCACATATATCTTTAAATCAGGTTTAAAAATTGTAATTGATGTGATATTTCCCAAATTACTTCTACTTGGATATTATTTTAATTAGAAGTGTAAGCTTGTCTACTGAAAAGCTGTTTCTTTACATATATTGTGTTGTATCAAAAAAACTGTGTGCTTAAACCAAGCCTAACAATAAAATTGTTGGAGCTAAATGTGTCCCAAATATAGTGCTCTCTTCATCACATGAAAATATGTAAGTCTTGTAAAAAAAAGACACTACTAAAATCCAAATATTTTAAAATAGAAAATATATATTTTTCAAGTGAGTTGTTGGGATTTTAAAATGATCTTGTGTTGCTGTGAATTAATTAACATTTATAAAAACAATTACCTCAGCTTGGAATTTTCATTATTCAGAGTACATTCGAGTGAGAGAGGAAGTGCTGTTGAGATTCAAGCAGAAACTAATATATTTATAGTTTGACCAGATAATGATTTCTTTTCTGTACCTATCATTTTTAGTCCATGTAATTTTATGTAAGAAATGTTTAGCGTAGAAAAATTCTTTTGTGACATATCAAATTGATATTTCCAAATTTTATAAACATGGATTTAAGGCTTGAGGGGACACATACAGTTTGTTCTCTAATTTAAATTAGCACCTTTGAAACTGCTTTAGGTAGTCAATTTTTTTTATTATTACCTTTAAACCTACTTTTATAATTTTAAAAGACACAGCTGTTCTATACTGAATATATACAACTAGACATAAAAATTCCTTCTCAGAAATTAAATTAGAATTATTCAGTTTTACAGGTACTCCATGGCTCATCAGAGGGTAATTCATTATTCAAATGCATAAATAATGTTTGGGGTCTATGCAAGTGTGCCAGATTTGATTACCGGCAGCTTGTCACTTTTGCAATTTAGGTATAATATTAAGTGGCTGCTCAATTCTTTATCATTTCGATGGTGCTGACATCCAGTCACTGTTGGGAACTACTAGCCACTGATACTGAAGTCAAGATGTTTCCAGGCTGCTTGGTGCCCTACCTTATCTCAAATCCTGAGGGCATTGCTAAATTGGTGACTCCATTCAAGTTAGACTAGCCATATCAAACATCATACAGAGCTGGCTCATATTATGACTCTGATATGTTTGGTTTGTACCTCTCAATTGAAGGCACTGTATAAAGTTTTATTCAGCAGCTGAAATAGTTGTTTTCATAATTCTCACTTTGCATAGGTCATAGAAGGCACTAGAATTAAATATCCCATATTTTTACAAGTGTTCTCTAAAACCCAGTTTATTTGGTAGCTTATTTAATTTCTCTTGTAGAAAAAAAAACCCTTTTTTATACCATTGATTCAATCAATGGTATAAAAACCACAGAGGTGAAGAAATCAGCTATAAACAAGACTGAGTGCATTACCCTGGTAATCTATTACTCTGGTAATTATTCTGTAATGTTCTCTTTTGGAATGAAGAATATGTCTCTACTGCTAAGTAAGAATGTCAAGCAGAGTTAAGGCATTGACTTTTTTCACACTGCTTTGTTGGCTCATTCAGTAATTCTGTTTTGTTCTATTACAGCTGGTTCTTCATAGTCTACCAGAGCAAAGTTAGGCCCAAAATGTGCAGTTGCAAGTTACTTGGCACTAGGTCTCCAAACCAGGGATTCATCCCTCATTTCTGTTTTGATATGATACACACGTGTGGTTTAAGACTGGATTTCAGGTCCCTAATCCACAGGAAGTAGTTCCAGAACTTCAAAACGGCTCTTCCCATGAGATTATGCTTATACTTCCAACTTTTCTGCATGTCTTGAATACTGAAAAGGCTTGTTCAAGCACCTGATTCTTGGAGAGGGTCTGTGGTAAATTGCCTGAAGTCCCTGTCTCCAATCTGAAGTTCAGTGCATTTTATAATGCTGCATATGGGGTAAAATAGCTCCAAAGACACACTGGCCCAAGCTAGATGGAAAAGGAGACAAATAAAGGTGACCCAGAGCAGGAAAAACGAGGTAGAGTAGATAGCTGGAACTAGGTAGGTAAACTTTTGCCTCAGAAAATTCGCTCTGTAAGTAACCTTGCTGATTCTGAGCCTCTGGGAGAGGCCTTGGCCCAGCTACAGGGATGCACTTGGGATGGCAGAGTCCCAGCCATACCATGGTACAGCAAGGTTTGTGATTTGCCCCTCCCTTGAGTCTTTCTCTTGATTGGTTTAGAAATATGAAAAATCCCTGGTGTTGACTTTGCGACTTTATGAGTTACTTTAATTTGTCCCTTCATGTGAGTATAATATTTATGGGTAACCAAAAAATTAGAAACTCCAACTCTTTTAATACTTATCAGCTATTTCTTTAACTCAAGCATCCCACTTTGAGTAGGGACTAAAGTATAAATATAGTAACTGTAACAACTATTATAATTTTATTTTTATTTACATGCTTCACTATTAAACAACACGAGTTATAAATTTTTTCTTCCTTTCTCAATGCTACAGGTGCACACATTCAGTTTCTGAATTTCTCCACTGAAGCAAATCATGATTTCCTTGAAATTCAGAATGGGCCTCACCACACCAGTTCTATGATTGGCCAGTTTAGTGGAATGGAACTCCCATCACCCTTGCTAAGTACCACTCATGAAACACTTGTCCATTTTTATAGTGATCACTCAGAAAACAGGCAAGGATTTAAGCTGACATACCAAGGTAAGGATGAATTAGCACAACGATCCTCATATGTTTTGTATATATTATATAGCATTTTAAAATCTCTAGATTTTTTAATAAATAGGTTGGAATTTTTAAAATTGAAATTGTCTTGAGTTGGAATCTTTGTTCTATTGGTGTAAAAGCCTGAGAAGAAGCTGATGTTATTTGCCAAAGGTCACACAGCAAACAACCCTTTCCATTCTATTATGCTGTTACCAATTCATACTTCTAATATTCACTGTCTTGTTTTCCCATTTATATAATCTTTCTATGAGTAATATAAGGGTAACAGTTATTTTAAATATTCAGGTGAAAAGTTTTATAATTCCCTATAATATGTATTTGTAGTCTAGACTCCTGTGAAAATTACCAGGAAATGAAAAAACACCAGATAATATATTCTATATCCATTTTCAAACACAAATAATCAGTATTTTAAAATGTGAACTTTTTGTGGTCATTTACTGGACCTTTTTCCTAATCTTCATTGTTTGTTGCTTTTTTGTTTTCCCACTAGTGACAATAAAACATCATTAGTGTGTGCATATTTTTGAACTGTTAAAATAGTCTTACTATCAACAGTTGAGCACTATTACAGGAGCTGAACTTTTTAACAAAATGGAATGGCTGGTTTAATTTTTGGATATCTGTGAGGGAATTCATGCCACCTTATTCTAGGATCTTAATTTGGGTAATTTAATTATTTTTTGAAGGTTAACAGCAGTGGGCAGCTAAACACCACCCAACCACTTGCTCACCTCCTACCCACCCCAGTGGGATTGGGGAAGAGGAAAGGAATACTAAAAGCAAGAGATCTTGGAGACAGGATAAAAAAGCATTGTTTAACTGGTGAAGGAAAAGGTGAAGAAGGGAGGAAAAAAATAAAAGTGATGCAAAGGCAACCATTCTCCACCTCCCAGAGGCAGACTGATGCCCAGCCAAACATGGCTATCGTCTCTAGTCACCCTCTTTTCTCTTTTGTTGCTGAACATGATTTTATCTGGTATGGACAATCTCTTGTTAGTTCAGGTCATCTCCCTGGTGGTGTCCTCACCCACCCTGTTGTACATTCCCAATTTATTTACTGGCAGAGCACAGTGGGAAATAGAGACGGCTTTTGATGTTGTTCAGCAAAAGCCAGAACGTTCCTATGTTATCAGTATTCTTTTGGCCACAAACTGAAGATACAGCACCATATGAGCTTCTTTGAGGACAGTGAACTCGATATTTTCCAGGTCCAGTATAGCATTTATTTGCATACACACACACATAGATATTTATAGCTAGATCATATCTATGGAGTCAATGGACAGCGAGGAAGATTCCGAACACCTGAATTAGACTGATGCCCATAAAGCATGCGCACAAAGAAATAATGACTCCCTGCCATCTGTAGAATTTTTTTCTGTCACATAGTCTTACAAGTATGGAATATTTTCACATCACACCCACCTAGTCTTAGTTTCCTTCTGAGCAGTCAAAAATAATTGTGATTGTCAAGTTGCAGAAATGACAAATAAGTAAAATACAAAGCCATACGATATATTTTCCAGTAGTCTTTGTTCTGGTTCTATTTGGTGTGCTTTCCCTTGCCACAACAAGCTCTTCCTTACTTACAGCATTTTCTGCCCTGAAACTTGTAGTTAAAGCATATGTTGTTTGTAGACTGTACAACATGTTCTTCCAGAGGCAGTGTTGCAGCTTACACAACAAGTGCATAGTTTTATTACTCTTTTCTTCTATTCTTCCCTTTCTAACTTAATCTGGTAGGATTGTTTGGTCTACTCTGAAATAAATGGGAATGTGATGAAGAGGACATGATACAATAGGAACTGCTGTTTTTTTGGTTCATTCTAACCATCACTTGTTAAAATCAGTTGCTTTTTAGATAAGTTGCATGCTTTTTACTTCTCCCACTTGCTACTTGTCAGCTGTCAACAAAACTATGATTATGAGTGCCTCAATGACAGTGTAAAATTTTATCCTATTATGTAAATATTGGAAAAGCAATTCACTTAAATCCAGAGCAAGGTATTATGAAATATTACATTTTTGCATTACATGGTCCTTATAATAAAATATTTTTTAAATGATGAAGATTGCATTAGCAGTTTTCTCAAAAAAAAAAAGGAAATGTTAAAAAAGTAATAGTCATTGAA
>JAYDZK010000169.1:91563916-91657372 GCA_034509185.1 Euphonia xanthogaster
AAAAAAAAAAGGAAATGTTAAAAAAGTAATATTCATTGAAATTCAGAAACTTGTAGTAGTATTTTCCAAGTACTTATAGAAAAAATCCAGAAAAAGTGTTAATTTCTCAACAATAGTAATAATTTGATAAGACTTTTCACAGCTATTAGTCTAATAGTTAAAATAGTAGAACCAAAAAAATCAGAACCAAGAAAGAGATACAGTTAAATTAAGTGATATTTGTGCCATTCTAATTTCAAATAAAAATATAAGTAGTATTTTTCTCATTTCACAAAAAGTGTAGATATGCTTATATTTGCACTACCAAATGCATATACATTCATCCAGTTTTATGCTTCCCATCAGTGAAAAGCAAAGCAATTTCTTCTGTAAAGACAATTCATTTAATTTTTATGTATTACTCCTTACCTATAGAGTATTTTAGTGTATGTATATGTGTGTCTATGAATACATGTGTGTATATTAAAAATTTATGGGTTTAAAAAAATTTAAATAACCTGTCAACATAATCCACTTCAATTAAAAAAATCAACTGCTGGGAAAAAAATGAGTTATTCCAAAAGATATTTATGATTTACTGTTTTTTTTTCCCTAATGTGGAAAGTTGGTAACATGGTTGTGTTTGATTTTTAAGTGATTAGGACATACCAGCTTAGCTCACTCTATTGAATTTATAATTTACTTGTGTTCTGTTTTCTATCTGCTTCCTTTTCTTCACTGTGCAAACAGATATGAGACTTTTCTTCTTTAAAAATTAATTGTCTTGCATGTGCCTCTTTTTCTTCACGAAGCAGCAACTCTGTTGCCTCTAAGATCACAGTTTACACTAGTTATTTCTACTGAGAAGATCTAGCAATTGTATGGTCATCATATATTATAACTTCATATTAGAAGTTATAGAAACTAGAATAACTTGCTCAGCATCATTTAGAACATATAGGGAATTGAACACTCAATTAGATATCCTTAATCTATGAACTTTGGAAAGTATTGTTTCAGTGTATTCCCTGTTCTTCTCTTGCCTTCTGAAAGAACATTCCAGTGGTCTAGAGATAAGCAATTTCATTTTCTGCTTTACTTTGTATCATACAAAGTATATGTTAGTTTCCATAACTGACTTTCCTTTTCCTGTTCCACATTTGTTGCCCTTGATACTAAAGTTATCTTTTCTGATGGATTATCTCTGGATTTTCCTACTCTTTTTAGTATTATGTTTCTCAATTACTCTCTCTTCCTCTTAGACTATCTACAATTGCTGAAACTTGAATTAAAAAATAATTCTTCATTGCTCCCATGTTACTCTTTTCCTTATCCTTTCTTCCTTATTAGAAGTGTTGTTTTCCTTTCAGTAAATCAAATGTCATACGAATCGCAGCCTGGTTTCTTTGGATGGAATTTAGCATTGTTGTATTGTCTAGCTGTCACTCTTCTGAGTATATCTTTGTTATACAATTTTGAAACCATCGGGTCAATTTCAGTCAAATCTCACAGTTCTGATATAAAGGCCTTGTTGAGAAGAAAGATGCAGCATTACTCCATAAATACCAATTCAGTTTGGCTTGCTGGCTACCAAGTCAGAATATTCTTTGTCACAACTCAATTTAATATGCAATGTCTTCCCTAACTGCTATTCATGGTGTATAAATGTGGGAGGGAAATGAAATATGAGAGATTGGTATGGGTGTCACATTCAAAATCTTCTTATGGGCAAAAGGAGTACTGTTATATATGGAAAGTTAAGAATTTTTTTTTAGTCCAATTGATGCCCACACAGTTTAAGTTGTACACTTTTGTAATTCCTAGAAATGAATTTGTAAAGCAAAGCAAATGGAGCTGAGCTCCTGACATTTTTATACATTTGACCAGATGTTTTTATTCAGACTGCTTCTAATTTATCTCATTTTAGGATGTCCTAATATACTATAATTGGGGAAAAAAAAGTTTTATAAACAACAAAAAAAAAAAGCATTACTTTTCCAATAGTGAAATTAATTTAATTTACCCTTAAAAAAAAAGAAGAGTGGGCAAAAAGCATCCATAGTTACAGTCACATTTGCCAAATCCATTCTAGTTAGTGAATTTGTTGCATATTAGTGAAAGTGTTACGTATTAGGAGTGCCCACAAACTTGCGTAGCTTAATTCTAATTTGATCCATTGTATTTAAATTACACTATAAGGGATTTATGATTAAATTCAGGGCTTTTACTGTATGGTACTAAACTCAATTCAATTCAAGGACTGATTTTTTTTTGAGTGAAAATAATTGCCATTTCTGCTAACCAGAATACAATACACAATGGCACTGAGGTAGCAGACTTTTTTTGCCAGATAAATACCTTTTTTGTAGATACCAATCTAAAAATAAAGACAGATAGGTGATGCTATGCTTATTCAATCAAGCTTGCATGCTATAAAAGAAGTTTTCTAGAGATCTTAGCATTTTATGAAGGATAAGTTTTTTTGATAATCCCTCATCCCAAGGGAAAGCAAAGAATATGAACATTGTAGAGTTCATTATAAAACTAATTATGCTATTTCTCAATTTTTCTACTGATTTTCCAAAGGCAGAAAAAGGGTTATGAGACTGAATCTTAAAATAGCTTGGGATTGTACTCTGAACACATTATTTTTGGGAATAAGAAAAGTGAATGCACACTGAGAACTGTAAAATATTTTCTATCCATACTTGTAGGGATCTAGTGCTGGTCCTTGAGCCCATGAATTCTCACAGGAGAGGATTTGAAAATATAACTTAAATCACTTAAGTACTGTGTATTTCTGAATGCATTAGAAAAGCTTTGTCTCCTTAGCAGAACCCTGGGGAAATTACAGCTCTCAGTACCATTGCTGGTCAGATTCTTATTGGTTTATGCTCTGATATTTTCATGTTCTCTTTTCCCTTCAGCTTTGCAATTGCTATGCATTGGAAATGGTGGGCATTCCATGGTGTTAAAGATGGATTACTAAATTTCTGTGTGTTGTGGAATCTTTTGTTTCACTTGCAGCAAGAAGGAAGTTCACAGTGATTGCCTGTTGAATTACTGAAAAATATTAGATTTTATTTTTTCAAGATAATGAAAGTCCTGATTTCAAAGTCCTGTTCTTTTAAAGAGCTACATTTAAGTTTACTTACATTTTTCTACTGTTGAAATAAGTGTTGTAGTGTTTAGTTAAAAAAAGAGAAGCATTGAGAAAGACTGTCTTTTGTTGTGAGTGTTGCAGTTTTGCCACCTATGTAAAACAGCAAAGAGAGGAAACAATCACAAATACTTAGAGGAACATTTCTATGTGTCATTTGACTGGCGATCTTGAGGTTCTGAGACCCTCCATATATGTCAAATCTCGATACCTGAGATATAAACAGTCTCTGTACACTAGGTCTGAGAGGAACAGCCACAGAAGTCTGATTGGCAAGCTGTTGTGCCAGGTCAGAAGAAATAAATAGCTTTTATGGCCTTTGAGGGATTCATAGGGGAGAATTTAATGCACAGAAGAATACTGTTAGTCTAATGGTTCCTAAGACATATTTGTGGGTTTTAATTCCTGTCCATATTAATGTTACCTCAGCTTTTAATATTTATGGAACATCTTTTTTTCCCACATAACTTTCCCTTTAGGACTAGAGCTTCTTTAAGGGAAGCAGAATAAATGTTTGATTTGCCTTATTTTACTATGGAAGTCCTAGTTCCTATTATTAGGGCTGTAAGACTATTTTCAGTCTGCTCTGAATTTCAATATAAGATAAAGCTGAATACAAAGTAAGAATCTTACTCTCATATATTTGAGAGTTTGAGCAATATGTCCACAAAAAAATGTGCTAATTGTCATCAATTTCTTCCCCAAACACTCATGCACAGACAAAACATTATTTAAACGCGTTAAATCTGATGGCTTTTAGCTGTAAAAAAGATAATTATGATGGAGCTTCTGAGTCTAAGGAATCATGGAATGAAAAGGGGATTGTTGAAAAGTTACTGTATTTGTAAAATAGTTTCAAATTATGCCCTAAGGCAGGAATGCTAAAGGAAATAAAACACAATCTTTTGGGGGCCTTGTAGCAAATTATTTTATAAATCATTAATTATGTTTCATGATTCTAGTCCTGAGTCATGGCATCTGAAAGATTATGTTATTTGGTGCCTACAACAGTAAACTGAGGTTCCAGATCGCCAGTCCTATCCTGTGCTCCAGTAATTTGCATCCTGGGCTTCCATAAAAAGAGGCATGGCCAGCAGATCAAGGGAGGTGATTCTCTCCCTGTTTCTCTCTCTTGAGATGCCACCTGGAATGCTGCATTCAACCCTGGTGCTTCAAGCACGAGAGGCAGGCCCTGTTAAAGTGGTTCCAGAGGAAGACTACAAGGTAAACAGCAGGCTGGAGCACCTCTTCTGTGAAGAAAGGCTGAGAGATTTGGGGTTCAGCCCAAATGAGAAGGTTTCAGGAAGTCTTTATTGTGGCCTTTCAGTATTTAAGACCGTCTTTTTAAAAATAAGAGACTTTTTACCAAGGCCTTTAGTGAGAAGGGTCAGAAGTTTTAAATCAAAATATGGTAGATCTAGATTGGACATTAGGAACATAAAATGAGGGGGGTGAGACACTGAAATAAGAAAAGTTGTGAATCCCTGAAGGTCTTCAGTTAGATCTCACATCTTCATTTTGGATGGCACTTTTAGCAATCTGATATACTGAAATATATCCATGCCCATGGCAGGGAAGTTGAAACTAGACCAACTTTAAAGGGCCTTTCCAAAAAAACTCATGGCAGGCCAGTCTAGTCTGAGAAGTGGATTTTTTATTTTGAGTCAATAGTTTTACACACCATGATACTGGAGGAATGTACAATAAGCCTAAATGAAAGTTTTAAGCGATCTAATTGTGAGCTCTCCTAGCATTTGAGGGATTGCATGCTCAATTCCCTGCTAATACCATTTTTCTGCAAAGCAATTATTTCCATGTTTAAGTGTTACAGAAGTATGTGGCACTTGGAAAGCCAAAAAGTCACCCTAGTGCTTTAAGATGACAAATACATTTGAACCATAACAACAAGGTAGCAGAGAATCAATTACATTTCTTTTGTGATTTACTATCTTTTCTTATCAGTGGAAAATATACTGCACAAATAAATAAAATAAATGGCTATATGAGATAATTTTAAAATTCAAGTATTTGACTACTGCCAGTATTGGAATGAAATCTTTTTCGCAGATTTCCTTTATGTTTTATTTCAGGCTCTCACTAGATTTTTTGTCTGCAGTCAGATGGAATCTCAGTTTATAAAACTCAATAGCAAACAAATCTTTGGCCATGACACTCATAAAAGGAGTTTTTTATTGCAAGGTGTGACATCAGGATTTGTTGGCAGTATTTGTTAGTCATGACTACTGAATAATGAATTGCTTTGTTAAATCAGGTGTTATTGCATATATCAAAAGAACAAAGAAGAATATAATTAATATTTATGTTAAAACTATAAAACATTTCCTGAGTGACCTGTAAATCATAATACCATAGTCACATGGATCCCCTGACCAATAATTTATGAGTCATCTATATAATTTATACAAGCAGAGTATGTTAAAATTTTATACCTTATTTTCTGAAATAACAGCAAAACAAACAGTTTTACTCTGCTCATATGCAAGTGCTTTCACCCCTAACTGACTGACCTTCAAATTTACGGTGATCTGCTTTAGGCACAGGTTCTCCTCTTACAAAAACAAATACCAGAACAAACCCCCAAAATTTCTGTATGTATTTAGTTTGCCTTATTTACAACAGGCAAAAAGCATATGCATTTCTCAATAAAGAGTAGCTAGAATTTTAAAAGATAGGCTTTGTTTTTTTCATTTACAATCCAAATGACAGTGTGGGATGCTGTTAACCAATCTATGGGGCCTGATAGGATTTATCCAAGTGTCCTCAAAGAGCTGGCTGATGTAATTAAAAACCTTTCTCAATTTTTGAACAGTCTTGGGAGTCTGGAGAGGTCCCAGCTGACTTGAAGCTGGTCAACATTGTACCAGTTTTCAAGAAGGGCAAGAAAGGGGACCCCAGAAACTACAGGCCTGTCACTTTCACTCCAGTGCCTGGTAAACTTAAGGAGAAGCTTATTCTGGAAGGTATTGAAAAACACCAGAAAGACAATGCAATCATTGGTGACAGCTAGCACAGCTTCATGAGAGGAAAGTCTTGCTTATCAAACCTGTTTCCTTTTATGACAAAACAATCCACTTAGTGAACCACGGGAAGTCAGTGATCTTGGATTTCAGGAATGCTCTTGATACTGTTTCTTACAGGATCCTTCTGGGCCAAATGTCTAGCACACAGCTGGATAAACACATTGTGCGATGGGTGAGCACCTGGCTCATGGTTTGGGCACAAAGGGTGACAGTGACTGGGGTGACATCAGACTGGGGACCTGGCACTAGTGAGGTCCCACTGGGCTCCGTCTTAGGCCCTGTGCCCTCCCACGTCTTTGTAGGTGACCTGGAGGCAGGACTGGAAGGGATACTAAGAAAGCTGTCAGATAAAAGAAAACTTGAAGGAACTGCTGACTCCTTTGAAGGCACAGAGGCCCTGCAGAAAAACCTCAGCAAATTAAAAGACTGGGCAATCACCAAACACAGGAAGTTCAACAAGGGAAAGTGCTGGATTTTTCACCTGGAATGTGCCAACTCTGGCTGTACAGACAGGCTGGGGAAAGAGATGCTGGAAAGCAGTGCCTGTTAGGGACCTGGGGGAAATGATCAGTGGCAAGTTGAACATGAGCCAGCCATGCCCTGGCAGCCAGGAGGGCCAACCTGTCCTGGGGGGCATCAGGCCCAGCATGGCCAGCCAGGCAAGGGAGGGGATTGTCCCACTGCTCTGCCTGGGGCAGCCTCACCTCGAGACCTGTGTTCACTTTTGGGCACTGCAAAAAAATGAAAGATTTTAAACTATTAGAGAGAGTCCAAAGCAGGGCAACAAAGGTGAAGGGTTTTGAGGTGAAGCTGTATGGGGAACGGCTGAGGTCCCTTGGTCTGTCCAGCCTGAAGGAGATTGACGAGAGACCTCATTGCTTCCTTACAACCTGCTGACTGATGCCAGAACCCCCTTCCTCAACCCAGATCAGCCACCCTTCTGGGTAACTACTCCCAGTTTGTATACCAGGCATGATGCTCCATGGTATGAAACACAAAACATCCCTCTGGTCAGTTCAGGTCACCTGTCCCAGCTATGCTCCTTCCCTTTTTTTTTTTTCCCTTCCTTTTTTTTGCATACCACCTCACTGGCAGAGCATGAGAAAAAAATTTTAAAAAATAGATGAAATTAACTCTTCCCTAACAGAAACCAGGACAATATCCACCTCTTATTCCATATATTTTTTGTCACGCCAAGTTTCAATACTCTCTAATATCCCATCACCTTCCTTAATTATCTCTTTTGATACATACACACAGAGTTATCTCTTCCTTAGTCTATGGAACACCTCTGTCAAATCTGTCAGGATTTCCTCTCTCACCTGAGTGGTTCCTGTCTTATCTTTTTATGTAGATCGGTGGGAGAGTTTTTTGGGTTTTTTTCCCTGAAACTGATTTCTAGTACTAACATCAAAAATTCTGAGACTGTGTTAAGTGCTATCAAAACATAATCTATGTTGTATTTTAAAATTAAACAATAAGGAAGGATGGTATTCATCTCCTCAAAAGGTTCTACAATCAAAGTTTAAATATTCCAGTACTTGCTGTCATTGTTCCAAAACACTGTTGTTGTAACTCTTGGGCAATGCATTGCTATATCTCAAAAAAAAAATCTGTGAGATCCTCTGACCTTCTGGAATAATTTCTATTCTATTTTTAATATAATTTGCTAAATAGATTTTTATATAGTTTAACATTCCAGTCTTGATACAGTACTCTTCAGAGTCCTGTCCTCTTAAATAGTCTTTCTACTACTCTGTTTTGTATAAAGATGTTGATAATGATATTATCAGTATTAGTACTACACAAATGATAGCAGGAGTAATAATAACATTAAAAATTAATGAGCCATTACTAGATTTAGCACAAAATTTAATGAACCACAATTTAGGGAAAATAAACCTTTTTGTATTTCCTTCCAGTAGCAATTAATTTTTATTGTTAGGTTTTAAATTTATTTTTTAAATTTTTTGTTATTTGAGAGAAGGGGGATCTGATTTTTTAGAGGATTTCAGAATATTTCTAGTACCATTACATCTTTTCCAGTTTTTTAGCGTTACAAACACTGAATTCTGGATTCACTGAAGGAATTAGGGAAAAGAAGAAGGCTTTCTCAGCGTAAATATTTTTATTGCACAGCATGATCGTAATTAGCAATGACTAAAAAACTTTTTGCCAGTTTTTGTACTTCAGTGAACCAATTAGGCACAAATTTCACTTTAAGTAAGCAGTTAAGCATATCTAAAATATATGTTTAGCTTAGTCTTGCTGAAATGGCTTGCTTAAATAATCTATTTCAGAATAATAAGTATACATTTCTAGGATGAACATGTTCATATTGTAAAGGTTAACTTTGAAAAAAGTAACAAAATACTTCATTCAGGAATATGTTCATCATATTCTCTTGCCTTATTTTTAGAGCTTGCACTTAGCAACACGTGTGGATACAGAGCACACTGGTATTATTATTCTTGTTTGAACTTTCTTCTGACAGAAGTATTCCTTAACTGGAAATTGAGGGTTCAAAAAGAGGACGGCCCTCATCCTTTTAACACTGGTTCCTTAAATGGCAATTACTAACTATCCAATCTATGTTAAATTGTTTGCAAATAATTCTGCATAACATTTTTATAAAACAGTCTTTTTATTGCTTCATATGGAGCTGCTTACATTATCTTTATATCTTAGTAAATGTTATTAATGAAAGCTTCTTCTGAATGTTCGCCACACTGATTTTTATGAATGAAATGTGTTTCACTGAATAATATTTTGATGTCCTCCGAAAGACAGAACCTAACATGAAATATGATGAATCATCAAAGCAATTTTTTGCATGGTGATATATCTAAAAGGACCTTTCCCTTTGCAGATATTTGTAATATTTTTAGATCTTTATGGTGCTCTGTTGTGTTAAAGTCATTCATTAATTCTTTTAATTTCTTTAGGTCACATTATTTTTGGGCATAGTTTAGCATATATATTAAAAATCCAATGGATTGTGAAAATCTTGTATTTCACAAAGTTTTAAGGAATTAATGATTTTGTTGTACATTACTAAAATATTTTTGTACAGTCCAAATGAGTGATTTATTTCTTGTTATGTGTTAATCTCTGAAAAAATGGAGCTTGGCATTCTAGTGTTTACCTATTATTGAATGCATTACAGATTTTATATGAATGTGTTCTTCCTAGTGTGTTGAGAGCTGATTAAGAAATAAAAAGTACTTCTGTTCTCTTCCAGCTTACGAGTTACAGAACTGTCCTGATCCTCCTCCTTTTCTGAATGGCTATATAGTCAACTCAGATTACAGTGTGGGACAGTCAGTATCGTTTGAATGCTATCCTGGATATGTTTTGAGGGGGCAGCCTGTTCTCACTTGCCAACATGGAATCAACAGAAATTGGAACTATCATTTCCCCAGATGTGAAGGTAACTTTCTGGTAGTACCTTTGCTTCAGAACTCACAGTACTTTCTGATTTTTGTTTACTTGTTTGTGTGCCTGTACATAATGCAACTTCTTCTGAAGAACAGTGACTTTATCCTAATCTGTAGTGTAAGCGGATAAAGGCAGAATATTATGTGCTTTATAAATAATATATGCTTTATGAATCATGTTCCTCGGCAGTGATTTATTGTTCCTGTTAATATCTGCCAGTTGTGTTGATTATGAGAACTCGTGATACTGCCAGAAATTATCTTAACCTCTGTGAAAGACTATTTCAAGAAGATACTTTTATTCAAAAGCAGTTAGGTTATGGAGACACCTTTACAAATGTTTTGGAAGAAAATACAAAGTTATTCATGCTAAAAGTTCACTATAAACAGATATGTAATATTTTTCTTCATGTTAAACATATGGTAAAGTTTTTGAGATATCAATTAAAAATTCATATAAAAGTGTAAAGTGTTAACAGTTGATGTTTTTAGAATTTGTTAGAAACCTAGCCAGAGTTCAACACCTCATATTTTAGTGATACAGATGCAACACTGAAGGGTATGCAGCCTTCTATACTTTCTTATTCCTTTTTAATCCCTATAGAACCATATTTCCTAAAATACATGAAGGTGTATAATAGAAGGAGATTTTTATGGTATAAATCAGCATTTTTTGTTTTCTTAGATGAAACAAGAGTAAGTGACATGCAAGAAGTTAATTAATATTTATAATACATGAGGACAAAGTTATTCTTACTTTTCCCTGTTCTCTCATTCATAGTTTTAATTCAGTGTTTTTATCATAATTTTCTAACCCAAAGAAGGTATTCCTCTACTACTGACATTTCTATAATTCACAATGTACATTTGGCCTGGTTCCTGTGCATGTGAATCCTACCTTCCAAGCCTACCCACAGTCATCTACATCTCCACACAGCTGAGGAATGCAAGCAGCTCTGTTGTGTGCGTGGTTGGGAACATTTATAGGTACCATTTCTGACTAAACAGCAGGTTGCTTTCTGTTTTGACTGAGCATTAAGAGTTTTCTGTCTCTCACTTAGCACACTACTTGCTTTGTGGAAAATTCATCCATGTGCATTAAAGCTCCACCTAGTACTGCTGAAATTATTCTTATGACATATACATGTTTTTTTTTCCTACAGGGAGAACAAATTGTTACCCTGATTGTTGTAATTTGACAGTGGATCTGAGAGAGAAATCAGTAAAAATTAAATATTTTTTCTAGCTGTGACCAGTTTTCGTAGAAGTTTGAATCAAAAATTTTCTACAGAAGATTGCACCTACTTTTGAAGGCTGAGAATCTGTATATGGGAAAAAATTAGATTAATTGCTACTCAAGGAATAATAGTAGAATCATGTCGTATAGTCATGCTTTAAGACTTTACTCCTGTGCAATCCAGTTGTCCTGGTAAATTACCATAGATGTGTTGGTGTAATGTATGTAATGGTCAGTAAATGACTAACTGGGTTTGGGTATCTTTTGGTGGAATTTTAAAAATGTTTACTGTCTTTCCATGCACAATGTAATTAGGAGAACATATAGTGTGGCATTCATTCATTATAAATCAACATGTGATCTACTGTTAGCATATGACAGTTTTGAAGATTTGATTATACACTTACTCATTTTGAGATTCTCTGTTACTTCATGTCTGTCATTCAAAGCGTAGCATACCAACATCATTAATTTAGAGTGATTTGTTGATTCACACTAAAGCTATGCTTATCTTGTGTGAAATCTAACCAATTATTTCTGTTTAATGTCATGTTTTCTGTGATTTTTAAAGATCTTTGGAGAAAGCATAGTAACAGCTGGATGTATTACTTACTCTACTAGAATTTTGTTATCTGAGACACTTTTTTTCTGAAAAAAATTATTGATCTTCCTTGGATAACAATCATATAAGAGAAATTAGACTGTCTTTACTGAGATACAATCAATCTGCATTCCATCTTGAGAATTAGAGAATAATGAAGGGAAAATAAAAAATGTATGCAATCAATAACACCATTAATAAACCTGTCAAAAATACAGTAAACTCAAAATATATTTAAAGATAAAACTTCAATCAGAAAAATTCTGTATATTAATTAGACAATAATATTAGTCTTGGGAAGTGTATTTCCCTGTAGTAAGCATAATTGTCAAATCACTCTTAGTTGTAAACGTAGAGTACTGTGGATGTGGAGAGAACAGAGTAGATTTCTGAGACCAGACAAAGTGACTATGGCATGAATGCAGGGGTTTAGGAAATAGTAAAAAGTGGGCTTGAGTCACATTTTTGTCACAACTCCTAGAGCTGATAGAAAGTGTCAGATGCCCTTGGCCACTACATGCAACCAGGAATCAGGCAGATAGAACCAACCCTTCATTTTCCTTAGCTGGTTTCATTTGTTGGCCGCTAATGGCCACTAAAGATTCATGGTTCAGGAGCAGGTGCCATTTTGTACAGAGAATCACAAACTGGGTCAGGTTGGAAGGGACCACAGTGAGTCATCTTGTCCAACCTCCCGCTCAAGCAGAATCATCCTACAGCACATTGCACAGGATTGAATCCAGACAGAAAATGTGCTAAATACAAGTTAGTACTGATATGAATGGAGAAAGTGAAGAAGTTAAAGCCTCCTTAGCCTGTCCTATAAATCCAGAGATTATTAAAAGAAGTCCTTCAAAAAGGGCTACTCATCAAATATCCAGATGACATTCTACCACAACAATATAGCAGCTTTAAACCACACAGAAAATGAGATATCCTTCTGCATTTATCAGTCCTCCTTGCCTTTTCTCTTTCTGTTTTTTTCTTTTTCCTTTTATCAATTTTTTCTGCTTTTATTTTCCATCACTTCTTAAGTTGAAAAAGAAATGAAGAGGGTCTGAAGGATAGTCACGGCAACACTGACAATAATAACATAAGCTTAACGGTAAGAGCTAAAGAGAAATGTTCCAGAGCAAGGCTGTGCGCCCAGAAATGAGATTAAGGTCTCATTCTAATGGGTGAGACTCACTAATTTACACTAATGGCCATGAGTTTACTTGAATACATGCTTTCATCCATAGACAGTCATTTCTTCCAAACTGAGACTCAAAAGAGCACATTATCACATATTTGCTACCCTTGAATAAAGTCAACCTTTCATAACTTTGATTTGGCTACAGACTTCATTCAGCAAGTGTGCACAAAGTCGTGTCTGTACATCCATTCTACTTGTCATAAGGATACTTAACATACAATCTGCAGGTGAATCACCATTAAAAATGACTCAAACTTGTCAGAAATAAAGCATAATAGTTTTGGACTAGTGAAAAAACAATCAGCCTTTTTTTGTTCTAGAATTTTATTCCCGTTTAGTTAGAGCTCAGTTGGATGGAAACAGGCAGGACCTGCTTGTTTATTTCATTTTTAACCTTGAATACAAACAAAAGGTGCCCCTTTTTAAATGGTGTGTGAACTTAGTTTCAAGAATTATATGCAAACAATACTACCAGTAGATTTTGATGATTTTTAAAAATGAAACCTTAAGGACATCAGCGTAAGTTACTTTTAGAAATGTCGGTATTTATTTGAGAAGCAACCAACCAAGGAAAAGGCTGTCTTTACGACTTAGGTTGTCTTGTCTTGTGGAGCTTTAAGAATTAGGTACCATTTTGATATTCCACTTGTAACATGAAAAACTATTTTCTATTTCTAATTTTTTTTCATTTGTTTCCTTTTCAGCTCCTTGTGGCTATAATGTAACTGCTCAGAATGGTACAGTTTATTCCCCAGGATTTCCAGATGAATACCCAAATTCCAAGGACTGTACTTGGTTAATTATTGTATCTCCAGGCCATGGGATTTATATCAACTTTACCTTACTCCAGACTGAACCTGTGAATGACTACATTGCAGTTTGGTATGCAATTTTTTTTGAAACAGAAGTGATTTTTTTCTGATTGATTCATCAAGTCTCACTGTCCCAAGCTACAGATTTTCTTAGTATTGCTCTTTAGGTTGTCATATGTGCTGAAGAACAACATAAAACAACTTCTAAGGTTATCTGAAAAAAAAATAAAATCACTGTCTGAACTCTTTAAGCATACTGTTCCAAAATACTTTGAAACTCAAGCTCAGTTATCAATCAGATCTTGTTTGACTCTCTTCTTTAAGTTGAGGCCATGTGAGGTCAAAGTGACATAATAATCTACACTATGTTGAATTATGGGTTCGATGAACACACCGGCAATATATGATCGTTTTTGCAAAAATTTCTGACATCTTTCAACATTAACTAATTCAGGCATTAAGTAAGATTTTCTTAAATTTTATTAATATTTCAATATGCCTGATAGACATAGTTTTTTATATTTTCTGACCCAGAATTTTAGGCCTTCTATATCCATGTATTTAAGCTTTATATTACATGTTCATCTTCTCTGAATTTGTATTTCTTGCCACACAAACCCATTCAATTTGTGACCTCCTCTGAAGGAACAGGCCTTAGAGCTCTCTAAATTCTTGCATATGGATTTACTGCACTCAAGAACAGGCATAGATAATGCTGAAGGTGTTGGACATGTCATCTCTGTCTAGCCCTGGTCCTTACCCCACATACTGTGCAAAGTGACTTCTCATATATGCTACAAATAGTTCAGGAAAAGGAAGGTTTGCACAGAATACAGGATGTAACTTATTGCTGTGTGAGTCAGCTGCTCCAATCTCCCAGCTAGTCCACCATTCCTGTAGCTATTGGTGAGGTTTTTTCAGACAGTTTATAGAGATGTGCAACTGTTTCTGAACAGCCATTTGGTTGCCTCTGGTATTTGCATTACCTGTAAGCCTAAGTATAAAATACATCATAGATTGTCTTCCCTGGCAAGTTGTATACATATGATGCTTGGTTTTTCATTGATACAACTGAGGTGAATAAATATACCTATGATTGAAAGACACTAAAAGGTCAAATCAACAGCTTTCAGACATCCTAGATAATCTCAAACCTTCTAAAATAACATTGCACAAAAGTTTTTTCATTCACTTTAGATTCATTAAATGTAATATACAAAATACCCAGAAATAAGTGTTGTAGAGCTCAAAAAATTCTTCAGTGATAAAAGTAGGGAGTTTTGTTTATTTATTCATTCTGACTGTTCAGGCCTGAATGTTGTACATTATGATACTGGAAGTGAATGAAGCCTGATGTTACTGGAGTATGTTTCCCTTTGTGTGTCTTATCCTACTGTTGAGAAACACAAAACACAAGATTATTTCATGGTTTTTTCTCCCCCCCTAATTTTTTTTCCTTCCCTTTAGGCTATACCTTTGAATCTTTGGAATTTATTTAAATGGCAGAGTAACTTGCAATTTCCACGACTCTGTGTTTTAACCATGAGTTGAAGAATTGCAGCACCTGGGTCAAAATGCTAGAAATATCACAGTATTACAAGACTTTTATTTTTACACTTTTTCTACAACTGATCTGTACATGAAAATTTTTAGCAGGAACACACACTGAAGATTTCTTGCCACCACTACATTTCTGGCCCATGTAAATATAAAAAATATTGCAAGTAGCCTGGTCTCAAAAAAAAATATCATGTTTGAAGTTGGAAAGAGTATTCTGTGTGCCAGGAAAAAAAAATAATTTTAAATCATTAGGAAAAGCATTTTTTATGAAAATTTAAACTGCTCTACAGAGAAAATAGATTGTTAATTTGGATGTGAAGAACATAAGTTTTTCAGCTAACTTTTCAATGTTTTACATTCCAGGGATGGTCCTGACCATAATTCGCCTCAGCTAGGAGTTTTCAGCGGGAACACAGCTCTGGAAACAGCTTACAGTTCTACCAATCAAGTCCTCCTCAAATTTCACAGTGATTTTTCAACAGGAGGATTCTTTGTCCTCAATTTTCATGGTCTGTTTTCTTTATATAATTAGCATATAATTACCACAATCATTTAGTGAATTTTCAAAATATTTCTTAGCTTTGTGGTTTCCTGACTTACCAGGACTCATGGATTTGCTGTTTGGTTTTTTTTTTGTTTGGTTGGTTTTTTGTTTGGTTTTTTTTTTGTTTGTTTGTTTGTTTTTGTTTGTTTGGTTGGTTTTGGGGTGTTAACCACTACCACCTAATATTAAGCTCTTACTCTTTTAATTACTTTGGCCTATTTATTCAATAAGATTTAACCTTCTTTACTAAAATTATTCTCCAGAAGAGTTTCTGGGGTGCTATGATAGGGTTGAACAATACCATAAAGACTGATATGCAGCAAAATACTTTGTTCAAAGTTACATTCAAGGCTAAAGGTGGTGAAAATTAGGCGTCTAACTCAGAAGTGAAAAGCTGAACTATCATTCTAGCTCTAATTTGGACTAAGTCACTTAAATATGTATAATAAATGGAAGATTTTTAGCCTTCTGGACTCTAAAACAAAAATATTCAATGAAGGAATTCGCAAAGACCAAATAAATGTCACAGAGAGTACTGAGAAGCTTAGGGAAGTCCTTATCAAATTGTTACTCAGAATCTGAAATGTTTCTCTTGTCTGTACACTTCTTCTAAAACACCTTCATGATACATGGTCATTCACTGTACTTGATGTGAGAAGCAAAAACTAAAGTGGATAGGACTATCAAGTTGCCCAGAGAATTTTGTTCTAACAGTAAATTTGTTTCCTGAAGGGGAGAGTTTTCTTTAGGTTATGCACTGTCATCACAATCTTTATTTCTGTTTTGAATTTTTTTAATCCAGAAAGGACTGCTTCAACTGTTGTAGGCATTCCATTCCATTTTAGAAACACAGTCATTTTAGTGGTCACCTTTCTTATGAGATTGCTCACAATTTATTGAAACAGATTTGAAAAGCAGACAAGAGACTTTGTTTAAAGAGTTATAGAATGTTTTTAATTTAAAAGGACCTTAAAGATCATCGAGTTTCAACCTCCCTGCCACGGACAGGAACATCTTCTACTAGACCAGGTTTAGATCTAGACTTGTATGACTCCTGAGATCCACAACTTCTCTGGGCAACACATTGCAGTGTCTCACCACGTTCATGTCATGTAATGACATTTGACTTGGAAAATGTTGTAACAGAGAGACCGCAAGGTTCAGTGCAGCTCTAGTATTTTGTGAAGTGTGAATATGAAATGACTGTTCTGTAAAGTACTCCTTGGCACACCAGTTTTAAAAATTTCTCTTAAATTTGCAGCTTATCAGCTCAGGAAGTGCCAGCCTCCACCCACAGTTCCACATGCAGATTTGTTTACAGAAGATGATGACTTTGAAATAGGTAAAAAGATAATATTTCTTTTTCTTTCTTCTGTTTTCACTTGAATTCTAATTAAACTAAGCTATTTCATCTTCCACCTGAGATTTTGATATATTTCTGTTTGAAGGATTTTTTTGAGGTTTAACTTTTTTTTTTCCAAAACCTTTTCTAGGAGATTTTGTGAAGTACAGGTGCCATCCTGGTTTTACCCTTGTTGGACAAGATATATTAACCTGCAAACTGAATGCACAGTTGCAGTTTGAAGGATCCTCTCCATCCTGTGAAGGTAAATATATACTTGCATGGTGTGTACATCATTAATATACATCCTACAGAAAGCAAATTTATGGCACTTTCATTGATGCTTAAAAGAAAATTTTCCATTTACTTCTGTAATATCTAAGAAATGCACATTTTTGTATATTTGGACCTAATAATTTTATGTAGAAATTGTATTCTTTAGAACCAATGAGAAGTGATTTTAACTATTTGACTCCACAACTACTGAAACACTGATTTCTAAAATTAATTTAAAATATTCTATATTGCTTCATAACAAACCAAGGATTTATTTTTACTTTTGAAGAAAACTAAAAATATGAAACTAAATTAAGCTTTCAAAATAAAATAAATTATTCTCTGTGCTCTGACAAATATGGTGACATTATATAACAGTCACATGAAAAAGCTGGTTTAAAATATTATGTGGTAAATTTAAATTTTTCAAAGTATTAAATCTCTTTCTACTATTTATATTGTGTTGATAAATATGGCATTTCAAACAAGGAACTAAAAATTTTATATGAACAGTGTTTAGATGCATATTTTTATTTAATGTCCTCATCTTCATGGAAAACGAGTTTATCCGGGAAATTTGTATTCAGTCTTCCAACCTTTATTTTTCAAACTGTGGTTTGACCTCTTTTCCTTTATTTCATTTTGTTAAATAGCAGATGACAAAAAGATTTTGAAATGTTGCAAAAGTGATCAAAGAAGCATCTGTAGAATTTTGTCCTGAAGTACCTCAAAATTTGGGGGAAAAATAGTTACTGCTGAGATGCTATCATTAAAATTTAAAATCAAAAAGTAAACAGAATTTCTTTCTTCTGTATTATATAAGTTCAACTTTGATCTATATTATGTAATTGTGTATGGAGTATCTTCCATATCACGAGGTGAAAACATCTATATGCAGAAATGGTAATGCTGGAAGCACAACAATTATTGTGACACTAATTATAGCTGTATGTGTATCTTCCTTCCTACTACCCTGGTTCTCTACTTCCATGATTTAAAAATTAATAAAGAATTCATAGTGCAAACTATTAGTCTATTGATGCCATAATTTTTTATTCATCTAATTGTCTGCATAAACACACATACTTAAGGTAAAGTGGTTCTTTACCTCTCCTTTTTTGACTTGTGCATACAATTAGTTGGATATCTGCCATGGGTTCAGACCTTGGACTCCATATCTTTGTTTTGAGTGGAAAAAAATTCATTATTCATTTCAAGACCCTCACCATAAAATATGCAGAATAATTTGGAATATTGTGTACTTTTATATCTTTGTTAGGATAACTGAATACTTATTAATGTTTCTGATTATTTATTTTTTCAATCAATGTATTTCTCTGTTATAAATGTAATATTTTAATAAGATGATTGTACTGCAAATCCAGACTTCAATTTTTAGTTAACAGTAACAGCAGTAGCTTAACTCTTGACTACATCAATTAGAGTGTAAATGTAAAATGAAAGCCTGAAGTTAACTGAACGATTATTGTAAAATCTACAGAGATATTAGGAACTTCTGGTAAGGGTTAGCCATCCATAGCAATTCCTGCAGATGCTGTGCAAATGGCTGTGCTTTCTCTGGCTGGATCCTGTGAATACAGCAAAACTTTGTTACAAGGATGACATTGAAAGAAGTAATCTGATCATGAAAAATGAAAGTGCCATTGAGTGATTCAGAGACAGACAACAGAACTGGAGGCATTAGAGTAATAATGTGGTGGTTATTTTGGACAGACAAAAGGGAAGAATTTCTTGAGGTAAATTGGGATGCACCTGATTTCCTTTCTTCAGCCATGCTGTATCTTCATATAAATTTCCTTTCTGGAAAGTAGAATTACTTAGTTTGATTTCTATCCCAGCCTCCCCACTATTACTATGGAGATAAATGCTGAATGTAATTCCTATTTTATTATAAAACCCTAGCTTATATTTATGAACCACATAAAATATTGCTTGATCATTTAAAAGTTGTGCTTTTAATGACTGTCTTTATATTGCTTACTCATAGATAAATATTTGAAGGTACACGTTGCACTTTATAAACATAAGTACCTGAAGGGGGAAATACATATTTCTGCATGAGACCAGAAATTCTGTACACCACAACATATACCCAGTGCTCCATATCTAGCACTAATTAGTGGCACTGGCCACTAACGATTTTCTAGTGTAAGACAGAAAATCACTTCAAACACGCAGTTAATTAAGGCCTCAACCCAACTGTAGGTAAACCACTCCTAAGCCAGCCATGTTCTTCATATTTTGAATCCTGTAGGGCTGTTTCTTCAGTAGAAATACTCAGTCCTATTTTAAAACCATGTAAATGCCTTAAATCCACACATTTTTGTGCAAAAAGTTACACAATTTATTTATTTAAAGCAAAGTTATTTCTGTCTGCTTTGAACTTGGCACCTGCTGCTTCCATGTTGTCCAGGTCTTATGGGAAAAAAATCAGTAACAAGTTGGGCTCTATTTGTTGTCACCATATTGCAAAAGTTCTCATACCTTCTTGGTGATTTCTCATGGGCAGCTCCTCACAGCACTGCCCCCTTTTTCTTCACAGCTCAGCCAACAAGCTGCAGCCCCCACCACTCTTCTCAAGTAGCTAACCCCCTCTTTTGTAGCACTCTTCTCATTGGACACAGCTGTGGCCTATTAAGGGCAGGCCTGTTCCTAGTCTCTGGTGATTAGTACAGCTGCAACTCCTCAGGTGTGAGATTACCTTCTGCACTATCTTCTTACATTCTGTCCTTCCACATCTATTTACCTTACTTATGGCATGATTCTATAGACCAGAATATATTTAATATCTTTAATCATTCTTCTCATCCTTCCCAATGCCCTGTACAATTCTATTCTATTTCTTTAGGAGCGATGCAGGATGGAACAGCATTTATAAGAAATTGTTTTATCCTCATAGGCTTGAAAAAAATTTGCTACTTGCTATGAAATTTGCAAATTGTATTTCAAATTATTTTTTTAACTGCCTTCTCATATTTCTACATTTTACCTGTAATTTAAAATTGTTCATATTGTCCTTGGTTAGTTCAGCTTCATATTTTTTAAAGATACAGGAACACTTTCCTTTTTCTTGAGCTGTGCCATTATGTTTAATAGTCAAAAAATATATTTATATGATAGAAGGCCAAATTCTAGGATATTATATATGAATCTGATGCCATATCTGACAGGCAATAAAAATGAATCTGCATGACCAGTTCTACATCATTCTCAAGGAATGACCTCCAGAGCATCTCTAATCACAACACACCACAGTTTTCTTACAGCTTGTTTTCCCTTCCTGTCTTCAGGACAGAGTTTCTCAAGATGTTTGGTACTATGTTATCTTGCCATGTATTTTCTGACAGAATATGCTGTCAGTGTGAATCAGTTTATGCTTAAAAGTAGTTGAACTGTTGTCATTTTTGAATCTACACTTGGAGGCATTGCTCTCATCCTGTACCTTTATACTCTTGCTACAAATTTCTTTCATTTTTTAGTTTCTGTTAGAGAAGAGTAGAGATGTATATTAAAGCATGATGAGCATTGTGACAGGAAGAAATTTTTCTGTACTAGTCACAAAAATTGAGATACTAGTTAAACAGATAATGGGCATTCAGTGTAAGGTAGTATGGCTGCTCAAAACATTTAAATTAGAGAGGTAGTGTGATAATATTCTCCTAATGTGGTGATAATATTTATGAATAAAAAGCAAAATCAAAGATGAGGATATTAGAAATAGTATTAGAGTTAAGAAACTTGTTCAGGCCTTCCCCAAATAAGCTAAATGAGATTTCTGCAAAAGCCATGTTAAGGAATGTGTTTCTCAAAATAGAATATGATGAAAGTGTTATGCTGACATGCAGAATTACCCTTCTCATGACACTACCCCACTGCACACAATTACATGTGACTGTAACATACAGATAGTTGTTATTTCCTGTTGTTTTTTCTGTAGGCATTGCCTCTGTGCATGAATTTATGCAAGTTTAACAAATAACATTTTTTGGAATTTAGATGTGCAACAATCTTATTAAAAATGAATGTAAAATAGATTACTTATGTCCTCCAATATGCCTAAAGCATGTTTTTAGTATTTATTCCTGCTATCATTCCAAACTATTTTGCAGTAGCTACTTTTAATATTCATGGGGTTTACTTATAAATAATTTATTATTAAATATATTTTGGGGCTCAAACATCTAATTCATTTTGCAGCTCAGATTTTCTCAAGTGGTAAATTTCACATCAATTCCTAAACTTGTAAATGTGTAGGGAGTTGAGTCGACCTGTAATTTAACTGACAGAAGTGAGTCCATGAGGTATCAAATATGTTAATGTCTTAGTCAAACAAAAGAAACAATATTAAGAGTAGAATATTGTGGTGTGTTGACCTTGGCCACTCTGTCTCTCCACTTCTCAGTGAGACAGGAGAAGGAAATAAGATGGATAAAAAAACTTGTAGGTCAAGATAAGGCAATTTACTAAAGCAAAAGTGAAAGGTCGCATGCACAAGACAAAAAAGCCAAATATTTTGTTCTCTGCTTTTCATCATCAGTCAGTGTCCAGACGCTTCCTGGGAAGCAGGACTTCAACATATGTAGCTGTTGTAAATGAGTTCACCCTCTTCTTCCTCTTTCCTTTTAGCCTTTATTGCTGAGCCAATGTCATGTTGTATGGAATATCCCTTTGGTCAGTTTGGGTCAGCCCAAACTAGGGCTGACCCAAACTAGTTCCTCTCCCAAGACCTCTCCCACCCCCAGCCTTCTGGGAGGTGGCGGTGCAGAATGTTGGAGAGACAGCACTGATGCTGTGCCAGCACCGCTCAGCAATAGCCAAAATTCTGCTGCACTATCAACTCCTTTCTAGCTACCAATATGAAGCACAGCACTGTGAGGGGATGCTGTGAGAAAAAATTTCAGCTGAATCAACCCCAAATATATATGCCTCAACCAGAGGACTTTTAATTTAGGAGTATTCAATTTTTAAATGTTATGCTAAAATGGCAGAGCTAATATTATTGAAAAAAAAAGCTCAAAATAGCAGATTTTTTTAACCTGTTCTGTGTATGGTGAATACAAGATAATAACACTATGGAGTTTACTTTTATTCAAATTATAGGTATTAGGTGCCGTACTGAAAAATGGATGTGCCTTTTGTTTTAAGGAACAAGGTGAAGCAGTCTTACTGTCTCAGTATCTCAGTTTTATGTTTTCATATGTCTTTAGACACATGAATCTTGTAAAATTTAAATCTTGTAAAGTGTAGCTTCCAGCCTAGACATTAAGTTCTGTAATCAGCAGCTAAGATATATAGAGAAGAATTGGTGGGTAATTCATTAGGGGGCAGAAAGAGCCAATAAACTCTGTCAAGCTGAGCTGTGCCAATTTCCCACAAAACCCTGTGGTACAGCGAGCTTCCCAGACTGCAAAGGGGAATATACAGTCTGCCTTCCCCTGAACTACTTCAGAGCTATTCCTCTCATTAGTCCCTGTGGTACATCAGCTATGAACAGCTTAGATTGGAAGGGACTTCTTGTCGAATGACTCTTAGCCATAGGAAGGAAATCTTGGCAATAGGAAGACCTGAAGCTATAGTTAAATATTTAAAAATATTTGGTCACTTCTGTCCTAGCACAATAGAGGAACTGAGCTGTTTACAGGTGAGAAGGACATAATAGTTTTGATCTTGAATTTTCTGCTCTAGGAATATGCTGCTTTTGTCTCAGTACCACAGAGGAATATTCCATATCTCCTTTCACCCTTAGCATCATGATTTTCACTGATTTGTATTAGAGAGGTGCATTTTTTTTCCACTTAAACATTATTTCTCCTTTTTGAAAATTGTTTTTATTAGCAAAATTCTGAATTTCAGTAAGTGAATACCATAGAATATGTGGAGAAAAAAATTCCTACAGCAGTCCTGCTGATATCTTTTCAGTTCTAAAAGCAGTCAGACAAAAAGTCAGATGCAATTAGGTGATAAAAATGTGGTTAACTTTATAAAGAATCCATTATGGTGCACAACACACTGGAATACATGCTGAAAATATGCTGAAAATTGTGTCTGTAAAGCAGACACAATTTTATGTTTCACAAATTAGCCTAACTGACAAGAACTCGCAGTTAGAGATGGGGTAATTCCTCGCTGGTTCAACCCTTTTTTGTAACCCCCCCTTTAGATACTAACTGAATTTTGTTTATGAGAAAGTGTTTTGAGAAGCCATTTTAACGTTGGTTCCCAGAGAATTTAACCTTGGTCCACAGAGGATTCAAGTCTCTAGGAATGTGTTCTGTCTTTCTGTCTAACAGAGTAGATGAAATGCTGGCTACGAATCTATGTAGTTATACAATAGGCTACAGAGCTACAAACATATAAAGAATATATAAAAGCAGAAAGACAAAAATCAGTTTGGCATCACTGCATTGATATGTTTCTTGTGTACATGTGATGAAGTGTTCAAGGAAATACTCTGACCTTAAGCTGTTGATTTTTAATATTCACTCACCAAATTAATGTTTTTAATTACAAAACAACATCATACTTTTCCTCAATTATGAGAGAAGGGCATGAGAAAACATCTGCAAAAAGCACATTTCCCCCGTGGTGAATAATTTAGTTCCAAGTTCCTTCTTAAGATTTGGCTTCAAGGAATGAGACAGCTAATAGCAGCTTTTCGCTGTTATTGATAATTTTACATGCTTTTGAAATAATTGTTTCTGTTATTTTTTTAAACTTAGTAAATAAGCTATTTCCTTGTCTCTTTCCTTCACTTTTTGTCCCTGATATCTTTACAAGAAAAACTAGATAGCCAAAGAGCAAAGCAGCTGAAATAAGGAAGCGGGAAAGTAATTTTTGTGGGTTTTTTTACCCTTTCCTCTCCCTTCCACAATTTCTTGCTCCTGTTTCTTTTTCTTTTTGCAGACCATTCTTACCATTTCTTCTCTGGAGCACTGCTGCAGGTTTCTCAGAGGATCACAGTCAGTGTCTGTGTTATATGAGTGTGTCTTTCTTCGTGTTCTATGACAGTCCTTTTATCCCAAAAGAAACTAACATTTTTCACTTCTCTGAATTGTTGACTTTCCTCTATGTTTTCATTGCATTCCTTCCCTGACTCAATTTTTTAAAGATTCTTGCAGTGTATTTCTTGACTTAGTGAACAATATCTCAGCACTTAGTGACAGTGCTCTGGGGATCACTATACATTGATCTCAGGTTCTTCTAAATGTAATTTTGAATCTTATTCTTAGTTGATAATCTTCCACCCAAGATTCCAAATCTTCATATACTGGAGGAAGTAAACAGAGTCCATTCAGTGAGTTCATAGGAAGATACTTAGAGGGCACCTCTCTGAAAATGATACCTGTGGTAACTTAGCTGAAAGAGCACCCATATAAAGGAGGCAATAACAGCCTTTTAGAATAACCCAGATGTAAACTTCTCTGGAAGAATTTTACTACTGCACTTCTCAAGTAATGAGATCACCAGACTTTAGTCTTGTCTGGACTGTATCTGTGTAACATCCAGGTTTTGTTTGCAAACCCCAAATCTGAATGACTACTATATGATTGGTTTCATGAGTGATTTGACTGATGGTTATTTCCATAACTCCCTAAGATGCTGAGGAAAAGCAAGCAACAAAAGACATTTGTATCCTTAACATTTGTGCTGCTAGTGTTTAAATATGGCATGTTTACAAAACCACTCCAGATGTACTTCCTACACCCCCATGTCCCTTTCCAAATGACCCATACATTGCAGCTTCTTGTTTTTCATGTTTAGTTTATTGTAGCCATTTCTAAACCATAGTTTATCCAGAGAGGCAACAGTTTTCCAGTGTTGAAAAGAATCACTGTGTCTTGCTGTGAAAAGTCTAACAGCATCACTTATTTCTCCAGGGCACTTGTAATTTTTGACTTTGTAATTTTTGAAGACAGACTTTCAATTCTCGAGGTTTTCTCATAGATGTTACCATTTTTAATAAACATTTCAAGTAAGCTGATACTGGATCAGTAAAAAAAACCCTTTTTCCTTCTTAAAATAGTCATGAAGCATAAGGAATTATACTACAGGTTAAAGCAGGTTGTGGAACTGTGTCATGTCAATTACTCTTCATCACTGATGTGCACTTTTATTCTTGTCAGACAGGAAACACTGGGGGGAAAATTATTGTTATTTATCTGATGATATTTTTATGCCCATTTTTTTTATTTGAGAATTTGCTGGTTTACTTGTATTTTGTGTGCACTTATGAGTCAGAGCACCTTTTGACAGCATTTTCCCAAGTTACTCTTGTCTTAGTTTGAAGAATAGAGGAAGTCAAAGTGGCAGTGTGTTTCATTTTAAGAGAATGAGAGAAGAAGCTACTATCATTAAACACATGCAATGCTATATTCTTAGACAGAAGTTTGTATGAAATTTCTGGGTGTAATTTTACTACATGTGTTTCTACCTCAAGAAGCATTATCCCTGGATTATTGTCTAAAGGATTCTTACTGCTTTCTATACCATTGTTCTACAGGCTTTCCCTCTCTTAGGATCTTATATGAAAGATGGTTTTGGTTTTTAGGGATACTGTCTGCTGCAGCCAGTGCCGTCAAATGATAGCAGAAAGGGATATATGCCAGAGAAAAATTATTTGCATACAATCTTTTGCCCAACCCAGATCTTGTTCCCCTGCTTGATGGCCGATTCTTACTTGCATATTACATCCCTCCTTTTCACTGGCTGACATTTTTGTCTCTGACTGGAGAAAATTTTCAGCTACAACTGAACCTAAATTTCACCCCCAAGTTTGCAAAAGGTCTTCTGAGGGAAATGATCCAGTTTTTAATGTTTGTTTCTGGTATTTATGTGTGGATTTCCCCCTGTAGTTTACTTTTTCGCCTGATCACTTTTCCCTCTGTTGTTTTGTTTTTCACCTTTCTCGCAATCTTTATTTAAGTGCTTGGTCACTGTGACAGATGATTTCCAGGAATGCATTTCTGTCAAGATATATTTGTGAATCTTACACAAAAAATATTGTTAATATTAACATATATTATGAAACTGTGGAAAAATGTATCAGCAAACAGATTTGGAAAATGAGTTCTATGTGAGAGGCAAAATGTTAAAAAAAATAGTGACAAACAAAGCTTCCTAATCAAACCAGTGTTTGGGTTATAAAATTTTCAGTATTTTAATATATTACACTCCTTTCAGTATGCAGAGATCATTAATGCTAGGTGAAATTTAAAGTTCAGACTTTAAATAACAGGGGAAGTAGTTGCTAAGAAGGTCTTACTTGGATGACTTGGAGCATTCTGTATTCAAAATGAACACTTTACATAAAACTTGTGTACTTTCAAATGATCTGGTATGTCTAGATGTTTCAATATGTTGTCATGTTCATGTAACAGGCTTCATTTCTAAAGCTGGTTCATTTTTTTAAAATCTCAAATAGAATACAGTTTCCAAATAAAAAGTTTTATCAGTACTTTTACCTCACCTGAGTGAATGATTGCACCAACATATGTGAATTCCTTGACTGAAACCACTTTAGGCTCTAACATATTTCTTTCTGGATAGATGCTTTACTGTAATTAATAAATTAATATAGTGTTTGCTAAATCAAGGTTTATAAAAATGGTCCTGTTTCCATGCATATTATAGGGATTTTTTCCCCCTTCTATGTAGAATATGGTTTTAACATTTGGAAACTGACCCTGAAGCATGCATTTCTTGGCGAAGAAGCACTTTGTTTCATTGCTATTCTTAGTGTTCTTTTTGTGTCCTTATTAGCACAATGCCCAGCAAATGAAATTCGTACAGAATCATCAGGAGTGATCCTCAGTCCAGGCTATCCAGGAACCTACCCCAACTCTCAGACATGTTCTTGGACTATTAAAGTTGAGCCAGGATATAACATCTCCATTTTTGTGGAAATGTTTCAAAGTGAAAAGCAGTTTGATGAACTGGAGGTATTTGATGGTAAGAAGGATTTAAATTCTATCTTATACACAAGAACAAATACTGGGTGGAGTGGGTCTTGATTTGCAATTGTTGGGATCATAATGCAGTGATGTATCTGAAAATAAAACAATAATTTAAAATTCCTATTACTTTTTGCCTTAAATCTAAATCTATTAGCCAATGAAAGTTTTTTTTAGATGTATTAAAGAGAGAGAAGACTTTAAATTTTCTTAGGCATTGTTACAGAGGAGCATTGACAGCTGCAGCTTCCCTGGAAAAGTCACATAGTTTCCAGGAAAATTTATGGAGGTGTCTGAAAGGAGATGTTAACATGCTGGTCCATAATGGTTCATTTCTGGTGAAGAAGTATTTTGGAGTTATAATTACATTTGTCCAAATAATAAAATGATTTGTGTCTTAATACTGAAATTTGAGTTCAAATACCCTATCTGCTTTCTCCATAGCATTGCAGACCAGTGTTGTTCACTGTTTGAATATACCACTGTTGAAGTGTTCATCTGTTTAGGGACAAAGAGCAGAAAAATGTGCTGTCACTTCTCGAAGGGCCCTACTTAATTCTTATTTTCTGCTTCATTCTGAACTTAATATGACTTATTATGTTCTCATTGATTGACAAGGATAACTAGTCTCTGATTGTTCTTAAATACATTTTTATTCATTTAGAGACCATTATCATATCTTCCTTCATTAACCTAGAATATATGATAAGTATGATAGAAATGATTAATATTCACTATGGGAGTTCCAGAGCATGAAAAAATATTAGAAGGTCATATCTTTTGAGGTATCTTGTTTTACGTATTCTTCTGAAGGATTAGATTTTAATGTCTAAAATTACTATTTTTTTTCATTTTATGGTAGAAACGTCTTTAAAAAATCCACAATATTTTTGATGCTTTTAAAAATGCCATGTCATCACATAATTTTTTCTACATAACATGTATGCTGGTGCATGTCAGGTTAGCGCAGAAAACAGTCTGCAAAAAATCTCTTAAGACTGGCTTTTCTTCCATTCCATTTTGTATCAAAGACATATGGAATGTTACTGGAACGTTTCTAGTGGTCTGATCACTTTGTTTTCTTTTGATACATTCAGTTGAAATGGCATAATTTTCCTGATGTATATTTTTGTTTTCTTTCCTCTGAATTTAAATGTAATGAAACCAGATTATCAATAATAGATCTGAGAGAAGAACTAATGTTGTTCCTACATTTTTAAGCACTTTAATTTCATGGCATGAAATAATGTTCTTGCAAATTCATCTCTACTGCAGCTCTGCAGAAGTAATTTTTTCTACCACCTACCAGCAACCTTAAGTGAAAAAGATAATGGCATATTTATAAACTCTCAACTATAGTGCCATGTGGAGTTTCCTGAGCTAGCTCTCAACAAGTTGATATTCAGATATGGCCCATTGCAGCACCTTGCAGAGATACTTGTTTGTATCCCTGTGGCCACATTAGCAATGGGCTTTGCTAATTAGTTAGACATCTCAGCATGAGTTTTTGGGGGCAGAAGACAATGCTGATGTGGGTATACTGCTTCCGGTGATGGCTGTAACTCAGACTCAAATGTTGCTGCATTTTGCAGCAAACAAATATATGTCATATTTTGGGGCCTTGTCTGGTCCAAAACAGTGTATTTCCTCTAGGTTAGTAGAATTGCATTGATCTATCTCTAACATACATCATCAAAGTCTATGCAGAAACTGAATAAAATTTGCAAGACAATTATTTAGAGAATTAGTGTTGCTAAGGCACTCATCTCTGATTGCTTTATGGAATGCAAAGCACAGCAAGAACTACACCTACCTGACTGCACTGTACATTATGGTGCTTCAGCAGCTGTATGATGATCAGGATAGGCAGCCAGTCATAAAATCAGCCTGCTCAAGTGAGAGCAACAAGCCCATTCCAAGGGTATGACACTTACCTGTCATACCCTTTAAAAACTCTCTCTGGATTCTAAACCAGAGAAGCCCTAAATGTTACATGAACCTAATTATTAAAGTGTTTTGAACTTGAAAATATGGCATTCAGGTATTTACACTGAATAGTATTCATTTAGTGCAGATTTTTTTTTTCCTCTCTGAAATAAACTGAAATTAATCTACCACTTAAAATAGAAGGAAATGCCAACTTTTATCTAATATTCAAGAGAACATCATATGGCAGATCACCACACCAGAAGTTGAGTGTGTTGAGTGTTTCTCTATATAGACAAACTCTGAAATAATAATTAAATAAATATCAGATTCAAGAACAACTGAGTCATGCTGTTGACCTCCCTGAACACCATTTGAAGAGCTGACTGCTAGGTAAGGTACAGAAACTGAAACTCAACTCCGGGAAAAACAAAGCAAAACTAAAACACATTGAATCAATCCTCTGATCTCCTAATGATTAAAAAATGTGGTATGGCATATGGTGCTGCAAAATAATTTCATGATCACTAACAAGGATTCTTACCTTATTGTAGGTAGTAGGTCTTTATTTGTAGAAGTCCATTTTTTAGTCCCTTGAGAATTTTAAAAGAACTCTTACATTCCGAACTGTAACAAGGGTATTAAACAGATTTACAAAATCCAAAGTGAAGCACAGAGTAACTGAGTCAAATGTCATGTTCTAAATAATTTTTTCAAGCAAAAATAGGAATTGACCTTAGCATTCTTTATCATTTATCCTACACTGTAATCATCAAACACTAACTCTGCAATATGACAAACAAGTCATGAAGCATTTTTGAGGGCATGCTGAGCAACCTGTGCCTAAAGCAATGCTTATTTGTTCTTATGTTATAGATGCATTTATTATTGCGAATTTTTTTAGTAATGCTAACTTAGTTGTAGTATTATGGTGACTGAAATTCAGTTCCTAAGAACTGGGAGGTAATTTTAATGTTTAGGTTTTTGTGACTTCCATAGCCTCCCTTTTGTACCTGAAATGTCCCGGTCAGAAATTACACTTTTTTTTTTTTTTTTTTAATTGAACTGGATGGGGCTGAAAACAGTTTTCAATTGCATTGTATTCAATTTTTAGGTGTCATTTGATTCAGTTGTATTTTTCTATTTTTCATGTAACATAAGAAGACCTGATCAGTCTGTACAGGAAATAATGAATGAAGAAGTTCTTTATTTGTAGTAGCAACTCTGACAAAGATAATGTTGGTTGACATAGCTTTCTTAAACTGGAAAAGCATGGAGCAAAGGACATGATGAGCATGTGGGAGTGCTTCAGCTGGAGAAGCACATTTTCCTCCATACCTTCATATGGAGGGAAAAAAAGCCATTTCATGTTTTAGAAAGCTTCCAGTTGGAGATTGGATTGATACACAGATATTTTTTTTGTTCTCTTCTATATAAATAGTCCTGAAATCATTATCTGTGCCTCTAGGGTTTTATTCTGGTGAAGATACTGGTTTAGGGTCAGGATACAGTTTTTCAGCATCTTGTATTTACCATAAATGAACACTACACTAAAATGGAACTATAATAGACATACTAATTAACAGAACTGAGTCTTAGTGAAGCAAATTCATAACCCTTGTACATATGTGTATTCCAAATGAAACTGTGGTGGTCTTACACATGACAGAGCTTTTTGCTTTTTTTTAGCTACTGTGTTCATTATGTAATATAGTCGTGTTTAAATTCTACAAGCTGTACAATATCAAAAAAGTATACATTTGCTGCTACTCACTAGTTAGAAAAGAGCTTAAATAAATAATAGATTTAAAAGGGCAAGGAGCAGACAAAGACCCTCATTCAGTGTATTTGTGTCAAATAGAAATTAATACCTTTTTTTTTTTCTTAAACCACTAGTTTTTTCAGTGTTTATGGAGAAATCACTAATTGCTTTATATTTCTATTTGTTTGTACCTTGATAAAAAATCTAGGAAAAAACAAATGGAAATATAAAGCAACTATAATGCTCTCTAGTGAAAACCTAAAACCATATGGACAGTTTAAATTGAGATCTGTTAGTTATTTCTCTGACAAGAAAGTGTCTGGCTATTTCGTATTCTATCGTGTTCACGTTCGCAGCTTAGTTACAATATTGAAAGAATTTCTTAAATTCATAGTACTTTAAAACTTCAGTAGTTTCTTTATTCGCCTCTGAAGGTTCTTCTGGGCAAAGCCCTTTACTGGTTGCTTTGAGTGGAAATCATACTGGGCAACTGAACTTCACAAGCAAAATGAATCAGCTGTATCTCCGCTGGTCAACTGATCATGCAACCAGCAAGAAAGGTTTCAAGATCCGTTACTCAGGTAACTATTCATGCTTTCTCTTAAATCATATTTTGTGGATATACCGTTGTCCACTTGTAATATAGTGTCTGTTTCTCTAAAGATAATTTTTGTAATGTTTATTTTAAGGACGTGAAATCATTCTGTTTTAAGTTAAGCATAGAACTTGGTCTCTCCATTTTTTTTCCCAGTGTGCTAGAGATCTCCGGATTTATACTTCTCCAATTAATACACCTCTCTGCACCTGTTCTCTTTTCTTATCAGATCCAGAGAGAGGCCTTTGAAGTGTAGTGGTAGGGATAACCCTTAGACTTTCACAGAAGTACTCAGAAGTGAGAATTTTTGATTTTCATTAGCTGTGTAGTACTTCAGTTGCAATTCAGTACACAATTATTAGGTTTGCAATTTCCTAGAGTTGCATTTCACAACTCTCATTATTATATTTTTCTTCATGTACAAATAAATGAAGAACTGGGGGGGAAATAAATCCCTCATTTCTTCAACAGGCTGCATATGAATCTGGTAACATGAAAATTTGTAAGAAGTCTATCTAAATAGTGCCAAAATTATTTCCCATATTAATAATAAACATCAAGAAGAAACATATTGCAGTACTGGATTGTGTGTTATGTGTAGACATATTGACCCTTACTCAGTTTGCAGCCTGTTTATGATGTTTCCACACAAACATCTACAGACACACTGCTACTAAAAGGCTTGGCTAAGAGATAATTTACATTATGTGAATAGTGTGTGTGAGACAGAAAGGTGATAATTGCTATCATTAACATTAGCTTCTACTGTGTTTGGACTTGATTAGCAATGTAAAGGTTCTGTGAGTTAATTTTGGTGGCTAAAAATTGTCAATAAAAATTAAATAGAGAAAGGAATACTAAGAATGTTTTAGCAGAATATTTCATGAAGTACCAGGTATCTCCCATTTAGTCATGGTAAATATTTTTAGGATGACAGTTTTTGGGAAGCTCACTCCTTTTCTCTGCCTGTCTAATTTCTGGGAAATTTCTCTTGTCACTGAAACATAAGATCAGGGCCCTACTCAGAGCATAATTATGTTTGTTTCAGGGATTTAAGAACTAAGCAGAAACTGTTAGTAGTCAAGAAAAAATCACTAAAAGCATCATCTTCACCTGCACCTTTGTATAATTACTACAGACAAACTGAAGCTGAGGAATGGGGAGAATAATTTTTTTTCAGGCATATTGGAGATTAATATAGGTTTTTATAGTAAATAAGCAATTGCAGGATTTAATAGATAGATTGAGAGTGTGCAAGAGGGAACAAAGAGAACCTGTCACATTGTAGCCCTCAAATGTGTGGCAGTAAAAGGAATGGGCTTTCATTCATTAGTTCAAAGTGAGGAAGCAATATCAGGGTTACATGAATAGACTTCATGTGAAGATGTTGGTTTGTAAGTATCAAGTTATTAAGCAGGCTGATTTTTGAGGAATGGCAAAATATTTTGTACTTTTGCATGTACACAAGACATGTTTTGCAGTACTGAAGGAGTGGTCTGTAATTGCCAGGCTCAATTCATCAATTATCATGGCACTAGCTATGACTAGCATTAAAATTGGGGGACTGGAGAGATATGCAATCCTTATGGCTATGTTTTAGGAACAAACAACAGTTTAGCTTTTTCCGCTTCACTAACAGTCAGTGTCTGCATTTTTCTCTAAACTTCTGTCCATTTAAGATGAGATTCAATGGAAATAATCAGCATGAAAGAAGAGTAACAGTGAGCAGCATAAACAATTGGATTTGAATCCTAATGAGGGAGAGCAACATCATGAAAGTAGGAAAAATACAAGATTCCAAAAAGGCTATTGATACTGTGGCAGCTGTGTCTGAGCCAGCAGGCTTCCTCATGATGAAGATCCCATTGAAATGAATTACTGCCCTCCCATAACCTTTCCCTTCTTCTCCAGCTATGCCTGTGCACAAAATTTTGTAAATTGTCGTTTTGTAACAGCTAGATTTCACTTGTACTTACAAATTTTATTCACTGTTAAAAATTGCTAGAAGCTTTTATAGGAATGCTTAATATTTTCTTTAGCACACAACCTTAATTGTGTGAGTTTTTTGCTTAATATTATGTTTACTATCATGTGGTATAAGACTTTTTGTTAAACCTCAGTGGAAAAAAGCTGAGGTATTACAGCAGACAGGTATTCTTTTAAGGGCTTTGACATATTATACAGGCACTAGCTTAGATTTTTGGTCTAAATTATACATTTCCTAACTGCACTAATGCCTGGATATTAAACAATCTCTTTCTTAATCTATGAAGTATCTGCATAGCATCTCTCAATAATTTATAACCCTGCATACACATTCCTACCCAAGCAAACTAGGGGAAAAGCATAACTAAGAAGAGGTAGAAGATTATTTTTTTTTTTTTTTTAATTATTGGTAGAAGGAATGAAAGTGCACTACAGTACCTGCATATCTGCTGGAGGCACAAGGACTTGGAAACCAGATAGGAACTTCATTTGCTACTTTTCAAATTGACATTGCCACTATAACAGTTACAGGCTTTTGTTTAACTTTTCGTTATTAATTCAAAAGTAAATAAGTCCAGTGCTTATTTAGCTAATTTGTATTTTCCTGCCAATAGCACTATTTTTTCTTATTCCTCAGGTTTAAGTGGCCAGGTGTTTGTAGCAGGGTGGCTACAAATATAACCTCTGTGAGAAGCTGCTAGAAGCTTCTCCCATGTCCAAAAAACCAGGTTCAGCTGATTCCAAGATGGACCTGCAGCTGGCCACTGATAGTGTTAGTGCCTCTGCAATAACAGATTTTATATATATATATATATATATATATATATATACAGCAGCAGCTAGAAGGAGTGAGAATACATGAATTACAACTCTGCAGAAACCACAGTTGGTGAAGATGGAGGGGGAGGAGGTGCTCCAGGCATCAAAGCTGTTTCCTGAAGCCTATTGCTCTCTAACCCTAGCATACCACTAAGGCCCACTCAGCTGCTTGCTCACTCCCCCCACAGCAAGACACAAGATGGAGCAGAGAATCAGAAGAATAAAAATGAGAAGTCTTGTGGGATGACATAAACAGGTAAAGTTAAATAGTTAAAACAAAAATTGCACATTTGCAATCAAATCAAAGTAAGGAATTCATTCACTGCTTCCTGTTGACAGGGGTTCAGCTATCTCCAGGAGATCAGGGGTCCTCCAGTCTTAATGGTGATTTGAGCATAACTTGCAACACTGGTCCTTCCTTCTTCTCACAGCTTATATTGTTAAGCATGACACCATATCTTATGGGCTATCTCTTTAGTCAGTTGGGGTCAGCTGCCCCATCTTTGTCCCCTCCTAAATCCCTGTGCATCCCCAGCCTCCTCGCTGGTGGGATGGTGTGAGAAGCAGAAAAGGCCTTGACTCAGTGTAAGCTTTGCTCAACAGTGACAGCCCTGAACTATCAACACTGTTTTCATCAGAAATCCATAACACAGCCTCATATTAGAACCTTTGAAGAAAATGAATACTATCCTAGACAAACCAGCATACCTGGGAAAAGAGGAGTGAAAGGGGAGGGCAGGCAGAGCAGAGGCTTTTCACAATTTGGTTTGATATCTCATTATCTTACTCTGATCTGATTGGTAAAAAATTAAATTGATTTCCCCACGTCATGTCTGTTTTGCCCATGACAGTAACAGCTGAATGATCTCTCCCTGTCCCTATCTCAGCCCACAAGCCTTTTGTTATATTTTCTCTCTCCTGTGCAGCTGAGAAGGGGGGCAGTTCTGCAGCTTTGGTGTGCACCTTGAAATCAGCCAGGGTCAACCCAGCACACTTTTATTATGTTCTTTCAACCTCTTATGTAATTGCAAGAAGCTTCATTCTTAATCATTATTTTCTTTTTATTTTTAAGCTTTGGACATGTTAATCAAGTGTTCCTACTCCCTCTCTATTTTAATTAAAAAAAAAAGAATATTGATTAGTTTATCTACATTTTCCAGTAGATGGTTAGAAGTGACAAGGAAACTATGTGAAGAAGTTCATCAGACCCTGTATAATTGTTTCTTCTCCAATTTGTAAACTTTTAGGTGGTGATTTGCACAGTAGGAAGGTCACAGCAAAGGTTTACACAGTACTGTGAATCACAAACATACTCAGGATGATTTATAAATGTTGAACCATCAGTAAGAATAGCTGTCATAGAAGTAGCAGGTTATTTAGTCAGATATTTAGTTTGCAGACATTCACAACTATATCACTAAAGAAGGAATAGGCCTTTGCAAATTTATCTTGTCTTTTCATATTGTTTATTTGTTAGATTTAAAATAAAATGCAAAAGAAAAAGAATGACAGCCTGATCCCTTTTTGTTGCTTGGTTGAGTATTGTTCTCTATTTTGATCCTGTACATTTTAAAATGAAAATTAACATATGGAATGGATGGTCCATTAATTGGACCATATATCAGAAAAGATATATTTAGTTTTCTTATGTGTCCTTATCTGCTTACTTTAGGGGGTGTCCAATTTCTTATTTATAAAGTGAGTATGACAGTAGCCCTCTACTACAGTGGATATATAAGAAACAGCAGCACAAAGAGATAAGATTCCCTAGTAATATTACAAAGACAATTAAGTATACAAAAGGGAAAGCTATGAGGAAGGAGGTTACTGAGGTGTGGCTTTTTATTTCTCAACATAAAATCTAGCATGTAGGTAAACAAATGACTGTGGTATCTGAAGGAATTTTTTTCATTTATTTATAATTTCAAACATAGTGCTGTTTCTGTGGATACTTACAAATATCGTATCCACATTAGTTTTTTTGACTACTGATCAAGGATTCTTCTGGGAATCAAGTCCTTTGCTAAGATTAATTCTTTGATAAAATTTTGTAGATTCCCTGTAGAGAGTGAGTTCTACAAAATCATCTGGGAGGGTTGGACATGGAATTTAAAAGAATTTTAATTTTTAATTGGGAGTCATTTAATTGAACTTCTCTGAGACAGAGTGTCTCAAACAGTAAAAAAATCCCTGAGCATAAATATTTAAATGTTCCAGCTACTAAGAGAATACACTTTGTTAAAGGAAGAGTGTGGTCCTGCAAATGCAATATCAGTGTTTATAGGTGTTGCTGTCCACACATCCATTGACTAGTGATATGTGATTTAGTTGGCAGCTATTACCCTGTTGGTATTCAGTGGCAAATTACAAAAGTTCTGATGTTAAGTGAGCTGAATGTTTTGATTATAAGTGAGCTGAAAATGTTCAGTATGTTTTCCTACAAAATACACTGTTATCTAAGAGGTCCTAGAAGAATGTGGTCGATATGTCATTCGGAAAAGTAAATTAAATCTATAACTTAAAGTTGCTTTGGTCACTGGAACAGTCATAGAAGTTTATCACATTTTTTGGTAAAACATTGTCATTCCTAGATGAGAGCACTCCTGTGTGATTACAACTATTTCAGCTAAGCCTCCTGAGATTCCAGGACAGATTCCCCCAGAAAATGGCTGGGAGAAAAACAGCATTTTATCACAGTGGTCCTTGACACAAGGCTGCAGTATTTTATAAGTGCACTGTATGGATTTCTGCTTAAGCTTGAAATCTTCACTCAGCTTACAGTATCCTTAGTTTTCAGTCTGACATTCTTCAAACATTTGCTTACTCTTCAGGTCTTCAGACATTTATTTATTGCTTTGTGTGTGGTTCTTCTGTTAATTTGTCAGTTCCTGATCCTAGAAGTTGTTATGTGTGCTTCATCCTGGGCTCTGAATAGAGTTCAGTTTAAAGAACAGTTCAAAAATTATTAAGGTATAGACTAAGGGAATTGTATGTAGACTTATCACTATTCCTTTACTGTATCAACAAGTGTACTTTTCAGAGTTGTAAAACAAAAATACATCTTCAGAATTTTTAGATAATTTGCTTAAAATGCTTTTCTTCTTCTCATGCTATCTATAGCTTAGACTTAATGCATTGCTTTGAGTATCAGCCTTTTCTATACATATCATGCTGTCTTGGTAGCACAAAGTAATATGGTTTTAATAGGACTTTTACATGGATGTGGATTACAGGCACCGCTTACCTGTAACCCTTTTGGTGGCTACAGACTTGCTACCAGCCTACTGCTACTACTTTAAAATGCCATTAATAAGAATTTCTGTAAGAGTGGAAGATGGATCTGATCTAGGTTGGATAAATATTTTAAACATAAGTTACCCAAACATACAGGGTTTACGTAACAAAATGCATGTTATGTGTGTCAGAAACACTCTTAACAGTTATGAAAGTGTAAAGTTTGGTACTCTGGAAGCACGGCCCCTTTCTCATACGTGGGAATTTTTCTGTATTGCTGTCTAGTAAACTTTTCATTCTACTTAGAGGAATACACCTCACTTCATGTCAGCTCATTCATCATACCTTTTTTTGTCCCAAATTTTATACCCATTGTGGTCAAAATGCCTCTGCCAAGACAGTCCAGCTGTGCTCCTCAACCCTTCTTTATCTCTGCCCCTTTTCCACTCCTCCCTACAAATCACAGTCTACTTTTAGTGGTAGGAAACATAAGGTTTTTCTTTATCCAACTTTTATCTATCTTTCTTTCCCATCTAGCTTAACATCTTAATTTCTCTTCCTCTTTACAAAGACACCCCTCATTTGTTATCCTCCTCCTTTCTGTCTTCTGTCTCTGATCTTTTCTTTCTATGTGACTCACTAGTCAGTTTCATTTGATTTTATAATTTTTCTTTCACTGAATCATATTTTATTCTGAACAAAATCTCAGTCTCTGATTCATCAATCCTTTTGGTACCACTACTAATGGCTAACCAAGTACTTCTCTTTCTCTCATTTTCATGGTTTTCTCCTGGTCTCCAGTCCCTACCTTCCTGTTTCTCATCTCTTTGCACGATCTGTCATGGCTACTCTTCCCCATGGCTCTTAAATCAACACCTTTGTCTCAAATATTTTTTCTCTCCTTTCTCCAGTTATAACCTCCCTACCCTATCAAAGAGATCTCTTATTTTATATTCACATTGAAAGATGGCCTTGAACTTTCACAATAGGAGATGACCACAAAGCTTTACCAAGGCATCTCGGTTTCCAGATCTCTTCCCTATTTCCTACAGGTCCATGAAGCCACTGCCACTCACTCACCTAGGATTGCCAGAGAAAGTAAGCATTAGTAACGGTAGGCTAAATAGATGATTGAAAGCAGAAGATATACAGGAGTCATCAGGATATCTGGAAAGGAGGATATGGTTTTCTGTAGAGTATCTGCAACAATACACTTTAGAAATTAAGTATTTTTAAAGGGATGTTGAAGTAAATTCTGAGTGATACTGCTATTTGTCTTCTTTTTTGTTTTCTTCTACAAATTTCTTAATTAAAAAGATTTTTTTTTTGCTTGACTCTTGTCTGAACACCACTTGATTCACTGGAGAGCTTAAACCACGCTTTTGGGCTCAAGACATTATTAATTGATACAACATAAGCAAAAATTATGACTGATAGATTTCCCCTTTGGCTCCCGAGGAAATTTTCAGTATTTTGACATCATTCTGTGTAATTCAGCAGCCTGAATATCCTATATTTCATGCCATTTTAAAGCTTCTCTCACTGGATGGTCATATATATTTATTGTTGTAATCAGCCACAGCTAAAGCATGGCAATAAATACCCTGGAAATCAGAACATGAAGTTTAACCTGTTATGCTAAAAATCTATTACGTGTTTAAAACCCTCTTCTTTTATATCTAGCCAAGAATTTACTGTTAGAATAACAACGTTAGCAGTTTCATAAAATAATTACTAGTCCAGATTAAATGGTTAGAGGAGGAGACATAAAAAGTACTATACAGAAAAACAGTACAGTTAGAATTTTTATACAGTATTACTGGGCCACAGAGAAATATTTTATGTCTAAAATTGCAGTACTGATGTAATAAATTTGGATTTTTTTCTGAATTGCGTATTTTACTTATGACTCACCATCTTTTCTTAAGATCTAGGATATTTAAAATTAAATAGCATTTAAGAGGTTACTGGAGCTGATTTTAGAGATCTTAACCTGCTTGTTTTGCAAAAACAATCCTATTTATTCTTCAATATGTTGAAAGGAAAATTAAAGCCATGTTTATTGTGGTTCTTTAAATGCCAAGTCCCCTTTTTAAAGAGTAATTTGACAATTAAGTGGGTGTCACCATGCTTATAAAGGACACAGAACATGGCCCCAAACAATTCTTTTACTGAGCCATCTTGGCTTATTAATTTTCATTCTAGTTTTAATTGATTTAGTAGGATTTTTATTCAGGTAATCCCCAAGTGAAAGAATGTACAGAAATAACATTTTGAGTAGAAATAATGTTGCTTAATTGAGAAATATATAGTATAATTTCAACAGATAATATTTTTTGGTATCTTGAATGTTGGACTTAGCTTTACTGTTTATGTTGGGTGTTATTGCTTAGAAGTATTGGCTTTGATATACTGCATCTAAATCTAGACATTTAAAGGAAATATTTCAGTTAGGAATGTAATCAACTCTATGATCTCTGTCAATGAACAAAAACATTCTTCTTTAGGTGGTAATTGATATACTAGGTGCACCATCAGGTGACAAAATATACATTAAAGATAGAAATTTAAAAATAGAGGTAGATATTTAAGGCTGTATACCCAAACCTTTAATTATGCACTTGTGAAAATAAAACAACTTCTACTGGATAATTGTCTGCAGAAGTTAAAATTAATATCACAGTATATCTAAGACACATTTCAATATTATGGAGGGAATATTCCAACAGTAGTTGCAGTCTCAGTCTTATTGGTATTGACATTTAGTTCTCAGTGGAGCTCAACAGTGTCTTCTCTGTGAAGAATGTTCATAAGCTTATTTCAGTGGTGGATGTGCAGTCAGGTTTATTTTCAGAAAGCCATGGTCCTGCCATGCTGCTTCTGAAAAGATAATCTCAGTAAGCTTGATGTGGTGCATACCTGCTTCCAATACACAGTGACTTGTACATCAGTAGGGAGTCCAGGTAATTTTTTCATATTGCTTTTATCCAGTGATAAATGTTTGCATTCTACAAACAGATTTGCTTTACAACTCTGTATATAGTGTGTCAAACTATACTGTACTTCTGCTTGATATGGGTCCAGCTGAGGTATCCATATTCCATCCTCACAGACAGATACTGCAACCGTATTTTAAAAACTGGTAGTTATTACTCACTTTTTGACACAAAAAAATTGTACTTCTTTTCTCATTCAGCATATATAAAAAAAATCCATTTATATGTCGCAGGTCCTCAAGGACCATGCTGGTCATGAAAACCACTCTTCAAAAAATATTAGTAGAGTAGTGATAAAAGTTAAGCAAGTTTTACTTTCATTTCAAAACTCAAACAGGTGCATTCTGTCTTACTTGATATGTAGTGTAAATTCAACATTTAAGAAGTTGCAATCAGTAAAGTTACATGCTTTTTGTAAAAATTAATATACTTGCCCATATCTATGAGAAAACAGGTACAAAAAATTAACTGCATTTTTATCTGAAAAAAGCTTCTGAAGAATTAGTGTACTGTTATTTGTCTTATAAATTTTTAACATATTTGACAAAATGTTTAAACTTTGACATACATGTCTTAAGTGCACTGAAATTTTTAATAAAGCTGTTTATAATTGGTTTTGAATATTGTGTAGCTCAAAGAATAATTTTGTATTTATAAAGTTATCAGATTTGAAGTAGAATGTTTATTAAGAGCAAACTTACTGAACATTCTATATGCTTCAAGATTGTAGCTTCCTTATATGCAGTAGTACAAATTGGTTTTGATTATAAATTTTGGTTTTGAACTTTATGATGTTTCTTTAGGTAGTCTGAATCTTCACTGAGGATTCCAAAAGTACTGTAAAGTTTCCAGTATTGATTTTAGTGGCATTCAAAGTTTGTACATGTCATAAATAATCTTAATTTTGTTCAGTAAGTGCATTTGATTTTAGTAATGTCCATTTCTTGGTTTTTAGCTCCTTATTGCAGTTTAAACCCTAATTTGAGGAATGGTGGAATTATAAATAAAACGGGTGGTCCTGCAGGAAGCAAAGTTCGCTATTATTGCAAGCCTGGGTATAGAATGATTGGTCACGATAACGCGACGTGCAGGCGCTACCAAAATGGAATGTACCAGTGGGATTCTCCTGTGCCAATCTGCCATGGTAAGATAATGCTTTCTTCTATAATTCCACTGTCAGGCTGTTTGGCAAAACAAAGATGCAGCATTGTCCATACTGCTGTATGCCAAGAGAGACACTGACATCGTGACCTGATCCAAACACACACTGACTTGTGTATTTCATGTGTGCAGGGTTGAAGTATTAAGAACTATTCATGTAGTCAAATACAGACCAAGTGAAAAATATGTCTTCAGTACTTTTTCTTTAGTAAAGTACATACCTAGAAACAGACCACAAGTCATGATAGTGTATTACAGAACATTCTAAACAATTCAGAAGTTATAAGGGATTGCTTTATTATTTTAGAAAATAAGTTTATAACCAGTACTTTAAAGACATAAATTTTAACTTATTTTCTGAGTTTTTATGTTTGGTGTTTTTTTGTTTGTTTGTTTTCATTATTTGGGTTTTTGTTTGTTTGCTTGGTTTTTTGCGGGTTTTGTTTGGTTTTTGTTTTTTATTTTGTTTTGTTTTGGTTTTGGGTTTTTGTTTTTGTTTTTACTATCCTGAAGCTGAACCAGGGTCTACTTTAGCTTGCTGCTCTTGTCAATAGTTGTTACTGTTTGTCAAATGTATATGTCCCATCCCTGAAAGGCCAAGCTGGATGGGCCTTTGAGCAGCCTGGTCTAGTGAAAGGTGTCCCTGCCCATGACAGGGGTTTGGAACCAGATGGTCTTTAATGTCCTTTCCTACCCAAACTCTTCTATGATCCTATGATAATATCAGGGACCTGGGGAAAAGAAAGAAGGCTGCAAATTCTACCCATATCATATAGGGCATATTCTAACGTGTGTCTGCTCATGTGTCTGCTTCTAGTCTACTTTATTTATGGCATGAAATTGTAGTAGCTTTCATATTTAAGACCATGATTGATTTAAACTTGCATTTACTTATTCTTAACTTTGTAAGACATTAACATTAGGTTTTATGTTTTCTTCAAGAAAATATTTTGTTTGATGTTCCATCTCAGTGATGGTTCAGATATTTCTAAAAAGACCATAAGTTGGAAGTATGAGAGTTTTATTTTGTGATTTAAAAAAAAAAAAAAGCCACCTGAGATTTGGCATGATGCTTACTCTTCTGTTGAGGGTGTGCTATTTGTAAGAAAAGTAAAAAGCTGCAGAAATTTGGCTACAGTTGAAGAACTTGATGAGCATTTTCCTGCTGAGAAGGGCCATATGGCTATACCCCTACCAGTCCAAGGAGAAACTCAAACTGTCAGTGTGCCACAAGCAGGGCCTGTGTATCTGTGCTTCCAGAATCCAGGATGTCTTCTAATCTCATATGCCATCATGATGTATGGTATAATGCTACATATATGCCATATATGATTTGATATGACATGTGATTCTGTTTAATCTTCCTGAAGGTCACTAAGTCATGGAAGAATCTGTGTGTGACCTGGATGTGAGGTAAATTTAGGGGCAAATGCTGCTTTTGGACTTGAATTGCATTTTAGGTGCTGTTTCTGGTCCTGGCATCAAAAAATTCAGATGCTTTGCACTAAAGAAACTGGGATAATGAATAGGCCTACAGCTTAAGATCAGCAAAATGGAGGATAAAATTCTGTTCCAGATTAAAACAAAATTTTAAAATCTGTACGTGAGATAAAGTTTTGATTCATTTGCTTAAGTATGGAAGTCTAGTGTCATTTTCAGTGTCCTGAGGTGTTTTACCTCTCCTCCATCCACTAGTAGAGAAAGGTGTTATAGGCACTAGTCAGGATGTTGGAGGCCTAACAATCTCAGGTAGCTCTAGACAATGGGAAAAAAAAAAAAAAAAAAACAAGCTCCATCTGCCTAAACTGTTGTATTTGATCTGGTCAATACTGTTGCTGAAACTTTGGGACTTATTTTGCTGGCTTTTTCAAAAGATAAAGAAATTTTTTTCATCTTAACCTGGACCTCAGTTACTTTAAGCATGTGAGGACAGAGACAGTATTCTGTGTGTAGTTATTAGACTGGGGGAGTTGGGGCCATAAATTTAAGGAGCCCCTGTATTTTACTTTTCTCCAGAATTTAAAATCTTGTGAATCCTCAGCTGTCACAAATTCTATGCAAATGTATCCCTTAGCTTTTTACTGCTTATCTAGCCAGACAGTATTAGCTTTCTATTGCTACTTCCACTATTGTTCAGTCAAATAGCAGAGTTCTGTAAAATATGACCCACCTCATAAAAATTCTTATATAGTTAATTTTTTTTCCATAGTTTCTCTCTTTTGTTAGAACAGCCTAATGTTAAGGGTTTTCTTTTACATTTTTAGTATTTATATTTTATATTAACAAATTTCTGTTCACAATGGCACAGAAAGTGTTTCAAATTTGCCATTCTAACCTTGAAAATTATGTCCAAACATAATGAGGTTTGTGAATGGAGAAAAAAGTCCTTTAAACAATTTAAGGAAAAAGTCCCCACTTTTAAGGACAAAATGGAATAATTCACAGAAAGGAGGAGGGAAAATGTACAGATGTGCAGGACTTGATATAACATCCCAGGACTTGATAGTGCATAACCAAGGGTCAAAGAACCTCAGAAAGTAATAGATTCTGAACTAAACTTAAAGAGGACTCAAGAAAATTGTAAAATACTTCTGACACTGCGTCTGCCCTTTTTTTATCACTATGTGTAAGAAAGAGTTTTGAAATTTTAGCACTCTAGCATGTTCACAAATACCTTTTTTCTTTAATTTTAAGTTGTATTTTTAATTTCATCAATAAATATGGCTGTGGGTATGTAGATTTCTGTAAACAATGGGAGAAAAGAGTATTTGCAAGATTGGTCATTAATCTTTACTATAAATTTCTTATAAATGTAAGATTCCTCATTTTAATATATAACTTCACAACTCTGGCACAATTATTCCAACTTGTATGTCACAATGAAGCATATGTTTTTTAAAAAAACCTCTGAAATGGAGAGCATATTTCAAAATTTATTTAGTACCTGTTATCAAAATGCATTCTCTTTGAAAATTAATTAAAATTACACATTTGGTCCCGCTCATGGATTTCATAAAATGATCTTTCTAAATCAAAACCTCTTTGATTAGTTCAGAAATTTCTGTAAAACCAGTCCTGAAGGGTTGCATTTGTAATTAATAACTTGAAGTTGCCAGAATTAATTTCTGAAATCAAGCTTGATCATATTATCAAAAAGGGTAATTATTTTTTGCGGATCTATTAAAACAAAATCTAATTTGAATATGAAAACATCCAATATGAGTTAATCTGATGGGCTCAGAAGATATTTTTCAATTCGTCTTCTCAAATGCAGATGTTGTAATAATGTCCTGAATGCTGTATAAAAAACTGACTCCTATTTAAGAAATTATAACTTACTGTTATTGCTTTTATTTTATTTATGAAGTGAAAATAGAAACATGAGTCATGTTTCAATGTTCATGTTTCATGTTCATTCAAAAGAGATACGGAGAGAAAATAACAATTCTTATATAATAACAGTAAGTGGCTGCTGAGAGGAAATAGTAAAGCCCCACTAATGATACTGGCAACAACATTTGTCAGCCGCTGATTAGCTCATGTATGGATTGCCATGCTGGGGGAGAGTTGGAAGAGAAGATTGAGGCTGGGGATGAAGAAAAGACAAGAGAACATATAAGAAAAGCTTGGCAAGAAGAGCAGTTGGAATGAAAAAATAACTAAAAGCAAGTTGTCAGGGTCAATATGGCTCAGCAGTGCTGGGTTGCCGGACTCTGGAGGCTGAGACATGGTACCAGTCAGAGTGCAACAGAGTCTCTGGCAGGCATGAGCAAATGCCCCTCTTTACCCCACCTGTTCTTCCTATACAGGACTCAGTTTATGACTTTGTTCTTCCTAATTTCTCTCACTCATTCTTAAAAGAGCTAAAAATAATTTTAAAGAGCCTTGAAAAACCCTTGGCTGCTCTTCACTATTTGAGTTACTTCCTAGTAGTTTCATTAAAAAAAATTGTATGTACCTACTTTAAGGGAGTTCTCATCTGAATTGCAAGTACTTGGAAAGCCTCTTTGTATGACAGAAGCATGATACAAGTTTAGCTGATGCCAACAGTTCCTGCTTAAAATGCTGATTCCAGGTACTGTCATTATGCTTACCTCTGTTCTTGAAGTGTGTAGATGTACACTGTGGAGCTAGAGAACTTTGTACTTTTTGCTGTACTGAATAAAGCTTATTCCAGGACCATGACAGTGTTTCATGTCTGCCACAAAACTAGGTGTTCTGAACACAAAATTAGGTGTTCTGTATTTTTGGGCATGGAATTAAGCTTGGACCTTTTACCTTTTTGGTAAATGTTACTATGCAAAAATTTCTCTTTTAGCATACAGTCTTAAAAATATGAGGTAAGTAGCAAATTAAAAATAGCAAATTCCAGCAATCTCTTATAAACCAGTTACCATATTTCAGAATATAAAACAATAAGTGTATTACTCTAGACTAAAAAAAATCCAAGAAATTAAAGGAGAAACCAGGTAGTTTTAAAATTAATATTTTAATAAGATAAAATTAGTTTCAAAGTGAATGAAATAATTTATCTGTGCTCTTTCTTGATAGAGGAATTACAGCTAACCTTACTTTAACTGGATCCTAAGTAAGGTTTTTCTTTTTTTTTATTCTTTTCTCAGAAGAGATAGGGGAATACTGGAATAGATTGCCTGTGGAGAGTGTGAAATTTTCATCATCTTTCAAAGACAAATTAGATCAAAATTGGTCAAGTATGATTTTGACTTGTGATAGGAGAATAGACTAGATGACCACTCATTACAGATTTTTTTATACCCCCAACCCCATTTTCACTTCCTTTTTTATTTCTGTGTGTATCCAAGTCTGAGAATTGTCAATGCTCTCTCTGATGTTTCCAACTAGATATCATACACATATGCTACTGAGCATGTTTTTGTTTTGAATCCTGCTTTTAGGGACTTCTCTGTTTCTAACTTAAGGTTTTGGGTATTTAATTGCCTTTTCCAGTACTATGTTCAATGCTAGAAACAGGTAACTGAATGATGAATGCTTGTGGATTAACTTTAGGGATTTTCCAGCATATGAAAATAAACTCAATGTCTTCCTGTAATGCAGTCTCCAGCTCCATTTCTATACGTAATGAAATTGAATTCTTTGAAGATAAATTATGTGTAAGTACCTTACTGGTGTAATACAAGTCTATAGTTACTTTAAAGGATTGCCATACACCTTAAATTTACTGTTTTTAATAAGAAATAAATGCAAGTATGATGTGGAACATGAAAGAGCAACTAAAACTACATCTCTATTTCTAGATAAAAGGCTTTTCCTTTTGCATTGGAAGAAGTATATTTTTCTGCTGTGTAAGATACTAGATACAATTAAGGCTGACATGTGTTTAACACTCTGAATGCACATCTCCCAGCTGTAACCTGTCAGTGTCATCTAATCATTGACCTAAGAAACATGCTGACAATTTCTCAAGTCAGAAGATTTTCTCAGACCATTCTTAATTCTTTAACAATCATGAAGCTGAGAGCTTCAAAATACTTGGTTGTGGCACAGTAGTGTCATTGTTTACACTCTCCAAATAAAATATGCCATTTTAATCAGTTTGTTTCAGTTTACTTTAAATTTCAAAGTACTTGCTATTTAGTGAAAATCTTCTTGCTGATACTCTTTAACACTACTGCTCTAAAAGCCTTTAACAGCCTTGATAAATTTCTAGCAAAACGAACAGTTCATTCTGATCCCAGGCTCTGGGAGACAAGCATACAAAAAATAAACAGATAAGACTCTAACTGGAACAGCACCAGAATGCCCAAACTGCTTTTATGATAAGTGGCTAAAGCAGCAGTGAGAAAAGCCTGACAATTTAGCAGTACAAGATGTAGAAACAGCTAAGGAAAGAAGGGACGCACTAAGGGCTGAGATACAATCTGAGGATGAAAGTGCTGAAGTGTGACAGGTAAGCATAGATTTTGAGGTGCTTTGGCATACTGGACATGGCATCAGACCTGACATAACTGAGAGGCCCACCTGTGTGTGAGCAGGCATTGTACATATTTATTCCTTAAAATAACTTACACATAAGAGCTACTCAGTCTTGAACTTTTCAGTGTGTCTCTAGAAAGGTTATTCCTAAAGTAGAAGAACAAATGCTGACAGAATTATTAGTTTTACCATGAACTAAACAGACCTGGATTGGTTGGTTGGGGGTTTTTTGTTTGTTTGTTTGTTTTGTCTTCAAATGGCGTAATAAAAGCTTCTTGCTTCACTAAGGTATTTGAAGTTATCTCATGTCTGGAGTATTTAGAGGGAAACAAAAGTAGGTCCACCTGTATATACAGATGGGCACATATATGGAATGGGTTGATAGACTCACAGTTTTGAGGTTTTGGTTTTACACAGTTAAATGTATGCAGACTTAACACAGAGATTACTGTTTTGATATGGAAAGGAGACCTGAAAATGTTGACAAGAAGTTAAATCTTAACCAAAAGCATTCAGACACTTTGTCACAAGTCAGAAGAGAACTGTAAAGCATGTTCGGATGAGTGGAGGCATAGTGCAAGACATTGGGCACACTGAAATCCTTCACAGTAACCACAACTTGAAATTAATTGGCATTTTTGTGATGTACTAAAGTAGAGTGTGAGTTTAACTTTCCATCAATTCAGAATGCAGACAAACTTTTTGCAAGTATTGTTTGCCTGACACAATATCAGAGTTCGTTCTAGTTGTAGCTAAAGGATTCAGATGATCTTTAGGGAATATAGAGCATTTAACCAGATACAACTATGCTGACTGTGTTGAGTACACCAGAGACCTGAAAAGCTACCACTCCTGCTGTGGTCACCTTGTGGAAAATTACTTCTAATATAAAGACATGCTCTAATATAAAGAAGCTGCAGAACTTGCTTTTATCCTTCCCCTTCTCCACTTTCTCTTACATGATTCAGAGCAGTTAAGAGTTAACTTCTAGAACCCCTTCCTTATTGCTTCTCTCTGCCTTTTCTGTCCCAGTACTACTCCATCCACTGGCAGGAGGCTCAGCCCCTGCCCACTGATGGAGAAATACTCAGTTTTGATAAGAGGAGAAAAGTTCTGGTTAGGATACAAAATGTGCCAAGAAGTTGTGTTAGAAAGGAGGCAGCTTATTTTGGAATATTCTTATATTTCTACTTCTGTTAGCAATATGACAAATTCCAGATGGAAGGAACAGCAGAAATTAAGTAATCATTCATCATTTAATAATGGTTATATGTCCTCATTGAAATAATTTTCAAAGTACTGTGTTGTATTTAATTTAAATTCATCAGATGTGACAACTTGGGAACACTGAAAACAAATTTGAGAACTGTATTTCTGGTACCATGATGTTGTGTTCTGAAATTAATAATTTACATTTAATTGGGTAAATGGTGATAATAACTAGATTTTTTTTTTCCAAAAAACACTAATCTTCACCACTAAAACAGCTTTCAGACAAACTCTGTGATTTCTTCTTTTGAAATTTATTTATTTATTTTTTTTATTTAAAATATTGAAATACTGAATTGCTTCTTACCATTGACTGCATGTAAGGAAAAAAAAATACTTTCATTTGTAAAACTTCACTTTTTATTGGCTAATATTTAAAAATGAAAGCTTCAAAGCTTTCAGAGTATTTACTCCAGAGCAGTAAAGTAATTCTGTACACACATACACATATTGGTTTATATGAAGTCATGAAATAGATTCATTGTAATAATTTGATAGGTAGTCTGCTCCAAGTTGCCATTTTGCAAAAAGTAACATCCTTTCCTAGAAGATAATACGACTTTCCCTTCAGAAGAGCTGTGGGGCAAACAAAATTTTTCCCAGCTTTAGTAACCTATTAAAGGACCTAGAGTTAATATCTGTACATGAATAGCTACTCTAAAATAACTATAGCATAAAAGAAATTTAAAAATAAAAATATTGCAAAAGCAAGGCACCTGAGAAGTCAGATGACAGAAGGCAGTTCTGACTTGGAGACCTTTCCTAAAAGTGACTGAAATAGATATTTTTATAATTATGCTCTGCCTGAAAATTTTATATTATGAAATACTGTTAAAAGAACTCTGGTTAAATAAATTAATATATAAGCCTAGAAAAACACCCTAGATGCTACTCAAACTTTACTAAGTTGAGAGCAAATTAGACTTTGTGACTTTCTCAAAAGAAAAACTATTCATTTGGAGTAAAATTTAGAGGGAGGAAAAAAAAAGTGAAAATAATTAAGTAAATCATTTCCTTCATGATGTAGAAAATTGATAAGCCTAGATACACAAAATATTTAAAATTCTGGAATAAATTAGTCTAATATGTAAATAAGGTTTAAAATATCTGAATAATGTCTTTAAGTGAAATACTTCTCTTTCTAGTCATATATTTGCTTTTCTCAACAGACAAAAAATGTTAAATTGAATTCTTTAGCAATAGAGTTCTAAATGCATAGAACAGACAAACATGAAATATATGAACTATGATGAAGTAGGGCAGGATTGAAAGAAAGCCTGAAAGAATGGAGCACACTACAAGACAGCACTTAAGAATTTTTCGGTTCATTGCTTCTTGGACCAAATCTCTTTGGACATTTGTGATTTTTTTCTCCAGCCAATGAACCATTGCCCTTAGCCTGTGTTGAAAATTTTCTCTCTGCAGTGATTATATTGAACTAAATAATTATTTATAAAATGTTTGTCTATATTAGATGCACTTCTAAGATTTTATCAATGTTTTAAATGCCATTACATTTATCAGAATGTTGCAAATATGATGCAAAATTAATATCAATGTTATAAAGTAGACATGTCAAAATTACTAATCTGTGTTTCTTATTTCAGTGGTGGGACAATATTTTAAAGATATATATGATAAAATTCCAACTCTTAATATTTTTCTTTCCTTTCTTTTCAGCTGTATCTTGTGGCATTCCTGAGTCCCCTGGGAATGGTTCAGTTATAGGTAATGAATTCACTTTGGGCAGTAGATTGATATATGAATGTAATGAGGGCTTCAAGCTAGAATCTAGTCAGCAAGCAACAGCAGTGTGTCAAGAAGATGGATTATGGAGCAACAAAGGGAGGCCGCCTGTTTGCAAATGTAAGTGGGCATGTATTTCTGAAGAATATTTCCCCAGAACTTTCTCAGGAAATTCTTCACTGCTGATGTTTAGGTTTTACATATACATATGCCCTGAAATGGCCATTCAAGATTGCATCATCATTTAGCATGTAGTAAAGTAGAAGAGACCTATAAAGTTGTTTAATTAAAAAAAATCTTTGTTTTATCTTATTCGAAACATCTGAATTTAAATTGTTAGATAATTATATTTCCTGTATATTTTCTTATTATAAATAACATGCCCTTCACCATAATGAGTTACAATCATTAATTTCAGCCAGCAATTTAATACAGCTTCTAAATTAATAAAAGCAAAAATTATTTCTTAAAATATTAGTGTAAATAATTAAGCTGGATAAGAGTCTTTCAGTCTTCATTTCTGCCTCCTGTCAGGAACAAGCCAATGTAGTGCAGACTTGTCTACTATACAGCTTAGCCTCTCATTTGCATTGGGCAGCCACTTCTCTCTGTCCTTCATCAAAGCAATAATTAACTGAGCCTGACTTCAACGTGACTGGAAATACTGATTAGGACATAATCTCAAAGTTAATAATTACTATAATACTAAGTGTAAAAATTTTGAGAGTTAATTTAGAATCTTGATCTAAACAACAGCATATGTATGTGCTTTCCAGATTCTGAATTTGATAAGCACTTTAATTTTTCAAACATATAAAATTCAAGTCATTTTTAAAGAAATAATAAAATGAGGCAAATACAAGAATTGTGAAGTTATACATGATTATGATAGGATTTTCATTTATTTGAATCAATAGCAAACAATTGTTAGAAAATATTTTTGAAGGTTAGTTTGAGAGAATTTCTAGGCATCCTTGACAGATGGTCATTTAACCTAATCTTGAACACCCTCCTGAACACTCTCTTTCAGAAATTTACTTTCCCCCTTGCAGTTTTTCCTAGTATTTATATAATCTGAAGCTGTTTTTCTGTAACATAAAGGCCTTGTTTCATTTTGTATCCATAGTGGACAAATAGAAGTTACTTTATACTTATACTTCTTAATGTGTTTGAAAACTGTTATTTTTCAGTGTAGTAGGTTATCCTTGGTGAGCAGTCATACCTCACCCAGCTGTTCACTCCCTTTCTATTTTCAACCTGATGGAAAAAAATGGGATGAAAACTCCCATGGATCAAGATAAGGATAGAGAGAGGACTCAGCTTGGAAAAAAAAAAGTTAATTTAATGTATTTCCAATTAAAATAAGGTGAAAGAGGCTTTGGGAAATAAAGGCTACAAAATATCAAAACAACACTCTCCTCCCTCTGTTCCAGAAGTCACCTTCATTCTTTTGGTTCTTTTCCTTACTCCAGCCAGTGCTAGGGAATCAGGAATGGGAGTTGTGGTCAGATTATTAAAGGCTTCTCTCTGTTTCTCCTTCCTCCTTGCACTTTTCCTCTGCTCAAGCATGTGTCTTCTTCATGGGCTATTGAGCCTTAAGATAAACTTGCTCTAATGTAGCTCCTCCATCAGCTGTAGATTCTTCCAAGAAATAATATCCATCTGCTCCAGTGTGGGCTGCAGTAAGGATATCTGCTCTGGCATGGTCCTCTCCATTGGGCTGTAGCAAAATGCCAGCTCTGGTGTTTTTGTCTGGACCACGTCCCTCTTATGTGACCTTAGTGTTCCCTCTGCTGTTTCTCACTCTTTTTTTTCCTGCCTTCTCTGCCTGTGCAGAGTTTTGCCCTTGCCTAAACACAGTTTCCCAGAGGTGCTACCATCATGGCTGCAGAGCTCAGTCGTGCTCTGCAGTGGGTCCTTTGGAGCTGCTCGCTCACCCCTGCCAACACCTTGACTTCTGAATCCAGTGCACTCAGTCACCTTTTCTGTAGAGATAACTATTTTATTGTGGTTCATTCTCATTCTTCCTTCCTACTTTTAGGACCAGTGATTCTCATTATTGTCCTCTGGATAATCTCCAATTGATCTTCACCTTTCTTGAAGGGCAGTGCCTAAAACTGTACACAGCAATTCCACAGAGTACATAAAGAGGATTATTCAAAACCAGCTGTGATCTCACAGACATGATGTGAATTCCAAGCCATGTACAGAGAGAAGGCAGTGCTCCAGTGAATTGAAGTGAGCTTCATTCTCAGAAAAAAAATTGACAATGTACAAAGCTCATAACTTGAATGATTATTCAGCAAAAATGTCAACAGGTTTTTTTTCTTTTTTGAGGGAAGAGGCCTGATAAACTATCTGGGGATTAGATATACTAAGTTCATAATGCTATATCTGCAGCGAAAAAAACATAAAATGAAAATAAAAAGCTTCTATTATTGAAGTGTTCGAACTTAACCAGGCAATGACTACCCTTTAAAATAAAGCTTAATTACTAACTTTTAGCACAGCCTTCAATATTAAAAACTTTGTTTAGTATTTATCATAAACGAACAAAATATATAACACTTTCTTCACTTCCTTGTCTTCTTTTTTCCTTTTCTAAAAATTCATTGTTTGAAAAAGAATCCAATTACTTCTAAATCTAGGGGTGCCAAATTAAAGTGCTAGTGATGTACATGACAATTTAAAATCAATATTTTCAGAATGGATTGCTATTCAGAGGCAGGCATGCTTTACCCCAGTTTCTTACTTGCAAAGTGCAGAGAGCCTAGACAATCTGCAAAACAACCTGGTTTTTTTCAGTATTGCTGCTGTAAGGATAGATGTATTTAGTCTTCAGAAACAGAAACATCTCAACTTGATGGGAAGCAAACACAGCACACAAAGGTAAATGGTAAATAAATAAGTCTGTTTTTATTCCCATGTCTATTAAAATGAAGGTTGAAATCAGGGCAGTTTGCTTTGCACAGCACCTTTGATAATATCATGCCTGAGGCAGATGTTTGAAAGGCTTTTCTTTTCATTAAAAGCATTTACATCAGATTTGAAGCATGAAAAATATGATTTGTGATGGTCATAGTGCAAGACAGAGATGGATCATGCATATTACGCTACTGAATTTAATTACAGAAAATACAAAGCAACAGATACTTACTAAGAAAGCTTTATTGAATGACAGATATCTTGCTTCAGTTATTCTTCATAGAGATCCCTAGAACATGGTCAAGGGAAGAGACTTCTCTATTGCTCCTCCGTAGAATCACAGAATCAGAGAATAGTTTGGTTTGGAAGGAACATTAAAGATCATCTAGTTCCAACCCCCCTGCCATGAGCAGGAATACCTTCCACTAGACCAGGTTGCTTATAGCCTCATCTAACCTGGCTTTGAACACTTTCAGGAATGGGACATTCCCAGCCTCTCTGGGAGACCTGTTTCAGCACCTCACCGCCCTCATAGTGAAGGGTGGTGAGGCATTGAAAAAAAACTTACTTTCTTAAAATTTGAAACCGTTCTCCTTTTCCTATCACTACATGCTCTTGTGAAAAGTCTTTCCCTAGCTCTCATGTAGCCCCCCTTAGGCACTGAAACGCTGCTCTAAGGCCTCCCAGGAGCCTACTTTTCTCCAGGCTGAATGACACTGACTCCCTCAGCCTGTCATCATCAATGCACACCAGCTCATTGATCATCTTTTTGGCCTTCTCTGTATTCACTCCAACATGTCCACATCCTTCTTCTGTTGGGAGCCCTGGAGCTGGACACAGTGTTCTCGGTGGGGTCTCACAGGAGCAGAATAGAGGGGTAAAATCACCTCTCTCAACCTACTGGTTACTCTTCTTCCAATGCAGCCCAGAATACACTTGGCCTTCTGGGCTGCAAGTGCACATTGCTGGCTCAAGTCAATCTCCTCATCAACCAACACCCCAAGTCCTCTCCTCAGGGCCCCTCTAAATTTATTCTGTGCCCAGCCTGTACTCATGTTTCAGATTGCCCTGACACATGGGTAGAACCTCGCGCTTGGCCTTATTGAACTTCACAAGGCTCACCATTATCAATGGATTTGTTTACTTTTCAAATCCATGTCTCTCTGGCCTTTGCTCCTGTTGCTTTCCTTTTCATAGAAGTATGTGGATGCATAACCTAGAGTACTGAGTTTATGGTTCATTTTTCTAGCAGTTGGCTGAGATAGTCCCTGTAACGGCATAACTTTATTGCTCTTTTTCATGATTCCTTTAATGCATTTATTAAGTCAATACATTTATTAACAAAATATTTAAGTCAGGTCCTTGATTGGTTTATGCTAATTCATCTAATATCAAATATTTTAAGGAACAGCTAATGGCACTTTTCTGTAATCTTCATATTGCAGATTTTGCTGTAGATGGGATTTTTTTGAAAATGTCATGTGCTGAGCTGTAACAATGATGGTTCAGATATCTTTTTTTTTCCTCCAAATAAATTGGAAAATAATTCCAAATTTGATAATTTATAAGTTTATAAGTTAGCCTTTTTAATAATTTTCAATATGTTTGGAAAATCCCTAGTTATAGAACTAAGAATCATAAGTAGTTCTGGAACAAAACATTAGTTGTAGTACAAATGCAAAACCAAATTTGCTAAATAAACAGGCAGATTCACATCAACTCATTGTAAATATTGTGCTGGTAGTTTTTATTTGCTAAGACATTCAGAGTATCATACCCATTTTCTTTAACAAAACCCAAGGTCAGTAAGTATTTTTTGAAGTATTTTGTCAGCATTTGGTATGTAAGATGGAGTACTTATTCAATGAACTGTAGTAAAACAGTTCATCAATTTAGCAATTTTTAATTAGTCCAGATACATTAGACTGATAACAGATTGGCTTGATATAGCTGACTGGATTGACAGACTGATGCTGAATACCACATGATCCTGTTGTTTATCTGTTTTGAGGGTTTGAAGCCTTTCCTGTTTGAATATATTGACCAACATGACCAGCTTAATATTTTTTCCTTTGTATCAGCAAACTGAGACTATCAACTTGATTAAGTGATCCTATTTTGTTCTTAGGTCTTTGTTCATAGATTCTGTGATGTATAGGTTTCAATCTATCTTCTAATTTTACTAATACTTGTGAATTTAAAGCACACTAGTATCTCAGATATAGTACATGACTTCACCTTAATGTTGTTCCTATTTTTTAAGCTAATACTGAAGTTATTCAAAAGGTTATATTTGAAAAATGTAGGTCACATTACTGCATTAAGTTCACCAAATAATAAATCCAAAATTCCCTTTCCCCATTTTTGTGGTTGTTAACAACCAGCTGAAGAATGGCAATTAAGTATTATGTGGTCCTTGAAAACAATACTAATAGCAATAAGTAACAAGTAATGCTAAATAGCAAGTTCCTGTAATTGAGATAGTTTTCCATCATGAACATTGTACTTTTTTTTTCTTTGAAAAAGGTAATTGCACTCTGAGTCACAGTATTCAAGATACTCTAGAAGAGCAACCTTCAGATGGTTTTTAATACTTCCCAAAATACGCTTTTCCATGAAGATTATTTTTCACTTTTGATATTTAGAGCAGTGAAGGAGTAAAATTTTTCACTGAAGTGAGACTGATAGGCCTGTAGTTTCTGGGGTCCTCCTTCTTGCCTTTCTTGAAAACTGGGACAATGCTCTCCACCTTCCAGTCATCTGGGACCTCTCCAGATTCCCAAGACTGCTCAAAAATCATCAAGAGAGGTTTTGCAATGACATAACCAAGCTCTGAGGATTCTTGAATGATCAGCTGGACCAGCAGATCCCACACAGTTTCAGAGTTGACTGGAACTTGATCATTCTCGCAGTCATTGTCCTCCAGTTCACAGAACTGAGACTCCCTTGGTGAATCATCCGTGTTGATGCAGAGGCAGAGAATGCATTAAGCATGTCTGCCTTGTCCATGTCCCTGTTTGTGAGGTGACCGTCCTCATCTTGCAATGAGCCGATGTTGTTTCTGCATTGACTTTTGCCATTAATATATTTGAAAGAACTCTTTTTATTGTCCACCATATTTTTGATCAGCTTCAACTCCAGTTGAGTTTTGACTGGATGAGTTCTCTCCCTACAGTGGCAAGCAGCATCTCTGTATTCTTCCGTGACACTTTATCTTGCTTCCACAGGGCATATACCTTCCTTTTTTGTCTTATTTTCCAAGAGGAGATTCCCATTCAGCCAAGTCAGCCTTTTGCCTCACCTGCTTGACTTTGGACATTCCTGTGCCCTTAGGGAGGCAATGCTTAAAAAATTACTAGATGAATCCCAACACCTGCAAAACTATTTTCCATGGGGATTTTACTTACTGGGTCCCTGAGAAGGATGAAGTCTGCTCTCCTCATTCCAGAGTTGAGGTTTTTTTGGCACTTCTCCTCTTGTCAAAAGAAATTTTAAACTCAGCAGCTTTACAGTCACTGCAGCCAAGACAGCCACCAACCTCCACTTCACTTACAAGATCCTCTACAAGTGGTAGATCAAGGAGGGCACCTTTCTGAGCCAGCTCCCTTAGGATCTGTTCCATAAAGTTGCTATCCAGGATTTTTAGGAATCTTCTGCGCTGGGTTGTAGCAGCTGTGTGCTTCTACCAGATGATTTCTGACAAGTTGAAGTCCCCCATAAGGACAAGAGCAGTGGACTTAGAGGTGTCCCTTAGTTGCTCAAAGAATAATTCATTGGCATCATCTTCCTAGCTGTAGATCTACAGTAGACTCCCACAATGACATTCGCATGATTGGTTTGTCCCTTGATTCTTACCCATAAACTCTCAATTGAGCCATTGCCAACAGAGAATTCCATCTATTCTACCCCTTCTGTTACATCCGTGCCACCCGCTCTCCACCTGTTGTCTCTCCTGCCCTGCCTTATCCCTCCTAAAGAGCCTGTAACTGTCCAAGAGGGCACTCCAGTCACAGGACTCATCCCACTGGCTTGAACTTATGCTGATGATATCAGACTGGGACTGGGGCAAAGCTTGGAGTTTATTTTGTTTTACTTGTGCTGTGTGCATGTGTAGAAACCTTTAAGACTGATACTTTGTAGCCAGCACCTTTGAAACAGATTAAGGGATTAGTGCTTTTTTCCTCAAGTCTCGGCACACCATAGAATCGCTCATCACTGCCAAGCCTGGTATTTTCCCTTTCCCCCTTCCAAACTAGTTTAAAGCTCTGCTAGTGAGCCCCACTAGCTCCTGTGCTAGATCTCTTTTTCTCCTCTGAGAAAGGTGCATCCTATCAGGTGTCAGTAGACCAGGTGTTAAGTAGATCATCCCATGGTCAACAAACCCCAAATTTTTCCACTTCCACACCTTCAAAGCCACACGTTGACCTGACAGATATGCCTATTTGGGCTTCATAACAAGTCTTTTTTATGGTAATTATGTGTCATTATGAATTCTCTGGTTTTGAGTCTCTGAATTCAGAATTATCAATATATAGAGATTGTCATGTCATTAAAATATATAATCTTAATCATTATTTCAAATTATAATTATGTTTTCTGACCTGTATTTTATGTAAATAAATGTTATTCATAAAATTTATTATAAAAGTGCCTGGAGAAGTAAGAGAACATCTTCACATCTGCAAGAAGTTAAGATAATTCTTTACAGAGTTTCATGTATGTAAATGAGAATTTAAATAGTGCCCAGACCATCAGTTTCCAAGAGACTACCGCAAGAGGCAAGTTGATGCACTCATTCACAAACCATGTGCACAAAATCAAGTATCTGTTGATAGTCACTTTTTTGTTTCTTGAAGGATGAGGAATTCAATAAATCAAAATCAGTCCCTGTAAAATTAAATTTTTTCAAGCAGTAGGTTTGTTGATTACATCAACACAGCCTAGAAATATATTCTGTATTTAGGAACATCTTGAATTAGAAATTGTACATCTATGCATTAGAATCTGATAGTTGTTTTTAAAGTGTGCTTGCAAATTTAAGTGTATCTATAGATAAAGAAATAATAAATTGCATACTGACCTCAGCATGTAGAGGTAACATCTATGCAGCTCATTTACATATTCTGAAATAGCTGAGCCTATCTTGAGATGTTCTATGGTTAAGACAAAAATTTTTGCTACTGGACTAAATAAGAAGATTGCTTTCCTATTGGAAAGAACCAAAAAAACTATTGTTTGGAAGGAGGAGTGATAAAAAATGTCGAAGTTGATAGGCATTAAGTTTCTATTTAGAATACATTTTGTTTTCTGAAAGACATATGATTTTCACTACAAGGTGTTAAGCAGAGTGCTTTAATATGCATATTTTATTTAACAAGTACTGAAAAGTGTTTCTTGGCTGATAGTTCATAATCTTTCCATAGCTATGAAATGCAGTTTAGTAGTAGTACAAAAATAAATTAAATTAGAAAGTAGGAAGTCTTCTATTAACCTGGGATACCGCTCTTCAGAAGTCAAAATATTGCTTTAACGGCCAAAGTGAAGACCTGTTAAGTTTCAAAGTGATTCTACACTGGCAATTCTTTTCTAAGATATACTAAAAAAATCTAAAAAAATATTCTACAATGTCAGCTCAATATAACATGACAAACTGTCATTTGGAAGTTCTTTAAATTATTTCTCCTTTATAAATACTTCCACATCTTCATAGATATGCTGTGTTCAGTTCTGATTTTCCTGGATGCCAAAATTTGCCATGGGTAAGATAACTATTGGAAAAGGTAGATGTATAATTATAAAATTAACATCTAAACTTTTACAGGAATTTTGATTCTATCACTTTCCCTTTAGTGCAGTGATTGTCTTAATTAGTCTTTTCCATTACACATTCATACTTAAAATAAAACCTCTTTATACCTCTCAGTGTGAAGTCTATAGAACATGTGATTATTTAAGAGGTAATAAAACCTCTTTATACCTCTCAGTGTGAAGTCTATAGAACATGTGATTATTTATTTATGTATTTATTTTGCCAGCTTGTTAGTCTTTTTCCTGGTGGTGTGGTATGAATTAATTGTAGTATAAATGAGAACCATGCTCTTCTTTTTATTTCTTCATTTGGGATTTTTACACACTTTCGTCCAAATGCTTTTGTCTTCCACTGAGCAAAATATGAAGAAACTAAATTTCTGCTACTTCTTGCTGTTGGTTGGTTGGTTGATTTTCCTTGGAAAATATAGCTTTTCTCATCTGTTTCTGAGCTAGTAGTTTTTTCAGAAGTGTTCACTTAGTGAATCTCACTTAGTAATTCATTGAGACTTTTTCTATAGCAGGGAAATTCTGAATAACATGGTAAAAGAGAAAAAATATTACTATATTAAATAGTCATTAATATTTTCATAATGCTAGTCTATTCATAGGTACATTATGATAGAATTCATGTCAATATCATAAATATTTTAAGAATTCTGTGTACTTAAATTGCAGAGCATCAAATTGAAACTGAAAAAATAACATAAACTATACTTCTTGTCTGTAGTCAATAATTGCATTCTCTTACAAAATACGAAATACTAAAAACCAGAACTGAAATAGCTCTAAAAATCTTCCTAAATATCATCAGTTTTTATAAAAGTCTTCTAATCTGGAATGAAATAATTTTCATGTATACCCACAATATTTGCTTTTATAGTAATTAGCATTTCAATGTGTGCTAGCAGCTTTTGTGGCAATGTGTCTTAAGAACTTCAAGCTTTGCAAACATTACATAGCAATATTTGCCTTCCCTTTTACATCCACCATAGTCTGTGATTTGTTTTGTCTCTGAAATCTTTGAATAAATCTCATTAGAGAGTATAACTGTATGTCATTATTCCACTTCATCCACTAAATGAAAATACACTGCAAACTCCAGTTCAATTTGTAATCCTCCCTGTATGAGAATTATTTTTCTTAAAACTTGTATTTCCAAGATGACTGTGGTATTCTAAGTCTTAGATTGAGAAACATCTGCCTGCAAGGCGAGACATTCACCTATAAAGAAATATAGGGGCAGAATGTTAATATGTACATTTCCTTTCTTCACAGCTGTAACCTGCCCCAGCATAGAGACTCTTCTGTCAGAACACGTTGTCTGGAGACTGATTTCTGGGTCACTGAATGAGTATGGAGCTCAAGTCATGCTCAGCTGCAGTCCTGGATATTATTTATTGGGTCAAAGACTCATAGAGTGCAGGACTAATGGAACCTGGAGCATAGGCAATGAAAGGCCAGCTTGTAAGGGTAAGGAACGTACTTGTTTTCAGAATATCCTATGCTTTTTAATACATATATTTCCTTTTATAAATAAAGGCTTTAATAAACTATTTTTCTCTCACATTCCAATAAGTAAGAAAGTATGACATTTTCATTAACTTGAAATTAATTTTTTCCAGCTCCTTAGGTGTTAAGTACAATATGTTTCATACAAGAGTCAATGATGTACCATCAAGAAATCAATTTGTATTTATTCTATTAGGTGATGCATAAGTATGTAGAAAGTATTAGGAGAGAATGTTTTAACTTCAAAAGATTCTAGATTAGAGTTAGATTAGAATATTATATTGTTTTGACCTCTTGGGTGAAGCATTAAAACTGTACTGTTGGAGAAACATTCATATGAGCTTTCATAGTGTCTTCATACAAAAATGCCATAAATTACATCAATCCTGACTTTGGATGTTCAAGGTTTTAGAGAACCATGGCAATCTCAGTGGAATCATACAAACTTCAAGGGTTACAGTGCCAAAGGTTTAATAAATTTCTCCAAAACTTCATTTTTTCTTTTACAATAAGTAATTTTTAAATTCTGTTAACTGCAATTGTGTCCCTTTCTATTTGTGCACACAGACTAAAAAATGTAGTTTTGATTTACTGCCTAATATCCAGCTACTGTGCAGCTGCTAACAAGTCTTTGAAAAGATAGTTCTTGCCCACCCTCTACAATTACAGAAATTTTTATGTGAGTAGAAAATGGGATGATCTATATCAGATGCAGTTAACTGAAAGAAAAGTATTAGAAATACAGGGAGTTGCTGATTGAAGAGATATTAGTTAATTTATAAGAAAGGTACATTGTTTTACCCTCTACTAGAGGACTGATTAGGATTTAATTATAGCAAACTTCACGCCCCAAGAGATATTCAGTAATATATCCCTTGGACATGGATCATTAAGATCCAGGAACACACTGCAGAGTTTTTTTCTGGAGTCTACAGTTTATTTTCTCATCTAAAAGAGTTTGATTTATTTTTTTAACATAAATGTAATTAATATTCAGTATTAAAGTTAGAAATTATAATGTTAGGCTAATCCCCAAATTACATTAATTTTACTTGATCGTAGTCAAAATGAGTCTTATCTCTAGACACATTATGTACATAAGAAACTATGATAATATATTTTCTGATTATGACTGAGTTAGTTAACTGCGCAGTAACTGGCACTTGATTTTATACAAATTCTAACCAATTCCGTGTTGTTTTCCACAGCAAACATTTAAAAATATGTAAGAGTGGGACCTTGGGATTTGAAGTAGGAAATTTAGTTGTGATCAAGATGCTATTGAAAGTAAACATATGATTTTTACTAATGTATAAATACAGTTGAAGCTCTTTAGGACGTTGATCTGCATCTTAAATTACAATATTTTTTGTGTACTCTTCTAGAAACAAAAGAAATGACAGAATGTTTTTAATTAAATTAGAGTTTGATACATTCTTGAAAGACAATTTTTCATGTGTTGTGCAATAGCTGTGGGTTGCAGCTGATGCTACAGAAAGTTTCTCTGATAATTGTTCAAATCTAGTCTTTGGCAAAACCAGATGATTTATTGTTTTAGCAAGCAAACAATCATATATGCTATATGCTTATGAATAGTAGTGGGAAACGAGAAAAAAGACAGTTCATAACAATTCAGAGTACTAGATGTTAAAAAGATTTATAGTACTTTAAACTGACACAACATTTAAAAAAGCCAGAGAAAGTGTATTTGAGGAGTAGCCATGGATATGTACATATGCAGTATAACCACGACCTTCTCAGGACTTCATGTAATTCTTTTGTTTCAGAACTAGAAATATGCATTGCCTGCTGTCAAGATATGCAAGTATCCCAAAGAACCTTTAGTTTTAGAACATATGTTGCCATATCAAGCATAATTTTAGGTCCTTTCTATGGAATACAACTCTTGTATTTATTCCTATTACATTTACATTTTAATAAAACACGAAGCGATGAATTGTCTTCCCGTCAAAAAAATTATGAAAAGCATTTTCATATTTCAGTATGTTCTGTTTCTTTTTTTTTTTCTAGTTATCTCCTGTGGTGGTCTTCCATCTCCGCCAAATGGAAATAAGATTGGAACTTTAACAGTGTATGGAGCTACTGCAATATTCACTTGTAACACAGGATACACATTAGTTGGTTCTCATGTGAGAGAGTGCTTGGCAAATGGTCTCTGGAGTGGTCCTGAAACCCAGTGCCTAGGTAAAACTCCCAAATTGTTGTACTTTGTTTTGTTTTGTTTTGTTTTGTTTTGTTTTTTGTTTTGTCTTAAAAGGATCAAAACTGGATTTCAGCTCTTGTCAAGCAACATTTTTGAATCAATGAAAAATAAAGGTACCTTAAAGATAGAAATATTATGTCTTGAATATGATTTTGTGCTATTCTATTTGTGCTATTCTTTTCATTAGACATAAAATTACCTTTTATGTTGTAATGCTTTTCAAACCAGTATGATTCTTAAGTGACTCAAATAATTGCCCACATTCACAGCGCTTTTCTTTGTGGACCAGGGTGTGTGATGAAACTAAGTTTCAAGATAATCATCAATTAGGACTATTCCTGGTGCATTCCAACTACAATTAAGCATTAAGCATATTGACCATTCAGTCAGGGGAAGCAGACAAGAGGCAATCAAAAGTGAAGCAAAACCAAGACTCTTTCAAACCCTGAGATTTATATAGTTTGGACATTAATTCTTACCCCAACTCTTGTTCTCTTCAGATCCACTCATATTGTTTCACACACCAAATACAGACATGAGGAAAAGGTTCTCTTTTTGAATAACATTTGGGGCTCAGCAGTGGTTTTATTCTGGGTTGGGAACAGGATATTTATTCCTGGAATCTGTTATTTGCTTTGTCTACGCTCATTTTGCAGATTTTCTTCTTGCCTTACAGTTGAATGTACTCGGTTGCTCTCAGGAAAGGAGGAATTCTGCTTTCCTCTTCAGAGCTCAACCTCACATAAAAAGCATCTTTCTTCTCTGGTGCCTCACTATGTCATTTTAGCAGAACACATAGCATTCCATGCTTATCTTTATATTCAGGTATACATGGGGATGTCCAAGCACCTCTCCTGAGTGGTGGGAAAGTTTTAGAGTGGATTTGTTGCAACACTGTGGATCATGTGCAGTCCCCTGGTGGAAGGCCTCAGAAATGAGTCTGTGGGCTATGGCCTCCCTGTGCTGGACCCAGACAGAGCTGATCTTTAGCACAGCTGCTGAGTTGGCTTTTCTTTGTGGATATGTTCTTCTCCCCAGGCTTGTTTACTTCTTAGACCTGAGATTATTGGGCAATACAAACACCATTATCTTATCTCAAGCTCCCATCAGGTGGCTTAATTTAATGTCCAGATTTCCAGGAATTTGCTGAGGCTTATTCGGTGAGGGGGGAGGTGACAGCACATGAGCAGTGGTTTCTTGCTACGGCTTGCCATAGTTGGCAAAGTCCTGCAGTGATCTTAGCAACGTTTGAGCCATTAACCATTAACATCTCAATTTCTTACAGACACTAGGCTGCAGGAAAAAGAAAAATAAAGACAATATTTTCAGAGAAAAAATAGCACAGAATCATGTAATTCAGATCAAAATTAAGATATTATAACCTTTCCTTAAGTATTCCTGATTGACTCCTTCATTTTGCAGCAGGAATGTTTGTAGTTCAATTTTTTTAAATACAGTTTTGTAGTATGTTGTCTCTTAAGACTTAGAGTGGTCAGAAGTAGTGACCATTGTGTCACAGAATTAACCTAACTTATAAATGTCACTTCATTATTTGTGACTTCTAAACAAGATGCAGTTGTTTCTGGCAAATTTTATGAAAATGAAGAACACTCTTCTGGCTTGTTATATTTTCACACCTGATTGATCAATTTGAAATATGCTGTATTAAGAAAGATGCCATTTTGATGCAGGAAATAAGCATGGTATAACATAAGCATAGGATATAGGCATAAGCAGAGTACACCAATTGCTACTACTGTTGATATTTAGAGCAGTAAAAAAGTAAAATACTTTTTTTACCTAGGAAAAAGTTTGCACTGAGGTGCTGCTTAGGGGAATGCTATGGTTCAGCAGTACTTTTTCACATGTGTAAGTTCATCAGTTCCACAGCGGAAGTGTACAGAAACTTTGTAGCTAAAAACACATCAGCCATCTACTGGTGTCAGGTTATCCCTGGACTCAGGCTGACTGACATTTAAATATGTTGGAACTGCAACTGCGAAGACCCAACAGCCTAAATCCTGTATGTATAAGAGTGTTTTCCACAGCCCTTTCTTCTGTTCTGAACATGCAAAGTCTATTGCAAAAAAAACAAGAGCTATTATCCCTGCAGGTTCTTCCAGTGTGTTACACCACTCATTGCCAGGGTATTGCCTGACACCTGCATGTAATGAATTCAAGCATAAAGATATGTATTAGTGTTCATTCATTTTGAATAACCTGAAATGCCACTTCATGATCTGACAATAATAACACTATTTAGTACTTATGTAGTATACTTTTCTTTTTGGAAATGCTAGATGTGGGATAATTTGGCTGCCAACATATGCAAACTAAACAATACAAAAATCTCAATGGATTCTCTTTGTATTATAAATTGCTGTTGCCCATGAAAGGCTGGAAAAGAGGTTTTATTTCCTCCTATTCTAGCTATTGAAAAATAACATTACATTGAACATCCCAAAAGATTAGCTGTCTATGGTAGTCATGACTTTAGATTTAAATAGTGTCGAGATGGAGAATTTTCAGTACATGACTTACATATATATATATATGTGTATATATATATATAAAACATATATAGAACAATACCACATTCTTCTGAAAGTCAGTTTAGAAACGATACCTAGTAAAGCTTTAAGCTTTTAACTCTTTGGGAAACAGTTAATAAATTTATTAGATCTCATATTTAGGAAAGATTGTGTCTATATGCAGCTTGAATTCAATTTATATGAAGTTGTCCTTTTCTTCTCCAGGAGTAATTTGGTGCTGGATTTTTTCTAATTCAGATTTTACAAATAGCCATTGAAAGTGGTATAGATTACTAATATCTCCTTATAGCTAATAACTTTTTTTAAATTTTTTTCCCACCTGATTATCTACATTCTGCATTTTAAATTATTTTTACAGATCTATTCCCACTTGTAATGAACATAGGACATCTTACAGGAACTATTACTGTAGTAATAGCACTGCTTGCTTTATGATATTTCCCAATTCTATTCTTCTTCTAGAAAGTTAGAAGGACTTTAGTTCTTATTTGATTGATTTCATTGTTGAATGAAGCCCTATGCTTAGAACTGTTAAATGCATGGATCTACCTCGCCAGAAAATAAGACCCCATTTAGACCGGGCAGGTTAATCACTACTTAGACCTTGCTATTTCATAATCAGACAGGCTCTATAGTGCTAAAAATATTATACAGCTTTGGGTGTGAAAGTCTTAATTTGAGTTACCCTATGCATGCTGCAGAAAGTTTTATTTCTGCTACTACGCTCCTTCCTATCTCTCTTACATGCTTTCACATAAAGTATATTAATACCATGCTCTTCAGACACTTAATTTAGATGCAATTAGGAATACAATCCAAGGTCAATGGAGCTATGTATGCTCCTCCAGAGAGCAATTCAGGAAAGGTAAATTCTTACATTTTAAAGCTAGATGCTGTGAATACTGCTAATTGAATATTCCTAAATTTCAAGGACAAAATGCCCCAAATTTATTTCAGAGGTGCCTTTAAGACTTACCTGGAGCCTGTGAAAATCAGAAGGCAAACATGCAGGGAGCTCTGAATGAGTCTTTCCATTTCAAAGGAATTATAATGAGTTAGAGATGCTTTTTCTCTACACTGTACCTGCATGAATATAATTCAAGACAGCTATAGATGAAAATAGATATCACTTTATGTGATACACATATCACCACTGATATGTGTAGAATTAATTTACGCTTTCAGGTCAAATGAGTACACTAATTTTTTTATCTTAGGAAATGGTTTGTCTATTCCTTATTATTTCTCTCTATAGAAAGCTAAAATCAGGGACTGCAGTTAATGAGTCTAAGGCTCTATTTAAGACCTACGTTTTCAGTTTGTTAGCATTACATGTATTTATTTTTATTACTTATACAAGCATAAATATGAATTGGCATGCAAGATTAATTTCAATTTCACTCACTCACACCATTAATAATATGTCTCTTTCCCTTTTTTCCTTCCAAGAATATTTGCAACTATAAGTCACAAAACCTATGTGGTTTTATGTATGCTTTGTGTATATGGCTTGACCATAGGTTTATATAGAGCACAGGGCAAATTGGAAGCATTTAAATTTGCCTTACTCCATCTGCAAAATCAGTGTCACATCATTGCAGATCAGTGTGTTGTCCTGAAAACACATTTTTCCCTGTTTTTAGATCTTTCAGGTGCAAAACTACACATAAACAAGTCAAGGACACACTTAAAATCATAAGTTAAATATTATCTACTCCATTCCATCTTTTAATTATATGATATATACAATGTCATCGATTTTCAGTATGAAAATATGCTGCTGTGGACTATGGTTGTGTTAAAGTATCTAATCCTTTAATTGAAAACTCATTGTTAAATTGCAGTATAATATTATGATATTGACTTCTATTTGAAATTCCTACTAAAATAAAATAGAATTATGTGTATCTTGCTTTCCAGGTGTTTTAGAATAAAACTGCTGAACCAACCTTGATACATATGAACAATTTTCTAAATTCTTGAGGGCATATTTTACTAAAAAATCCCTTCACAGACTGGTTAATTTTCTTTAATTTTGGTTGATGAGAAAATTACATACATTTTGTGTCATTGCAGTGCTCTTTCAGTTCTTGATATTTTGGAATAGTTAATTTAAATGAGTCAAAATTCTCTGAAAAATCATTAAATACAGTAGGTGGAATGATCTGTAAATGAAATGACTCACATAATAAGTTCAGCAACTTGTTAAATCCCCATTTAAGAGAAATGCATAATATTTTTCTTTATGCCAGGTGGCACATTTCATCTATCTTTCTTCTTGAAATTCCCTGTGGTCCTCTGTTTGTCTTCTGTGCAGCTACTGCATTTCAATTTATTGATATTTAGAGCTAGAAAATGAAAAAAAATCCAAATGTATTCCTTTCTTTTTTCACCTCACTCCCTGGGCAAAATATAGGGAGAAAATATTAGGAACTAATTTCTAGGAATAGGGAAAATAAGAAAATAATTGGGAACAGACAGGATGGAACATTCAAAAGCAAATCTTGATAATCTTACTGCCTTTTCCAGTGACTGTCTCATGAGATGCAGATTTCAGCAGTAGCTTTCTTTCACTTTGTGGTTTAGCAAAACTTTTGAAACAGTCTCCCCTTGTATCCTTGTAGCCAAATTGAGAAAACGGGGACTGGATGGGGGGACTGCAAAATGGATGGAAAACTAATTGAGCCAGCAAACTCTAGGGGTATTGTTTCTTGATTCCAAGTGTGACTAGGAGCCAGTTGGATGCTGAGGATGAATACAAAGGGCGACACTCTCCAGCTGTGTCTCTCACTGGATAACAAATTGGGATGCAGCTGCAGCAAGTTTGAGGGTGACACGAAATGATGGGAGAACAGTTGATGTATGGATTCTAGTACCGCAAGACAGAAGGACCATTAAAATCTGGAGGCAGGGGCCAACAGGAAGCTCATAAAGTTCAGGAAAGACAAATACAGAATCCTGCCCTTTGCCTTGAACAATGCCTTTTGTGAGTACTCTTGGAACTGCCTGGGTGAAAACAAGCTTCACAGAAAGCACCCAAGTGACTGAGTGGATAGGCTGACTAAGAGTGTGGCCTTGGAGTAAAAATATTCGACTGGAGTGTATGAGCACCAGTGTAGTCACCAGGTCATGGTTATTATTTCCTCTTCAGCACTCATGTGGAAAATTGTGTGTAGTTTTTGTGTCCTCCACCATACAAGAGAGATATTGCAAAAGGAAGCAAGTTCAGGGGAAGGACCCATTAAGGGGCCAGGGGCTGGAATATCTTTTAGACAAGGAGAGGCTGAGTGAGGCTGGAGGAGAGAAGGGTAAAATGGATCATATTACTAATTTGGACTGAGAAAAATAAGATCAATTATTCCATGATACATTTCAAGGGTAAAAATATGCTTCCAGTGTCCTCTGTTGCCGTATTCTCGGTTTTAAGGGGAAAGGTAGTTGTATAATTAGTAAAAGACTTGCATTCATACTTTCTTCCTCAAATTTGCAGAATAATACCACAATGTCTTCTTAGGGGCATCAACAACCCTACAATTACGATTTTTATATTAATCCTGTGTGTAAGAAAAACCTGTGTGTAATAAAATTATGTATATTTTATTCTTCTAGTGTTTTAGAGGAGCCACTAGGTGTGAATGAAATATAATGTCTGGAATAATAAAAGGGCTTTATTAGACAGAGTGAACCCCAAAGAAAAGTTGCAAACAAGCAAACAAGTTGCTGTTGATGGATACAGCCTGCATGAAACGGAAGTGATCACACGCACACATAACCCATTTTAGCTGTAGTCTTGAGCCTTGGGTCCCAGTCCTCACCTCTTAAAATGAGGACTTAGCACATGTTTCAGATGAAATTACTGCATTTGTAATTAATCAGTGTCACCAAAAAAAAAAAAACAAAACCAAAAAACCAATTTTCTCCTCCTTAATCAGTAAAGAGAAATCGTTTTTTACTCAGCAACTATGTTTTCAAACAGAATGAAGAATCCAGAATGAGTTAAATCATTACTTGGCTTTCTCACTGCCAAGACTGCTATTATCCTGGAATAATGGATTCTGTGATGTTTTAACAGCAGCTGAAATAAGAAGGAAACAGTGCTGGTGGACATTCCTTCCTGTTCATGCCTTCTATCTGGAAAATGCTTATAAATTCATAGTCGTGTCAAAATTATAGTAAGCTCTTCTTTATATTGCTTTAAAATTTGGTCAGTACCAACAAAAATATCCTCCTTCTATTTTTTATTATGATGAAGTACCTTAATAAGGATGCCTTTTTCTCGACAGAAGTGTGAGGTTTTTAACTCTCAAACCTGTACTATTATTTCATCATAGAATTCTCATTTCTCTAATTCATGATTTTGTCCTTCAAAGAAGTAGAAGAAATATCATCTGAAGGTTTTATACCTGAGAACTTGTTCTGTGCAGTGCAGTAGTTGACTCTAAACATATTGTTTATTGAAAGGAAAGTTGAAATTTAGTTGTTTTTTTTTCTCTTGTAAATTTTAGCAAGTCTTATCAAACTACATGTTTTTGATGGGTTGTTCTTTCATTGTAGCTGGTCACTGTGGCTCACCAGACCCGATTGTTAATGGCCATATTAGTGGAGATGGTTTCAGTTATCGCGACACTGTAGTCTACCAGTGTAATCCTGGCTTTCGACTTGTTGGTACATCTGTCCGAATTTGCCTGCAGGACCACAAGTGGTCTGGACAAACTCCTGTTTGTGTCCGTAAGTACAATTAATTTTTCACTGAATTGTTGCCACTATTTTAAATGTAATTGAGTATTAATAGTGGAGTGGATGTTCAAAAGTGTTTGGGCTCAGATCAGATATTTATTGGACCTGTTGTCTGTTACAAGGGTTGTTATGATCCAGTTTCTAACCTAGCATGGACTTGTAAATGTTTTCAGTAATTCCTGATATCTGTTATCAAGTATGGGCTTGCTGAGCCTTTCCCCTATTTTTTTCACCAAGAGTAAAAAATTCCTTTGTATATTTTCATTGCTTAAAGGACAAAGCTGGACTGTTGTTCATCTGTGCATTTCTGATGATGACTGTTTTTGCAAACTGGCCTCAAGTTGACTTACCAATGCAAGCCAAGGCATGGAATTGGATTATGCTACATCTGTTAGAGGAGATGGTGACATATATATAACCTTTAATATTTTCTCAATTCACCTGTTTTTGAAAGTCCCATAATTTGGTGCTAGAATTGCAGTCTTTCCTTCTCCAGCTCCTTCTTAATTTGTGTGGCAGATTATCTGACATTTTCTGAACCATCAGACATTTAATCAGTCAAGTCAAATTTATCTCTTTTTTATTTTACTACTTTATTATGTGGTTATTTCCTTTTAATTTCAGTTTTATTAAAGAGTCCCATTTGTATACATTTTTTTAATATTTAATGGAAAATTTATATCAACTATTTCAGTGCTGCATTTTTAAAAATGTCTACAATTCAGCATAATTATTATCTACAGAGAGAGAGTCACTGAGATGGTCAGCTTTTGTGTTCAATACATACCAAATTTCTAAATGTCCAGTATTTTCTTTCTTAGGGTAAAATGAAAATTTTTACATGTATACAGTGGCAGGAAATATCTGCCAAGTGTCATTGTCCTTTTAAAATCCTATTTATATATGCAAGTGATTTATATTCATTAAGGGAATTACAACTCATATTGTTACTATTACTGCATTCATTTGACTGTGCAGTGAATAAAATCCCTTCAAAAGAAAGGGGCAAAGCTGGGAGGGCAAGGGAGGGGCAGGAGGCTGCTCCTTCTTATATGGATGTTATTGTTACCATTGTGAGAAGAACTGGCATCTGTTTCTGTTATTAGAGTTTGCCTAATGTTTTCCATTACAACATGGTTTTCTTTTGTTTAGAACACTTCCAGACTAAAAAACCATGCAAGATGATTTGATTTATGTCAGCGTCCAAACTTTAGGGGATTTTCCTCCTTTGATTAATTTACTTCAGAAATTCCCATAAAAATGAGACTCTTATTTCTGAGATGTAAAGTGAAAACATACTGTTCACCAATGCTAGGAATGTGCTCTACTGAAATATTTTTCTGACTGAGCATTGTGGAGCCTGAGCTAGAAATATGGCTGTGGTGGGTTGACCTTGGCTGGATACCAGGTGGCCACCGAGCTACTTTCACTCCTCTCCTCAGTAAGGCAGGGGAAAAAAATAAGATGGCAGCTTACTAAAACAAAAGTGATTGGTTGCATGTGCAAGCAAAGAAAATAATGATTTTAATTTTCTACTTCCCATGAACAAGCAAATCTGGCCGCTTCCCAGAGAAAGAGGGCATCAGCATGTGTAACAGTTGTTCCAATACATGTGTGTAAATAATGGATGATATCTTCCCTCCTTCCCTCCCTGCCACCTTGCCTGCCCCTTCCTCCTCCTGACTCTTTGCTTTTATATCTGAGCAAACATCATACAGTATGGAACATCCCTTTGGTCAGCTGACCTGGTTATATCCCCTTGTGAGGTTGAGACACTCCCAGCCTGCTGGTGAGAAGGTGGGATGTTGGGGAGACAGCAGTGATGCTGTGCAGTGCTGCTCAGCAGTAACAAAACAGTTGGCTGTTACCAACATCTTTCCAACTAATGATACAAAGCACAGCACTCTAAGACATCCATCTCAGGTAGATCCAACACAATGGCAGAGACATTAAAAAAACATTACAGGCTGTACCCCTGAAAATTTGCCCCACATTGGTCTTTATTTTGTGAGATTTTTACAGAAAATCACATCTTTCTATATTTTTAATTTACTTTGAAAGGATTTTTAGATTTATAAAGTACCAGACATTGTCTTAAAAAATAATACCTAAAGAAGCACTTGTAGTTCTCCACCCATGACTCCTTAATATTCTTAGTTTCATATATAAGTCAGCCTCCTTCATCTTGCAAAATTTGTGACACACAGGTCTTTCCCCATCTCTCTGCTGGATAATCAGCTGGATCACACTTTAGCCAAGTACTTTCTGAAAGATCTTTCCACTTGCTGCTTATTGAGAGTTAATTGGAAATAAGATTTCTGCTTAGTTCCTTGTGAGTAGCAGCACAACAAAATCAAAAGAAAAAATGAACCCTTGTATGGATTATTTTTTCAAGTACGATAAACATCTCTAGTACAGAGTTGAGAAGTTCTGTGTTTGTGCATGTGTTTATATGTACATTCTGATTTTACATTGTTAGTATCTATGCTTTTATATCTTTTTCTATAATATTTTACTATCTTGTCACATGGAAAACTAGAGCTTGACCATAATAAGCTTATTTTATAAGTTCTGTTTTAGCAAAATCAAGACACATAATATATAATGGGAAAGATTTACTCCCAAAAATTATTTCTTTATAGTCATAAGAAAATCAGATGAAAAGAATCACTAGTTCAGCAAAACAATGCAAGATCTTTGAAACTGGAGTGCTTCAGAACACCAGAATGTTCTGAAATAGTGCATCAAATTTGTTTGGCTCTACTACATGTTTAAGCTTGCTGGAAAAAATATTTTTCTTTATTTGTATAAGTAGGAATTTTTAAATGCATTTTTAATGGTCTAATGCACATCAGATGTGTGTGAAAATGCATAGATTATGTATATATTTAGATTTATTACAACTTCCAACATAAGGTAAAAAGTAGGGCAGTTAAGAATTCTCAATAAATATATCCTATTCTTTTTCTTATATGTCTTGTATAAATGTCAAAGACAAATTCAGAAGGGAAAAAAAAAAAAAAAAAAACAAAGTCAAAAGCCAAAATGCCAAAGGAGCTCCAACCTGCAAGTGGTTCCATGGATCAGTACCTTTCATTTAGATGCTAACCTGCCTATTTTTCTTCTAACAGCAATCACATGTGGACATCCTGGGAATCCAGCTCATGGAATGACTAATGGCAGTGAGTTCAATTTAAACGATGTGGTAAATTTTACCTGCAACACTGGATACTTACTTCAGGGTGCTTCTCGAGCACAGTGTCGAAGCAATGGGCAGTGGAGTAGCCCTTTACCCAACTGCCGAGGTAAGAGTTTTACCCTGCCTCAAAATACTCAAAAAACTCAGAAGCCTCTTCTTTAGGAACTTACTCTCACCTTTATTGGAGTTTCTGCATTTCTATATTGGAGACTTTCATTATGGCTGAGTGTTAGGGAAGCTGAGACTTTTCAGTATTTTTACCTCAAAATTCTCAGACTGGAAACACCAGCATTTAGTTTATAGACATATAAAGTGAACTTTGTATCACAGAAGTTATATTCCATCAATAAATCACGGCTGCCTGTCTGGCCTGAATTAGGTGCATTTTAATACAATTATACAATTTTATTAATGGTCATTATGAAATTGAATATTTATGTAAAAAAAAACATTAATAATTCTCTTTTTACTAGCAATACCTTACAGATGTGATTTTTCTTACCCTACAAAAAAAAAAAAATAAAGTAAGATTTAATTTTTCTTGGTTTTTTTCCAAAGTCATCTGATTCCTGGTGTGCTATAGGTAAAGTGGACATGTTTGAGAGATGAGAATGAAGGAAAGGTTTGTGTTATGATAAAATCTGTATCAAATGTACATATTAGGAAGGGACAAAGAAAAAACATTTTAAAACACAATCTACAATTCTCAGATTGAATTCTTTATCCAGATCCCAGTTGTGTAATTAAGATTAAAACTCTCTGAAGTTAACCTTTTTATTTACTCCTTCCATTTTTGACAAATATTTTTATTTATTTTCTTTAATTTTTGCCTAATTTTGCTATATTACCTATGGGGCTAACATCTCATCTTTGGTCTGTTCCACCAATATCTTGATCAGACACCTAAAATCTGTTAACTAGGTTAGTTTTTTTATGTTATATGCCCCAAAATAACTTCTACTGGTATAGTACATGCTTTCTCAATGCTGAATCTTAATGGTAAGATACTGATATTTAATGATATTGTGAAACATTTTCTTTTGAGTCACTGCGGCAGACTGAATGTCTTCTGACCAAATCGTACATGCAAATTGACAGAGAAGTGAATGCAGGACATGAGGTAAATCATGTAAGATATACTAAAAGATCTCGAAGGCCTGGGGAAAACTTTTTGAGATACTCTATATCCTTCGGCACCCTTTTTTGTGAAGGCTCTGGAAGGAAATGTATTCTTATGGCTCTAATTTACAAATGTTGTTCCTGGTCATGTTCAAAGCTGGAATTATCTGGGTTCATTTATAAATGTTAATACCAGTGCTAATTTCCAAATTAGTAAGCCAAAAACAAATTTAAAAATGCTTAGTGTCTGGAAAGAATCTGATGGCTATGTCTGCTATGGAATATGCAAAGAAAGAGAACACAAAAATTTCTCCATAAATTCAGTGGTTACTAAGCTTTTCTTGAGTATCTTCTTTCACTAGAAAAATATTAGAACAGTGTAAGTACTGTGCTTTTTGTTCTTTGTATCTTGTCATTTATGGGCTAAAGGAAATTGCAGGCAGCAAAGTTATTCTAAGGATACAACATTGGGATTAAAGATCATGTAATAAGAACTTAACCAGCTATTGTACTTTTAGTATCTCCACCTGTTGGTTTATTAAAAATCTTATTGTACTACAACTGTTGTTTCTAAGAATAATAATTATCTTTGGTGATTAGCTCATCATAATGTTTCAGAGATAGCTGATATAGCTGATGCAATTTCAGGCTCAGTGTGTGTGGAATTAGATCTTTCATTCTCATTAAAACAATAAAGAGATGGCAATTCCCTCAGTCACTACCCTCAGAATTTATTCAAATGAGTTAACTAACATAGCAATATAATTATTGGAACAGAGAAACAAGAGTTAGCAAACTGTTCCTATTTAGGCTCATGGGTTTTTTTCCCTTTTATACTGTTTTCTTTTGCTGCACCTAAGTTTACAAACTCATCTGTCTCATCTGTGAAGCATTTTAAGTAAGGTTTTATTTGTTGGAAACACATACTTTTTCACTTATATTGTAGATGCAATCAGAATCTGCTCTGACTGCCAGAGGAAGAGATAGAACAGCTTTACTGAAGTTCATCCACATTTACGAGCTGAGTTACTCAGCTATTCACATTGAACTCCATTACATTTATTAAAAGGAAAACAAATCTAAATGAAAGCAAGGAAAAACAATGCAAAGAGTGAGAAGATTTTTTAAAAAGGACATAGGAATTAGGATTCTTACAGTTACTACACAATTATTTCAGTGGTCTCTCCTATCTACTTTTGTTTTCCTTTTAAAATTTATTCACAGGAATTTGAGTTTGATTGAAGCCAGTTTATGGTCTGAAATCTTGTTTAGGGAGGTTGGTTTTCTGAAAGGAAAGGGTATTATAGATGCAACTCTGCCAAGATCCATTCACTTAAGAATGGTAAACTTCTACCAGAGTGGAGTGCCTCAGAGTTCTCTTAGCTTAGTGTCTACAGTTTTGTCTATTCTCATGCAGGTGGTGAGAAGACGGACTTTTGCCACTCAGCATTTCTTCACTTCATTCTTCTCTTCACTTAGTATTTCCTTCTCTATAGAAAGATATATTTTTCAGTGACTGTCTTGTATCTCTTCCATCATGAACTGCAAGGATCCACCTAATTTTGTCACCTGCTACACGCACCCTGCTAAAACCCAGAGCACTTTGCTGCTAATCATGATAACACTGCAGCTGCTCGCGCCTGTGACTGAGTTTAACTGATTTAAAGGGTTTGAAAAAGTTGTCATGAAGTTTGCAATTTGTTCAGAAAATCTCTCCTCACGGAGAGTAATTTAATGTCTAAAGTGACAATAACTGTTGTAAATGTATTTGTGCACCAGACAACATTTAGTTGTACTGTAAAGGGAATATTAAATATCCACTTCAGCTAAAACGTATCTGTGTTAGAGCAGTTCTATGCCACTCTCCTCGTACTTGCATCTCTGATCTAGAAATGTGGGGGATTTGTCCTTCAATTAGATGAAAATCTAAAGTGCTGTAATATAATTGCCTTGATAGTTGGTATTGTTTCTCATTTTAGGTTAGGATGGTTGGTTGACCTTGCAGTTAGTATGTAGCAGTTTCTCTCTGCTGTTCCTGCTCACTTTTCTTCTCTGGCATGTGTTCTTCACAGGCTGCAGAGAGTATCTACTCCCTCATGCACTGCCTTCTCCTCTAAACCCAGGGTTCCCTTTCTTACTGCTCACTGTTGTGTGTGTGTGTATGGTCTCCTCTCTCTGGTGTATTCTGCCCTTTCCTAAATATATCTTCAGAGAAACAAACTTTTCTCATGGCTCAGCTCTGATTTGAAGAGAGACTGAGAGTTGGGGTTGTTCAGCTTAGGGGAGAGAAGGCTCAGGGAAATGTTGCTTATCATCTATATGTATCTAAGGGACTGCATAAAAACAGAGGGGCAGACTTCTCAGTGGTGCTCACTGAAAGTACCTGATGCAAAGGGTACAAAATCAAACATAAGAAAAAGCTTTTTAAATGCGAGGGTAATAAAACACCTGAATAAATTTTCCAGAGACATTGTAGATTTTCTATTCAAAACCTAACTGGACAAAGCCCTGGGCAAACTGTTCAGTTGTCACTTCCAAGTTCAAGTATTTTTGTATACATATTATGACTAATGACTATATATATACACCAACTATATTCCTATGCCAAATATTATATATACACACCAACTATATTCCTATATCAAATTTGGTCTTAATGAATTTATTAGAACTTACCTAAAGCAAGTAATAGGACTTTTTCTGGCATTAGCCTTTACTTCTAAAATTGTGTTTTATCTAATGCGTGGAAAACATTTATTTTGAAGTTCATTGTTAACAATGAATTATGTATTTGTTTACAAAGAAAGTAAATCTTCCAGCTCTTTAAATATCCTGCTGGAAAAACGATTGATTCCTGGCAAACCTGTATAATTTAATTCAAGTGAGATTTTACATATGACCTTTCTTTCAAACCTCAGTTGAGTTTACCTGAGTCAATAATGAACTTGGCTTCATTTGGCTGAGACTGCACAGCAAGTGCTACAAATTAAAGATTGCTGCTTGAAGATATTACAGAATTATTTTATTTTTTTTTTTTTTTTTTTTTTTGAAACAGAGCTGTTATATGTGCATATGAAACCTTGATATTTTAGGAGAATAAAGCTGGAGCAGTTCTTAGGCACCCTTTTGCAATGATACCTTGCTTCAGTCTGTTGTGTCAATAGCAGGTTAACGATTAAGTTATCAGTGACAGGAAATTCAGTAAGGAAATTAAATGGGAGGTTTTGGATAAGAAAAAAAGTAATGAACTCAAAAGATCACATTAGTATTTAAGATCTGCATGATAAAAATTTGTATGAAACAAAGGATTTTAACATTCGTGTATCCTAAATGCACGGCAAGCACTGATTTGCTTTGCAATGATATTTCCCCCTACTCCAGAATGCTTTTATATCTGTTTTGGCTCGGCAAGTAAAACCTTTTATCTCTGAAAATCGACATTTTTTTTAAATATTTTATTTGGATCTGTGTTCTGAGGTAATGTTATTCTTAAAATACCCATGCCTTGGGGAAACTGTTCCCATTGTTTCTGTCACAATGAAAAAAGAACGTGTTATGATGTTAAGGTACTTTGTGAGATAGAAACCCAATTTTTTTTTTAATTATTTAAACATTAATATCTGTTTAAATAATTGTATTTAATCCTTTTGATGGATTCAGTATTTTCTAAAGATTGGCCATAACCTTTTCTGGAATGTGAAGGTCTCTGAAGTATGACTTTAAATTCATCATTGAAATTCATCATTCTCCACATGGACTCTATCTTTATGTTAATGTATTTGATTAAGAACAGGTCAAGTATTTGGTTTACTTGCCTTTAAACTAGAACAAAATGGCATCAGAAAAATTACAATACCCAGATCTCTATTCTCTGCTGCAAACCTGTCTGTGTAGAGCTTGGTGCAGCCTGGATGTGCTACCCCAGAAGTTGTTATGACTATATTAAATCCTAAGCAAACTATGTTCACTGTTTTTTTTTTTTTCCATTAGCAGTTTGGAACCACTTTCCATTTAGTCTTTGGAAGCACAGAAAGCCAATCTCCATTCTTTCTACTTGTCATAATAACTCCTAACCACCAAAATGAGGGCTGAATCAGGTGGTCTCATCAGGGCTCTGCACTCCTGATTGCACTGCAGGTCATTTTTCCGTATATTATGCTTGAAGCAAGAACTGCTGTATTAAACATCACACTTTCTGCCTGTATTAAGGCAGACTCATATTCATAATCTGTACCAGGAAAAGTGGATATCCTTTGCTACTGTTTAATTCAGAATTCCGTTTTTCTTTTTTAAATAAGTTTTAGGAGCTTTTCTCCTGTTAGAAATATGTTTCTTAAGACCAGAAACACTTTGATGGGAAGATTCATTTGGCAAAATTGAAAAGGTTTGAGTTAGCTCACATTCTCCAGCCTGTATCAGTAAGTCCAGGCTATTTGTTAGTAATAAAGAATTCAGGCCTCTATTTATACTGCATTTTTGCTGAATTTCTAGCTTGAAAGGTTTATCTTTCTTTATCTCATTGGTCTTAGATTGTTGAAAAGTTTAATTAGGCTCTTATGTCTTATCAGGATACTGGTATCTACAAAGAATTGCTAATTTTATGGTGTTCTATTTAGTGGCTATGTCATTTGAACCAGTGCTAATATGTTCCCCTCCTTCACTGACAAGAAAAATAACCTTTCTGATGGAAGCTGATAGACTGAGATTGGTGACCAATTCTTATCCAAAGATTAAACAGCTCCGAATTTCAGCAGTTTTCAATCTGTGGAGTCAAGGATTTGTATAAGCTGAGAAATGCATTTTGTTCAGTGTTGTTTTTCCCAAAGTCAGAGGCCTCTGTTGTGACTTATTTATGCTTAAATGTCAGATATGCCTAATCTGTTCATATTGATAGCATGTTGATATTCTTCAGAAGGATAACTTGCACTTGAGTGAGTTTCCTTAATAAGGAGGTGGAGTGCCATGGGAGATGCTATATGGTGTCTGAGATATTTACCTGATCTGGCAGAGATGCCCCTCTCTGGAGTGGAAACAGCCTGGGGATCAGGCAAAGACATTTCAAAAAGTAGTAGAGACATCTTTTGAGGCAGCTGAAGAGGTCGTCATCCAGGTGAAAAACAATGCTCAGGTTAATAAAAAATCAGAAGAAAAGAACTTTCAGTTATGATCCCAGAGTTTGTACTAGTCTGACAAAACTTATTGTGTTAATATTACTTGTACATAAGTGCCCAAAAATGAATTTTGCATACAGAGGAGACAAGAGAAAAATAACAGGTAAATACTTTCTTTCTGGTCATTTGCTATTGCAATACCTGGCAAAATCTGAGAAGTTTTCATTCTTGTTTATTGTTGACTTTGCATTGTCCTTTACTAAAATTCCATTTATGGGCAATTTTGTCATCAAGCTTTCACAAGCAGAGCTTTCTTTCTTTTTATAGCCAGCATTTTTAAAAACTTGTCATAAAACCAGAGTGAATTCTCTACTCTTTATTCACTCTAGGGTGTTAGTCCCTAAACATTTTCTAGACACCAACATTAATGCAATACTTTTCAAATAAAAATTGTTTAAAAATCCGTTGATAAGATTTGAAAGTTTATTAAAAATGCTCAAGATAGTTTCTGTCAAGAAAAGAAAAAAGAGAACGAGAAACGAAATAATGTGAATGATGTACTTTTTGATGATCATTCAACTTCTTAATAGAAAGCTGCCCTAGAGGACTCTGACATGGTCTTTTAATTTCTTTGTCCTCAAGGGTTTGAATCTACTCAGTGTGAGCTTCCAAAGTTATCAGGGCAGGCTTGGAGTATTCTCCAGCTTTTCTCAGAAGACTTAACCAAGACTGACAGAATTCATTTCCCATGTGACTCTTGACAGGTGTCATTGAGAGAGAGCAATCTCCATCTGCTCTCTCTGTGATTTACAATTGAGTCCCCAGGGTGAAAGGCAATTGGGGAAATACTGCCTTAGTTCTGTATGCCAGCCAACTCAAATTCTTTTCTAAAGTGCTCCTTACTGCAGACCTTCTTAGCAACAGCACATTTGTGTATATATTTAAAAACTGATAGCTGATCTTATGTTGCAGTGCAGGCATAATTGTGGTTACTTTTTAACTTGAGGGATCATATTCTCTTGCATTATCATTTGGTAAGCCTGGTATGATGCAAGGATTTTGTTCACAGAGCATATGCTTAAATTATGCATTTGGTGACTGTTTTGTATTTCATTCATCACTGAGCTGTCTAAACAGATACTGCTGGTATTGGAGTGTAAAGTCTGAATCACACAGAAAAATTGATACTTTGGGACTGCAATATATTGCTTGAACATTCCATATTTCTGGTCTGCATAGAGAATTAACTTTTTCTGTTCTCCCTATTGACTTGCAAAAATAGTTCAGTTAGAATTGCTTTTGAGTGGCTTTGGGCCAGCATATCTTCATGAAGCAAAGATCTTTTTAGTTTCTAATACTGACTTTCCATAAGCGAGCTTGGTATGATTACCTGTTAAACCGAAGATTTAATTTTAAACAGTTATATTTCATTTTGTTTTATGTTAATGATCTCAACTTCACTAAAAAAAAGGCACGGCTCTTGTGAATGCTGGTTAAAAATTAAAACTAGGGAGACAATTGAATAATCCATAGGATGAGAAGATTTGAAAATAGTTGTATTCATGAATCTACAAAACTTTTAATAAATGTGAGAATTTTTAACATGCATCAGATTTTTCTCCTGTTTCAATAGACTATTCTGAGGTTAAAATAATTTGAACTTTACTTTCAGTGTTCTCTTTCAGCTAATCTAGTGCATATTTGAGTTCAATAGCAATGTATTTCTCTAAATTGCAGTGAAAAAAAAAAGCATTTTTTGTATTTTCTTTTGAACAAATTCTAAAATGACATTTCACTGTTTATTTTACTGCTTTTCCTTTTACATAATTTTTATCTGTACAGTGTTTCACTGTCTATCACTTTGATCCAGAAATAAAATAAGCAGTCAATATTATAGTTTTAAAAAAGCACTTTCTAATATTCTGGACTTCCCACAAATCCCAAATGAGATTTCTATGTGACTGATAGTCTATGATACTAGGATGAGTTGTCTACATGTTTTGTTCTGGAAGGCACATTCTTTTAAAGGTTTGTCCCTGTAGATCTCTATTGTCCTTCCCATTCCATCAAAGAGCATCTGCCACTTCATTCTCAGACAAAACAACTACAACAGCAACAAAACCCAAAACCAAACCAAATAAGCAAAAAAAAACCCCTTAAAACAAACAAATGCAAAAAACCCTAAAACCACCAAACAAAACCACCCAAAAATCCCACCAGAACATAAACTAAAAATATAGAATGCATGAAAAAAGATTCTTCTTACATAATAGGAAACTTAATCTGATAAACAGTATGAATCTTGTCCTATAGCTTGGGAAGAATTCAGTAGTATGTGTCCTCATGCAAATTTCCACTAATTTTGTGTATTCATTAATGAAATTTTACTGTAAAAGTGGATGTCCTGTTTAAGCTGTGAGTGCCCAGTTTATAGTGCTATATTCCTTATATAAAACAAATTTGGATGATATTAAATACGCGCTACTAAACATGCATCTGTACTGGATTTTTGTGAGTACAGCAAGGAGTTCTATTTGTACCAGGATAAAATTTCTAATACAGAAAAATTTTAAAAATTATTGATATATTGATAAACTGATATTAATTCACCTTTGGAGTATTGGCACAGGAATTTAGTTATTATTTTTCCACAGGATTTTACATACATTGTTAAAGCTATAAAGCACAATTCCATCTTTTTTTATTTGTGTCGTGTAAGGGAAGAGCTGCTCTTGAAGGTGTAGTTGCTAGAACAGGTAGGTATCAGTGGAATGGAAAGGTGTTATTTTGCCATAGTTACTTTTTGGTGCACAGTTTCATTACAAAATTGTGTGCTGATTATAAGATGGATATAGGTCTCAAGTAGACCTGACCTGAATTCTGTTCTCTAACAGTACAAATACTCCATACAACCCTGGACTTCATTTTTTGATATGCTGGATGTGACGTTGGGAATCAAATTACCATAAAAAATAGTTTTAGCTTAATAGAAAGATTTTGAAATATTCACTTCTGTGTTTAAAATTAAATCAATCTCTATTTTCAAATTAAACATTGCCTGGCATGGGAGCTGACTTGCTTCTACATATTTACATGGTTGTTCTTTTGAACCAAGTGGCACATTCACAGGAATTGTTTGGATCATGACTCAGGGGTTAGTATGGACAGGAGGATCATTCTTCATGAGCTGTTCAGAGAAATTCACTCTGTTCTGAAGGGTAGTGGCCCACAATGGCATATACTGAGCCACCATCTTCTGACCTTATGCCAGAAAACAAGAGCTGGCTTTCTTTATTTCACATTGATACAGATGTGTATTCAAATGTTTAGGAACGTGTATACATTTATGTGGAAAAATTAAGTTTAAGGATGTGTTTGTACAAGGCAATTTTATAACTATGATGAGAATGCAGGCTAGTTGCAAAAGCAGAAACTTTACAGCAGCATCTACCCAGCACTACACCGTGTCTAATTGCCTAGGAAACAGGGTTAATTAGGATGCAGCATATGTTTTTTTCTGGGAATTGTGCTGGTTTCTGTAGGAAAGGATTGTACTGTGACTGCATATGAGCTCCTTCAGATCTAGCTTAATTTTATGGTAAGGTGACCTGTCAGTGGACTCTACATTTTACAGACTTTCACATGTCCCTGTTCTACAATGCTAGTTATATTGCCAGTGCAAGAATTAGACTTAGCTGACAAAGATGAGTAACCGTGGAAAAAAAAGCAGTAACAAAGAATGTGTCATGTAAAAGAAAAAAGCATTTTCTCTTGATAATACTCTTACATAGAGATCCCCAGAAGAAACGATTTTTGGAGCTCTTCAAAGCAAGTACAAAGACACAGACTTCCACATCCAAATTTTTCACAGTTTTCAAAGAGCAGTGAGATATTAGGATTTGATATTTTTCCCTGTCTTATGGAACAGAAAACAATAGTCAAGAGCTAAAGAGGTATTTTTTTCCGTCAATGAAATCTTATGTAAACACATATTTATTTAACCTGCATTTGTCTGATTTCTGTATAAAATGTTATGTTTATAACACTAGTTTAGAGAAAAGTTTTTAATATGAAACATAAGCTAAACTATTATAATGTAAGCTGAATGTAACTTCTCTGTTGAATTATTTCATAGGATTCACCATAAATCAAATAGGAATAGTTTCAGTTAGGAGACTAAAATTTTTCTACTGCTCAGGAACACAAAAAACCCCAAAACAACAAACTGATCTCTTTCATTAAACATAATTATTCTACGTAATACCTTTCTAATGCTTTGTGTGCATCATTGTAATACCTGATTTTTAAAAATATATTGGACTTTTCTGTGTAATTGTATTTTCAGTGTTTTTAATAACAATTGGTACATGAAAAATAGGTTTCTTTATGCCAAAAAGAGTTCTTTTCCTAACTATTACTTCTAAAATAATTTTTATGAAGGAAAACTTTAGATTCATGTGAGACATTCTTTAGACCTAGGTATATGTTAAGAATTGTGAGGTAAAAAATATGAACATTTAACACTTTTAAAAGCATTACTTTAAAAGACAATGATAAATGAATTAAAACTGGATTTTGCTCCAGATTAAATTTTAGGATGTTAGAATTTTTCTAAAATCCTGATACTTTTTAGGTGATTGAATGAAATGTCTCTTCAATTAATATTTGCACAAGATACCTTGTTCTAATGTATTGCCTAATCATCACATTTAAATCTTATGTATGGTAAAACTTAAGATTTGAATAAAAGGAATAAAAAGCAGTCCATTGAAGACTATGTATATTTTACTTCTAAAACCATAATCTTATCTGTATTCTTGTCCATTGATTTATTTTTCATGAAAATTGATTTGAACTGAATGACATAATTGAAAAGTAGATTCCTGTGGTTCTTTGTTGAGCTTTAATTTGTTATAATAATTATATTGTTGGGGGTTTTTTAGTTTATTTGTACTGTTATCTTTAGAATGAAGATGGAAGGGTGGAGTAGGTGTTTGTAACTTTTCATGTAGTTTTTCACATTAACAGACAGCAAAACTGGGTGTTTGAAAAAGTCCCTTCTAACCCAAGTTGCTAATGATTCTATGACTCTGCCGTCACTGCAAAGTATAAAATGAAGCAGTAGTTATACTTAAGGGGAGGGTAGTTATACTTTATAAAAAACAGATCAGTCATGAAAATACCCATGATTTTTTAGGTTTTTAATGACTATCTGAAAAAATTACTTCATGTGCTCTCGTGCTTACCCTCACTCCTGCTCCCCTATCAAGTATTTGATTTTTGCTGTTGTCCTTTTCCTCTTCTACACATTGATAGCAGAAATTATCCTAAATATTTGAAGAAAATTTTCTCATTAGAGTAAAAAAAAAAAAAAAAAAAGTCAAAGTGTTATTTAAACTGTTCCTTCACATAAAAATTATTAGAAGACCAAACTAAACCTACCAAGGGAGTGATAAAAGTTCCTCCAATTTCTCTTTCATCTTTGAACCACTTATATTCTTGATACTATATATCTTGTCCAAAATTATTAAAAGAACTGTAATAAACTGTAGTATTACTTTCAAAGCAAAAAGATCTAGTGTCTTACTTAGGAATCAACATTTCTGGTATTTAAGTCAAATAAAACCCACAAAAGAACCGTAGATGAACCACAGTCATGAGCTTCTATTTAAGCAATGAAAATCATTGCTAAACTTATTGCTGTTATGTCTCAGCAATGAATACTGTTTATCTTACAGTGGTGAACTGCTCTGATCCTGGCTTTGTGGAGAATGCAATTCGTCACGGACAGCAGAATTATCCTGAAAGTTTCAAATACGGAACAAGCGTGGCATACCATTGCAAGAAGGGATTTTATCTCTTGGGCTCATCTGCACTGACCTGTAAAGCTAATGGGTTATGGGATAGATCATTGCCAAAGTGTTTGTGTAAGTGTCCATTTAGTTGGATTAGCATTAAAGAGTTGTGCATGATTTTAAATCGTGATAGAAAAAAAGAATTGTAGCCATCTATTAAGGTACAATGTGGACTTTTAAGATCAGTAAATTGCAAATTGTATATCTCAGTAAGGAAAGATTAAGACAAAATATCATGCAACTTACCATAATTAAAAATGTGTTTCCAGGGAACTGTGAAACAATTATTTCAAATGTCAGAAAGTCAACATTAATTTCCCCTATCTGTGAATCGTTAAGGTATCTGGAAACAGCTAGGGAAATCTAAAATTATTATTTATTTGTTATAATTTAGAATAATTGTCTAAGACCATTTATGCCTATATCAGATATTTCTATTTTTTTTCAGACTCATTGTAGTGTATATATGAGAACAAATCTGTGAAATATTGAGTAGAAAAATTTTGCTCAAGACTGTCTTTTCATAACATAACTTCATATTTCCTCCATCACTTTCTCCTCAGAGAGGGAGGAATCTGATGTTTCCTATGATCAGTAAGCTTCATATCAAACAACATAACAATTTGTTGGAGTTTAATTTCCATTGAGATATTTTCCTTCTCTGATCACTGTTAATATGCTGTAGTGATTTCTGATTTGGAATGCAAATGAAAGAAGTAGTAAATGAAATTGAAGTATATTTTATTTGAAACACATCAAATGTTTTTAAAGTTTATGCTTTACAGAATTGCAATTTTTTACTAAAATAATTTATTTTATGGATTTACACTTATATACCACAGCAATAAATGTCACTAGGTTGGTGAATTTATTTATTTATTATGCTTTTCATACTGCTATGTATCTAGTATTCACATGACCCAAGTAGTTTTGTTTTTTTCACAACAATCTATGCTTTCAATGTCTGTCAATAAGAGCTAAAACCTGAAAAAGTGTGTTTGTTCACATTTCAGTAGTAAAATAATTAGGGAAAATACAAAATTTTGAGTACAAAATGTTTTTTTTAGTTTGGCCAGAATACAAGATTTTGAGCACAAAATGTTTTTTTTTTTAGTTTGGCCAGAATATTTGCTGGTGCAAGCGTGTTCCTCACTTCTTGTACCTTAGAAAAATAAATATGATGTACAATTATAAAAATTATCAGTAATCCATTTCCCTCTTTCTCACTCTAGTTCATCATATTGCTATAATTATATTACAGAATAAATATTTTATTCCATTATGCTGCTTAAACTGTACCTAGCTGTGCATACGGTAAAGCTACTTACATTATCATATCTGCAATATATAAGGGTATTACAGCAGTAGTCTTATTTGGTGTCTTCCTTCCTATTGTAACCAAATTAAGGTGTACTATTTGTAGGGAAGGATCATGAACAGAAATGAATTAGGAAACTAATCTATATATTTTTAGAGAAAGGCTAAACTGGATAGGCTAGTTTTATACATAGTTTTGTGCTTAATCTTACAAATGATCAATAAGTCATCTACAGCAAGAAGAAAACTGAAGCTGTGTAAGAGCTGAAATCCAGACAGATGCATATTTTGTGGAACCAGCCTTGTATTTAAAGGTTCTAAGAGATTTTTTCTGTGCTATGAGAACGTCTCATAAAGTTGTGTTCCTTCCTTTGTTAGCCATTTCTTGTGGACATCCTGGGGTACCTGCAAATGCAATTCTTTCAGGAGACAAATTTACATATGGCTCCATAATTCACTATTCTTGCACAGCGGGTCGAAGGCTCATAGGAAATTCTACGAGGGAGTGCCAAGAAGATAGTCACTGGAGTGGGACTCTCCCTCACTGTTCAGGTACTTGTACCAACCATTATCTGAATGTCATCTTTTCATATGAGTAAGGCTATTCTCACATGTTTTTTTTAGCCAAATATTTGTTTTGTTTATTTTCTGGCTATATTTTCATTTCACCAATAGCCACTTGGCTGCATCACACCCTTTTACTGAAATATTCTCATAATCATCTTATTCTCTTTGTCATTACTTCACAACTTCACTCCTCAGTTGTATACTGCAGTGTGTAGAAGACACAGAAAAACAGTGTTTCAAACCTGGACAAGTTTTGCTTAAAAAGAATATATGTGTATTATATTATATTTTTATGAACACTGTTATATGTAAAAAAAGGTTGTTACATCAGAAAATTTTGATTAAGAAACTCCACACCAAAGGTATTAAGGTAAACTTTGTACGTTTTGCTCCTCTTTTCTCTTGCAGAAATATACTTTTTTATTGTCAAAATGTGTGAACACCATAAATGTCTGCTGTGTTCTTGGTGCCGTCAGGAAGTACAGGAACAGTTCATTCTCCCCTAGACTATGCAAATCTAAAAGAAACCATAAAATATCACACAGTTTTTTTGAAGTGAAGAGCTCAGGCCAGGATTGGCTACTATGGACACCCACAGCATGTTAATAGCTTTTGTAAGGGAAACATGTATACACATTTGGGTATATAAAAATCAAATACCTGAATGGTTTTAGACAAAAATTTGCTAGTGAGAAAATTTTTCATAATTACTCATTATACAATCTTATAACTTCCCTTGAACTATTGGACTTGCTTACTGGTAGGCTGATGTGATTCAATGTGGTTCAAATCAAATTTGACCTAATTTAAATAGGAGTAAGGTACTTTGAATTATTTTCAGTACTTTGAAAAAGATCTGAATAAGTGTTCATTGAAAATGGTCCTTTTATGGGCTGCAAGGATGCTTCTGCAATTATGCTGAGCAGAATATGAAATACTGAGAAAAGGAAATGAATTTAAATCACTGCTGTTTCTTTTCCGTTCTCTGCTGCTCAAGGAAATAGTTTAGATTCTTCTCACACTGCTAGATCTCACTGCCATCATGGTCTCTATGCCTAGACCTGAAAAGCATCACTGCACAACAAGAAATCTTTTCTTGCTTATCTTAAGCTCACATTTATGTCACTTTCACCTTTTTATCCAGCGTAATATCCCAGATCTGAAATTATAGCAAGACTTGAATAGTCAGATAACAATCTAGTGCTGTTATCCAACATTTCTCACCACTAGGAAAAAACTCGTTTTGGTGGAGAGAAATTTTAATTGCTAATAATTGAGAGTCTTCAGATATTTTCAGTCGTGAATATGACAGTATTTTATAGACTCATAGACTTTGCAAACATTAAAGAGCCCTGTACTAATGTTTTATGGGGGGGAAGATATGTCTACTGTAACTAAAATATTGTTATTGATGCAGAATTCAATTTTCTAACTTTGAACGCAACAGGTCACCATCTCAAGAGCAAGGTGATTCCCTAGGAAAATGAAAATCTACCTCTCTTGGCTCAATGTAAAAAAGAAATTACTCCCCCCCCCCACCAAAAAAAAAAAAAAGAAAACAAAGAAAACCCTAAAAAGTTGTCTCGTTTCTCTATGGTATTTAGAATTGTAAAATGAACTACACTTTCCAAGTTAGATATTAGGAGATTAATCCATCAAAATCCAATGTGAATAATTTGTTGTCATAATGTCAGTGAAAGAATGATTGCACCCAGGCTGACTGAGAACTCTAATTGGTTTTGCACTTCAGGGATATGAAAAACAGTCCAAATATAATGTTTAAAACCTGTAGTCTCTTTCAGAATGGGATTCATTTCTTTATTATATATTAATATATGTCTCAATGCCTGATGGTTCTATGGTGGTAGAAATATGATCTCAGAGTTTGTTTTCACCTGGGACCTGTTGCAATGATGGACTTTTGTAGCCTATGAATTAAGCAATAGTTGACATTTTTGTTTAAAAATGGATAATGGATAATTCAATAATGGATACTGAGTCTTATACATTGCTAAATAAGAAGGGGTCTAGAACTTCATATTACTATAACTGCCTTTGTCTGTACCCTTTGAATAAAATATTTCATGATCCCAGTCCAAATTTTCTCAGAGTCAAAACTCATGTCCAAGAAAAAGAAAGAAGTCAAGTCATTCATCTGGAATAATTCTCTCAGCAAAATCCCTAAGCAACTGAGACGTCATCAAATTTTCAGAATCATAGATCATTCTGCCCTGAAAATCCCTTTGCGTTCACAAGACAGAGTATATGTGATATATCTGTTTCATGCCATAAAAATGCCACAGTGGGAGCCTGAATCACAGTCCTCATGCTATTTCACACATTTTAAGCAGACAGAAATGTCTGTGAAATAGTAATGTCTTTGAGTGAGTGGAAGCAGATAGCCTCCGGAGGCCACATCTGGATTTCTGCTTAAGCAGTGTCAGGGCATAAGTCATGGAGGACAGTGCTTGATCCTTGAGACCATTATAGTCTTTAAATTAATTTAGACAGTTTTATTTAACAGATTAACTTTTACCGATCACACCTGGCAGTCCATCAAACAATGCACAAGTGCATTACAAGTTTGTGTGTGCTGGAGATCATTCTCAACAGTCAGTTTGGAGGCAGCCACTGTACTCTGGAGAGTGTTTTATTTTACACAGGGAGACAGACTACACCAGCTGACTTAAGACACTCACACTGTTTACAAGCATGTATTTATACCAGGAAATCTAGGTCCAAACGCTGCAGGGCAGTGCGACAAACGCAATCTATTCTAGAAGAACCTAGTACTAAACAAAGTGAACACAATCAAAGCCCATAAGTTAATCTTGAATTCAGGAACTGTCTTGGCCTCCTTTTATGTGAAATCATGATTGTATCCACTCTTACTTGCTGTTATTAAACCCTTAGGGCATGTAATTGTGCTTTCTGACATAAGAAAATTTTAATTTCTAAATGGACTATTTGAGTATTCTCAAAAATTTGGGTTTTTTTTTCCTTTGTTTAGGATTTTATCTTATTTATGAGAGGAGTGCCAATGAAGGAAAACCCATTTAAGAGTACACAGACTTAAAACTATTAAAGTATTTACATGTATTTTGAAAAATAAAAAACAAACCCAAAAATAAAGTCAAAGTCCAAAAACAAAACCTATAGTTTCAATAGAATTTGAGTTTAGACATATAATTCAAAAGTGGAGAACAAAGGATAACATTGCTGTTAACTGCAATGTAGACACAAGAGAATTTAGGAGATATGCAATTTTATACCACAATTTATAATAAATGGTTGATACTGAGACCATACTTCCTTAACCATCTTGTATAGTATCTCCTCAGCCTCTTTATTTGATAAAGAACCTAACTGATTCATCAGACTTACGAGGACATCTTTGAGAGCTCTGTCTTGCAACACATTCTTTCTCTTGTAAATCTGCAACCAATATTTGCACAGAAACAATGCAGTGGCTGTATTCACAAGAGAGTCATTTCACCGCCACTATGTTTGCACATAATGTCCCTGCCAATAATTGTGCCTGTTGTGTTTTGCAGGAAATAATCCTGGTTTTTGTGATGATCCAGGAGTACCAGCCCACGGGTCTAGACTAGGGGATGAATTCAAAACAAAAAGTCTGCTACGTTTCTCGTGTGAAATGGGTTATCAGCTGCGAGGGTCTGCAGAGAGAACATGCTTGCTCAATGGTTCCTGGTCAGGTATACAGCCTGTGTGTGAAGGTAGGTGTTGATACATTGGCATTTGACACTACTGGCAGCCTTCCAAATGACTTCTTATTCTTTGATTGAAAAATTCTGTTAGGTGGAAATATGCTTTCATAATATTCTGCAGAAAGGTGATATAAAAATGTTTACAAGCAGTTCGTGTTTTGCTGAAAAACTTAAATCCAAACTGCTAGAGTTTTGGAATATATATTTCTAAAAAGTTTTTGAGAAAATAATTTTAGTTAAAAAATAATTAGCTTGAAAATAAATAATAGACACCTGAGTTAAATGCTAAAACAATGCTTTTGATTCAAGATTTTAAAATGGAGTGATAAATAAATCTGTCATCTATTTTGTAATAATAAAATACTTTCATCTTCTCTTTCTATGTAATATCTACGCATCAGGGTCTGAATAAATGATAAAATAGGGTTGCATAAATGAATATAAAAATTAAGTATAAATTAATAAATCAGTGTGTATTTCTCAACAGAAGTTAGACTATTTTCTACTGAGATATTTTTATGCTGCCTCTTTCAGAATAATTGCAACAAAAATATTTCTGAAATACATTTTAAAATAAGATAAAAAACATATAACAAATAAAGAATTTTTACATTTTTGGTGCAGTTTAAATTGGGAAACAGTGATAGAAGACTTTAAATTCAGTTTTACAATGACTTCTCATTTTCTGAGAATGTTTGAAAAATTGCTTTATCTAAGTCATCAGAATTAATGGATTCTGTAGTATCTGTTGTCCCCTAAACTACATGATAAAATGGAAGATAGAACAAAATATTTGTTACATTTTTTTTTACCTACACTTTTTATTCTGAGAAGAATTATTGTTTTGCAGTATTCTTCAGCACAGGCTAATCTTCTGTCCATACAGATAGCATCATAACTGTTTAAAAATTGCAATGGGCACAGGATCAGTATTTGAATCAGTATTTTCAGCAGAAATCTTCCATTTTACAGTATCTTTTCTTCTTGCCTTACATGAAGACATTAACTATAGTAGGACAGCAGAACTCAGTGACAATTATCAGTGTTTTTAAATGCTGCTTTTTTCCTCCTTTAATCATAGTGTTTGCTTCAACCTTGTTTTTTCAGAAAAAAAAAAAAACCAAGAAAAAAGCCTCCTTTTTTCACCATTTTTCTATAGTCCTTCAATTGTTTCCTATTTATTCTAAGTAACAATGAGATTAGGAGGAGAACATCTATTCATTCCTGCAATTTTAGGTTACAACCTATTGAATTTTTCTCTTCACTGTTTTAAACTTTTAAACTTAAAAAGTGATTAAAATTGATTTTAAAAAAGTATTAAGGCATTATTCCAAATATAAATGGTAGACAAATTTTTAATTGGCAAATTGTGTTTGTTTTAATCACAAAACCTAACACTGTTATATTTTAATTATTAGATTATAACTATCATGTTTAGTGCCATCCAGCAGGTCCAAGACTTTCTTCTGCTGGGGACCTCAGAAGTGTATGCAGTACTCTAGGTGGGGGTCTCAAAAGATACGAGTTGCTAGAAAAGTTGTTAGGAAAACTCAAAACAAAAACCCAAATTCTTTTAATTATGTGTTGGTCCACTGGGGAAAAAAAAACAACCTCACTATCAAAAAAACCCCAACGTGTAACCAAAGTAATTAAGCTGCTATCAAATCTTGGACATATGAAAAATAATTATTGCTTTAAAGAATTGATATAGATGCCCAAAAGTTATGGAGGCAAATACATCTGTTCTTTTCTTGATTCAAAAAATAATTCAACAAGAAGGTAACAATTTACTATTTATACATGTTTACAATTGAAAAAGGAGATACCAGAAGACAGGAAGAGAATAGAAAAATGTGCCAAAAGGCAAAACAGAGGTATGGGTCTGTCAGAAAGTCCTGAATAAGGCTTATTTGTTCCAGTGCCTGTACTGGGTGGAGTAGAACAAAAAGGTCAAACTATCTGAATCAGGAATTCGAAAAGAAAAAAAAACCCAGATGCAAGTAATAATATTAACAAAAAGAAATAAAATGTTAATTCAAGAATACACCTATTACATATTTTCTCAGTAAAACTTGCTATAGGTGTTTTTAAAGATGAGCTATTAACTTTTTGTTCTTTGTTGTTCTTTTCCTTTTTTTTTAATCCCAGTTAGTCACCTATCATCAAAATACTTTTTTTTTTTAATCTCTTCTTTGCAG